>OW679194.1:197248867-197338088 GCA_940337035.1 Agriotes lineatus | reverse complement strand
ATCAATTTTCAAAATTTGAACAAATCAAAGTCGAATACAGCGAATATTTTGCACTAGTGCAATAGCCGAGTATTTGCACAAGTGCAATATCGAGTATTTGCGGGAAGAAGAGCAAACCAGCTAGGTACACAAGAAATTTAAGAAAGAAAAACTGCAAACTCTTTAAAAATGAATAGTGTGTTATATAAATGATGACATTTCTTCGAGGAATAGTCTTGCAATATTCCCAGCGTGCATTCTGTATAATTCGAATATTTCTCGAGAAATACTCGAATATACAGAATGCACTAGGGATATAACTACTGAATATCTCCGCTCTTAACGGCTTTACGACAAAAATATATGTGATTTTCGCTTAGGCGCCTTCCGTTTAGAGTCCTCGGACTAATTATACCTTTTTTCTTCGGTTTAGACTCCTCTGATTTTAAAAACTAATTAAGCATTCCGTTTAGACTCCTCGACTTTGGAGGTGTCGTCATTGGAATGTTTGTAGTTCTTCACTCTGACGTCATTGGAGTGTAGATTAGAAAGTAATCACGCTATGACGTCATTGTCCAATAAGGGGCGTGTGTATATTTATAAACAAAGAGCGTTAGCATAGATCTGTGAGGGTGTAAGTAGTTAGGTACTTGAACATACTTCATTTGTTGTCTTACGTTAGCTCTGACAATAGGAAAAAAATGAGTTTAGTGAATCTCGCAAAGGTCGTCCTGTGGTGATTTATTCCAGCTAGAAATTAATTTTTAAGCGGTCTAATAATAATGATACTAAGCGGTGAATTTGTGTTAAAAAGTCGTGTGGTGGTAGTATTACTACAGAAGATGCCAATCCTAATCATGTGGTGCATAAAAAGGAACACAGCTGCATAGTCGACATCGCCAAACTAAAAGTGGACAAGTGCCGTTTCCAGTGTAAAAACGAGCACGAGAGGAAATGACACCTATACCTAAAATTGTACGACAGCAGTTTGCAAAGTCCAAAGATTTGGGTATTGATTTTGTTACCAATGTTCCAGATTTTACATCTGTGAAAACGGCGTTATATGAAGCAAGGCATCAAGCGCTTGGTGTATCTAGGTTGCCTAAAAAATAAAAGACGATATACAGTTGCCAGCTGACTTGTCTCAGGACTTTTTATTTCTTGATGTTGGTTTGGAAGATCGAATTTTGGCGTTTACTACTAATAATGGTAGTCATCTTACAAGAGGCGATGTTTTTTTTTATCAGACGGGACATTTAAAAGCTGCTGCCGTTTATTCGATCAGGTCTACACCATTCATATGGATATAGGAAGTTCTGCAGAAAGTACATGTGTAATTCCTGTGTTATATGCCTTGCTGCCAAACAGGAAATTACATACAGAAGATTAGTCGTACTGCTGAAGGAAAAACTTTCCGAATTTTCTCCAAAAGTTGTAAAACTGGACTTCGAAGTTTCAGCCATACAAGCTTTTCGGCAAGTGTTTCCTACAACAATAATTAAGGGCTGCAATTTCCATTTCAATCAAGCAATTTGGAGACAAGTTCAGGCATTAGGATTGGTGACTTTCTATAGGGATAGTACGGATGTTCGCGAACACATACCAACGTGTGCTGCACTGCCCCATTTACCTCCCAAGTATACAGAAGATGGTTGGTTGTATATAATGGAGTTTTCGCCAAATAACGAAGACATACAGACATTCAACGATTACTTTGTCAAACAGTGGCTAGAAAATGATACAGTTCAAGATATGTGGATATGTAGCGGTGAGCGACATCGGACGACCAATACTGTTGAAGGGTGGCACAGTCGCCTGAATAAGAAAATGGGAAAAGTTCATCCTAACGTTTACGAGTTAGTAAAAGCACTGAAATCTGAAGCAGACTATTACGAAACCATTAAAAATAAAATGGATTTACATATGGTACCTCCGAAACGAGCAAAAAAATATTGTGAGTTAGACGCCCGTATTACCAAAACAATCACTGATTTAACTGAGAACAGAAAAACTGTTTATGAAACAGTGCGACGGTTAATATATATAGTTAAGTTAAACTAATAAGTTTTATATATTACATATTCGTAAAAAAACAAAAAACATTATAAAACTTTAAGAACATGACAATGTCGTAAATAACGACAAATATTTAACCACATCTAAGTACTAGGCATGCCTTTTATGTTTTGTCGTTTAAGAAAAAAATAAACAACTAGAACCTTATATACATTTTGTTTTTCAAAGTATTCACCACGATATTTTATGCACTTAACATACGTTCGAACCAGTTTTTGAAACATTTATTCTACTCCGAGGTAGGGGTACTCAACATCGCCGATTTGAAAGCTTTGGTCTCCCACCAAGCGCTTCATGCAGGATTAGGGTTTCCAGTCCCGGGATTCGGTCCCGGGGTTCTACCACAAAAACCGTCCCGGGACCACAGCCAGCCCAGGCGAAGTCCCGGGACCATGTCAACAAGCGTACGTATACTCGATATCAAAGAATTAGGACGGGTATTTACCGGCGTCCGGCATATTACTCATGCCTCTTGCACATTCTGCATTATTTGCATTTTGCGTAGGCATCAGGAGAGATATTATTTTCGGTAGGTTAGAATTAAACCTGTGTGTTGTTTCATCCACATTTGCATATCTTCTTCTATTGATGTATTGTCTGTTTTTTTTTGTTGGATTTAGATATGTGCGAAGAACCTGAATAATTTATATTTTTGGGTTTTAAGTGTGTTCGTTATTTGTCTGCTAAAGCGTTACAATTAAAATAAATTCCGATTCGCACCTACCTTCATTCTACATTAAAAAAATTAACGATTTGAAGTCAATATGGCAACATTTTTATATATTGAAGATAAACAATTGGCGAAATGTAAAGATAGTTCCTACAAAATTATAATAATCAGAGGCATCTTGACGAAAGGATTACACAAGCACTTTGCAGTTCAAACAAAAGCAAAAGATGAAAAGCGACAGATATTTTTAGTACCAGAAGAAAGCAATGAAGTTGTAGACGAGCCTCAACGCAAATTATCAGCACAGAAATACTTTAATTAACTTAAAACACTTGTTTTTCTTTGGAGATTGCATTCGGAAATTTCACCTGAACACTTTTTTTTCGGGACCATTTTCGGGATCTTCGGGGCTAGTTCCGGGACTTGAAATTTAGCTCGTAAGTCCGGAAAACACTTTTAGTCCCGGGACTTAGAAACCCTATGCAGGATATGCCTCACAGCAACGATGTTATCTTCAGTAAAGGTGGTTTTAGGACGTCCTTCACGAGATCTGTTACTAAGGCTGGTTATATCAGCGTTCGACGGTTCTAAGACATGGGGCTTCATCATTGAACACTCCTCGAAACATTGTCGTGTTAGTCCTCTTCGAAGGTTGTAGAAAATTATTGCACGAACATTTTCCGTAGAGAAATTCATTTTCCCACGCGACTTGACAACTTTGAAATGACGCTGTGACTAAGCGATTTCACTAATCCTATAATTTTCAATTGTTTTGAGCTTCTAGATTTAAAGAGATTCGAACGCTGTACGGTTCTATATTCGAAATTGGAGGTAAATATGTAAACGACAATACATAAAAGGCATGCTTCGTATGTATATGTTAGCATACATAGCCAGTCCTAAGTCTGGGTAGAGTGGGAAGGGATATTTGTCGTATTTTCAATCCGTTCTTTATTATTTTGAGGATTCTAAACGGAATAATTACCGAGGAGTCTAAGCTGAAGGAGTGTAACCGGCATAAATCCAAAAATACCTATCCAAAATAAGAAGATTAAGCCCAACATACCTTTGCACAAAGTTGTACCTTTAAATTCATTAACCATGAATCACACCAGAGCCAGTGTATATAGGAGAGTACCGCCATTCTTTGATCCTTGAAAATGCCGCCATCGCCGCCATTTTTGTTCCCATCAGCAATGACTGATTAAGTAATGTCTAAAATGTTACTTGAAATTGGCAAGACTGTAAGTCTATGTCAAATTCGAGGTTAGCAGGTTATGCTTTGGGTCAGATTGTGTCTAAACTGAGGCAAAACCTAACCTGCTAATCTCAAATTTGACATAGACTTACAGTCTTGCCAACTTTAAGTAAAATTTTGGATTGCCAACAAACATCACGTTGACGGAATTGTGTTACAAACCTCAAAGTGACGCTTATGTCAGAGGAATAAACATGGCGGACGTGGCGGTACTCTCCTATATCTACTGGCTCTGAATCACACTCTAGTCCCTGTATATAGGTTAGTAAGAGTTGAGCAAAGAACGGGATAAATTTTGATTCGTTTGGATCACTTTTTGCAAGGCATGTGTGATAAAAGTGCCGTTTTTACATACAGTCTGTTCTATAAAAAAGGCCCCGCCTTCTAGCTACTTTATTATTTATTTTAGAACCAATAAACTTTATATCAAATCAAATGGCACATAAAAACCTACATTTTAACACTATCAAAAAAATTTTATCTTCAATTGTTTCAGAGTGGTGACGTCACGTGCAATTTTTTTAAATGACACGGTATATATTTTTTGACATTTTCTGGTAGAGGTTTTTTTTCTCTTTTCAACAATATAAATATTTCATGCACTTGCATAAAAAAATTTTCGTGAAAAATTACAAAACTTTTTCACAGTGGGAGGCCATGATACAAAACTGTAAACAAAAGTGTAACTCAGAAAAACAAAACAAATAGTAGCCAAACGCTTTAACTGTCAGATTTCAGAATAATCTAAAGTGTTTATTGTTTTGTTTTTCTGATTTACACTTTTGTTTATAGTTTTGTATGGTGGCCTCCCACCGATAAAGAAGTTTTTTAATTTTTCTCGAAAATTTTCTTATGTAAGGGCATAAAATATTTATATTGTTGAAAAGAGAAAAAAAACCTCTAGCAGAAAATGTCAAAAAACATATACAGTGTAATTTAAAAAAAATTGCACGTGACGTCACCACTCTGAAACAATTGAAGATAAAAAAATTTTGATAGTGTTAAAATGTAGGTTTCTATGTGCCATTTGATTTGATATAAGGTTTATTGGGTCTAAAATAAATAATAAAGTAGCTAGAAGGCGGGGCCTTTTTTATAGAACAGACGGTATTTTGTAACATGTTACGACCGATAGTTTCACACATGCAAATCTAAATCTTAACTAAATAGGCAATTTATTCCTAATAGTCGGTTTTAGAGATCCTAAGAACGATCAATACTCTGAAAACTCTCCCATCAAAGGCAAGTTAGCAAGGTTGGTTCCCATAACCTCTTTGTTCGACATATGTCAAATATCTAATTTGGATCAATAATGTATGTCAAATCAGGCTGTTTGCCCAACTCTTAGTAAACTATATACAGGATCTCTAAATCACACAGACAGCGTACGGCATCTGTTGTTGAATAATACACCCTCTTAATAGATTGTAAACTCATGAACAGATTTTTTTAATTGGAGTAGTTGTTTTCGAGATCAAGCATTTAATGTGTCCCAAAATATGCTTTGAAGAGACCCTGAATAACAGTGTAAATTTTGTAAAATTCTCCACAAGAAATATATCGTAATTTTTTTGTTTTCATGCGTGCAACCATTTTTGCGTCATCGAGCTTTGGAAGCTATACAGAGCGATCAAAAATAAAATTGATCGCGGGAACCCATGAAAAATACTGTCTACATACACTTGATAGAACTAAGTACATTTGAATTACAATTAGTTCATGTGACTTTAACACAGTCTATACTCTATTATTCAATTACACTAGTCAACCTGTGAATCAAGGATCCTAGCGTAAGTTTAGCTTGACAGTGTCAACTTGTCACTTACTTTTCATACCTCATAAATGTATGAGAAATATCTTCAAGCGAATATAAAAGTTAAAATAATCATAAAATAAAACTTAGTTATGTTTTCTTACGTTATAAGTAATTGACATTAAACAAATACACTCCGCAAAAAAATTATGGAATCTAGTAGATTATCCATGTAAAAACGTTTCTATAGTGTCAGTTTGTGTCCATTTTGTTAAACAATAAAGTATCGGCTTAAAATAAATGTATGTCACAATTACTTAAGCCTTAGATATTTCATATCCCCTCATTATTTGACAAAAATTGGTAAGTTTAAAACTGCGTTTTTTTCTTTATCATTTATCACGTGTTTTTTATGAAGGATTTGCTTGCTTTGCTGATTAAAATAAACATTGGTCTTGCAGTTCGTCTTGTACGTCACTTAAGCCTCGTTAGCGTTAGTTGAAGAGGCAAATTTTCTCTAAAATAATAACCTGAATTCAAAAATATACCGGGTGTTCTATTTAAAATAGAAGTTAATAAAACAACAGAAAAAGCAACAGAAACCCATTTTAGAAGTATTCAACTGGAAAATCACCTACCTCACATTAATAAACATTAAATATGTAATAAAAATGTATAGCATGAAAAAAATCGTTAAAAAAATCGAAAAAAACTAAAAATCACAAGAGTAAACACCTACTTCGGGTTATGCGATTTTCTTCAAAAGCTTGCTGTAGCTACTACATAGTACACAAAACTTATATATGAAGTTTCAACGCCATACCTCTTTCCGTTTTTGAAATATTCTGTTCACAGACACACAGACAGACAGACAGACCAATGAAACGTGAAGATCTGTTGAAAACTCAATTTCGAATTTTTCCTTGTAAAAGAAAGTAAAAATTAAAAAAAAATCAAAAAATAAAATAATAAATTTCTAGGACCCGTTTGCAGCGCCACCTACCTGGTCTAAATGTGAATCTAAACCATCCAGGGACCCACTCAAACACACACAAAATTTCATTAAAATCGCTCCAGGCGTTTAGGAGTTCAGTGACATACACATGTACAGAAGAATTATATACATATATAAAGATAAGCTACATAAATATGCTGATTAAGTCATTTAAACAAATTTTATAGATTAAATTGATAGGCAACATTAAAATAACAATGGGATAAGTTAAACAAGAATTTGGCAGTGAATTTTAAAGTTTAAAAAAAAATTACAGTTCTATGCCAACTAAAAGCATGCTGCAGATTAGACAAGCTTTATTGTTTTAAATGGCTTCCGCGATTAAGTTTATTTTTGATCTCCCTGTACCAACACGAATTCTACAATTTATCTAGTTCTACATCTAAATTGAAATGTTAAGAATGAAAAATAAACACACATAATATATTAATGAGCAAAACAGGTCTAAAACAACTTGTAAAATACAAGCAGCTTGACTTTGTTATAAATAAAGTATCTCTTTCTCTTAGGAAGCTGAGAAGAAAAAATAAATTATGCAAAGTGAAAAAACTAAAAGATACCAAAAACGGGAAAATATATATTAACAACCAGAACCAGAAGAAACAGAAATTGACACAAATCTCAGGAAAATGGCACGGTAAAAGAGAAGTATTGGAAAAAATAGGATAGATACAAAGGGTAGGTAGTAGACTCTTTGCAAACTACAATAACATGAAGACTGTAAAAAAACTGCTTAAACAATAAGAACATATTCACAAGTTAACGGACATGGCAAAGACAACGGATATAAACATGGAAATCAACAATATATGCAAACTAGCAACATGGAACGCATGGGGACACAATGGTAAGAAAATGGAGTTAATCGAGAAAAAAATAAAAGCAGAAGTGAATATCCTAGCTGTAACAGATACTAAAAAGAAAGGACAATGCCAAATAGAGCTAGAAGGGGGAACGTTATTATTGTATAGCGGTATTGCAAAAGAAAAAAGAGCAAAGGCAGGAGTAGGATAACTACTCAGCAAAAATGAAATTGCAGGTCCAGAAGGTCATAAATGAAACAACAAATGCAAATAGAACTAAAAGAAAGCGAAAATAAGATAACAATAATAATAGCCTACTGGCGAGATGAAAATAAGAAGGCTACAGTTAAAGACAAATTTTGGAATAAACTGTGAATAACAATTGAGGATAGTAGAGAGAAATATTTATGCTAGGCGACCTAAACAGCAGTCGGAAATGAAAATCAAACGTTACAAGAAACCCTCGGCATACATTAGAACCGGTGAAAAATAACATGGAGACAGGCTAATCCAGTTCTCCCCAGAAAATCAATTCATAATAACCAACACCTTTTTTAAGCAGAAGGATCCCTTAAAATGTGGTATTATCAAGCTCTACAATTAAGCAGTAGTGGTTTTGCAAACATTTTAATCAATAGTTTTTTATCAGAAAAATCCACCCTTGATAGCAATTTTTGTCTTACTTAAAACCAGATTTTAAAATGTCAGGATATTTTTTTCAAACAATTTTTGTATTAAATTAAAATTACTAGCGTTGATTTCAAAGCTGCAAACAGTTTCTTGTTTTGCTTTTAATACAATACCTCGAAAATGACAAGAAATCTGCCATCCCTTTTCTAACCACAACATGTTGATATTTGACTGCGTGGCACTGACGCTTATTAAATAATTTCAAACACTTGTCGGACCTTACCTTTACCAGAACTCAGGACGGTGTAGGACCTTTTGTTATTGATTCAGTATTAGATTTCCAAATATACGTGAAGTTAAAACTTAAAAACAAAGATTCAGTTGTGCATGTGTTATCCTTTGGTGCATTTATGTTTACTAGTACAGAGACATGTCTGAAAACAAGTGAACACGCAAATGTTGTTTCTGTAATTTTGGCATAATATAATGACATTTTGTTGTCGTTTTCAACGTCAAAATTATGCATACATATTAGCACTAGTTGCAATATGAGATTTTATATTGAGATTTGTGTAATATGAAAATTTAGAACAACTTTAAAGATTTAAGCAAATTAATTTACTAGAAAATTAATATTATTCAAAACTACAGAAAATCTTGTATGCAACACTTTGCAGAATTAGTGTATTTCACACACAACGTGTAGCCCCACTCGCTTCGCTCGTAGGGCAAACTTCACATCTAATGTAAAAAACACGTTCATTTTGCAACTTAATACATAAATAGCAGATGCATTTATTATACCATTGTAAATGATTTTCTATTTTACAAAATTTCTGTATAATTTTTTTTTCTAAATTTAACCACCTCGTTAAATAGAAGTTCCACTGTACATTTTTTGTTCAGTATAAGTGATCGTAAAGTTTATCAGTCATGTTTTAACTGCCATGTATAAAAATGTATTAAGTCAAAATTGTGGGATCATCCTTATCACAATGCCATGCGTACATTATAAAATCATAGAATTTATGAGCACAGTCCATAAAGTAAAACAAAAGCTGCCATGTGATTAACTAGGTAGTAAAATGTAGTTAAAGGAAGGGCTTGTCCTGGCCTTGGTTATTTCCATTCTATCGTTTATCTATCGGGTTACATTAACTCATATTGAATATAGCTAGTATTCCGTACAGGATGTTAGGCAATTAATATATGGAGATTTCGGTTGTATACAATTCAACGCTTTTACAGTTTTTGTGGGACAGCAGGGTTTTAGAAGTACATACATGTAAAACAAAAAGCTACAATTTTTTCGTGTATAGTAACCTGAAATTAAAGCCCACTAAGTGTCTCTTAATAAATGTTGTCAACTTCGCCACTTCCATAAAGCACATAGATTAAACATCCAATCAGCGCTACAATTACTCCCCATTGTAGAGCCACAGGAAAGCCTGTAAGGTTTCATTAACCTAATTTAATCCGGTAAAATTACGACCTAATTATAGCGCCGGTCTGAAACATGCCCTTTCAGAAAGGCAGCCATTACACACGTCGCAATTTACACCAGGGTAGAACTCTAAGGAACTTTATGTTTGCATTTTAACAAATAATAAATAGCAAACATGAATCTGGGTTAGCACTACTGCACCCACATGACCGCTCCCAATACAGCAGTGTTAGAAAATATAACGTGAGCTCTTGGAGTTAATCAAAATGGAAATTTAATGCTGCTTAAGCTTCTATCCGGAATCGCGAATTTCCTATACAGGAAAATCCGTTCCCTGCCTATCTCTGTGGTTTAATCGTATTATATTGAGGTTATACTTTAGGGAAAAAGTCTGCATGCTCACCACATCCAACACGTTGCTATAGTTTAAAGTTTAAAATTCCAATTGAAGGACTGCAAGCAAAGCCATATTTTAACAGCAAAATCTAGAAAACGGCAATAGTTAGAATAAGAAAAAGAAGATAACCTGCCGTATAGATTCAAAAATACTGCACGCTTGCATAACTCGTAAGTTAAAGCGAAAAACCCAAAAAATAATAATAGCGCTGAAGAAGAGCAAGCTGCGATATAAGAAAATATTCTATGCTATGAACAAATTTAATATGCTAATATACTTGGCGCACCGAACAAATAGAGTGGAGCAGGCAACCCAAATGACATATTACAAAGCTTGCTAGATTACTATTACTATTAAGGATCAGACATGGCGGTTGTTATAGTTAGAACTAATTTGAAGTGTCAAGTGTCATTAAATAATTTTTTGAGGCTATAATGCAAATATAAATTTCGACCAACTTAAAAAGCAAGCTTGACATTTGTACAGTTGTAATTGAAAATATTTAGGCCTATGGCTTGACTTTTTCTAAATCGCATTGGCTGCGGCGTCGAAACACGTTTCCCGATGCGATAGGATATTCTAAAAACCTGCCTGCAGTTTAAAAATCTACCAGTTTCAAGGACTATTTGTGCATTTCGATTGCTGTTTTCACAGTTACATGTAGGTAGAAACTATTGACTTGTAAAGTAGTTCCTTAAGGAAATTTGAATTATTTATAGAGCTGCCTGCATTATGGATAACCCTAAGAAACTAATTTGTAGTCAAGGGCGTGAAATAATGGCGACTACAAATTTATGAAAAAAGAATCAAATAGGACTCCTGCAATTTCTTTAGTCGTTTGCAAGAATGAGTGGCTAAAGCAGCAGTTATTGGCCTAAATACAGTTAAGCGAATTGTTAAAGAAGCCGAACCAAGTGGTGGAAGAAAATTTACTACTCCAAGAAAACCAATTACTATACCTAGCCCCAGGTCATCTGTCGATCTATAATGAACAAGAAGTAATCCGAAGCGTGATCTATAACTTTGCGCAAACGGCAGTAAAATATGGCATTATACTGCTGGAATGATGATGCTAAACTGTCACTCTATTGCCAAGCGGCAGATAAAGTTATTATTTGCCGCTGACAACTTTATCTGCCGCTCGTCAGCGGCAGATAATATTATCTGCCGCTGACGAGATCAAGTAATTTTCTTCGAATTTTGTTCACAAAGTTGTAAATAATTTGTTATAAAAATGTTTGAAGAAAAAATACTATATGTTATTCGAAGCAAAAGTATCTTTATGTGGCTCGGCTGTACTTATCTGCCTCGCAAGCTCGGCAGATAACCCGTCCAGCCTCGCCACATAAAATATAACTTTTGCTCCTAATAACATAATATACTCTTAATTTCCAACATCATAAAAGTGACAACTTATGTGACTTGATTCACAAAGTAAAAGCTTTGATTATAATTATAATCATAGGTAAAGGTAGTACTTTATCTGATTAGGCATATAAAGTTGCCACTGTTGCTACTTTATCTGCCTAATCATATAAAATAACAAAATCACACATTTGAACAATATAATTTAATTATTAGTTATGACCTTTATTTATCGTAACCATAGAAAAGTTATTTCCAATGTATCACGATTCTACCTCAATCTTGATTCCTTACATTCCTAAAAAATTATTGTTTTCTAATTTCGTTACTTTTATTACAATTTAAGTGTTCATTTGAAAATAAAATTGTATATGTTATTTGCAATAAAAATTGCTTTCAGTGCGACCAGCCTCAACACAAAGCTTTTAGAAATAATTAATTATTTCTTTTAATATTAAAACTTCTGAAGAGAAATATAATTTTTAGTTGTTTTATGGTTTAAAACAATTACAGTGATATCATTTTATCAAGTATTTCAATAGTGCCTCTCTACAGGGTGTCGCTAAAAGGCCCGTACCAAACCCAAGCACATATTCCTGAGGCTAAATTATGACGACCTAGTCCAACTTACCTTAGTCTAAACGTTGATAGTTTGCGAAATACAGGGTGTCAGTTATTATGATTTTTACTTTTTTTAAAATTTTATCTTAATAGTAGCAGAATCTGCACGAAATTTGGTATTAATGTTTTTTTTTTAGATGAGAAAATCAGATCTGATCACAGTTTTGGTGTACATTGCCGAGGACGCCACCAGCAGCATTTTGCATACATCTAAAGCTTTATAACTTTTTTGTGCCGCAATGTATTAAATTTCTAACAAAAAATTCTTTTTCCCTAGCATTTTTTGTCCAAAAAAGGTATACTTCGAGCAACCGTTTCTAAGATAATTGAATTTAAATGTTTTATTGCGTTCTGAAACTTGTTGTCTTCCTTCCCACATTATCCAGGCTTAGAACTGGCCCAAAAAAATTGGACCGTGTTTATGGGCAAACAACAATAAAAGTTTACGTAGCAACGAATTAACAATGATAGGCATCGTCATTGAAAAAATACGTTTATCGCATTTCATTTGGAAATGTACTACATTTCTTAATTCAAAATCCATAATAAATGTGGTACTTTTATCATTAGCAACACTTTTATCCCTAGCAACGGTGATTCGTTTTACATTTGGCAGTACTGAAGTATGATGTTGGTGACACTGTAAGTCTATGTCAAATTCTAGGTTAGTAGGTTAGGTTTTGCGTCAGTTTTGACATAGATTGACACAAAATCTAAACTGCTAACCTCGAATTTCACATAGACTTACAGTGTCACCAACAACACACTTCAGTACTGCCAAACGCATAACATCAACTGGAGCTGCTTATTGTGCTTTAGTACATAAGAATGAGTTATGCTCATCTTGGTTATGTTTTGACAGTTAGTGTCACTTCTCACTTGTATGTAAAAAAATTTATATTTTACATTCCTTATGAAATGCGATAAAATAGTATACTCAACACGTTAGAAACGTGGTTTTTTCTGAACTCGTATGACCGTTTAAGTACTCGCTAACGCTCGTACTCAAACACGCCATAATTGTTCAGAAAAACATCACTTTTCTCAACTTGTAGAGTAATATACTATTTCTTCTACCACCACTACTAAAAGTAGGCCTTTTAGCGCTAGATTTTTTTACTGAAAATAAAGTTTTATAATTTAGCGTGTTAAAAGTCAAATCAGCTGTTAACTTTTAGCCCATGTGCTAAAAGTAAACAGCTGGTGTCGCATTTACAATTTCGAACTGGAAGTGAGGTTGTAAAGTTAATTTAGTTACTTCTTTCGTTACAGGTAAAGTGTTTTTTAAATACTTAAAGCATTATGTAATGAATAAAGCAAAATGGGTACATTTATAATTACCTTTGATAACTAACTTTGACAGCTACTAGCTGCAGAAACAGTCACCTGCTTGTCAAGGCCATCTCTTTACTATGACATAAATTATAACTGTCTTAAATGCAAAGCAAACCTTTGGTAAATCTACATTTATTTATTTTATTTATTTATTTATTTCGCACTCAGCCAACAGCCGTTAGGCCAATTATAGGCGTCGCTGTGCATTTATGGGAACTTCCAACCCCACTAGCGACTATCATGATGTTGTTATGAGAGCCGGGACCAACTATTTTACGTGACAGCCGTATCACGAGGCGCCGAGAGATGCAACCGTGAAACTCCCATCCAAGTTCTGACCAGAGAGAGCGTTGCTTAACTCTACTAATCGAACGTGGACGCTTGTTCAAGCTACACCACCCGGGACCTTATGGATTAATAACAGTAAATTTAAGGCCGTAGATAAAATATTCTATGCAAACTCGTGCATAAACGTCCACTTTTAGCACTTGTTGCACAAATACCTATTTCGCAACCATCTTAAAAGTCATTACTTTTAAAACCGAAATCTGTCATTGAAGTTGACGTTTCTTTTACTGACACAGAAAGTGTATGTTACTATGCTACAATTTTAGTTTCTAAGATTAAAAGTACTTTCACCGTCTAACTGGTCGCCTATGGATGCAGTTGTCATAATTATTCTTAAGTGAGAAACGTCAAAAGCAATCAATCAAATAAAATGTTGAATATTTTGTACTTTTCTAGATTGCAGAAAAATAATAGTAGTAGTATTATTTGTGGGGAGACTCATGTCGAGCAAGTAGGCCATCATAGTCCCTTCTTGCTAACCTCGTGGACAAGGTCTAGGCATGCAGAGTACCAGGTCCCTTAGTCCTACTTAGAATTTTGCCGAGACTAAGGAGTTCCAACCCTAGCAAAGGGATCTTTACATGCTACACATCGTAGTAACATGGCACCCACGGCTTTACATCACTGTCGAATGATGGCATTCTGTAGAGATTTTCATCCGCATTTTTTAATTTTTTTAAAAACCTCACCGGAATCGGCAAACCAGCTCTCCACCCTTAGATCAGTAGCCAGAAGGCTTAACCACTGAGATATGGAGCTCAGCCAGAAAAATAGTAAGTAGTATTCGGATTAAAAGTGGCTCTGTTAGCCTTGCAATTGTTGCGTTCCCTAGGCTGCGCTACGTTTCGCCTCGCAAATGCAAACTTAATTGCTTGTTAAACAAAGTGCCACTATTAATCCTAACAAAACAATATAATCTTATACAGAGTGTCCCAAAAAGAACGGGACACCGATTAGTCATAGATTCCTTACGTTATAATAAATCGCTTAAACCTAATATACCTTAATACAAAGTCCTTTCAGTAAGAAGTTGTACGGCCTTGAAGTTATTTTTTTTATTTTTTACTTTTTTGTTAATTTCCACAAATGCAGAGATATAGATTTGAATTTTGGTATACGTACTTATTATTATGTACTGCACTAGTAAAAAATAAATTAGACTTGATTGTAAGGGGCACTTTACCTATCTTTCAAAACTTTTTTTAGCTCTAACTTCGTTATCTGTAACTTTCTTTGAAATATTAGGTTATTATCTGAAAGATAATTAAAAAGCACAAAAATAATGTTCTCTTAGTTCTTAAGCCTAAAAGCAACCGTTTACCTTAAAATGCCCATCAAAGGTTCTTGGTTGTCATTAAGACGTGCAATTATCAAGTAGCCATGATCACAAAAACAATGGTGATCTAGTAAAAAACAATAATAAATCAATTAATGACATTAGTGACTTAAGAATTTGTTTATTTATGTTTAAGAAAATGCAGCTACATAACGAATCCTCCAATGCTGAAAAGTTCGTTATGTCGCAGCATTTTCGTAAGCACAAAATACAAAAAAATTAAGTGACACCAACTACATTAATTGATTTCTTGTTGTGGTTTACTAAATTACGATCATTACCCATTGTTTTTGTGATCATAGCTACTTGATAATTGCACGTCTTAATGATGACCAAAACCCTTTGATAGGCATTTTAAGGTAAACGGTTCCTCTTATGCTTATGAACTGAGAGTACATTCTTTTTGTGTACTTTAATTCTCTTTCAGATAATAACCTAGCATTTAAAAATTTACAGATAACGAAGTTAGAGCAAAAAAAGTGTAGAAAGATAGGTAAAGTGCCCCTTACAGTCAAGTTTAGTATATGAAATTCTTCATATTAGTGCAGTACATAAAATAGTAAGTACCTATACCAAAACTCAAATTGATATCTCTCCATTTGTGGAAATTAACAAAAAAATTAAAAATTAAAAAGGAAGTTAGAGGGCCTTGAAGTTCAATTTTGTACATAGATATCTATAAAATTATACATAGGCTAGAATATAAATTTCGTACATTAATGAAAGTAAAACCAAGTGAAACATTTAAAAAATAAATCCAGGAGTGTTAATGCAACAATGTTTGAAAATGTCCTAAGTGGCAATATCTTTTATATTTGCTTGGCCGTGCTACAATCGAAATACTTATTTAAAGTAATGAAAATGAACACATTACTGGAAAAATTCAGGTGTAGTACAGGATACTAAAGTTTATCGATAGATAAAATACAATGAACTACTTATGAACTAATGAACTACTTATTCTCACGTCTATAATGCTAGCAGTTGCAGATTTGAATTCAACGTTGATGTAATATCAAATCAATTTATTGGAATTTACGATGTTAAAATATTTAAAAATATTCAAATAGTATCCGAAAATACGATCAGATGTTTACGATTGTAATGAAGTATAGGCTATGGATTGGATTATATGAGAAATACTGCTGTTGTACAAGCATACATTGAAGATAGGCTAACCAGCTAATTTAACACATCACAGCTTATCTGGTATTTAATCAACACATGTGCCAGGGACTAGTAATTATTTATCAGTTATTTCTCAGCATACAGGATCTAACAGTAAAACGACCTTCAGCACGAAAGATACGATGCGGTTAAAACGATTTTGCAAAATATCCCATTTTTAGCTTCCAAGGTTACATTACTTTTGGCACTGATAAATATGGTAAATACAATAACTGCTACATATAAAAGTGTTAATGTTATCGTTCAAATACAGGGTCATTTTTGTGGCCTGCCAAGTTGCTTACTGTTACCTAATAATCAAAATTCCTCTTATCTTCTTTAGTCTTTACCCAAAGTCATGGCAATTTAGTCTACTCTGCAACCACCAAGTTTAACTCAATTATTGCTTCACCATTTTAAATGAATTACCAAATACAGGATGATTCAATAGTATGGTAATTAAATTTAAAGGTAGTTAGTAGTTAGAGGACATTAAACAGAACAACGTTATCTAATAAACTATATGTCAAAAACTGATAATAGTTTCATAAAAAAAATTAATTGCTTAAACTGATTCACGGTTGCTGGAATGAATTTTTATAAACATATTACCGCGCATGTAGTTGCGATAAAACAGAATTTGGATAAACTGCATAGGCAAAAAATAGTTGTTGTGTATTTCAGTCACAATTTGAAAGCACTCTTATCTGATTTACCTAATCAAGGTTTAAATGTTAGCTAATGATTCTCAAGAGATTGACCAAACCACTGGCCTAATATAGAAGAAGAAATAAGTTTTTTAACTATTAAAGAGCGATTTACACGTTTTATTCTAAACAAGTTAACAGAATAATTTGTATTCGCAACAATAAATGTTACACCAAAATAAATATCATTGTCACAATCCCATAATTGAAAGTTATTGAATTTTGTATTTATCTAGTTTGCATGAAAAATGTTTGAAGATGATCTCTTCTTCCCTCGTCTAAGGGGAAGGAAGTATTGCAATCGTAAAAAAGTTACCTTCCAAAATTTCTTCAGATCACGTTTCAGGATCCCTAAATGACGAAAAACATGTTTTCTCAATTCCTTCTGCCCGTCCGTTTGTTCGTTTGTTGTTAGTTTCAAAACGTTCACTTGCGAGAAAAGTTCCGAGTAAAGCCATTTACTGATTTTTCACGATTACACTACTTCCTTCCCCTTCGGCGAGAGAAATAACAAAATTGAGATTATTTTTAGGTTTATTTATCTTCAGTACCAAGAAAAGAGTTTGTAAACGGCTTCACAGAAATGCGCGGCCCGCATGAAACGGCTACACATTTCTATCTGCAATGACTGAGGCCCGACCGCTGCACTTTTCTGTCCTTTTAAGATGTTCAGCCTGTATCTGTTGGGCCGAAAATATTCGTATTTTCGTCACAGATAAAAGCCTGAAATATGTGCAAAAAAGATTACTTTGAGCTATTTCTGAATTAAAGCAAAAATAAACATTTTATTTTTAAGGTGCTCATGTATATTTTTGACCGAAAGTATATTTGGTTTGTAGCCTGGTATACACCTAATCTCCATGAAAAATATAGTCTTCCTCCAACAAATAGTTTTTGAGCTATACAACGAACAAACGGACCGAGAGATAGACAGACCGGACAGACGGAATGGAGAAAACCTGATTTTCGTCATCTAGGAACTCTGAAGCGAGAATACCTGAAGAAATCTCGGAAGGTGATGTTTTCACTATCATAATACTTGCTTCATATTTTAGAAGAGGGAAGTAATACATCTAAATTTAATGTAAATGCGTATAGGAGTTTTGTATAGTCGTTTTGTATTTCTTCTGTCAGCTGGATTTTTATTTTCTAAAAGTCTATTGTGCTTGGAGAGTTCAAGCATTGAAATTAGTTTTAGTTTTGTTATTCCATTAATAAAAAGATCTTAAAAGGTTACAATTGTTGTTTAAGTTCATATTGGAATACCTGAAAAGTGAATTTAACAGTATGAAGTAGGATATCAGTAGAAACTCATTAAAAAAGCTTT
This sequence comes from Agriotes lineatus, assembly GCA_940337035.1. NCBI lineage: Eukaryota > Metazoa > Arthropoda > Insecta > Coleoptera > Elateridae > Agriotes > Agriotes lineatus. The sequence continues at coordinate 197,319,857 of OW679194.1, read as the reverse complement.
TCAAAACTACAAAAATCTGTAAAGAGGTTTACACGAAACTTCACTCGCAAGAGTAATGTGAATTACATCAATTTGTAAATAAAAAAACATTGTTGGCGGTGGGATGCGAACTCGGGCTCGGACGATGCTAGGTCGGTGCTCTGACTCTGGACCACGGAATTTCGGTTACATTATGAGCTTACAATCGGTAGGAACGACGCACTCACAACAACACTCAAGCAGAATGTTCACCCTGTATATTTTGGGTCCAAAATATGCTCTTTTTCGTTAAGGGTTAGAATCTGAGCTATGTACAAAGTTTAATTTTTTAAGGTGCTCACCCTGTATATATTTGACCGAAATTCTCTTGGTTTCGAGCCAGGTCGACATACCCGGTGTCCATTCTCAAAGTCGAACATAGGCAATTAACTTTAGTGCATTCACTCGTTCTTCCTTGAAATAATTCATTTTTCTGTAGGTAATTTTAACAGACGTTGACAGATAATACCTGATTTACGCCAACTAATTACCAATTTTTTTGACAAATGCTATCGAACTCGAAAGGCAAGGCACGGCATATTTAAAAATTTCCAAGTTTTAAATTAGTATATTAAAATAAAAATCGCATCTTGAATATTATTATTGGTATCATTTGATGCGTAATAATTTTATCTTTCCATTGATACCATTACCTTCCCTGTAAGTTGAATTGGCGAGCAGGAACCGATAAAAACGTTGAATACAATGTTAATCGCCTATGTTCGACTTTGAGAACGGACACCCGGTATACTTCGTAAGCCAAATATCGTCTTCCGCCAACAAATACCTAGTTTCTAAGCTATGCCAACAACAGGCGGACAGGCAAACAGAGGGAATTAAGAAAACATGGTTTTGGTCATCTAGAGACCCTGAAACGTGAAGATCTGAAGATACCTCAGAAGGTGATTTTATCTCGATTACAATACGTAATAAAAAACTGGTTCCTTGAAAAATCGAAATGATTAAATTTACAAATTTTGAGCACCTACACGGCGGATAGAAATGTGCACCGACCGTTGCGGGCTGCACTTGCAAGGGAAGTTCTGTGTAAAACCTTTTTAATTTTTATTCTATTTAATGGTTTTCTGTTACTTACAGCAACTGCCTGAAATTCAGAGTTTTTTATATAAAATTATTTATATCTCCAAAGCAATTAACTTTAAACCCATATGACTTGATATTAAAATTATCAGCATTTCAATGCAAAATTGTAAAGAGAGGTACCTAAATATAGGGCGTCCTATTAACAAAGTCAGTTTGGATCTCCACACTCTTAAGCTGTATAATGCACAATACTTTAATAATGTGCACCACCTTCGTACCTGCAACTATACAATCTGTTTGATTTTATGTGTCACAGCACTTAACTCAGCTATTGTAAGAATTTCAAATAAAATGCATTCATTCATATCCTTTTGCTTCACTTACTTATCGACCTAGATTACTCGATTATGGTTATATTATAATTCAGTTCATAACGCTGTTTCATTTTTACAGATAGGAAAAATTAACAAACTGTAAGTATTTTAGGAAAACGTGATATACTGATATCCCATACTTAGTTATCCGTAATAATCACAATTCTCTTAGAAAACAAAGTTCCCGCTTTGAATTATATTTGTCAAGAGACCGATGTTGTTAGGTTCAGCAAATTATTTTTAATGAATAATTTCTGAAATTCCAGTAAATACAGGAAATAAATGCATTTTCTGTGCGCAAAGGGACGGATCCGACATATGCATCGTTGCGAGCACAGCCCTGGTTGATCCTTAGAAAAATGTATCATCGACGTTTTCCTGTATTCCGTCAGACACACTATATAACTTAATTTTTCAAGCTGCACATATATATTTAAAGTATATATTTTTTAAGAGCCACTTACTCCACGATATCCGGCTATTTTTATGTATACGATATGTTGATCTTTAACCTGTATATATTTATTGATGCACTCGTAGCTTCACCAGTGTTTATATATAAATTTTAAGTTGGTAATGGACATGCTGACTGAATACGTAAATGATATATTAAGCCGTTTATGTTAAAATTGAAGACCTTCTAGCAAAAACAGCATATGTGCAAACAATTTATTTTTCAGAAAGCCAAATAAACACCACTGTCTGCGGTTACTATCAATAGCTATTTTTAATTGTATAGTAACATGTAAATACATTGTTTCATTGACAGTGTTACAGGTTACTGCTTTTGCTGTCAGAAATTTTGTTGGAGTCTTTACTATGATAGAAATGAAAGTTCTGCTGGCAGGTGTGTTTTATTCCAAATAATACAATGCCTCCAAGCTCCGTTATAATGATCTTTAAGTCTCACATCGGGATTTTATATCAACTTTTGGTATTGCGGTCTTCAGGAAATGTCGATCTGTAGATGTTTTTATGTCAAACATGTCATTAAATGGGGAAGAATGTTTTCATGCTGTGATTATTATATCATCCTACTCTTCTGGTATTCCAATAATGCCATGTTTCCGTTTTTTCTTTGCACAAAAATGTATAAATGGTGCAGCATAATTTTGGTTTTGCCCTGGGTAGCCATCACTAAATAGTACTAACTTTCGTGTTGTATGGCAAGTTCGTAGAAAATGAAATAACATGCATGTTATATCGTTTGCGCCATTCTTGAACTCATCACCGTGGTAGGTGTAAATTGATACGTCACCTGTACCTATGTCATGAATTCCAAAAACGTAGTACCACAACTGTTTTCCTGCAACGAATCACATTATGCCCAAGTATCCGACCTGGCAGAACCGAACTTTATATTGAACCTTGTGGTAAATACCTTCCAATAAACTTTATATGGAATGTTTATCATATATTCTTTTAGAAACAAGGAGTGAATGGTACTAGGAGACAACCCTTCTGGAAGATAGATCATTTGAACTTTTTCTGAAGGAATAGTGTGACTGCATTCCTTGAAAGGATTTAATATGATATCGACAATAAAATGATATGCCCAACTAGCTTGCAAACAAGATCAGAAATAGACTTTGCAGTAGACCAATTACAGGCGGCAATAAAAACTAGTATCAACGAAGCAACAATCATACAGAACAACCGGAAACCGCCAAACTTTCAAGAAACTCCTGCACATATAACAAACTTAATCAAACATAAAAATCAAGTCAGAAGGGAATGACAGCGAACAAGACGGCCTGATGTAAAGCGTTTACTAAATCAGTTAAATCGCAGAGTTAAATTCGAACTGGATACCTATCGAATAAACTCCTACAGCAGGTATATAGAAGAACTCAAAGCGTCCGATCACTCCTTATGGAGAGCAACGAAACGTATTCTGCAAGAATCTCCCACCATTTCTCCGTTGAAGTATAACAACGCCGTTTATTCAAGTGACGAAGAAAAATGCGAATTATTTGCAGGCCATCTAACGCAAGTGTTTAATTAGACCATCATCGCCGACGACAATTCAGAAAACGCTCAACGTATAACAAACCACGTTAGAGATCATTTGCCCGATTCTCCTGGAACAATAAATCACATTTCCCCTACCGAAATATTGAAGATCATTACAAAACTGCCTAACCGAAAAGCACCTGACCATGATCTTATCACGAATAAAATACTGAAGCAACTACCGAAAAAAGCAATCTGTTATATTACCGCTGTTTTCAATGGATGCCTGAGAATAGGATACTTTCCGGACACATGGAGCTGGCACACATATTAATGTTTCGTAAACCAGGTAAAACCCTCAACCATCCTTCTAATTATAGAGCAATCAGCCTTCTGCCTGTTTTATCTAAGATCCTTGAAAAAGCCATCCTACATAGATTAAACAATGAATTACAACATTCAAACGCAGTTCCCGCTTTTCAGTTCGGATTTAGATCACATCACTCGACAAATCATCAACTCTTAAGGATTACCGAAAATATCGAAAGAGGTTTTGAGTACAAGCAACACACGGTTGTAGCATTCCTCGACTTAGCAAAGGCGTTTGACACAGTATGGATAGATGGCTTAATATACAAAATGTTAAATCTTAACTTACCTCACTATCTGCTGTTAATAATCAAATCATTTTTAGATAACAGAAAATTTCAAGTTTAGAATAACTAGCACATTATCTGCTGTTGCACCTATTGCAGCTGGAATCCCACAAGGTTCAATCCTACGTCCTGTACTTTATAATGTATTTATGCATGATATTCCTCACCCTAACAACTCCGCCATTGCAATGTATGCAGACGACACCGCAATTATTACTCAAAACGAAAACATCGATACAGCGATAGATGATTTACAAACTAATCTAAACGTACTAAATGGCTGGCTGAATAAATGGTGCATACAACTTAATTATACCAAATGTGAAGCAAAAATATTTACTTTGCGACGCCACACTATATTGCGCAACATAACAATAAATAACCACCCTATACACTGGAATCCATCTGATGGAGGTGTTAAGTACTTAGGAGTATTTCTTGACAAACGTCTAACTTGGAGCCTTCATGTGAACAAAAAGTTAAACGAATGCCACGTAAGATTATCCAAACTGTATCCTATCTTAAATCGCAAAACACTACTCAAATTATCCTGCTCCTTACTCATCTACAAATCCTTATTGAGGCCGATAATAACCTACGCTTGTCCGGTTTGGGGTGCCGCGTCTAAATCAACTATTAAAAAAATACAAGTGTTCCAAAACAAAGTTTTGCGCATTCCAACAAACGCTCCTTGGTTTGTCCGGAACAGTCAATTACACCAAGACCTACAAATTCCAACGGTAGATGTCTTTATTAAAAAGTGCATAAAAACATTTAATAATAAACTTAGTGAGTGTTCAGGTACGGCACACTATTCATTAGGAAAAAAAACTATTCACAGACGACTAAACGCAAGTTACCGCAGGATCTACTAACAACAGAAGAAGAGCTTAGTGATTGAGGGTCTCCACCGGAGTTTACCTCGCACTGCCAATATAGTGAAAAGTTTCAGTGAATAACAGTTAACCTTTCTGTGTATAGCTAGATGAAGCTGGTCCGGAAAACTAAACAAAAAAAACTGTTTTCCTGCAACGAATCACATTCTGCCCAAGTATCCGACCTGGCAGAACCGAACTTTATATTGAACCTTGTGGTAAATACCTTCCAATAAACTTTATATGGAATGTTTATCATATATTCTTTTAGAAACAAGGAGTGAATGGTACTAGGAGACAACCCTTCTGGAAGATAGATCATTTGAACTTTTTCTGAAGGAATAGTGTGACTGCATTCCTTGAAAGGATTTAATATGATATTCGAATAATATTCCAAATAACTTCTTAGTACTGATTAGACCTATTTGAGTGCGTAGCCATTTTGTCTTGAGATGATTTGCCAACCATCAATAAACTGTTTTGTAATATTCTAACCTACTAACCGTTATACCATGTGTGATTAAAAAGACTTGCAAGAAGATTGGTTCTTCCTTGCCATTTATTCGTACTTTGTACTTGAATACTGCAGCATGAGTCTTCAATGGGTCATCATTTCCTGCTTTTGGACGTCTCGCAATATTCTGAATGCTTATCAAGCCACATAGGTGACTTCACTGTTCGTTTTTGTTAGCCATATTATAAAAAGTCTCCAGAAACACTTTTCTATTATCATTTGAAATTTTAGAAAAGCACTTGAAGCGTTTACAACTGAAAATTAAAAATGTAATCTAGTAGGCTATATTTGATTTGTACTTAAAGAAAGTAGTAATCTTACAAACAGTTTCTTCCAGTTGCTCTCCTACTAACCAACTTGCCAACATGATTCACATGCTCTTCTCCCTTAACTTTAGATTTTGTAATCACACTGCTATTATTCTCTCTACGCTTCTTTCTTTCGGGCCACTCACTTTCTTCGGCATCACCATGTCGCTTAAATTTGCCCATTTCAACTAAATTATAATACACAACGATGAGGTTAAAGATAACATGTGATTTCATTTACAGTTTACATTAAAAACGACATATATTTCGGACATATGCTGTTTTTGTTCTAAGCACTATGGACATATTTATGTTGTTTTTGCAGAAACGCGTTGACTTGCTTAAATCTTGGTACTTATGCTGTTTTTGAAAAAAATTCATATTACGAATACTTAGCAATGGCTTATCAACTACTAGATTTCTGCCAGAAGCTCTTCAATTGTTTATTTTTATGTGTATGATTTACTTGCGTGTTTTGTTTATCACTGAATGGGGATGTGCTGAAATAAGAAATTATTTGTATCTGTATTGACGAAATTACACAGAAATTACATTACCTGCTATAATAAACTGCTCAAGTACAGGTCTAAAGAGTAGCTTCAGCAATGTAGCCCTTGACCATAGCTTTCGATTGATACCCCATATGACCCATGTTGCCATTGAAAAATAAAGTGACCTTTGACATAGGTCGCCAACGGTTGACCTTTCGCCAAAACCAAATAGCGCATGAAGGTGCTCGGGACCTTAGCAACAACTTTGCCCCCTTTCAAAATTTCGATATCTGTAGCCGTTCGAAAGTTACAGGCGATCCAGACAGACACACGGACACACAGACAGACGGACACACAGACAGACGGACGGACAAAACGTTCGCATAAGTACGCTGAAGCTACTAATAAGTATCTATATTTTGAAAGTAAATTTATGGAAATGCGTTCTTATGTATCGTAGTTCAAGCGACAATTGCACGATATTTTATTAATCTTGGTTAAGGACTTAACATTATTTAATTTCACGAAACTTATTTTTTGCATAGTGATCGTGAAAGTCGTCTTTTTTTAACGCAAAAATCGTGAAAAGAAGTACACTTTTATTAACTATTTTATTGAAATGTCAATTTGACAGTTGTCAATTCCGAAGACTTTTTCGACTAAATTTCGACCAAGAGATCACTATGCAAAAAAACTACGTGTACAACACGTTTTGAAAGTCCTTTTTTTCATTTATTTGCTTGATTAACTCGGGCTTCGCCCTCGTTATCAAACTGCAAATTCATGAAAAAAGTATGACTTTCAAAACTAGTTGTACAAATTACTATTATGTGCCATAGTCGATGTCTCGATTATTGTAATACGTATAAAAATGCCATACAAGAAAAATATTGTAAATTTTATTTTCTATAATTTACCATAAACAGAAAAACAATTCAACGTCTTAAGATCGCCCTCCTGGAACTGATATCTTAAAGCAACGTCTGTAATTTAATTGACAAAAGGTTTTTGTCAAACTGAACTAGGCGAAACAGAGTTGGTTGATACAAATTTGAGCAATCCGCTTACGGCATTATTGCCAAGTTCACTTGAGGGCTTTATGAGCACATAACTCAATAATGAAGATCTACAGACAAAACAAAGGAGCCTATGGCATTTTTTTTATGTTCTTATTGTAAGCTTCCCTTACAGCTATAATTCGAGTTTGAAATATTACATAAACGTTTAAGGTCAACAAATTACAAATTAAACCAACTGCCCTTCAAGTAACGGGTGTCCGCCGGCAAATTTCATTTTTAAACATGAAATAAAATTTTTATTTCTTAAAATATGTTATTGAAAAAAAATACAAAATAAACCTTAATCTTTGGGAAATTATTTGTGAATCAGCACATCCGCCAAATTACGCCCCTCGCGTCGTATCACTTCTTCCAAACGAACTTGAAAATTTTGCATCACACGCGTAAGCATAGCAGGTGTAATCGCACGAATTTCTCGGGTGATGTTCTGCTTTAACACATCCAAAGTGGGTGATGCATTCTCGTAGACTTTTGATTTGAGATATCCCCACAAAAAAAGTGGGTGTCCAGTGGCAAATTACCTACGAGAATGCACCACCCACTTTGGATGTGTTAAAGCAGAACATCACCCGAGAAATTCGTGCGATTACACCTGCTATGCTTATGCGTGTGATGCAAAATTTTCAAGTTCGTTTGGAAGAAGTGATACGACGTGAGGGGCGTCATTTGGCGGATGTGCTGTTTCACAAATAATTTCCCAAAGATTAAGATTTATTTTGTATTTTTTTCAATAACATATTTTAATAAATAAAAAATTTATTTCAAGTTTAAAAATGAAATTTGCCGGCGGACACCCGTTATAGTTATGAAAATCCGCAACAATAAATAAATCCTACAATAGTAGCTAATTACGTTGATATTTGAACGTTAGCATTTAGGCGACCAACACGTCAAACTAAAAAGCAAACCCCACGTCATCTGAACTTGAACTAACAGGCTGTTTCCTTCAGGTAACAATGTGGGGTAAATGTCAATATGCTCGTTTTGCCTGTATTATAAAGGCATTCGCGGCTAATGTACTACAAAATATAGACGAGGGTTTCGCGAAACGGAAAACGTATGCAGCTTAATGTAGTGGAACAATCGTAACTACGTGCATAACTGAGACAATTTGCTTTGTTTTTAAAGTCAGATACGTATACATTAGGTCAGAGCCTAGTATGGGTAGGATAAACTATGGAAATGAAAAAAAAAATAGCCTCTATAATTGGTTTGGAATTTGAATGGCTGGCATGTATTAAAGCTACATCCACCTTTAATATCTACATAAATATGTAGAAAAAATAAACTTTAGAATAAACCAAGTGAAATCGTGAAATTTTGATCTACTTTTGAACTGTTCAACTTTTACATTTAAATTCCAAATTACAATGAACAATCCCGTTCGTTTGTGTTCGCCACCCATCTCTTACATACAAGCAGCCCCAATCTGCACCTTTCTATTCATCACATTTTAAAAAAGTGGTAATGTCAATTCGTTCAGAATTTCTAGGTTATGACACCCTTTTGTTATATTTAACCCAGACGTCTGCATGTATTCATGCTTTTTAGATAACACTGATAGTTCTAATAATTTGAAATGAACTTTTTATAATCTTCAATCTGTTCCAATATAATTTAAATCTGTTAGTAGTGTCCATTTCGTTTTTTATGTTATGTTAAGTATGTTATTATACTAAAGATATGATGTAATAGCGTCTAAGTTGGGAGACCTGAAAAAATGTGGGTAAATGACGTAAATAAATTCTAGAAAAAAAACTGTATCAAGTATAAATAAAGTGAAATGGGGTTGTGCAGAAGTGGACGAATGATGATGATAGCACTATTATACTGTATGGGAGTTAGCTGTTTGCTTTCTATGTTAATTTGCAACTAAATCATTTCAAATCTTCAAAATTACTGTCACGCTCTCCACCGCTGAGCTAGGTGGGTGAATGGTGGAGAACGCCATTTGTAATCGTCGCTAAGCCCTTACATCACGAGGCCGTAAGCTAGCGAGTCGTGTTAACCTAAACAAATTCTAAATTATAAACCGAAAGGAAAGTGAGATCCAGGGCGCCCGAGAAAGAGATGGAGTGATTTGTGAATTTGGCACGGGCAAGTCATGCTCAAACCATGCAAAGAAGAAGAAGAACATGCTCACCCTGTATATATTTGACCAAATTATTGTATATTCGTTTTCAAGCAAGATAGACATATAATCCGCATGCAAAATATCGTCTTCCTACAATAAATCGTTTTTGAGCTGTAGCACCAACAAACAGACCTACAGCTACAGATAGAACGACAGGCAGACAGAGGGGCAGACAGACCGATAGACAAACTTGCGGAATTGAAAACACATGTTTTTCGTCAGTTACAGATCCTAAAACATGAAGATCTCCATAAATCTGGAAAGGTAATTTTTTCGCGATTATAATACTTCCTTTGTCTTTTAGACTATGGAAGTAAACATTAATTAAATCCTTCAATATTAATGTGATATTCTAAAAACATTCTTTGTAAATACAATTCGCAAAAAACTTACATATACCCTTTGATCATCTTTATATATGCTGCGCCTGCCTGCGCGGGGGCTTCTGTTAATTTTTTTTATATTCACGGGATGTTTATTCTTTTCAGAATAGTCCTTGGGCTATATTACGGCATGTCATAATCTTTACTGTTACGTGCCGACAAGCATGCTGTATTTATTGGGCTTCAATTTTATTCACGGAGTGAATAAGAAAAAAGCTATGTACACTAAAATAATGTATTCTGAAACATCCATCATAAAATCTCCAAACGACAGTTATAAAGTAAGCTTATAAAATGGCATGTTTTATGAATATAATCAATATTAAGTGAAGTCCTTAGCTATATGTTGAAGGTCGAATGTTGAATGTCAATTTTAACATCACTCTAAAATTTAAATTTTGTTGCTCGAAAACAAACGAAAAAGTCTATAAATTCCCATTACAGCTCGCTTACAGCCTATAAAATCTCCGGGCATTAATTAAATTGTTTGTTTATTATTACACGGGAGTCCTGTAAAAACAAGCTTTCGGTGATCTATAGGCGAGTATTTCTGAACATCCAGGCATGCCTTGATAACCTACTTTCAACGCCTCGGCGATGTTCGGCCTGAACTTTGGCAGTCACTTGGAAATTATGGGCATCAATAATCGTCTCTGGCGCGGTGTAAAATCTCATCTGTTTGTATATAAGCGGATTATTCTCATGCAAAAACTGACATTAAAGAGCATCTGCTAAGCGAGATTTTAGCATTAACCCAATCATATAGTAAAAAATTGCACTTCACGGTATTTGCTATCCACTGATAACCCAAGTGGAATAACAAGGATTTTATTCATTAGGCTGGTGCTAGCAGACGTGACTGATGATTGGTTCATAACTTTTATGCAAATAAGACAGCTTCCTATTTTCTAGTTGAGTAATTCCTCTTAATTTCCGGTTTTCTCCATCTACTGACAAATAAACGTTAAGCAACCAATATCTAATATACCTACATTTCGTCATGTTCTTGAGTAATAGATTTAAGATCACTATTTACGAATTTAAAATGCTAGGATAAAATTAACAACCCCTGAATAAAAATCGAGCCCTAGTTCAAAAACTACCAAGTAGCATTGCTGCTACTATTCAAAATAGTGCTTAATAGAAAATAGATATTAAGACGACCACATATAATTATCTAAATTATATGCACGAGTAATTCAAAATTCCTCTGGCAAACTGTAGAGAGTGTCCATCAGTTCAAATAAACGTAGATGTTCCACATTCACGTTACTTTTTTCTCAATAATTCTAAATATATTGACGCTTTTGTAATGAAATTTAGTTCATTAAATAAATATAAATCTTATTATTGTCTTGTGTTATTATTTTCTAAGGCACTTCCAGTATCTATAATATTATATTTGGCTAATATGAATGTTTACCTATAAATTACAATATAATAAAATATTTATTCCTGTATAAAAAAATATGTAAGGGGTTTACACGAAACTTCCCTCCCGCGAATTAGTCAATTAAAAAATTTTAACAAAAATGTAGCCCGCTGGGGTTTGAACTTCGCCGCATCTGCGTAGGCGATAGTAACCGCATCGACTGCGCAATCCAAACTTATGGGAACAAGTGCGGCGGGCGCCTCTATTGAACAGGACGGTCTAATTGTTGAAACGTTTTGACTCTTTTGTGACATTATCCTATATCTGTTGAGTCCTATTTTCGGCAAATGTAAAGCCTGACCTATGTGAAAACTATTACTTCCATTTACTTCAAAGTTAACTCAAAAATAAACAAAACCTAATTTTTGAAGGTGCTTACCCTGTATATATGTGTCTGAAGTTTTCACAGTTCCATGCCAGGTAAATATACAGTGCGTAAATTAAGTATGGAAACGGTGGTATTATTCGAATACGGCCATAGATAGAACTCTGAAATTTGGTATAGAAGTAAAACATACGGTTTTGTACTAATATGCGTGGTTCCAATCTTTTTATCGATCATTACGACTGCAGCACGGCCAACTTGATTATTTTTTAAATTGAAATGGGGGTCGAAAGTACCAGCATTAGAAAGCTGTTTTTGTGTAGAATCCAACGATGTAGCACTTGATATGGCAGTTTTAAAAAATAACTTCCCTGTATCCCAGTATCAACAACAGATTACAGTTTGTGACTCTGTTCGCGTCCGAGGCAGAAAGCTTCACGTTCCCCCCGGTTAACACTAAACCAGTGGTTCCCAAACTTTTTTGGCCTACCGCCCCCTTTTCAGAAAATAAGTTACCAAGCGCCCCCTGGAAATCTAGATTTTGTAGTGTATTTCTAGGTAGGAAATTATTTTGAAATGATAAATTAATTAGCAACTAAAAAGTACACGGAAGGATTTATACATTAAAAGTACAACATAAATATTTGAGGCTTAGATTTTAATTTGTAGGTATTAACTGACAATTGGAATAACTAAAGTGAAAGCCAAACTCAAATGATTATCTGAAAAAGTCAATTATGAAATGTTATAATAAAATATACCATATAGAAATTTTGTATAAATTATTATTGCTAGAGAAAATGATATTTTTAAAATAAACAATTTTTTTCTGAATTTGTAACCTCTATTTTGAGTAAAAGCAAATTTAAATAATAAGAGTCCTTTATTATAATGGTATTTACTTTCTGGATGGTGTATTAAAGGGTGTGATAAAGTAAAATTAAAGAAACGGAGAATAAACAGACTGAATCGATAAAGTAATAAATGGTATGAAGAAGAATAAGAAAATTTAATAATGGTAAATAGTCTTCATGAAATAAATCAATCTGTAACTTTTTGTCTGTTTATTTGGAAAATAATGTTACACTATGTTACACAACAGATGAAATATGTACGAATGGTTTTTCTAAATCTTCTTATCTCCTCTTCCTTCTGTAAGCTTTCACCGCCCCCTTATTTTATTCACCGCCCCCCAAATGCACCCGAGGTTACTATCGCCCCCCTGGATCGTTCAAGCGCCCCCCAGGGGGCGATATCGCCCACTTTGGGAATCACTGCACTAAACGAACAGCAATAATAGAGACAGTCATATGTCTCATACGAAATATATATATACCACCACAAAAAATATTCTACTTAACTTTGACTAAGAATGGCATTCGAGGAACTATTCAATGAATCATACTACTTTTTTAAATTAATTTTCAGTAAATCTAGCAACAAATTACACAATTTATACAAAACACTAATATTGACTTTTTCTGATAAAAATCGCATTTGTTTAAAATATGCACTTGAATACCTTTTAAGAAGATATATTCGCTGATATTTTTTTGATTGGTCAAGAAACGTCGAATTCTGTATTTTCATTGGTCACTTTTTGACCGATGGCAAGTGAATTGAATAGTCACTTACAATTCGGTACTAGTACAATAGCCACAATTTATTTTGGTTGGCTATGAAATGCAAAATCTGACGTATTCATTAGTCCACTTTTGACAGATGACAGGTGACCTGAATAGTCACTTATAATACCATGAGTAGTCAAAGTTATGTCGAATATTTTTGCTGTGGCATCGCGAATGTCCATTGTGCTTAGGTCTAATTCTATGAGCAATTGACATGAGTATGAGTAGTGATACCAGTGCAAAAATATTCTACTTAACTTCGGCGAGGAATGGTATTCGAGAGACTATTTAATGAACCAAACTACTTTTACAAATTATTTTTCAGTAAATCTAGCAACAAACTACGCAATTTCTATAGTAACAGAACACTAATATTGACTTTTTCTAATAAAAATCACATTTGTTTAAAATAGTCACTTGAATACCTTCTAGGAAGATATATTCGCTTATATTTTTCTATTGGTCAAGAAACGTCAAATTCTGGATTTTCATTGGTTACTTTTTGACAAATGACAGGTAAATTGAATAGTCAAACGTATACATACTGCATCTTGATAAATACTGGCTTCGTTATACTTGATAGAGAAAATTTTGCCTATTATGACATCAAATTTGACAAATTTAAAAATTGACTAGCTACATCTTTTTCGACCTGTAAAATTTGATTTCCTTTCATTCTGCATTCTAGTTCATTTTTATTAAAGTTCTTATTTTTTTTTACATCTTTCTATTATTGAGTGTACATTCCAATACACTCAAATGGTGACATCGCCTAGGCAATCTCCCAAAATACATATTTTACTTGTACATGAATATTATATTCCTCTGTTTCCATTTACGCCTTACGACGTTGGGTATTCTATCCATTTTCTATATTGCTTGTAACGGCCCTCAAACTTTCCTCCCGCTTTTTCAGTAATTTAGAGGATATGGAGGGTCGTTATGTATGGCAGATTACCTAAGCATCTGCTTTGCTCTTACGATTGGTGAACTAGTTACCCATATAGTATTTCGTAACTTTTGGTTCACAACTCACATTTTTTATATATACATCTTTAGGCTGGAAATGCTTCCAGTTCCCATTTTTGGAAATTTTGTAAGCCTTCACTTTACTTTCGATGCTGTAAGACGCCTTATTTGAGCCCTTTGTGTTCATCAGAAATCGTCAAAATTTTGGAAGTAAATCCACTAGGTATTTGGCCATACAAAATCTCAGGTACGAAACCAATATCGTTCTAGTTTCGCGTGGTTTGACGTTCTATCTGATTCTTCACGTTGTCTTTGAGGAACGCTTATAATCTTCGAATGCTAAAGGGGCTGTCCATTGGTGTCCACCTGTCCACCCTCTGTTGGGCTGCACATCCCTACCCCCTGATAGCATGGATCTAAGTCTTTTGAAGCAGGTGGTCAACAATTGCAGTAGTCAACCCTTTGAGTCACCCGTACGCTTCCTGCTGCGATTGAAACCGCATAGATTGTCGAATCGCGTTTGTTATGGAGATTATTTATTATAAATTTTAATTCATTGTACTAACTTGTAACTATTAAACCACCACCCACTTGGTAACTTTTAACTAGTAAATAACAATAAGTAGTTTACCAATTTCACTTGCCTGGTAATTTGTAACTAGTAAACAACCATCATTTGTTTACCAATTTCACTTACTCAGTGTATTTTCCAGATTTATGCTGTATTTTTCTATTTGAAAAATTTGAAATGAGTCAAGTTTCACTCACGCCCGCGCTTATTCGTCGATTGGAGAGAAGATCTCTTTTTGGATGCTATGCACAGTGTCATATCTAAAATAGCGTTTGATCGGTCAGGCTTCGTCGTCCAACACAATCCGATGACCATTTAATTCAATAGTGTTTGAATACTAGGTGATGGTTTTTGAATTACGGTTTTTCTACTTCTCCAAATCGATTCCAAACGTTCTTATTTAGTCAAATTGCAATAAAACCCCGTATTCTATTCACTTAATTTATATTATAATTATTTGGGCCTGAATTATTTATCTGAACCTGATGTTATTTGTATAATCATAGTTCGAAGGTAGACAGTTAATTTGATTAATTTGGTGTTGTTTGAATATTTCCTGTGTTTTTGAGTTTAGATAGTTGAACATCAATGAGCGTTTACCTATTCTGATAGTATTTAATTGTATGTGATATATTTTTGAGTTGAAATACTGTTTGAAATTTATATCAGTATCCCGGTGAATCTGTCTACTTATTAATTTTCATTCAAGCCTTGCTACTAGAAGTGGTTGATACTTTATTCGAATTTATCGGTATCCTTTTTTGTGTTCTTAAATTTAAGATTGTGGAGGAGATCCCCTTACTTTTGTTTACGATTGAAAGCACTAGTGCTTCAAGTTATTATTGGGGCCCTGACGCCCTGATTTTTTTTATTGCAGTCTGCAGCTGGATAGTTACCCAAACCGTTTAAATGTCATGACCTTGTTACAATTTGCGGTCTATACACGGTATTGCGAATGGACTGTAATTTAAGTTAGCCTTAAGCAATTTGTAATGTAATTATCTTTAACGTGAGTTTTTCTGGGAGTTATGAGCTTAGTTGAATCTCATAGAAAAACGAAGGTAAATTTATGCAGAGTTTACCGCTAAGGCAGTAACATTGGGGGTCGGTTAGATTGTCGGGTGCAAAATTTTCAACGGACCATAAAAAGTATGCGAATAATTCGCGCCGATTGGGGCAAGTTCACTTAATTAGAATTATCAAACTTAATAGAGTGCAATTGCTAGATGTCAGCAGCTTGACAAAATTGTGTGTGAAATTTACAAGATGCAAGAATAGATCACATTATTGAACGAAGATGCCCCGTTACGTTTATAAATTCAATTTAGAAGTCCGAACTTAAAAACCGTCTCTGATAGGTGTATTAGAAATGTTGCAACGCCTACCGAGCTTTCTTGATAAAACTGAACTGAAAATTCAGTAGTTAATAAGTAACTTTGTATCACTTACGTTGTTCTGTATACGGCAGCAAATAAATGCAATTATTTGTACTGAAGTGTCGTATTAATCTCACAACAGTAGGAAGCTACTGTTGAAGACTGAAGGACAAAAAGGATTGTCAGTTACCCCGACTTTAGGCGAATTCGCGACAACCTTCTTGATGGTGTGTTCCTATGTGCTTCTGGGTCTTCCTCTAACTCTTTTTCCTTCAGTTCTTTATTATTTTTGGTTAAAAGTCCTGTGTCATACGTATTAAAACTTAATTGTTTTTTTTTCGATTACTTCCACAAGTAGCTTTTATCCTACTTCATATCTTATACTTTTGTTTCTATTCGATCTCTTTTGGGTTCCCTCAGTATTCTTCGTAGCAGTGGCGTAACTAAGATTTTGCTCTGGGGGGTGTTCTGGGAGAGTGATCAACCTTACAAGAAGAATTTAAAAAAAAATGAGCGTACCATAAAGTATAGTTGATTTCATTTCTACAGGACTTGCGGTAGGTCTTGATTTACCTTCTTGGCAGGATAGACCACCTAGTTACATATAAGAATTTATTTTTTGCTTATTAACCAAAGGAAGTCAGAAATAATTATTTGCTAACTAAATAACAACTTAGCTTGCTTGTAAAACAAAATTGCAAGATAATGCCTGTCCTTGCACCAACTCTAACCTATGAAAATGTTAAATGTCATTTTGACTGTAAACAATTAGTTAAATCTGCAAGTCCTATAGAAATGAAAGCAACTATACTGTTTATTTATAAACAATAAAATCATTACAATTGTAATACCATGTATAGTAGTAATTCAAGTTTTCTTTGTTTTTTTTTGCTAACTCGTTTATAATTTCATCTACGTTCACCAGCAGTTCTCTGTGAGTGGAAAGCATTGCCATTCCATTCAGCCTATTTTGCGATGTTGTATTTCGGAGGCAAGTCTTAATTCTATATAAGGTGGAGAATGATCTTTCAGCTGTTGCAGTTGACACAGGAATCGTTGCAAGGATTTCCAGCAACTTGAATATGTTTGGAAACATGTCAATTTCCGGTATAATTTGAATTCAGCAATCACGTCCGAAGGAGGTTCGTTGAGATCGGATTTTAAAAATGGTCGAGTCCGAATTCCGAATGTAATTATTGATATTCAATTATACATTAGTAAAATTTAATGTTTAAGACACATTTTAGTTATTCCTAAAGCCTCTGGGGGTGTTCCGGCACTCATATCACCCCCCATAGTTACGCTACTGCTTCGTAGGTTGTAATTTTTGATGCTATCATAGTTGATCTGCGTTATATCCCCTTCAAAACGAAAAGAGATTCTCACACACGTATCAGTTTTAAATAAATTTCATACAGGTAGTCATCACAGACTACCGAAGCTTCAATAAAAATAAATACAAAGTTTGAAAGAAAAAACTACTCCAACATTGCCCAATTCCTACGGCCGATATATTAAAACGACATAAAAAATATATGAGCGAGAATTGGAAGTAAAACAGTCACAATTAACGTTAAAAACATTGAGAAATTAACTAAGAAAGTAACAAATAATAGTTATTTAGAGTAATGAAAATATGTACTAGAACGAACGACTTTTGAAACCATACTCATAGAACAAAGACAGAAATTAAACAAAGAAACTGATTATTATAGCAACATAAACAAAATAATAAAGAAATAAATTAAGTAGGACATCAGAAATTATAATACTGAACAAATAAAAACAATAAAAATATGAAAATTCTGAGAAAGAAACAAAATCCAAGAAAACTGCAAACATCCAAATTAAAAAATAGAAAAGAACAAATTATAACAGAAAAGAATGAAATCATTAAAAGTTGTAGAGAGTTCTACAAAAGTTTGTATTCCCTTACGAAATTCAAGCAGCTTTGGGAAAAATGAAAAATGGACTGGCGTGACGAGCACATAACTATGGAAATGCTGAAATTTGGAGGAAAGTCACTGCTAGACACCGTCAAACTATTACTCAACTGTTTTTTAGAACATGGCGAAATGCTATCAAGTTAGGGAAATTCTGAAGTCGTTCTTCTACACAAAAAGGAGATGAGGTTGAAATAAATAAATACAGGCCAATCAGCTTGTATCGCAAAATTATCATTAAAAGGTTAATCAATAAATTGGACTTCTATCAGCAGGGCAGACCACTTACAAAGGTGAAAACGATAGTAGGAAATAGAACCAACCACTAGGTACATAATTATATGTTTTGTCGTAAAAATAGATGACAATGAAAGAACAAGTAAAGTACAAGGTGAAAGAGGTGTAATTTAAGGCGCTACGATGTCCCCAAAACTATTTACGCTTATTCTGGAGAACATATCTTTAAAGAATTCCAATGGCAGAAAAAAGGGTAAATACAGACGGCAAATTCTTAAACCATCTGCCATTTGCAGATGCCGTAGTGCTCAAGAGCCCAATAATGAGAGCGAACTGGAGATGATGAACCAACTAAATACATCGGTACAAAATACAGGCCTCTTCATGTTTAAAAAAAAACACAAATACACTTCTCCAATAAATTAACGCACCAGAAAAAAGTAGCCAAAAGTTTAAAGTTAATTATTGTCGAAACCACTTATCCGATTTGGACGATTTTTTTTTTGAATGACACGTCGTCTCTTTCAAAAAGTTAGTGTACTACTCTATTCGCATAGAAACTAATTTTTTATAAATACCGGTTGTAACAATTATAACGTGTTTTTTCCATAAAATTTATAACACCCTGTGGTGTTCAACAGCTACAATATCAAGTTATAATTCAAAGCAAACTCTAGCCTTATCTTTTTATAACAGTTTGTTTTTTGATTTACTCTTTTATCTTAGCTACTGCAAAAGAAACTCAATTTTATAGCATAACATGTATTTATGGAGACCTAATTTAACAACAACAAAAAAGAAACAAAATGTAAAGAAAAAATGTAAACGAAAGTCTCAGTAGCGAGTATTTCCGCCTCTGGCCAGAATAACTTCTAACCTTCCTCAAACAGAACTAACGCTTGAACACATTCATCGCGAATAAAATTTCGTGTTTCAGGTTGCATACTGAGAAAATTAATGATTTTGCAAAAAAACGTTAAGGACTAACACCGAAAACACACTTCTATCAACTACCGCTTTTTGACAGCTGTATTTACCTGATGACAATTACTGTTTCTTTCTGTTTTTCCATAGCCTGCTACTTTAGTGCTTTTAATGCAAATTAAAATCAATAAAACCATGTTATGCTATAACATTGTGTTTCTCTTGCAGTAGCTAAGATAAATGAGTGAATCAAAAAACAAAATGTTATAAAAAGATAAGGCTAGAGTTTGCTTTGAATTATAACTTGATATTGTAGCTGTTGAACCCCACAGGGTGTTATAAATTTTATAGAAAAAACACGTTATAATTGTCACACCCGGTATTTATAAAAAAATAAGTTTCTATGCGAATAGAGTAGTTCACTCACTTTCTGAAGGAAACGACGTGTCATTAAAAAAAATATCTTCCAAATCGCATAAGTGGTTTAGACAATAATTAACTTTAAACTTTTGGCTACTTTTTTTTGGTGCGTTAATTTATTGGAGAAGTGTATTATGAAGTGACAAGAACAGAAGAAATGAGATAAACATCCAGATGCATGAAGAATACGTATATTTGAGCATAATATAAAAGTTGGAAAATTAAAAACCGGAATAGTAAAACAAGTTTGGGCTGCCTTTCGAAGACTGGGGTATATCTTTCATAACAGCGAGATTCCAATATGCATAAGGAGATAAGTGTTTGCTTCTCGTATGTACCAGTATTAACATATGGTATGGGAACCGCCACATTAACAAAGAAGAGCTCTGAAAAACTTAATGTAACTCAAAAAGCAACAGAAAGAAGGATGCTGGTTTTCAGTCCAACAGACAGAATCGGCAAGCTTAAATGGAGTTGAGCGGATCACCTAGGTGGAAGGAACAATGAAAATTGGACCGCCCGAGTAATGCAGTGGCGACCAGGAACAATGAAGAGAAGAATGAAAGTATGGGCCAACGACATCAAAAAAGAGCAGAAGGAAAATGGCAACAACAAATCAAAGACAGAGAACATTGGAACAGACTAGGGGAGGCTTGCGTCCAGCAGTTGACGATTGAAAGCTGAAGATGCTGATGATTTTATCAATAAGGCATTTGAAATCGACATTCGGTACACATAATCTGTATATGCATCGAGCAGGTATGAATAGCGTTTAAAATAGGGACCTAGGTGGCGCTTTAAATCTATAAAAGGGAAGTTCTTTTTAGTCAGCGCAGAATTTCTTAGAATAACGCGTTCGAAACTACAACCACGTTGCCTGGTGGACCATTAGTCTTACTGAGGTTGTAATTACTTTCATGGTTTATTTTTGGTATTGGTCAAACATTAAGTATTATTGTTAACATATTTAATAAACTTGAGTTTAACTGGTACCGGTTTTGGAATATATCATCTTAACTACTGAACAAAAACAATGAAAAACCTAAGATAGCAACTTTGAAGACAGTACATAAATTGACTGAACTGTAACAAACAATTCGTCTATTCTCTATTGCAATATGTAAAAGACATTTTCTATCTACACGAAAATTGATATAAGAAGTGTATCCATTAGTTTTTGCATATGAATTCAGTTGTGATTGACCACGTAACAACTGACTATATGTTACAACCGTGTATGTTATAACAGTCTGTGTGGCTAATTTTTGTTTATTAATAATTACTGCCAAATATAACACTACACTATATCTTATACGAAATTTTCGATTTCACTAAATTTTCCAATGTAATCAAAATACACCAGTTTTTACAATTAATCGTTTAAGGCTAATTTTATTATTAAATAACACAAGGCGATCAAAAATAAAATTGATTACGGGTGCCCCTGAAAAAAAATACCACTGTCTACACTGCAATTTATAGAACAATATTTAAACTACCATTATCTGTATTATTAGTTCATGTGACTTTAACACAGTCTAATAGGATAAACAAATATACAAAATATGTAATTTAAACCAAATTTATTAATTAGATCACATTAAAACAGATGTTTAATAGCTATTTATGCAACAAGTGCTAAAAGCTTTTAGCACGCGTTGCATACAATATTTTATCTACGACCTTAATTTTATCGTTATTAATCCATAAATATCGATTTAAGAAAGGTTCGCATCTGCGACGCTTTTAATTTATGTCATAATGAATAGTAGCCTACGCCGCGGTGGCGATTGTTTGGCCACGCCCGTGCTGTCAAGGTGAGTTACGAAATGTAATTATTGATACTCCACATATGACTGTATTCATTACATAATGCTTTAATTATTTCAAAAACGCTTTACCTGTAACGCAAGAAGCAACTAGAATAGCTTTACAACTTCACTTGCAGTTCGAAATTGTAGTTTTGAACCTCGCTTCACTTTTAGCACATGTGCTAAAAGTAAACAGCTGATTTCTTTAAACACGGTAAACTATAAAACGTCACTTTTAGTGAAACAAGCTAGCGCTAAAAGGCCTACTTTTAGTAGTGGTCGTAGATAAACTAAATTTTAAACTTGAGAGAAATTTGACAATTTTTCTATATCAACAAAAACATGCTACAGATTAGACAAGTTTTATTGATTTCAATTGCTTCAGCGATCAATTTTATTTTTAATCTCCCAGTAGCATTGAGGGCAGCAAGAATAACTGTGACTTTGCTATCAAATTTATAGTTGCAGTGAAAAGGATCTTATCCTAGAAATTACTACCAATTAACTCAGACGTTGTGGTGGAACCACGTACAGCTTAATTATCAGACATAAATACCAATTAATGACAGAGACGGATGTTAACTGTCTATACTAGATCTGTCTGTTTAATTGAACTATTCTAGCTTGTCTTTTTAAATAAGCTATTATTTAATTATTGAAAAATATGGACTAGAGCAGTAATGCTAATCCAATTCTGGATT
Source organism: Agriotes lineatus (assembly GCA_940337035.1). Lineage (NCBI taxonomy): Eukaryota > Metazoa > Arthropoda > Insecta > Coleoptera > Elateridae > Agriotes > Agriotes lineatus. The sequence goes on along the minus strand of OW679194.1, from coordinate 197,297,691 downwards.
CTAAAGTTAAAGGGAAATACGAGTTACAGTAAATACTAAGTTCTTAGCCTTGCTCTTTTTGCCTACATGAAGGCCTAATTGTTCCTTGATTCTCTTAAATTATTACTTTATTTTGCATCTGCTACCCAACTAGTAAACTTCCTTAGAATCGCTGACGGTAGACAAGTCGATGCCATAGCTTACGGCTCAGGTTATTTTCGTTTAAGCGATTTTAAAATTAGCTGTTAAGTTTTTTACGCTCAACCAACACATTTGCACAAGTATAATCGAATTTGAAATTGGATCTACTTAGAGCAAGTGGAGCTTTGATATGCAAAATAAAACAGGCACAAAGAACAAAGTCCAAACAGAAGCCATAGCAGACGACCATGTGCCATCACTTGTTTCACTTCAATAGTTGAAGTGCCAAAAAAGTTGAAATGAACTTAGTAAAATAGATTAAGATATCTAATAAATGGAACAGCTAGCTTTGATATTTAACCTGCAGACCTAATCCCGAGTCAAGTGCATTTCAGGCCGCTGAAAATAGTTCGCGTGATGAATCATTAAGATATTTTTAACATGTGTGTACATAAATTGGCCTGCTGTCTACTTGCAGTTGCGGGTGCTAAAAAATAGTTAATAGGTGGTCACGCATAATCGGGAAATTGGCTAAAGGTCTAAACTAAATTTAAAAAATAAATAGCAGTAGACAAGTTGGATCGGTTGAGGCAGATTGGTAATGTCAACGTATTGATTTTACGTTTCAGTAAATTTTTGCAGCATAGATATCACCGTTTAAAAAACAAAAACGGCAGCTAATTCAAACAGCATTTCTACGAGTCTAGAAAGTTTACAATTTGCGTTTTTGTAATTAGCGATTACATGCTATGAAATCATGAGGTAAACGCCACATCCGGATAAGTGTGCAACTATCATTATCATATCAAAACTTCCTGGTGTAAATTCATCGTTTGCATAAGCAGGAACTTGACATACATACATATTAAACACGAGCCATGCAAAATAAGAAAATCAACACAATGTTAATTTAATAAAACAAATATTTCAATAAAAAATTAAATTCGTATTTAGCTAATCGAAATGTTCTATTGGCCTAACAAACATTTGTATTTTGTATGTTCATCAATACCCATAAAGTTTAAATTATACAGACTCGTCCAACGCCTTCGAAATTAAAATGCGTGGCGCACTGTTTAGTTAATTAAATTTTCAGTGCTTAGTAATAAAATAGTCGATATTTTAGAATGTAGACGATTGATTTATGAAGCTGAGAATAGTTTAGACAGGACTGCCTAAAGTTAGCTCTGTGTATATAAAGCTTCAAATGAAAAATTAGATGTATAGCAGGCATTTTCAAAAATACACCGACAAGAACATGAAACTTCGTGTATTCACAGTGGCACGCAGATAGGTTTAGTGGATGTCGGGGTTTTTAAATTTTAAACAGCTTCGCGCCCTCTGTACCTTTAATTTTAACGGGGGACAATTAAAAACCAAAATATCTACTAGACGAAAATAAACTGGGAAATAATGCCGTCTAGTAATGTATGATACGGAAGTTGACTCAGGTTATTTTTATCACGAAAGGTTTCAAACGCTGCAATAGTAGATCGATCATTTCACACGTTGACACTTTGGGAGATCGAGCCAATATATTTACAGCCAAAATATAAAAATAAAAATGGCACCATCCCGTGATTCATTTGCCGGAGGGTCTCTTTTTAAGCCAAATTTCTAAAAATTTTAAATTAACATATCACTACTTAGGGTGCCATTTCATTTCATGAAAAAATTGGCACATTGTCAGTCATTTGCTAATATTGTTCTGACTTCTTTATTAGCCTGATGTTTGCTATAAGCAACTAGGACAGGTTAGATTTCATATTATCAAAAAATAAAGAAGTATACATACATAAGTACATGCAATCCTAAGCTCTTTTACTTTTCGGTGTCGAGGATCATGTCCATATTGCCTTTCACATAATTTGGAAACTTCGATATTTATTAGTAGTTAAGCTATCTGGAGTAACTAAATATGATTTATATACAGTGCGTAAATTAAGTATGGAAACGGTGGTAGGTATTATTTGAATACGGCCATAGATAGAACTCTGAAATTTGGTATAGAAGTAAAACATACGGTTTTCTACTAATATTCTTGGTTTTTTATCGATCGTTACGACTGCAGCACGGCCAACTTGATTATTTTTTTAAATAGAAATAGGGGTCGAAAGTACAGTCGCGGAATTAAAAATCCGGACACTTAAAATGATTCAGTGTATATCTTACTTTACTTTACTTATCACGTTACGTGGTGAAATTAGTGAAAATCAAAATAATTACTCGTATATGACAGCATGCCTCATTTAAGAGTCGAACAAAAAATGCAAGTAATTACATTACCCAAAAATTGCAAAAATCATCTGTAAGACTCGTCCGGATTTTTAATTCCGCGACTGTACCATCACTAGAAAGCTGTTTTTGTGAAGAATCCAACGATGTAGCACTTGATATGGCAGTTTTGAAAAATAACTTCACTATACCAAATTAAACTTTGAGAATACCATACTTAATTTACGCATTGTATGTACACTTGCTTTCAAAACTTTCGCGTACACCTATTTTTCGCTGTATTAAATCAGGGTTGTAATTAATCAACTCTGACATTTAAATTTTTTAAAAGTCAAAATGCCTCGACTGACAGAGCACATACTGTCAATGTAATTTTTAACCTAATCTCAAAATTACCCGTTCACACAGCTAAAATTTTGCAAAATCGTTGTTACTTGATTTTGAATGTGTATACGCGAAAGTTTTGAAAGCAAGTATTTTATTTCATTTTGGAACTATAATCTTGCTTATTGGCACTCAATATCGGGCGTAAAATGGCTTTTATGGCTCTAGGGCCTATAAAGTTGCTAAACAGTATAACAAGCACCAACAATGTAGTATAGCAACACTAACAATCTCCATAGAAACCATAGCACACCAATAATTCACAGCACTAGCACAACGATGACGCAGTAGTCTGTAGACAAAATTCAAGTATTCTGTATTTCGGCAAAAGTACAGAATTCTTGAATTTTCTCAATTTTTAGAACCAGAAATGAAATAAAACATTGTATGTACCACGTGCCTAATCAGGGTCTAGGACATCTCGGCGCCGCCATCTCGGTTCCGCCACTTTGGATCCGCCATCTCAGCGCGGGACCAGTTCGACGCCGGGATAACTCGGGGCGCAGTCATCTCGGCGCCGGCCAATTCGGCGCAGGGCCATCTCGGCGCCGAATTCAAATTGACAAACTACTTCAGAAAATCATTATAAACAAATAATAAACACAGTGATCGCCAAAACGCTGGCATCAAATGATTTTTTTTTAATTTAGAGTTTCTTGAAAAATCAAACACTACCGACTAGAGGTGGTTGAAAAGTGATTACAAATGGGCCAAACAAAAATTGTCACGTGACTTCCGTTATCAATAAAATTATATACAGGGTGATTTTTATTTTGATTCTTTCCGTTTACCAGAAAATTAATCTAAAAAATAAGCACTTTTTTCATTTACGACTTTTACGAAATATCAAAGCTAACGGAGGTAGAGGGTGTTAAAGTTTCAAATTAAAACTAAACTTTGGCGCAAAGGCGGTTGAACAATTTTATTTTCATGTATCTCTGTTGTTAAGCAATGACCTATTAACTAATTTTATTGTTATTGCTACAATAATGGCTCGTGTTTATGAAAATAATTAATTAGTGAATATGCTTATTATTTACTGGTGTCGTCAAAATGCCGCTGCCGCATCGCTCTTATACGCGAAACGTATGTGTAGAAACGAATGGTGATAATACTGATAATTTTGAACATATCATTTTAGTATAATTTTAGTTCTTAATTTGAAACTTTAACACCCTGTATCTGCTTTAGCTTTGATATTTCGCAAAAGTGGTAAATGAAAAACATGCTTCTTTTTTTAGCTTTATATCCTGATAAACGGAAGGAATCAACTTAAAAATCACACTGTATATTTTAAAAATAATTACGAAAGATGCATTTACTAGCCAAGATAGAAACAAATTTTACGAGAAAAGTTGTTTTCTGGCCATGAGATTGTTCAGTCAGCTAAAATTAACAAACAATAAAAAATTTCATCGAAATCGTGTTTAATTTCCGAAAAATAGCATTTTTTGGATTTACATAATTTCGAAAAACGCCATTTTCTCACTAAGTAAATATCACTCAATATATCTAATACAGGCTAAATAGGTTGTCAGACAAGCACAAATTATTGCCGTAAAAAGTTTTTTTGGAAAGCAAAAATAAAAATGATTCCAATTTGATGCGGACTCTTTTGTGGTTACTGTATATTTTTCTAAACCAATTCTGCGCCGAGATGGCCCAGTGCCGAATCGGCTGGCGCCGAGTTGTCCCGGCGCCGGGCTGGCCCCGCGCCGAGATGGTCCCGCGCCGAGATGGCCCCGCGCCGAGATGGCCCCGCGCCGAGATAGCCCCGCACCGAGATGGCCCCGCGCTGAGATGGTCCCGCGCCGAGATGGCCCCGCGCCGAGATGGCCCCGCGCCGAGATGACCCCGCACCGAGATGGCCCCGCGCCGAGATGGCCCCGCGCAGAGATGGCCCCGCGCCGAGATGGCCCCGCGCCGAGATGGCGGCGTCGAGACGGCGGCGCCGAAATGTCCGGCTTCGGCCTAATCACGATTATAATAGCTCTCGGGAAATTTATAGCTCTCCGCTTCGCGCTTTAAACATTCCCTCGTGCTATAATCTATTGATTACGCACTTAATACATAAATAACTATTATCTACTTTGGTGTTTTAATGTGGCTATTAAAGCACTGAAAACAGTGATTTAAAAGGGTCCATTAATGCACTGTTCTTGCATTATTGTTTTCATATGAAAACCGTCGAAATGTCCTTTATTTCAGATGACTGACAAATTGTCATATTTACGAAACGTTAAAATTCAAAGTTTCTAATAATTTTATGCAAAGTAGATAAAATCTTGTATGATACGCGTTGCACAGAAGTTTTCAAGCACTTGACGTGAAGCCAAACTCGACCTTCGGTCTCGTTTGAGAAACCACTTCCCGTGCCTAAAACAGTTCAATTTAGCAACTTGTATCATAAATAGCTACTATAAAGCTGCCTATAGCCATTATTATTACATATAAAAAACATTGTACCACATTCTTTGACGTGAATAATATAAATAGTTACTCGTTACAAAATTACGTAGACATTATCATATTTGACAGTTTGATAAACTATAAGTTTATCACTTTTACCACTTACCACTTTTTGCAATTTTATTATGTCACCTTCTAAATCGGTTGCTGCCGTCTTCTTCATTGCTTAACGTTATCATTTAATTAAACCTCTGTTACTATCAATAAAGAAATACGATTTTTTTAGAATTTAATGGACGATTATTTAATCAAACTCTAACATTTTAAACTGCTCTGCCAATTAGACTAATATTTTTGTCAATTGTAGTGCATAGCATTACTTTATACAATACGCTATATGTATATTAGAGATAATTTATGTGAGGGGTCATTTAGAAACCGATTTAATCGAGTATAGCCCCATTTAAAATGCAAAATTTATGAACTGGCGGGGCAGATCTCTGGGGTTTTAAATATTGTTTAGGTTAATTACTAGCCAAATTTAAACATCCAATTTTTGTACCACTTTAGATAGCAAGATGAGTTATCAAGAAGCCTTAAACATATTGTTTAAAAACCGCATCAGGTAGAATAGGTACGTAGACATTTTTTATCACTATCAATTATAGTTTTGCAAGTTTATAGTAATAAATCGATAAACATTGACCATATTTTGTTTTCTAGATGTTAAAGTTTTACAATTAATAATTCCTGAAACAATGCACAGAGGGTTTAGTAAGATCAAATTGGTAATAAACTGCATACTAATAGCTATTTACTGTACCAGTAGTGTTATGTGTATATTACCCACTAGGGAACAACTTTAGCCCACAAGGCCGCAGATCGTGTGAACTAATTTTCTCGTGTGGGTAGTACTTTGTAACACTACGCGTGCGCTAGCTTTGCAGTTTTGTTAAGTTTGAAACAAAACAGAATGTTAATTTTCCACAACGTTGTGGAACTATATAGGCCACTGGCCGAACATAAAATGAAGACGAAAACGAAAAAGAAACTGAGCTCTATTGAATAACCCTTTAGCATAATACGAGCTACCAAATTGACAAAAATATAACTCGAAAATTGTAATGTAGCTATAGCACAACAACATTTAAAATATATATCTCATATTAAACAAAGGTGTGAGCGAATGCTCGAGTCTCAGGTGATCGACCTGGGTTCGATTCTCGGCGGCTATAGAGAGATTCTAAAAATCGTATGCTCCCTGGCTATCACGATAACACCTGTGGTAGTCCCCTAACAAGGAAACTCTTCCTCGATATCGACGGGCAAGGCTAGCCACCTACCCGGCTTAAAAGCAAAGAGTACTTATAGAACCACAACTTTGTGGATTTAAACCGGCCACTGGCTTATAATAAGAGAAAGAAGAAAAAGCAAAGGTGCAGGATATGCCTATACATATTATATTAACTTAACACGCCCTTCAGGAGACGAACCCTCAGCCTTTCTTATTCTAATACGTTTAGCCTTTCTTCTGCTACTGATTAAATAATTCTACCATCGTGATAATGACAACTTTTTCCACAGTTTCTACTGTTAAAAGTGACTGTTTATAGCACTCTTAAGTTTTGCAGACGTAAGACATATAAACCGTAAGAAATGTAATCTTTTTCACCCCTAGCGAGGTGTTAGAGGTACTATTTTCGCAATTTTTGTTTTATCCCTTTATTAGGACCCTAAAGCCTATAACTGTATCAAATTTCAAGTATCTGCGTCATCTGGAAGTGGGCAGGATTTTTGGACATACAAACATGCATTCAATTTTATATACAGATTGGTGGCGGCTTGTGCGAACATAAGGACATAGCACATGATAATTGAGTTTTCAGGGCAGGACCTTGATATAGTTAGTGTACTGTCAAGTAGCTGTCGCATTATTACAGTATTTGTGTTACTTTTATTGTTACATTTGTTCGTACTAGCTGCCACCAATATGTAGAGTGTAGATAACGAAAATTATGTGGCTAATTTTCCGAAATATTAAAAAAATACACAGAAATATATTTTAATTTCTATTGAATACCCTTTACAATTTTAGATTTTTTTGTAACTACTTTCTAGACATCAAGAAATTAAATCTTTATCCATCAATTCGTTAGTAAAATATCAAGATACAAATTCCAAGTTTCGAAAATTCGTAATGACCTTATTTTTAAAATAGAACTATTGAAAAAAATCGATCACTGCTCACAATGTCGTAGAACAGCTTTTTTATAGAAAAGCACAATTAGAGCCTTAATTATTTATTTATCATTCAAGCCTACAAACCAACGAGAAACTACACAGAAGAGGAGGTTAAAAGCTTCTATGAAGACGATTCCAGTGCTCTAAAAATCTAAAAGAAGGATAGGAACACTATGCGATGTTAATTGGCGGACCAAGCTGCAACCGCAATAGGCCAGTACGAACTAGGGAGTAGGAGACCGAAATGAAAAAGGCAGTATACTAACAGAATTTCTACATCGTCCTAGGCTGTATGCAATGAACACCTTTTTCACGAAAAGTCCCAACAGAAAGTGGATTGGGCAAAATCAGCAACAGGAAAGACATCATCCAACACGTGAGTGTCCTAAATAAATTCTCAACGGGTAGTGAACATCGCCTTGTAAAACCAGAAGTGCAGAAAAAAACCTCAACAACATACGAAGCAATGTAATCTTTAAAAAAAACCATAAGAGACTAACAAAACCGGAGAACATGGACGCTTGTGGAGAAGAGATATCAAACTCCTTGAAATATTATGATAGTATGACAGCGGACAAATTATTCGAAAATTATTCAAAAGAAAAGTAAAAATAAAATAGAAAAAAAATCCCGACTCTGAATCAAAGAACAAATTTCTTAGTGAAACAGAGAAAAAACGTTAGATAAGACCATTGAATAATACAGGACTATAGACAGGGAAAGTATATATAAATGGCGCTGAGAGCAAGATCAGAATGCTCAATAACGGACTTCCCCAGGGAGCAGTTCTAGCCCCACTTTTGTTTAACCTCTATACTGCAGATCTACCTGAAACTAAATGCAGGAAGTTCGTTTATGCGGATGACATTGCAATGTCCTTTCAACATAAACTTAAATCACCAACAGAACAGGCCCTGAACGAAGATTTGGCCAACCTAAATGGGTATTTTAAAAAGTGGAGGCTATGCCCAAATCCATCGAAAACAGAAGTATGTTGTTTCCACCTCTCTAGCCGCCAAGCAAACGATAAGCTTCATGTCAAATTTAATGGTAGAACTCTTAACCACAACAGCAGCCCTAAGTACCTCGGTGTGACTCTCGACCGAACACTAACGTTCAGACAACATCTTATGAATGTATGTGGGAAACTGAGAGCGCGAAACAACCTCGTATCAAAGCTCTGTGGCACAACATGGGGTGCCGATGCAACCACCTTACGAACAGCGGCCCTAGCCTTGGTTTATTCAGTAGCAGAGTATGGTGCGCCTGTCTGGATAAATAGCGCACATGTCAAGAAGAGTATTGACACCCAACTCAACCAAACAATGAGGGTAATCTCTGGTTCCATACGACCAACACCAATTCGATGGCTTCCTGTCCTCAGTAGTATCGCACCACCTGGAATCCGACGAACAGCAGCTCTGGTCAGAGAATACAAAAAGATAACTGCCAACGACCGCCTGCCAATCCATCATGATATCCCATATATTACACGACAGAACCAACGACTTAAATCAAGACACCCCCCTATCAAGAGCGCAATGGAAGTAGCTGAGGAGTTTAGAGTGGTGAATGAATGGACCGATGCATGGACGGAAGGTTCAGCTGATGATTACATCCGAATACCTGATCCAACTCAAGGATCCCACGGATCAAAGCTACCACGCCGGCTCTGGACGAAACTAAACAGAGTGCGAACTGGGCATGGCAAGTGTGCTGACTCCTTATATATGTGGAGAAGAGCGGAATCCCCACAATGTGATTGTGGAGCCGAACGACAAACCATCCGCCATATACGAGTAGTATCAACATGCCCCAATCGTGCCTACCCTGGTCAGTTTGAAGATTTTGCGCTATGTACACCCGACGCAATTGAATGGCTAAGTAATTTAGACATTGACATATAGATCTATATTGTATTGTATTGTGCTTTGTTTTTTTGTAATCTTTTTACTGTGATCGTATTGTATACATTCCATACGCTAAATAAAAATAGACAGGGAGATATCTAAGAAAATTATGGAACATAGAAGGCAGAAGAACATGTAAAAAATAAGAAAGGCATAGAAGTGAAGAAAAGCCTAAAAGTCTTAACAAGGCATAGAATTCACCAAAAATGTTACTACACAACAACGCTCTCATACAAGGCTCAAAACTCGAGTAGCCATAATAAAATTGGGTTGGATTTGTTCCTTCATACGTACATCTCATAGACCCAATCGCACTCCTTCTGATGCCCTTCCTTTTGACTTCCTTAAATATGCCCTCCATGATGAGAGAGTAGTTTATGTAGTGAGGACATGGCTGCGTGAACAGGACAACAGCTGATACAGTAAAGGCATTATTTCGCAGTTGCACTAGCATCATATGCAAAATATTAAGTGTAAAGAAAACATTTATTTACATCGTAAGCAAGTGTTGGATGCACACCTTTTAAAAAAAATTGGTGCTTTACTTTCTGAACAACCTTAGTATGTATGTCATATACCGTGTGTTCAAAAGAAATTACATAAGCGTTGGCCATGGAAAATAAAAGTAATGTCAACACTAATCTTTAGAATTTATTAACTGTCATCACTGTTGTCATACATTTACATTATTATCTGATATGGAAATTCTAAAGTTTGCTGCCTGCAAAGTTTGTTGTTGACATTAGTTTTGCTTTGCATGGCCAACCCTTATGTAATTTCTTTTTAAACACATGGTATTAAATTAATGAAGAAACCTTTATTTTTTGCAGTGACTTTTCTCAATTTTTGTTTTTCGGTAAGGGAATCATCATACGTTTCTATACATTGTGATTAAAATCGGTACAGTTGGGTGTATCTTTCTGCACATATGCACTCCACTACACAAAGTTCTACTCACATACAGAAAAAATAATGGTTTCGCATTTAGTAGGTTCCAAAAATTCCAGTTCATTATAAAGCAAGTCATGAAGTTTTTTGCATAAAACATAAAACTATATACCGGGTGACCATAAATGGTTGTGATTTTTTTCTTATGTTGGCGCTTTTTATGTTGGTTGCTCTGTAAGTCTGTGTCAAATTCGAGGTTAGCAGGTTAGGTTTTGCGTCAGTTTTGACACAAACTGACGCAACACCTAACTCCCAACTCCAGTTGAGTCCCTGTCTGCCAAAGTTAACACTTTATAATTTAATTGTTTGATTTTGCGGTTTAACAGCTTTTTTAAAATAATTGCAAACTAATTTTTACCCGATTTTTTACCTACTATAGGAATCCTAATATAGCATAAGAAACATTTGATGCCGATGAAAAAAAGAAAGTCAAATCATGTACCGAGTGACAATGAGACCAGGGCAATGCTTCTATCTTCTTTATTTCTGAATCGATTTGGATAAAACTTTATATGAGGATACTAGACATAATTTCTGTTTGACCCCTAGATATACTTAAAATCACCCACTCCGGTTTCACCGGAATTTACTCCAACATTGATTTTTAAATGAATCACCCTGTATACTTTATGTTTTTCATACTTTACGAGTCAAATTACATACAACAGTCTTGCAGTAAAAAATAAATTTTATTTATTTACCAAAGAAAGCCAATAGCTATTTTATCAATTAGATCAATAACAAACCCTTAATGAAATAATAAAATTTGCTAAACATGTTTTTAAGAAAAATCAACTTTTTTTAATGGCACCTACTAAGGGCCATCTTGCCATTAGATAACAAATTTAATTACCAATCTAAGGTTGTGCATTCTGCACTACTTTATCTTTATCTAAAACTGAATAATCATTACTTAGTAATTGTGCCTACATTTTTGCGTTTTTGTATCTCTACGTCACCTTCTCATGACAGTAATCGGGCGCACTTCATCCGTGATCGGTCGTCGTGTCACGCGCCCTATATAACGCAGCAATAAGCATTCACGATAAGCGCGTTCATAGGCAAGCGGTTTATACGTGTTCGAATCCTCTCGTCTGTGATGTTTTTTTTTTGTTACAAATTAATTTAATTAATATTTCTAAGTGTTTCCTTTTGCTGTTTAAGTGTTATTAGGAATGTTAAGATATTTTTACCTATTTGTGCATAATTATGAACACTTTTTTATGTTAAAGACGTTAAAACATTCTCCTTTTAATTAGAGTAAGGGTACCTATGTAGTTGGCTCAAAAGCTAGTGTTGATACAATTCCACGGTATCGCTGATTTTCTCTAAAGTGACAGAATTAATTTGTAAAATTTTCTACTTCCAGAAAATGGAATATTTTGAAAGTATATAAGCTAATACATTATTTTCCTAGGTTAGGATTAGGTAATTTCCAATAACTACGTATAGTACAGTGTCCGCCAAAAAGTCGGCATAATATGGGAACATTTTTTATTTTTGATTTTTCAGAAAAAACTTTACGTCAATAATTTCTGCTTGTCTAAAAACCTATTTAGCCCCTATCATATACTGGCTGTTTCCTCAAACCCCGCCGCAACCCATAACTCCGTTTTTTTTAATTTTAGACCCAACAAACTATAGCATATATATTCTTAAATGGTAAGACAAGAGTTACCTTTTGACATCCCGTTCGTAAATATCTTTCAACTGTTTTGAGCAACTATGCTCAACTTTTTTATTTTAAATGGAACACCCTGTATATTTTTACATATTTGGATTTAGGATGAAATTCTGCATGCAGTAGTATGCTTCATTTGTTTTTTGGGCACTTAGAAATGTTTAAAATAATTTTTTAATATTGCATGTAGACAGTCGTACAGTACCATAAAATTTTCAAGTGTGCCTGGGAAAACAATCAGAATGTTGAAATAAGTATTTTATCTAACACGTCCAGAAAACGAAGAAATTCTGAGGCAGAGGATTATCAATGCTTGTCGCGAAATAACTCCCAATTTGATATTGAATGCGACCAATGGAGTAACTAGAAGATGTCAGTTGTGTGTTCAACAAGGTGGCGGTCAGTTTGAGCAATACTTGTAGATACGTTTTGTAGTTTTGTTTAAATTTGTTTCCAATAAAATATTTCAACATTCTAATTGTTTTCCACGGCACACTTGAAAATTTTATGGTACTGTACGACTGTCTACATGCAAAATTAAAAAAATATTTTAAACATTTCTTGTGTCCAAAAACCAAATGAAGCCTACTACTGCATGCAGAATTTCATCCTGAATTCAAATATGTAAAAATATACAGGCTGTTCCATTTAAAATAAAAAAGTTGAACATCGTTGCTCAAAACAGTTGAAAGATATTTACGAACGGGATGTCAAAAGTAGCTCTTGTCTTGCCATTTAAGAATATATATAGTTTGTTGGATCTAAAATTTAAAACAACGGAGTTATGGGTTGCGGCGTTTTTTAGAAAACAGCCTGTATACCGAATCATTTTTACTTCTTTAGAAAATTGAGTTTTTCGAAATTGTCAAAATCCGAAAAGTGCTATTTTTCGGAAACTAAGTAAGATTTCAATGAAAGGCGTGGTGTTTTTAGCGAACTGAACAATCTCAACTCCAGAAAACCCCTATTTTTTTTAACTTTAGCTAAAAATTAATTTTTCAGTTTTTTTTAATATTTTTCAAAATTTCACATATCAAGACTTAATATTAAATCATTTTTTTTATGTGGCGACTTTAAAGATTTATAGTGGGAAAAAAAAATATAAAATGTTAATTACTTCTTTAGATTGTTATTATTTACCTAAAAGTATTATGTTTGTATAATTTTTACGTTTTTTATGCAATGCTTTTTAGGAGAAATATTTTTCAATTCTAATAAATATCTATTTAAATGGCTTCAAGAAACTCTGATCTAGCCCTGTAAATGTTCTTTTACAGTTGTCTAAATGAGGAGATTTTTTAGAACATGTAATTGGATAAAGAAAAATCTCCTCATTTAGATAACTATCAGTGTGCCCTAGATGAGGAAAGCCAGTATCGAAATCTCGTTAATAGTAAGAGATACAAATTTGGTTAAATGGGAAAATTGTCACGTAATTAAAGGTCTAACAAAATGAGGTCTAGAAATCCTTGATATAATTTTTCGTTTTTGAGTTATCTTAATAAATCGAATTTTTGGATATTTAATTCTATTTTTTTTTGGCAATAATATTAAAGTTAGAGCGAAATTAATAATATTTCTCCATAGTGACTTGCAATGGACGTTTCGTCTTGGTGCAACCATGATCAACTTAATTTTTTTTAATACGGTCCTAATTTTCTCATTTCAAAGTTTTAAGCCCTTTTTATTTTGAGTTCAACCATGTACCACACATTATGGTTTAATTACGTTTGGAGTCTTTCTGACCATAATCAAGAATACGGACCTCTCCTAGAGCATTTCATATTGTTGCAGCTTTACTAATTTAACGAAAAAAAGTAATAAGCCACACTGGATCTTTTCAATCCTCATTAATCAGGTATGGTATCGGAAAACAAATAATTTTAAATAGTAATTAATTAATTTATTGTATTGATTATTTTCTTTACTTATACCTTTGCCCTTAAATCACAAAAGCTGAAACAACTTATGAAATGCTTTATGACACAAATTCGTATTCAAAATGTCTTGATGATGGTCAAAAAAGACTCAAAACATGTGGTACATTGTTAATTACAGGATAAAAAGAGCTGCTAGAATTTGACATTAAAAAATCAGGACTGTATTTAAAAAAGTTGATGGTTGCTCGAAGACGAAAAGTCGGATAAAAAAATTGATAACGTAATCTTTAAGTTCATTAAAAGTTGCTCAAAAGAAGGTCTGTTATTTTCGCTCTAACTTTAATATTAACGGCAGAAGAAAATAAATAGAATTAAAAATCCAAAAATTCGGTTTTTAAAATAACTCAAAAACGAAAAATCATACCAAGAGTTTCTAAGCGTCATTTTTCTAGTCCTTTAATTGCGCTCCTTTTTTACCATTTAACCAAATTTGTATCTCTTATTATTAACGAGATCCCCATAGTGACCTTCCGTATTTTGGATACACTGTATAGTGTTATAATTATAAGATGAAAATAAACATATACGTACAGTCCATAATGTCCGAGGACGAAAGGGCTGGAGTAATAATGGTTATAGCCGCTCTTCATGAGAGGGTATAATGAGCGGGCATTATCATTACGCCCGCTCTTTACGCCCTCGGGCGTTGTGTACTGCTTCATATACCTCGTATCACAGGTATAAACAACAAATAATAGATCAGTGGAAAATAAAGTAATTGTCAGGATTATACCCAAATTCCGATCGTACAGACAGGCCATTCTGCGATGAGAGTTGAATAAGCTCAGATTCTAAATTTACAAATGCAACAGGTGCATACGTTGAAAATTTTAAAGGAAACGCGATTAAATAAGTGCATAAGAATACACGCATACATCAGTTTGACACAGTGCCAAGCATCCATAGATCGCGTAAACAACGCATTTAGACGATTTTTCAGCAGGACAAGTTCACCGTTTTGTGTTTTTTTAAATAAAATGTAGCAGACTAAACGAGTCACGGGTCAATCCCGTTGCGTACTTTCAAAAGTTTAGGTTATGTGCAATTGAATTGTTTGATGAATGTTATGTCGACGAGCTTGACTAAATCGAGGTTAATCGCTCAGCTGAAGAATTCAAATCCAATTATTGTCCTATTGCCTCTATGATATATCAGTTAAATTTTACGAGTAAAAATAAACGCAATTATTAATAAACTGGTTGTTAGTTTTATTTATGGAGTTTTGGCAAGAAACTTGGATATATTAAAGAGAGAAATCCTCACTTACAGTTTAACTATATGTTGCATCTTATCTTTATAGTTTGTTGATTTATTAAAGTTACGTTTCGTGTTGTTATTGAGATTATTTAACCTTTGCCTAAATCAAAACAAATTTTAATTAAAAGCACTTGCCGAAACTTAATGTAAACAGTTTTGCCATTTAACCTACTCTCTTATCTTTGCTATAAGACAGTAATAATATTTTAAAAATAGTTAGAGGTTACAAAATATTCCTAATTAAATTACTTCAAAGCCGCCCAAAAATGTAATTGTGCATTAGGAAAAGTAGCCTCTCACCAAGCAAAATGAAGATTGTCAATATTCCAAAATTCGTCTGGATCGGCATATTTGACACAATACTTTAGAGTTGTCGCACCATCAAAATATAAGCTTTTACATTAAATTTAGAAATAGTTCCCAATCGAAACCCACAGCACATCCGAACTTAGATCCACGGCGGACGTCCAGTATTCGCGGTTTCTGGATGAATATTGCGGCGCGATCTAACCTCGTGCTCGAAGACGGCGCACGCAGACGCCGCACGTGTGGGTGTTGTGCTGTCAAACTATTAAATAATTTCACTTTTATTTACTCCGTTTTCGAAGGTGCGTGTACGAGAAATATATAATCGCGGGGTCGGAAAGGGCGAAACTCGACACGACCGCTGGCTTTGCATGAAGAATTTTATTTTTTAAGTAAAAACCAATATTTTGTAGTTACACGGCTAAGACCCAGGATTGATGTCACAAGAGGTGCGACAGACTAACAATTTTTGAATTTTATTTTAAGATTGTGGGATTAGGTCCTGCTTGGTCTGAAGAGAATTTTAAGAAGTCGTCCTTGACAGTGAAGCGAAAACTATTGTCTTTTCAGGTAAACTATCCTTTTTGTTCATGATACCGCAAAATTTAACTAAGAAAAGTTGTTCAGAATGAGAAATCATGGCCCTATACAAAATTCAGAAAGATCTTCCTACTTAGATTAAACCGTAATTTTTTAAATTAAGCAAAAGAAATTGCGCCTTATCTTTTTACTTCCTTTTACGATAAAGGAAGTTATTGGATTCACCCCAAAAATTCGAAATTGAGTTTTCAACAGATCTTCACGTTTTAGAGTCCCCCAAACCCAAAAAACGTGTTTCTGTTCATTGGTCTGTCTGTGTGTCTGTCTATCTATCTGCCTGTCTGTGAACAGAATATCTCAAAAACGAAAAGAGGTATGGCGTTGAAACTTCATATATAAGTTTTGTGTATGAACAGAATTGCCTGGAGGCTGGATCAGGATTCCGTTACTTGCACTGGTTCCGTCCCAAGCGTTCTGCGCACAAGGGTGAGACTGCACCCTTGTTTTAAGAATATGTAGTCAAACCACTCGGAGAGACGATAATATTTGGTAGCTACCCTGAAGCGCAGCCTCACGCTTCGAATGTTTAGGCTTGGAAGGGTAGCACCTCGATGTGAATGAATCAAATAGTAAATGCCGATTGTTTTTATTATAAAAATAAAGTTCTA
Source organism: Agriotes lineatus (assembly GCA_940337035.1). Classification (NCBI taxonomy): domain Eukaryota; kingdom Metazoa; phylum Arthropoda; class Insecta; order Coleoptera; family Elateridae; genus Agriotes; species Agriotes lineatus. The sequence goes on along the minus strand of OW679194.1, from coordinate 197,281,052 downwards.
TTTATACAGATATATTTGCTTAGAAACTATTAATATAGCATTATATCAAAGTGCAAAGTGTTTTAAATTTACTGTGTCGATATAACGTTTCATAACAGACATCAGCGCTTAAAGCAACTTTATTTCCATGATGTCTGTATTTGAATTACAGTGAACTCTGATTACTAGGTCGTTCATTTAAGCAAGGTTGCTTAATTTGCAGTTGTGGCATTTAAACTTCCTATATGTGAAATTAGAATTGCATTTTAAACCTATAAACTGTTATGAACTGTATTTTATAAATTTGGAAAGGAACTTTAAGTCTGTTTAATTCGAGATTAAACATATTGCCAAACTCCAGGTTAAGAATGACAACTTAAATTTTGAAATGGAATTTAAACCTGTTTAACTCGAGATTAAACATACTGCCAAATTTCAGATTAAGAATCACAAAAGAAAGTAGAATGTCTTTGTAATCACTAATCACTCTTATTTGTTAATAAACTACACTTACAGTAGCGGCTCTCAAGATGCCGATGATTATTCCGCTGGAGGGGTAGGAGCGATGTCGGATGGCTCTCCATACTACTTCCTTCAGATGATGTTGCAGGTCCGACCGAGAAGCATGTAGCTCCTCGAAGTGGTTTGATTGCTGCAGCACTGGCTCCTCTGCTATACCTATAAAATAGTTTTGGGTGTCGTTGAATTGGTTGCCAATTGGTTTGGAACATCCTGCCAACGTCCATCTGCTGCCTTTTATGGGTGAATACGACAATTAATATCACTCTTGCCGAGGTTAGCTGTTTTAGAGGGTGCCGCATTGGTGTTCCACATTGCATGTCTTCGGTCAATTCCCTCGCAGACTTTGATAAGCCGTCTTCTTGATTCCATCCTCTACTAGGGGCTAGGTGCTTAGCATTTTGTTTATCGTTTGCTGAACTTCTTGCTGCCATTTCTTGAATCCACTTCCCACTAGGCGTGGAATTTTTGGTATCGGATTTTTGAATTTCTAAATTCCTGACTGCCGCTTCTTGGTTCCACCCTCCATCAAGTGTCAGTTTTTGAATTCAGCTTAAAATTTTAGAGCAAATTTATTTCTTGAACTAACGCTCTATTTTGTACCGTTTTTTGTAGAATTTGTAATTTTTGAGAATTTTTGACAAATGCTTAAAAATCAAAAATAAAATTTTTGCTAATTATAAAATCACTGTAAAAGGAAGTTGTGTGTGTGTATCACACCAGATTTTTTGTTATAATTTATTTATTTATTTATTTATTTAATTCGCACTCAGCCAACAGCCGTTAGGCCAATTATAGGCGTCGCTGTGCAGTTATGAGGACTTCCAACCCCACTAACGACTGTCATGATGTTATTATGACCGCCGGGACCAACTTTTTTCCATGATAGCCGTACCACGAGGCGCCGAGAGATGCAGCCGTGGAACTCCCATCCAAGTTCTGACCAGAGACAGCGTTGCTTAACTCTGCTGATCGAACGTGGACGCTTGTTCAAGCTACACCACTCGGGACCTCATAGTTTTATTATAATAGCAAGTGTATTCTGTGATTTCTGTAGAAAACGATTGTAGTCGTGCTAATTTAATTATACTATCTAATAAACCTTGTATTTATAGCGCTGTTAAACTTTCTGTACTGCGATCGGATGTCGATTTTACTCTAATTATTGACAAATCTGAGGCAATAAGCAATAACTCGTTGAATTCTAATTGCGCTAGAATATTTCGAGCATATCCTAAATAACAAGCTTAAGTATATATGGGAGAAGGAAAAAGAAGAAACATATTTCAAAAATATGTTTGTAATAGAGCAATCGATTGAAATGTTACAAATGATACGTTCTTCATATAGTTGTACGAAATTGTCACAAGGAATATCTAAATTGTTTCAATTTTTTTATCGGTAGTGAACCATGATGGTTCATGCCACCAAAGCTGTGAATTCAATAAAAATTTCGCTGTTGTGCCACGATAAATGAAATCGGCTGGATTGTCTGTTGGTTCCATCATCATCAACCCAGATTTGTCCACTGTTGAACATAGGTTTCTCTCATTTGTCTCCATGTATTTCTATCTTGTGCCTTCTGCATCCAGTTTCCACCGGCGCGCCGACTCTACGTATATCATCACTCCATCTCTTTGGTGGTCTTCCTTCACTTCTCTTTGTGAGTCGATGTCTCCATCGTTTTGAGATCCAACGGGTCGGTTCATATCGCGCTATATGCCCCGCCCATTGCCATTTTGCCTGGGCCGCTCTTTGCATTATATCCGGCCCCTTTGTTCAAACATAAGGCACAGAACAAAAGTGTCTGTTGGTTTACATGATGCTAATTATTCAGGTTCGTAAGTTCTTCACCCATGTGGGACTGCTAGGCCCCCATCGGGCGCCTCCCCAGGTGGCGGATAGGGAAACGCTCACCAGATATGATGCGTACCCGGTAAATAAAATACCGTGGAGGACCTACTCTAGCAAAGGAGACGAAAGGACTCCATGTTAAAAGTGATACACCGATAGCGTTTGTTTTCATATTAGAAGTGGCTAGAATAATCCTGGTGGAGCGCAGTAGTAGCGATCACTACTAAGGCAAAGCGCAGAGAAAAGGCTTCATAACGGCTTGTTTTAAATTATCATATGCGACAACTTTGGCTAATCGGATATGATACTCCGATGCAGAAGACGAGAGGAAATAACTTGATTAGTTTTCCTAAGTAGTCAAATGAAATACCGAGTTCGAATAATATAGTAACACTGATGAAAACGGAACTTCGAATAGAAGAGTCGTGTCCGGCAGAAGGTTGCAGATAGGAATTATGTGAAGATTTTTGGAATATTGAATACAGAATAATTTAAAATATTCTGAAATGCAAAGACAACACAATGGAACAGCTATTGTACTACATAAGGAATGGGGCAAAAGATTCTCAAACACGCTACATTTAAATTACAGACTAACAGTAGTCAGAACTGAAAGTAACCCGGTTGACGCTGCAATAATTCAAGTCGTATATGCCAAAATCAGATGCAACCGACGAATATGTAGATACAATGTATGGACTAATCGATAACGTACTCGAAACGACCAGCTGTAAAGAAAATGTAATAATCATGGGCGATTTTAATGCCGTCGTAGGAGAAGGACAAGTCGACAAGAATGTAGGAAAATTTGGGATGGAAACTAAGAACGAACAAAGGAGAAAAATTAATAGAATTCTATAAACAAAGAAAACTAATGATAAGTAATACTTACTCAGAAGTACATAAACATAGGGAGATATAGGAAGGTACCAAATTGATAATAGTAAAAGTGGAGCTGATTTAGAAACCGATGACAGAGTAATGGCGAAATGTAATCTTAAATTTGAAAAAATAGTCAAAAAACCAAAGAAAAGTGAATCTAATATCGGAAATTTAAATACCAACTTATAATTAAAGAATAAATATAATTAACGACAAGACGAAATAGTGCAGGATGAAACGAATAATATGAACCAAACACCAGAAGAACAATGGTAGACAATAAAGCAAACCATTAAAACTACGTACACTAGAAGAGTGTTTAGGGGAAGCAAAAAGAGAAGCAAAAAAGCTGTAGATAAAAAAGGAAATAATAGAAATGATATCAGCAAAAAACAATATAGAATTTTAAGGAACCAAATCACATCAGAATGAAGAATAAAAAAGAAAAATGGAAGCAGCAAATTCTCTAAGTGACTTGCTTCGGGAGAACTTTCTAAGTCCCTTGAACACTTACGCCCTGGTTCGCACAAGGGTGCGTGTTAGAGCAAGTGTGGGTTGGAACTCGATGCTGGTAGTGGATGTTGATGGCTGGAACTGATGGCTGGGACTAGATGTCTTCCTCAAGAAGCCTGGGGTTTTTAAAGGTATGGCCGACTTTGTCTTCCGCACCCTTGCTCGTGATTGGCTGAACGGCAGTGGGGACGCTTGCAGATTTGATATGAATTGGATTCGCGGCTCTGATCTCCGCGGGGCGAAGTGCTATCGTGTCGAAAACATATGCATGGTTTTCGCCTCAAAAAAACTCGAATTTTGAGCATTTACTCGGCATGTTTCGCTTGCATATTACTATAGTTACGATTTATTAAATTCTTCCTACACTAGCATCAATGTGGTCGTGATGCAGATTTCTTTGATGCTGTGGCGATACGCGGACTTCTCCGTGATCAGGGTTGTTGTCTCGTACTTGCACTGGTTAGGCGATTTTTCGCATCCTAAAAGGGCCGGTAATTTAATAGGCCCTCACGATGTGTATTTGAGTTGTTCTCTTGTTCGACCGCGGGTTGAACCCGGATCTTCCCTAGTCCATTCGGTCCCTGATGTTTTATGGGGGTCCTGTCAGTTTTCCCTTTGAAACTGCATATTTCGCTGTTTGCGACGAGAAGTTTCTAATGCTTTATGGCTTTGTTGATTCGTCCATCGGTGTGCTTTTAGGACGTTTGTTTTTCCTGCGGCGTGTAATGGATGTGTCCGTGCTCTTCCCTATATGCGAGACTTACGATCCCGTGTTTCCTTGCAGAAAACAATAGCACCTGAATATGTGTAATTGGGGTTCCTGTAATTATTGCCGCGGCTCGGAGTCGCGGAATTTAGTGGCCGGTGCATTTCTTTTGTTGAGCTGTCGTCTTTAGCTATGACGTATTTATGAGGATTATGGCCCGGGCGGGCCGTGGGAGCTTCTTAATACTTTTACGCGGCTTCTGTTCGGCAGCTGGGGGACGGCGTCCTTTTGGTTCGCGATGTACTTATTAATGTCGCTTTTTGATCCTGATTGCGCGACGAGGGCGTAACATAAATACATATGATCATGGAGGCCCTTGCGTGTCTCCGGATCATATCACAGTTATAAAAACTAACTTCAACTATTGTAAGTTAGCTAGTTCTGGGTAGTATTATATAGGATTTCGATTCAAATAAAAGAAATTACAATCACGTATGGTAGCTGACAACCGTGCATATTTCACAATTTTTACCTTAAAAACCCTCTAGAGGCTTAATAGTAATTTACAATACAAGTGCGTAAGGCTAGTCTTTAGTCACGAGTGGGGCAGAGTTCAAACGCGAGTGAGCGAGCGTTTTAAGCCCCGCGAGTGACTAAAGATGCTTTACGCATGTGTATCTTAAATTATTTTTTCTACTCACTGTATAGGTGGTCGGCTTTTGCGCCCAAGTTTTAGGAAACAAAACTGTCAATTTTTATTTGCTCCCGGCGAGAGCCAATATTTATTTGCTCCCGCATTTGTGTTTTTGTCACCATGGATATCACACCAAAGCTTTACAACGTTATGCTGATTTGGAAATTAGACAAAATGTCACTACTAGAGTCACTGTAATGATTTACTAAAGCAAACTTTTTGAAATTTCGCGCAATAGAACATGCGTGCGAAGAAAAAATCATATAGATTGTTATGATACATGAGGCAGTGTAATTAATTTCAATAAAGAAATATTTAAAACGAATAAGTTTGGAAGATTGATGTAATTAAATCTTGATGGGTGTTAAATTTTAAACATTATTAATAAATTTAATTGAGACAATGAGAGAGGAGATTTTGATATTAATTGAATATACTAATTTAATAGTTACAGAAAATTATAATAAAATACAAGCTTAGGTAACGATTTTATTGACTGGCGTGTGGCATAGTTACATGTTCATATTTGCCATTGGTGGTTGCATCGTAATAAAGTAATTCAACTAGAACGAGATTTGTGATGGTGTTACCAGAATTGGACCACTTCAGAGAAGATTGCAGAGTACCGAAGGATATCTAAGAAAGAAACAAGATAAGAGCTGTTGCAGTTATAAACCTGAAACTTACCAGGTTTGGTTGGAGTTGAAGCTGACGTTTGATAGAGGGATTGCAGCCAGAATCAGCAGGGTATTGGAGTTGGTTGACAGGTGTAGGCTGTAGGTGTCAAACGAGGAGAACATTGCGATCTTTTGGAAGTAGGAGGCACTGGTGTATGGAGTTGTGCGAGTTAAGCTGAATAAGTGACAAGGTTTGTTAGTAATTGATATTAAAACATTTTGAATAAAGATCAATCAGTGAAATACAATAATACAAAGCAATATTTAATTTAATGAATTGATTAATGTAAAAATGCAATTGTCAATACCTGGCTTGATGAGTTTTGGGGAACGGTTTGACAGCAAAAGTCATTAACTGTAATATTAAAATTCAATTAATAGAGATCTTGATTTGGCGAACCACCTGAAATAAGAGAACTTGATTTTAAAAAGGAATTATTATTTAATTAGAAAGGGCATTGCATTAATAAAGTGCGGTCGTGTCGATTTTAGAATTGTTAGATGCAAATAGCTGAAGTGTTATACGTGAAAATATGACTGAAAAGGAACCTATATACAGGCAAACTCGTCAACTTTGTACCAAAACTGCTCCAATTGGCTACGTAACTATTGAAATGAAAAATGGCCTGACAGGTTGTTTTTAGTAAAGATATAAAATAAATAACTTGCATTGAGAATCTACGAGAAATATTCACGTTAAGGGTTAAATTCCTATTAATTGTGAGAAAATAATAATTGTTGGTTTGATACGTAGTAGTAGTAATAAAGTATTCTCTACGATCAAATTTGACTTCAAGTCACAATTATTATTCAAAGTGATTTCAATTCGAGTACTAAAATACTACGAAGAAAATAGAATCAGTGAAGTGAGTGTTGTGTGCTTCATACAGTTCAATCAGGCAACAAAGTTTCTAAGAGCTACAAAGAGCTTGTGAATTGGTCGATAACCACGAAGAGGGGTTTGCTGACTCGAATTGTATCCAGTTAGAATTCAGTTTAGAAAGTCCAGGTACATAAAACAATCATTAGAAGGTTAGTGACAATTTCTTAAATAATATTAAGAAATTAGAAAGTGAGTTTGGTGCGACAACTATTAAAACCAAAGTAATTATATTTAGAAGATTATTATAGGATATTAATTAATAATGTTTCTAAATTATACTGTGATTTAAAATTTGAACCCTTTGGAGTATGGTAACTTTTAGAACTTAAATTCGTAATTTAATCAAGTTTGAACATTACGATAATTGATTAAATTATTTCTGACAACTTGCATTTTATTGTGTAATGTCAAATCAAACTTCTCTTACATAATAAAAAACTGATTATACAAAACAAGCCTATGAAATACCTGGAATTGTGCTTTTGATTGATAAAATCAAATAATTATTATTCTTTAAAAGAAGATTCAATCATTAAACATATAGAAGAAATTGTTAGTTGAAGGTTGGGATCTAGGGGTATCAATGATTTTAAACTGATTAGTCGTGGCATGATAATATTAAACACTTGACATAATTTCAAATGTCATATTGATTTATAAATTACGTCAATTACTACCGCTCTTATTAAGCAATAGGGTAGTTATATGAATGCATTTACGCAAAGTGTAGTATTTCTTTATTGTAAGTATTTTAAAAGTATATTACATATTTCAACTTGGCTCGTAACTTGGAGCTACAGAAAAATATATTACATTGTACAAGAACCACCAAAAGGAGTGCTAATACAATCGTTATGTTTGATTTGTATTTGACACAGACTGAGGAAAATCCTAACCTGAATTTGACATAGACTGACAGTGCCTCACAAATCACAAGCGATCTCTCGGTATAGTCGTTTTGGAATTGGGGGCGAGCTACTAGAATTATTTTGGCATCACTTATTTGTTGGCAGCACATTAGTTTGTAATTTTATATATTCAAAATTTTTATCTTCTATGGAAGGAAATTTAAAAATTATCACGTATAATACCATCACTAGTCAAAGTCGAATATTTTTGCTGAGGTATCACGAATGTCCATTGCGTTTAGATTCGATTAGGACGAGTGCGCTAGCACACCTAAGAGCAATGGACATGAGTAGTGATACCACCGCAAAAATATTCTACTTAACTTTGACTAAGAATGGCATTCGAGGGACTATTGAATGAACCAAACTACTTTTTCAAATTAGTTTTCAGTAAATCTAGCAACAAACTAGTCAATTTCTATAGTAACAGAACACTAATATTGACTTTTTCTAATAAAAATCACATTTGTTTAAAATATTCAACAGTAATTATATAAGTGGTGATAATTTTTTGATAACTTTAACTAGATTTGCGAATCTTTGTTGCTATTAACAAATCTCACGAGTGGACGAAGTCCACGAGTGCTAATCTAGTTAAAATTATATATAACAAAAATTATTGCCACGAATGTAATTCGGCGTGATTATTTTTTAAACAGTCCAAGTTGTAGATAGGGTTTGATGGAACTTCCAGATGAGTGTCCTGTTATTTTTAACAACTGCTGCTCACCTACTTCACTTTTAGCTAGTTGTGTTACAGCAGAAGAACGATTTGAATGGTTTGTGAAAAAATAGTCGCTGTAATTAGCTACTAGCAAATAGTCAGTGTAATTTTGATGCTACTAGCAAATAGTCCGTATAATTAGCTACCGTATGATCGAAAACTATTAACCTCTAGAGGGCTATGTATTTTTTTAAAATTTAATTTACGTTGGCAATGATGAGTAAAGGTACTTAATAATATAACCTATACAATTTTGACAGAATTGCTTAACTTTTACAAGATTTTTAATACCGACCACTCGGTGTTGCTGTATATGGAAAATACTGGAAATCATTTTGAACGGCTGTAATTGTTTGTGTTACTAACATTTTTATGTATTCAACAAAAATGTTTGCGTTTGTTAAAATGACACTCCTGATATAACCTTAAACTGGCAGATATAAAATGCCAATGTGACTTTTACTACCACGACCGCCAACATTTTTTAACAAAATAATTCCACAGCCCTCTAGAGGTTAAAAGTGTTCGATCATACTGTACTAGCAAATAGTCAGTGTAATTTTGATGCTATTGGTCGATTTGACATTTTTCATCATTACTATTGTTTAAAAATAATCGCTTGAATACCTTCTAGGAAGATATATCCGCTGATATTTTTTTTATTGGTCAAGAAACGTCAAATTCTGGATTTGGTCACCTTTTGACAGATGACAGGTGAATTGAATAGCTTAATTTAAATCAAATTAATTTCCGATTAATGAGAAGTATCATGAATGCTGATGAAGTAAAAACAGCCGCTAGAAAGTACTTTAAAGTATTTAAAAATATGTTCAATGGCACAAGTCATTTCGAAATAATTTTAAAAGTTGGAAAATATTTTTCTGTAAGTAATTAAGCTCAAAGTACACAGTATTATCGTTAATGCTCCTGACTAATTTTTAGATTTTGATCAGCACGGTTTATAAATATTTAAAATTTAATGTTCACACTGTAGAAAAACCTTCAACAGAGCCAAGAGAATAATAAGTTTTTGAAATTCCAAATGGGCCGAAAAAATTGCGAATACCACGAAAAAACGAGTATTTTACTCTTAACAATTGATTAGACTATGCTATATTGAATTTGGAATACAGAAGGGACTACGCAAAGCTTTACAACTATTGAAATAGATGGGATATAATAATAAAAAAAATATATATTCAAAACAATAATGATTGATTCAAAATTTCTGTTGGCAAGCAAACTCAAATTCTTAAAAATATATTTGGAATATCTCTCCCTGTCGTTACTTCATTCTTGAAGTGTCGTGATCTTATGTAATAAAAGGCGATATTTAAATTCTGTGTGGTTATATCACAAAATTATATTGAACAAAACACCAGTTTACTTATATAACAAACTTAGATTTCGTACAGATGTACATAATATAAATTTAAAGGAACTCTTACTCCACATCAACACTGTACTGAATTCTTCAAACGATCATTTTCATATGACATAACAAAATGCTACAATTCTTTACCAAGTACAATTAAAACATACGATTTACCTAAGTTGAAACTAGTTTTAACCAATAAACTAATATTAGAACAGTCAGAGCAGGGCAGTGGTTTATTTAATTTAGCTATTCCTTCGTTTTTATTAATACCGAATCTAGGGTTAAGTGGAAGAACAGCAAACGTAGCCCGTTTGCTGAACTTCGCCTAAAGAATATATTAATCTTTAATTTAATTAATTTTGTATTTTCATTAATAAAAGACATTTATTATTATTATTACTATTATTATTATTATTATATCTTTCAATGTTTGGGATAACTTCTTAGATCATAAGGACTATCCAACATTCACTCACTACAAAAGGAAATCCTCCAATAGACAACAGGGGTAAACACAAAAATAGGAAACACAAACTGTCAGATCAAACAATAGAAAGGATTCATTCCCATATTCAGTCTCTAAAAGGTAAGAAATCACACTATAGCTTGCATGATTCCAAACTTTTATATTTACCTGATAAACTTTCGATTAAAAAATTGCACAAGATGCACACTGATATAAATCCAGAAAATCCTGTGTCGTACGAATGTTACTGAAATATTTTTAATACCCAATATAATATTTCATTTGGGTATCCGAGAACGGACACCTGCTCGAACTGTGACGAATTCCATGCTAAGGTGTCATTCCTTCAAAAAGAAAAAGAAAATTGTACACCAGAAGAGTACAAAGCAAAAGAAAAGGATATACGGAATTTAACCGTTCTTAACGAGGTATATTTGAGAAAAGCTAAATTGTTTTATGTGAGGAAAAGATTAGCAAAGCAGAAAGCAAGTAAATCTGCATCTTATGAAGCCATCTGCATGGATTATATGAAGAATCTGCCCGTGCCTAATATTCCAAAAAATGACGTATATTATAAACGTCAGTTGTCATTTTATATGCTCAACATCCATGTTCTTTCTACCGCCGAATCTTACTTTTTCACATATGATCAGACCACTGCAAAAAAGGGAGCAGATGATGTGGTCTCTATGCTTTATCATTTTTGCAAAAACATTTTGCCACCTGAAGTAAGACACTTTGATATATTTTGCCACAGTTGTGTCGGGCAAAATAAAAATTACACGCTATTCAGATCCCTTCATCATCTTGTTCATGATCTAGATCGTTTCGATACAGTTCAAGTTACGTTTACAATTAGGGGGCATAGTTACATGGAGTGTAGCAAAAACATGGGCCTTATCAACACAAAAGTTAGAATTGAACAGCCTTCACAGTGGAATGAACATGTACGAACATCACGCTTAAAACCTTCCCCATTTACAGTAATAGAATGCGATAGGAGCTCTTTAAACATTGGAGTAAATACTTCTTGACCACGTCCTACAAAAAAAGCTTCTTTTCAGACCAGACCCACTAATCAGATTCTGTTTGAAAAACAACATCCACGGACAGTACAGTTAGGGAATCTTACTCTGGGAGCTAGGAATCTCACATAATACTGGACAAGAAGAAGAAGACGAGTGTTGGACAGAACAGAAACCGAGAAGCAGAGGAACCAGAATTACTTTATGATGTCCCAATTCCTATTCCAAAAAAGAAATTCGATAATATATAGTCCATTTACTTGACATCTGCACTGTCAAACTGACATTATATTGGCACAACTGCTATTTTTCACATTTTAACAATTAAATTACTGTACAGTCTAATAAAAAACACATTATTTTTGAGGTATAGTCAAGACATTTTTTTTTAAAATTTGACACTGACAGTGCAGATGTCAAGTAAATGGACTATAATGTTTTTAAGTCGCTTCTGCGGACCCGAAGCTAAACTTTTCTACCAAAATCTCAAATTCGGTGACCAAGACAACGATGAAGATGACGAGGACGTATTTCTACAGGTAATTTATTTTATTAATAACCTTGAATCATTGAGTTTTACTGTCCTTTTATTGTTGCAGGGCGCTAATTAGATATCAAGATATCCATATCAAAAACCAAGACGCTCTACTGATTAAAATGTACAAAATTTCGATAAGCAGCGGGAAAAATATAATAAGATAACTCGGAATGTATCGCCTATTAACATTTTCGGCAGGCAACAAGCCGCGGCTTCGCCTTGGCTTATACTTGCCTACCTCATATGGTAATAGGTAATTACATTATTTGTTACTTAAATAGCTATTTTAGACGACCACATATGAAAGTAACATTATCGCGACAACAGCCTACTACAGAAAGTTGACCGATAATAACTTAACAATCAATTTTGTAAGCTAAATAAAAATAATTCTTTAAAATAGAATTTACTTTGTGTGGTCGTCTAAAAAATAGTGTTCATAACTCGCTCGAAAGTGCAAATATCTGTGCTCGTGTTTTAGATCCACTTGGACTTCGCTACGCTACGCCCTCGTTTGTCTAATTAACGCTCGCACGATATTTGCTACTTTCGACGCTTGTTATGAAAATAACTAGTACATCATACTACATATTAGTTGTCCCAATTTTATATGCAATCAGCTTTACTTTGACATTTGACTTATGTCAATATTTGAATTAATTCAAACCAAGACTAGCTAGCTCAAACCAATGAAAACCCTTCTTCTCAGCCAAATGGGTATGTTCGCAATAACAATTCTTAATTTATATGACCTTGTATAATTATAGACAGTAATCAAAACCAGTATAATATTATTACTGTAATAAATGTATTTAATTCAAGTACCTTCAAAATATTTCTTATTCAAATGTCAAATTATGACAAGTTAATTTCGTTTAATTTGACACTTACAACAAAAATTAGCTAAGCTTCAAAATACCTTAATATGTTTAATCAAAATATTTCAATAGAAAACTTCAAATTATTAAAATTATAAAGTTATCTAACTATACCCAAAATGTTAATTTTAAATTATATACACCTAAAACTTCGCTACGCCCTCGTTTGTCTAATTAACACTCGTACTATATTTGCTACTTTAGACGCTGGTTTTCTCTGCTACAAAAGCTCGTTGTAGAACTTTCCCAAATTTGTCTATTTTGCTCATTAGAAATAACTATTCGCACAAGAACAATCACTCACTAACTGATTCTACGTTAAATGAACTATAAAGTCTATTTCATATTCAATATAGAGCAAAATAACTCAGTTTACTTTCAAAACTGACTTTTATTTTAAATTATAATAATCTGATATCATTTGATCAAATTATAATACAGAGAAAGCTATTTTATCACTGTGTATAACATTAAAGATGATTATTTATTCACAACTGAAAAGAATTAAACTTTCAGGGTGATTTCAAAATTTTCAAGTTTTTACAAGCAAATATTATTTACGCTTAGTAACCTCTTTTATCTCATTCATACCATTGTCCTTCTAATAGCATTTTAACTGCTCGCGCCATTTTGTTTTAATTGAAGTGTCGTCCATTTTTGGATTTTGAATTAGCCAAGTGATGCTCCGTATTCGTCACGCCTATCCTTTTCCACACACCTTTCTCTCTCACAATCATGCTATCTCTCTTGCATTCGTTCTCACACAATCCTGCTATCTCTCTTGCGATTCTTTATCTTTGTCGTACTAACTGGAAGGTTCTGTCTTGCACGTTCTAAAGTCGCATTTTATTTTGAAAACTTTTATGCTCCAAGCCGGGTTTGAACCTGATGCCTTTGTATTGCTAGACCAACACGCTTACCTCTAGTCTACGCAGACTTGTTAATATAATGACTGGCTATGTCCGCCTCTATGAACGGCTGTTTAAATGGTTGCCTACCAATCCTCGTCTGATTTTAACATATTCTTTGAAATGAATAATATAGTAATTTTCAAACTTACGAATGTAATTACAAAAGGCTATTTGTGAAACCAGTTAATTAAGAAGCTTTACCGATGAAAGTGAAATTGTAGAAAGAACGCTAAAGAGGCTTGTTGATTTCAAACGTGTTTGAACAATGCTATACAGCAATCGACTATCAAATTTATTTTAACATTTTTTATTCAGTAATGTAAATCCCTTGTATTTCTTTTTCGAAACAGTAATTAGCATTTGTACAACAGCGATTATTAGTTTTTAAGATTATATGCTCCAAGCCGGGCTTGAACCTGATGCCTTTGTATTGCTAGACCAACACGCTTACCTCTAGTCTACGGAGACTTGTTAATATAATGACTGGCTATGTCCGCCTCTATGAACGGCTGTTTAAATGGTTGCCTACCAATCCTCGTCTGATTTTAACATATTCTTTGAAATGAATAATATAGTAATTTTCAAACTTACGAATGTAATTACAAAACGCTATTTGTGAAACCAGTTAATTAAGAAGTTTCGTGCAATTAGCTTTACCGATAAAAGTGAAATTGTAGAAACAATGCTAAGGAGGCTTGTTGATTTTAAACGTGTTTGAACAATGCTATACAGCAATCGACTATTAAATTTATTTTATCCCCAACCGTCAATAGAGCCATGCATTACCATAGCGATTTTCGGAAGTAAACAATAGTATATTTCAAACCAAGGTAAGAAAGTGCAGTCTTGCATACCGAGCGCAAAGTTTATAAACAGAGCCGAAGGCGAGGTTTGTAATTGCGCAAGGTATGCAAGAGCACTTTCTTAACGTAGTTTGAATACTATTTTTTCCCAGCCGGCCTCCGTGGAGCAAAATTTGACACTATAAAAATAATTCAACAGACTGTTAAAGTTGTTAAAGGTGACAACATCCTGCAAAATATGCAGCATGTTTTCCGATTTTATGCTGTTCTCAAAATGTTTCTAAACAGTTTTATTCATAAGTAACTCTGAAAATTTTAAAATTTTGTCGTTAAAAAATCGCTTTACTATTTATACTTTTTGAGGTTATGTCCACTGAGGTCAAACTGTCAAAGCAGTTTTGGTTGGATTTAAAAATAAAGCGCGGGCGCCCATAGTGATGTTTAGCCTCTCCTGTCGTGAGTACGCATGCGCGAGTTGTTAATTTAATTCCTTCGAATGAAGGGCCACTCACGGGGCCACTTAAGGTTTCGTACTTACCTGCATCAAAAGGATGTGAACACTCACAGAATGCATTCCTAATTCCTTGTATAAACAGACTGTAACACAAGTCATAAAGTCAATTATCCGTCAACTATCAATATGTCAGCTGTCAGAATCAGCACGCGTCAGCAGTCAGCTAACATGCAGTACAGTCTCTTCATAAAAATTGCATGATTTACTTTCTTACCTAGGTGAGAAAAACGAACTTTCTTACCTCAGATGAGGTGAGCAATGCCTACTATTCTAACCGGCTGGGAAAAAAATCGTTTGTCGCTGTCACGAGGTCACTACTCCAACAGCAAAAGTGTTGTCTCAAATTATTTATAAAAAGTAATGGAAGAACACATTCAGTGCACGCCGCCTGAAATTCAGAAGAAGTCGTTAGAGACGACTTTCGAAATTCTACCACACAAATCAGTCGAAAAATACAATCGCCAATATGAGATATTCATGGAGTGGTGCAAAAAACACGGAATTAAAAAATATAGTGAAAACGTTTTACTGGCGTATTTTTCCGATTTATCGAAATATAGTATTCTCCTTCTTCGATGTGGTCGTATTATTCCATGGTGAAAGCAACCTTTTCAGCAAAAAATGAAGTTGACATTAGTAAATATAAAAAACTTACGGCTTTTTTAAAACAAAAAGGAAGAAATCGTATTCCAAAAAAGTCCAAAACTCTTTCACAAGAAGAAATACTTAAATTTTTACTAAATGCACCGAATGAAATCTACTTGATGATGAAGGTAATTTTTTGCAAACTTTTCAAAACCAGTTTGATATGAATGTAGTAATTATTTTCGATTTGTGTTGTGTTTGGCATTGCTGGGGCTTTACGTAATGAAGAACTTTTGAATTTAAAAGTAAGTGACATAGAGGACAAAGAAACAATTCTGGTTGTTCGTATAACTAAAACGAAGACCAACAGGCCTCGATTGTTTTTTGATTACTTCAGAGTTTGAAGGAAAAGTAAAATTCATAGAGTTATTTAACAAGTATTTAGCTCTGCGTCCTAAACAGACGCCCCACGACCGATTTTTTCTAACTTATAGAAATCGCAAATGCACAGTCCATCCAGTTGGAATCCATACTTTTGGTAGTGTACCAAGCAAAATTGCGAACTATCTGCATTTGCCAGAACCATCACTTTATACGGGACATTGTTTTCGTCGAACGTCCGCCACTCTCTTTGCCAACGTAGGCGGCAGTAAGGAAAATTTAAAGCGCCACGGAGGGTGGAAAAGCGACACGATTGCAGAGTCCTAAGTGGAGGAATCTGTGCTCAATAAAACGAAAATCGCAAAGACGATTTTAGGTGAAGATCAAACTGACAACATAGTTGCTACCAACGATAATTCTACACAAGATTTACAATTTATTAACATAGATAATAATCCTCAAACATTTTCAATTCAAACTCCTTCGACTTCAGGAATTAATTTTTATAATGCGTCAGGGTGTATGTTCACGTTTAATATAACAAATAATAAGTAGTTTGTTTTGTATTCGCTGTTATTTTTCTATCTGTTTACTTTGTGATAATAAAATGTGATAAGTTATATCGCCATTTTTTAAATTATAAATTTTTACGGTTGGCGATAAAATTTTGTATGCACCACGTCAGTAAAGTGTCTTTATCGAACTCCTCTGTTACTCGTCTGGCTCGCTTCGCTCGCTCGACTCATAATCTCAGACTCGTTTGATAAAGAATCACTTTACAGATTTGGTACATAAATAACTATTAACATTATCCACAAACACATTACAATTTTCCTTGGACTCTCCTTAGTAACAAAAGTTATGGTTAGTAGTCAAATAATGCCCTATTTCTAACTTGTTAAAGATTGCTGCAAAATCTTGCTATATCCAAATACAAAAGGTAGTAATCATCTATTTGGAACTGTTTTTAAATTTATGGTATTTCGTCTAACAGAGTCTGCATATTAACGTCGGCTAGTTCTTTTTTGTACGGAATTACTACTGGATTTTTATATTTTTGTTAATATTTTCCAGATCTTCCTTTCCAATAACTTGTATAATTCTTTTTGCCATCCTGTTCTCACTTTGCAGAAGATAAGGTAATTTTGCCTTTACTCCATGTCTAAGTAAGTGAGTATTACAAACACCGCATATCTCATTCTTAACAATAAGACCACTTTTTCCTTCGCAATCTACAAGGTCAATAACTTTAGCCAACATTATATTGTCCCAAAACGGTTATGTAAGCGGCGTAAGTAAATTTAAATTGCTGACGGTAAGGAGCTGTTCGCCTTCTGTATAATTTATATTTCCAACATCTGTAACTTATTTTATAAATATATTACTATAGAAAACCTCGAAAAGTGTTGAGTGACAAACTAAATAAATGGAAAGCATTGTAAATCCGTAAAATATCGCTTCATTTCGATCAAATTAACAATGGCAGCGAACAATTCGAAAGAACCTGTCTAGTCTGTGGATGGTACACAGTTTCCTACGTCCTGTGTTAGTTGTGCTATTTGCTTGTTCGAAATATTTACAAAATTTCAAGTGAATAATAAGAACAAATATCGTATTTAACCGACAACAACAACAATTGCATCTTACATAAAAAGTGTTACGGTCTTAAACTGACTTTACGACACCGCACCGGCTCATACAATAACGAAACGGCCGGCGCGGGCCGTAACTGACGAAATCGGGACGAAATATCTCCTAGGCCGCCACCCACGCCGCAACAAGTTAGGCCGAGCTAGACTTTCAGTGGAGATGGGCGGGTCCTTTAACGAGATTATCTGAGGGTAACGGCCAGAAGGTCGGTAACTAACGGTAAAATAATGAGGGCGCCACCAAGCCTGTCTTAGCCCGAATAACCGGGCCTGGGCGGTTAAACGGGAGCGAAGAATTCAAGATACTCCGTCGATAAGAATTCTCATGAGCTGCAAGCTCAAATAACAATTTCGTGATCGCAAATACTGGAATGGTAATATTGGGACTTTTTGGGCCGAGACTGCGCAACCACTGGACCTACCTGCACGCTCTGATCTCTCACGTCTCGCCGTACACCAATCTTTACACTGTAAAAGGCGCTATCTGAATCAAAGCATGCACAGGTCGAATAGGAATAATACGTCCCTTAATTAAATATGCGTCTATTGGTGGATAACTACATCTGGGCAGCAAATCGTGCCGCCAAGCTTATGTTATTTCTTACGTTAAGCACCAGCTGATGGACGCGCTATGCTAGTAAACAACACACTATGGGTGGCCGGCTGCAGTGGGCTCGGCACTTTACATATTAAAGTACAGTTTAGAAATACGCACTCCGGAAAAGGGCGCGTTAGTTAGCGATAACAGACGCCGACCTGCAAAGGCAACGGGAGCAGTGTAGGTAGCAGCAAAGCACGACGCCGCACAAATGCGCGACGATTTAATTGAAGGCCTAACTCGTTAGGCCGCGGGGCAGCGTGACTGCAATATTTGACCAGGAAGAGGGGCTAACATAGCCTCACTAAAGCATGCGAATTTGGAATAGTTGCCAGCCCCTGCTACGTCGCCCACGCAGTCGTTGGCTGCGGTTAACGCCTGATAAGCAAAGCACAAAGCCCTCGCAAACATAAACAAAGAGCTCGAACAGATTAGGGCGCGCCAGGCTCAGCACGGCGAGGCGTTGATTCCATTTATGTATTAATCGGTACAATATAGCGAAGCTCGCGCACCTAACGTTATTGAATTAAAAGTTAGCACAAACGTAGCACCAAAACATAGGCGCAGAATTCTTTAGCTATTTAGGCGATGAAACGCGAAACTCGCGCACATGAACTTACTAGTAGGCTACCAAAGTAGCGTCTTGAAGCATGGTGGCCTCAAACCGGCATTAAAAGCCGCGACAAGCAAGCAAGGGCATGCATCCGCCCACACAAAGTTGAGCACAAAAGCACCGCCGCTCGCACAAGCGTCAGTTAATATGTTTAAATGGTTGTAATTACAAATACCTTAGTCCGTAGACGGTCTATGAGAGTTGCGTGCAGTCAGTTGGTAGAAGGCGGCAGTCTGTGGCAGCTCAATCGCCAAAACACGGCATTAGGGGTAAACGGGCTGGAATCCGCCAAGATGGCGGCGTTAGGACGCTCCCCTGAGAGCACACTTACGGCGGCAAAGAGGCCGACTTCGTCCTGCCTAGAAAGATCCTCGAAAACAGCGAGTTGCAAAGGGAAAGCCCCCTTTCTCACAAACGCAGAACTGGCCCCGTGAAGCCCTTCACACACCTACGCTTTGGCGTAAAGACTCGCCACTCGCACAATCACACGCGACCTCTTAAAGGCGAAACAGTTTATGGCATATTCGCTGTAACAGCACGGGAAATAGGAAGGCTTTCACAGCAACGGTGCTAACAAACAACGGCAATTTACACAACATTCGCTGAAACAACACGAGACGGGAAAAACAGGCTGGCGTCCCCGCCAATGGCGGGAACGCCGCGAAACGGCACACTCTGCGACTTCTTCTATCAACGGCCCTCGGCTGAATACCCAAGCAAGCAGTGTTACGACCCCTGCAGTGGCGTGAGCCAAAACGGCGTTACCACGTGACCCTCGACAGCCAATGGCGATGCGCTCAATAAAACAAATAAGTTCCGGTAACAAGGACAGCCAATGGCGATGCGTCCAATAAAACAAATAAGTGCCGGTGATAAAGATAGCACGAAGCCTCGCAGTCGCCTCAGCGGCGTGATTTCTATAAGGTTCGGAATTCTTGCGAGCGATAACACCCGGCTGCCAAAGTACCAGCAAAGGGGTGCTCCAACTGACGAGAAATACTGCGTTTGGGGCCAAATATGTGCAAAATCATTATTATGGAATTAGGCGCTGAAGCCAAATAAGTAACTAAAAGGGCTTAGCCTACGGGCACGCTGCCCTAAAGCCTAGGTGGCTAATTAAAATACCAAAATGACCTGACACTCTCCTTACTTGAAAGAAAGTTCCCCGAAGTCTCTTAAAATCAACGGGGCATTTTGGCTGCGGCGCCCCGAGAACTCAAACGAAAACGCAACAACGAAAAACAAACAAAACAAAAAAAACATTCGAAACGATAGAGTGCACCCCCAAAGGGATTATGCACACTGGCTACCAGGTAGGGTGCAATCGTGGGAAGAGAGAAGAGGAAGAAGAAAGACCGGATACGCCGGTAGAAAATACGTAAATTGGGTCTAAATCGGGTAAAATGGGTCTTACACCTGTCCAAAATCCCACACGAGGGTTACCTGAAGAGGGCACGTTGCGCGTCACGAGATCGGCGCATTGTGTGAATCCCACAACTGGTAGGAGTACCCAAGAGAAGAGGATGAACCACCAAAAAGGGAAAATGGTTGTGACAGAAACTGTCAAAATAGTCATGATCAGTAATAGGAAAAACTCAGTCCACCGAAATCCTCAATCGATGTCGATGCCGGAGCCAAGTCGACTATTAAACCGCAAAGCGCGAGCTCGAAAATGACTCCAACACCGAACACCAAAAGAAAATCACGAAGAACCAAGTCTCCAAGGGTGTAGGCGTTCGATGACGCATGCCCAATAAATCCTTTTCAGATCTCCATGCGGCCCAAAGGGACTACCTTACTACGACAGGGTCCGCACGAAACAAAATGGCCAGAAACACGCTCTCTTTATGTAATCCCACACAGGTGGTTGAAAATGGCGACGGCCAACGGTACGGTAAAAACACTACATAAAAAAACTCAAAAATCTGTTGAACACTCAAACACTATACACTTAAGAAACCTTATGCGAACAACCGGGCCCTGGTGTCACACAAAGCTCAAAAGCTTCAACAAAACTGTTCACAAAGAACACGATACTTGACAACATGACGTCATCAGACAAAAAGGGTACGATAAATGACAACAAAACGTCAACAAGTACGAAGCATTCCGACCAGCAGTAAAGACTCGTTAAATGCTAACGGTAAGTGTGCAAGACACTGCGATAAAAAAAAGTTAGGGGTGTCCACGAAGAAGTCGATAAACAAAGTTGGGCGGTACATGATAATAATGAGAATGAGATAAAAGTCCAACGAAAATAACTACGTCAAACCAACTAAGAAGATGGCTTGAGGGACGTAATAACCGCACGAGCGAATCTCCACAAGCACACCAACAACACACCATAACTTATCAACAAACCAAAACACGGTAATGAAGGTGAAAAAGAATTCCAACCTGCTTACCAAAAATCAACGCGGCACAACACCAAACGATAGGGGAAAAAATTGTCAAAATCGGTAATCATCAACGTCAAAATCGATAAACCTCGCTAACGTGAACGGTACAACAAAAGTGTCAACTTAGCCCAAGGCTAAACAATGTAAGCGACAGGGAATCGAAACTCCCAACTAAGCCTTCGAAAAGACTTAAAAAAAACAAAGCGAGGCCAAGCAACGCAAGGACAGCGCAGCCAGAAAGGCCAGAACAGCCAACAAAAGCCTAAAGGCCTGAAAAGGGGTGCTCCAACTGACGAGAAATACTGCGTTTGGGGCCAAATATGTGCAAAATCATTATTATGGAATTAGGCGCTGAAGCCAAATAAGTAACTAAAAGGGCTTAGCCTACGGGCACGCTGCCCTAAAGCCTAGGTGGCTAATTAAAATACCAAAATGACCTGACAAAAGGAGAAGAAAAGGAAAATAACAGATGTACATGATAACATGATGTATAATTTACGTAACATAATTATGTTATGTTACAATAAGAGCACTAAAATTAACTTTTAGTTATTGCGCGTTTACAAGATGGGACTTTTGACAAAGTATAAGAACCAACCTATGCTATTGTAAATTTTAAAAATAAGTGTTTTGAAACGGAGAATAAGTTTGAGTTATACTTGGCAGACTCAAGTTAGTTGGTATATTTGTACAGATTTTTCACTGTTAATTTGTATATAGCAACTTAATGTAAATTGGTATTTAAACAATTTAACGAAAAGTATTAAAAATGCTTGACTCATCATACAAATTTTCTGTAAAGTATTACGTTTTTCTTGGCGTTCGCGTATAACATTTGTTTAAAATATATAACACATATAATCTTAAAAACTAATAATCGCTGTTGTACATAGATAATTACTGTTTCGAAAAAGAAATACAAGAGATTTACATTACTGAATAAAAAATGTTAAAATAAATTTGAAAGTCGATTTCTGTATAGCATTATTCAAACACGTTTGAAATCAACAAGCAAGCCTCTTTAGCGTTCTTTCTACAATTTCACTTTTATCGGTAAAGCTTCTTAATTAACTGGTTTCACAAATAGCCTTTTCTAATTACATTCGTAAGTTTGAAAATTACTACATTATTCATTTCAAATAATATATTAAAATCAGACAAGTACTGGTAGACAACCAACAGCCGTTCATAGAGGCGGACATAGCCAGTCATTATATTAACAAATCTCTGTAAACTAGAGGTAAGCGTGTTGGTCTAGCAATACAAAGGCATCAGGTTTAAACCCGGCTTGGAGCAGAAATTTTTTAAAATAAAATACGACTTTAGAACGTGCAAGACAGAACCTTCCAGTTAGTACGACAAAGATAAAGAATCGCTTTCAACGAATGCAAGAGAGATAGCAGGATTGTAAGAGAACGAATGCAAGAGAGATAGCATGATTGTGAGAGAGGAAGTGTGTGGACAAGGATAGGCGTGACGAATACGGAGCATCACGAGGCTAATTCAAAATCCAAAAATGAACGACATTCAACTAAAACAAAATGGCGCGAACATCACGTGACTAAATCAAAATCCAAAATCGATTCAATTAAAACAAAATGGCGCCCAAAGTGCCTCAGGCAATTTAATTATTAAAAACAAAATGGCGCAGTGCCCCAGGCAATTTAAAACAAAATGGCGCAATTAGCACCTTTGGCCCAGGCAATTTAATTATTAAGCAATTATCAACTTAATTCGAGGTTTAATTATACCCTCAGGGCTTAAATAATTAAAAGTAGTGGGAGTAAAGTAGCCCTATTCTACTACCAAAATACAAACAAATTTCCTATGAAACGAGGAGTTTGCCAAGGCGATAATGTATCACCAAAACTCTTCACTACGCTGCTAGTGTTTCCTTTAAAAAAACACAATTGGGATGGCTTAGGAGTTAACATAGATGGAGAATACTTCAACCACCTACGATTCGCATTCATACTCATCACGGATCATCTTGATGATGAACAAAAAAATTCTAGATGACTTAAATAATTCTACTAGACAAGTCAGACTAAACATCAATTTTTCAAAATCTCTATTTATGACAAACCTAGTACCCAGCTCAGCTATATCAACAGAAGGCATCCTATTACAACAGGTGTCATCCTACAGATACCTAGGTCACGAGGTTAAAATTAATAGAGATAACCAAACCCACGAAATAACTAGAAGAATAGGACTAACATAGGCAGCTTTTGGTAAATTGGGCTACATATTTATATCAAATATTCCTGTATGTCTGAAAAGGAAGGTTTTTAACATGTGCACCCTTCCGGTCTTGACCTATGGAGCAGAAACATTGACATTGACAAAGAAGACCGTTTTCAAGATACAGGTCGGCCAAAGACGCCTGGTATGTCTTTATGGTATGGGTATATCTTTAATAGATAAGGTACCAAATAGCGAAATACGACGTAGAATAGGAGTGAAGGATGCTATCAGCAAAATCACCAAACTTAAGTGAAATTGGGTGGGCCACGTTAGGAGACTAACAGACTATAGATGAACCAAAAAACTATTAAAATGGCGACCAAGAGCGGGTGCCTTCCGAGCAGAGGTCGCCCTCCCTCAAGATGGACTGACGATATAAGGCGCAACTCCCACTTAGACAAAACAATCACCAGGTGCATACAAACATTAGTTATTGGGAAAAGAGCCATAGGTAGTACGTGGGGACTCAAACCGGAACTGACCTTCTGGCTGTACAAAACCATGGTTCGACCAATAATTTCATATGGAATAATCGCCTGGTGGCCCAAAATAAAACAAGCAACTGCGATCCACAAAATCAGCAGAATACAATATCTAGCTAATCGGTGCATCACTGGAGCCTTTAAAGGCACCTCAGGACAAGCACTGAATGCTATTTTAAATCTGCCACCTCTGCACATCTTCTTGGAAGGTGAAGCCAGAATGGCAGCCTACAGATTACAAAGTACTGGTCACTGGATGACCACAGCTAATAATCTAGGACATGGCAAGATCATGTCACACATCAACAACCCAATATTAGAAATGGGTTCTGATCTTATAATCAAAGCCTATGACTTTGAAAAGAACTTTACTGTACACACAAGTTGGAATCCGGACCAACTACCAACCCCAACAAATAAGAACATCATTTTTTACACTGATGGATCTAAGTTTGAAGGGGGTACAGGCTCCGGTGTGTACAGTACCAATCCTAGAACCAACAAAAAAGTCAGTCTAGGAAAGTTTTGTAACATCTTTCAGGCTGAAGTGCAAGCTATTAACGTATGCGCAAACATCAGCATAGAAAAGAAGCTGCTCAATCGAGACATACACATTCTCTCAGATAGTCAGGCAGCACTGAAAGCGCTAAACGCTTTCAGTACTTCATCGAGACTGGTCAAGGAATGCAAATCCAAACTTCAAACCTTAAGCCAGGGAAATACAGTAAAATGCTGGATCCCAGGTCACCAAGGTATTGAAGGAAACGAAAAGGCGGACAAGCTCGCAAAAGAAGCAGCCCGTAATGCAATGACCGGTCCAGAACCTGGTCTAAGCATTTAGAAAAACCAAGCCCGCTCAGCCATTAATGAATGGGTCAACACCGCACACCAACTAAGGTGGAGAAACTACAATCAAGCAACACACTGCAAAAGATTGCTAAAAACTCCGAATCCACAAACCACCAAAACCCTGTTGAGACTGAACAGAACTCGAATCAAGCAAGTAGTCAGTCTACTAACAGGCACTGGAGCATTCAGAGAATTTATGCACAGGATCAATATCTATAGAGATGAACCTGTTTGCAGACTATGCCAAGAGGATGATGAAACAGCCTATCATATCCTCTTTGAATGCCCAGCATTAGAGCGTAAAAGCCACCAACTCGATTGGAGCCTTAACTCTATTGACAACCGCAAGCTAGTAGGGGACATTGGAAATTTAGTAAAAGATACGGATGTCGGCCTGCTAACTTGAAAACTCTCGACAGTACAAAAAGCCCAAAAGGCTGACGTGCGCATACCAGCAAAAGGCAGTCGTGGAATCTAAATCTAATCTAATCTAAGGCACATTAGGGGAAACTGGATGCAGGCGGCCAAAGATAATTGGACTACAATACCTACATTCAGCAGTGGACAAATATATAGGCTAATTAATGATTGATGATGATCCATCGACACTAGTAGGTGTTTGCTTCCTTCAAAGACCAGAAACATGAAAATTGTAAGGCAATACATCAGGGCTATATGGAGGGTGTGGTAGTATGTCCCTATATCCCAATGTAGTCGTTCAAGGGTATTTCTACTTTGCAGTGTCATTGTCATGATCGATTTTGTTTCCCTTTTTGATAGGTATGCCAGCTTAACTTTTTCTGCAGTAGTAAGTAATGGCTTGTCATTCTTTTAAAAAATTCATGCTTTAATCCCTTTCATATCCCAAAACTCTATCTGCGTTCTCTTTGGTAACAGAAGTTCGCTAGCATCGTGGATGAGAACGATTATGGACTGACTTCTCATTCACAAGAAATTGTATAATATTCTTTATCTACTCCAGTGGGATAAGTAACTCATTACGTCACTCATTTAGCACTATTTCCGTTGCGTAATGAAGCTCATTACACCACTGAGTTATGTAATGGTTTCATTACCTAACTGAGTGGTGTAATGGTTTCATTACCTAACTGAGTGGTGTAATGGCTTCATTACCTAACTGAAATAGTGTGAAATGATAGTGTGATAGTGTGCTTACATAATTCGTGCTACGCACTCGTTTGTAACTTGCACACACGTATACTAATGATGCTCTTATCTTATCCTACTTGTATAGTAAATAACTATTCTGCAACGGTATTGTGCCCTACTTAATCAGACGTCTTGACAGATACTGCACAGCAAAACAAACAAAATATGACACAAGGCTACTATTTTCTTCTTTAAGTCCCGCTTCTATCGGAGGTTGGAAATCGTCGCAGTTACATGACCTTTATCTACTGCTAATCTTAAAGAGTACAGCCGAGACACTCCCTCAGATTTCAGACCCATGAGACTTTTCTACTGACTACAGATCTCTTTCCTTTATTCTTGCCTTGAATTATTAGTTGAAATATACTGAATTTGTTACCCCTTAGAACACAACCAAGATATGCAAGTTTTCGCTTCTTAACCATTTTAATTATTTTTTCATCCTTATTAATTCGATGTAACACTTCTCGATTATAGTGACTATCTACCCATGATATTCTCAATATCCTCTTATAACACCAAATTTCAAACAATCGATGTTCTAAAGATTTCCTGATTTCATTGTCCAAGATTCTACTCTCTATAATAAGGTGGAGAATACGTAGCATCTCAGCATTCTAATTCTAAGATTCAGTTTATGTCACCATTGCAATAAATGTCTTCATTTCCATGAAAGACTATGAGCAACTACAATGCGGAACTTGATTTCTTTTGTCTGGTCTGTTTTTACATTTAACCATGCAGCAACATATTTATAGGAAGACACACGCTCTATGGAAGTGTATTCGATATTTAAATATGCGTTATTATCATTTATATTTTGATGTTTGGTAATAATTATGAATATTTTTTTTTTAATTCATATCAAAGCCATACCTCCTATATGCAACATTCACTCATTTAATCACATGTTGCAGGTCAATTAAGACTATCCGTTATGATTACCATATCATCGGCGTAACGCAGATTGTTAATGATTTGCAAGTTTATGAAAATGCTAGCTAATTCTTCGACGAACGCTTTTTCGACAGAAGGAGGACACTACACAACCCTGCCTAACATCTCGACATATCTTAACCTCCTCACCTAACCTTTCATCAACTCTGACTTGTGCTGTTTAATACCACTACAGATTAGATATTTTTCTTCAATAACTCCAAAAGCTTCGAGTGTTGGACTCTGTTGAATGCTTTCCTGAAGCATAAATGTTATGATTCTTGTTCAAACACTTCTGCATCATTACATTCATTCCAAAAAGCACTGCTGCATGGTCTTATGGATATTTCACCTACTTGTGCAAATCATGCTAGCGCACAATAGCCTTACCCAAGCTCAAGAGATCTGTGTTCAGTTTTGTAAAATTTAGAAATTATATTATTTTCAATCATACGTTCTGAACTGACTTCTTACCATTTGATACAACCAACAATCCAACATCCCATAATAATAATATATTATCTAGCAAAGAAAGTAACAATTGTTATGTATATTTCTATTATCGGTAACCTCATTTTACTTTGCGGTGTAGAGGCTGGTGCTTTATGCGCTTAAGAATAGCGGTGCAATGCTCAACTTGCACCGGATTCGGGATACAAAGCTGGAGCGCCTTTTGTGCTTGTGCACAAACCACAAACCTCTTAGGTCTATGATTCTGAGTAGAGCACAGTTAATTTGGTGCCTAATTGTGAATGGTCTCACCGAGCTCGCAAAGGCAACGAAAAAATTAGCGCCTTCCCAACTGCTACCCAGCTTCTTCTACAACAATTATCCAATCAAATCCATTGGTAGAATATCATCCATTTCATCACAAATTAATTGTACATTCCACTAATAGAGGTAAGTTAAAAATCTATTCTTGGCTTACTTACTTACTTACTCCACGGTGCGGCAGGCCCTGTAGGCCTTGGACCTCCCAACGGGGTTTCTAAACTTCACTTTTTGCGAGACGCGGTAGTCACCCGCGCTCAACCCTCCTGGTAGCATGCCCTGGAGGGGCTCGACTCCTCTTCTTAGTTGTCATAACTGCTAGTGCGGTTGTGGGCATGTGATTTCTGGTTATTCCTTATTCCCTCTCCAGTTTTTTGGCTTCTTCTACAATATTTTTCCACTCTTTGCGGTTCTTTGCTTTCTTCCTCCATCTTGTGACCTCTAACATTTCCAGATCTTGTTGCACTTCTTCTAACCACCTGAGTCTTGGTCTTCCCCTGCTTCTTTTGCCTTCTGGTTTTTTTTCTAGAATCTTCTTAACTCCTCTGGAGGGCATCATACGTTCTACGTGTCCAAGCCAACTTATGCGTTTACTTCTGATCTCGGCAGATATACTTGCTTCCCCGTATCGTGCTTTCAGTTCCAAGTTTGTTAGTATACGCCATTCATCGTTCTCCTTCACTGGTCCGTATATTTTCCTTAGGATCTTCCTTTCCCACGTGTCTAGCCTTTTCATCTCTTTTCTTGTTATGCACCAGGTTTCCGCCGCGTATGTCACTACGGGTTTAATAACTGTTTTGTATATTTTCACTTTATTTTTCACTGATAATACACTAGATTTTAGTATGTCTCTTAGCCCGAAATAGCATTTATTACCCGCTACAATTCGCGCATTCACCTCTTCCCCTATTTCATTCTCTTCGTTGATTATTGAACCTAGGTATTTAAATTTGTTGGTTCTCTCATATCTTTTTTGATTTATTACGATATCTGAAACATTGTCGTATCTACCTTTCTCTCTTGCGGTTATCATATACTTTGTTTTCATCGTATTTATTTGTAGTCCCTGTGTGGCCGCCGCCCGCTTCTTCGAGGTGGGACCCTATTTCTTTCAGATCCTGCGTTGTTCTGCTTATAATGTCGATATCATCGGCATATGCCAATATTGTACATTGTCTATTGTATAACGTGCCTCCGGGATTCACAGGTACTCTTCGTATTACCCTTTCCAAGGCAAAGTTAAATAGTGTACTTGACATCGCATCTCCTTGTCTTAACCCACTGTCAATACCGAAATCAGCCGACAGATGTCCTTGTATCCTGACCTTGGCTTTGGTGTCTGTAAGGCACATTTTTACTAGTCTTATAAGTTTCCTCGGTACTTTTAGCTCGTCTAGCCCGGTATATAGTTCTTTCCTGATTATTGTGTCATATGCTTTCTGAAAATCTATGAATAGGTGGTGGAGTTCGATGTTGTACTCCCTGAACTTTTCCATTATTTGCCTGATTGTAAATATCTGGTCTGTGGTTGCTCTGTCTTTTCTAAAGCCACACTGGTAGTCTCCGACTGTCTTTTCCATCCACATGTTTAGTTCTTTACCTATTAATTTGCTCAGTACTTTATAGCCCACATTAAGTAGCGCTATTCCTCTGTAATTTCCACAGGTCGCTCTATCTCCGCTTTTATGAATTGGACATATGATTGCCACATTCCATTCCTTGGGCATTGTTTCTTCCTCCCATATTTGTTGTACTAGTTTATGCATTTCCTTTACTACCGTTGGTCCTCCATATTTCATCATTTCCGTTGATATTTGATCTTCTCCTGGGGCTGTGTGATTTTTTTGTGCTTTTAGTACCTTTTCAACTTCTTCTCGCGTTGGTGGACTTATTTTATCTGCATCTCCTCGATCCTCCCATGTTTCTTCCGTTTCCTTAGCAGTACCTGCATTTAGCAGTTTTTCAAAATATTCTTGCCATCTTCTGAGTATTTCTGCTTTGCTTCCAATTAATTTCCCTTCTTCATCCTTATCATAGCTGTGTTCTTGGTTGGAAACCTCTTTTCTGTTGCTTTACCTCTTTGTAAAATTTTCTGGTGTTGTTTCTAGCCCCGCTTCTTTCCATTTCTTCAAGTATTTTCTGTTCGTACTTTCTCTTTTTTTCTCTACATTTAGCATTTGCTATCCTTCTTTTCTCTTTGAAAATTTCTATGGTTTCTATGGATGTGGCTCCTAGCATTTTTTTTCTTGCTTCGTTTCTGTGTGTAATTGCCTGTTCGCATTCTTCATCGAACCATTTATTCCTTTTCTTTTTGTTGTACCCTACTATCTCTTCCGTCGTTTTCAAGATTATATTTTTTATAGTTTCCCATTTTTCTTCAATTTCTTGTTTATTCTGGTTCTCATGCTGGGTTTGCCGCCTTTGTTGTTCGAAGTTTTTTTCAATACTGTCTATATATTTATTTCTAATGTCTTGGCTCTTTATTAACTTCTCGGAGTCAAAGTGTTTATTGTGTGCTCCTTTTTCTTCCCTTTCATGACTGATTCTTTGCCTTATTTTGGCTTTTAACTAGGAAGTGGTCCGTGTTGCAGTCCGCTCCTCTGTAGCTTCTTACATCTGTAACACTACTTGCGTATCTTGTGTCTACTACGAGATGATCTATTTGGTTTCTTGTTCTTTGGTCCGGCGATATCCAAGTTTCTTTGTGTACTGACTTATGAGGAAATTTTGTACTTGCTACTACCATATTATTTCCGTAAGCAAAATCGATCATCCTTGTCCCGTTATCGTTACTATCAGTATGTAAGCTGTGTTTCCCGATAACTGGCCAGTATATGTCTTCTCTCCCGGCTTTAGCATTCCAATCTCCTATGACCATTTTCATGCTGTAGTTCTCTATCTTACCAATTTGTTCTTCTAGTTTTGAGTAGAAGGTTTCTTTAATCTCCGCTTCACTATCTTCAGTCGGGCTATGTACGTTTATTATAACCATATTATTAAAAGTCGTCTTTATTTTTAATACTGCCAGTCTTTTGTCGACTGGGGTAAACTGGATTATGTTTTTTCTGTATTTTTCATGTATTATAAAGCCTACCCCTAATTTCCCCTTTTCTCCTCCACTATAACAAATTGTGAATTCTTCTACATCCATAATGCCGTTATCCTTTCATCCGGTTTCTTGGATTGCTAATATTCCAACATTGTATTTTTTGATTTCTCCTATTAAATTTTGTAATTTTCCTACTACTCCTAGACTACGAACATTCCAGGTTCCGAGTGCTATATCACTTTTCCCCCTTTTTTGCTTTTTATTCCGTCTTACCGTTGCATTGCCATTTCCGTTGCCAGTGTCGTAATCTTTACCGTTGCCTGGATGCATTATTTCTAGCTATTTTTGTCTACCGGTTTTTGTTATTTTTCGCATCTGCTCTTCGAAGCTATCCCCGTCCGGGGAGCGCTCGCTGACTGTTCTTTTATTATCAGCGTTATTCATACTTTCTGCATCCAAAATTTTTAGGTCTTCAATTCCGTAGCTTGTGTCATTGACTATCAGTTTATTGTATCTTATCTGCGCCTTGTGTCCCTTCGCTCTTGCCTGTTTCAAATACGGTATTAGCTCTATTCGTTCGTTTTGGGTTTTTTTTCGTGAAGTCCTCATCAATCCATATTTTTGTGCCTTTTAAAACGCTTGTTTGTTTTAGGATTTCTATTTTTTTCTTTCCTTTATAAATTTCACCAGTATTGGCCTATTTCGTTGTTGATTAGCCTTCCCAATTCTCCTTATTTCGTCCACCTCCGATTCCATATTTATTTCGATTCCCATTTTTTTAATTAGCTCTTTAACTTTGCCTTTAGTTTCATCTTCGCTTTCTTCCTCTTTCTCAATTATTCCCTTTATAACTATATTTTTTCTCTTGATTTCCCTTTCTAGGTATTCAATTTCTATGCCCTGTTTTGTTGTTTGGTCCTTCAGTTGCTTATTTTCGCGTTTAAGTACCTTGATTTCCATTGCATAATTTTCCAGCTTCTCCTCCATGCCTGTCAGTTTTTTTGTAATTTCCTCGAACATATCCTGAATCTTTTTCATGTCTTCGTTGTTTACTCCCATGTTTACAAGGTTTTATTTTGTGTTCGCAGTCGCAATAGATCAGCTGCAATTCTTATCCGTTGATAGCGCGGCCTCGTCCGATTGCTCCGCGAAGCTCGCCTCTATTAGCGCTAGATTTTATGCACCTGTTTCTTAGCTTCCTGTGCTGTTTGCGTGCTGCTTTTGTAGATTCGTATTGCCTTCTTCTTTCTTGAATGTTTCACCCACTTTCACTATTTATTAATATAGGGAACTCTCCAAATTTCTTAACTTTATTAGCGCGCGTTCACTCCGTCACTTACACGCCACGACCGCTTGATTATCACTGAATGGTCTCACCGAGCTCGCAAAGGCAACGAAAAAATTAGCGCCTTCCCAACTGCTACCCAGCTTCTTCTACAACAATTATCCAATCAAATCCATTGGTAGAATATCATCCATTTCATCACAAATTAATTGTACATTCCACTAATAGAGGTAAGTTAAAAATCTATTCTTGGCTAGTTACTGCAAAAGTCAGTAGTAAGAACTGCGTATGTATACAACTACAGATTTGTGTGCTGGTA
>OW679194.1:197126022-197248767 GCA_940337035.1 Agriotes lineatus | reverse complement strand
TATAGTGAACCGCTTCCTCGCGTTGTTAAATAAATTAACCCGGGCCTTTGTCAAATCTTCCCGGATCATTATTTTGCTGCATTTTAATTTGCTTTTGGGGGCAAATACTGACGACCGATACCGATGGCTCACAAATTTTACAATGCTTGGCCTTGGATATCCGACTTTCTTTTTCAGTCTATAATTTGTTTTTGAAAAACTGTAATACAAACTGCAATAAATTATACTATTTACAACAGTCGAGTTTGTGCTAAACAACAGTTGAGAGCAAGTAAGCCATTACAAATTTGAGAATTGGTTCGAACATACAGCAATACCAAAGCAAAACAGTATAATCTACGTATGTATTATACTATACACAGTGGTGGGTGGCCCAGCTAATATGATGATGTTGTTATTAAGTTCAAATAAACTGTTTAATAGAATGCATTATTAATGATAATTAGTGATAATTATGCACGAAGCATTTTAGCTGATCATTCTTTCTTAAAATCAAAGCTATTGACCCATAGATTTGTTATCGTGCTGTGTTTCATCAACTAATTTGTTGGCAGTTGCACTTGGTGCCGTGTATCAACCTTTACTGGCCGCCCATACAACTAAGTTTAGTCTACTTTTCTCAAAGCTTGAAAACTGATATGCTTGTAAATTGGCAAATTTTTTCATAAGGGATTAGTACAAATAAAGTGCCTTCAGAAATGATCGAATGTTTTTGAATGGTCATGGTTATACAACGTATGAATAATATGTTGCTAGCAAGTCTATGTCAAATTCGAGGTTAGCCGGTTACGTTTTGCGTCAGGCTGTGTCAAAACTGACGCAAAACTTAACCTGCTAACCTAAATCAATTAAAAAATATATAGGAAGTTATTTAAAAAAAAGTGGATGACATATCATGAAAAACAAATTCCATAAGAAACTGAAAATCAGCTGAAAATATTCCCTATTGTCAAAACCCCTTCGAGATTTTTCATACAAATGAGTATCAACAAAGTTAATGAATTTATCTGTTACTTTATTTCCACACTGTGAGCATAAAACATTTTTTATTTGCTTTTTCCATTACGGAATTATGGATTTATCAGGATTCCCAAATGCTCCGTCAACGCTGCTAGACGCAATCTTGCTAGCATCGTCTTTATTTAAAGTTGTGTGATTTCTTAATAATTGTTCAAAATGTCGTCGGGTTTGCGAAGTGATAAAGGTGACAAAAGCGATGACAATATGGTACAAAGGATTGTTGAGAAAATTCTAACCTCGATTTAATAACGAGAGCCATTACTGAAAGTGTAAAAGAACAACAGTGAGTCAATAAAAAACTTGGAAACGAAGGTGTCCTGCCTGGAAAAGCAAGTAGACACACTCAACGATAAACTTCGAGACAGATGTGATGAACTGGAACAGTATTCACGGTTGAAAAATCTGCTGCTTTTTGGCGTAAACGAAACCCTTGGCGAAAATACCGACAGATATGTAAGAACAAACTGAATATTGATATATCCGAAAACGACGTCGACTGCAGCCACCGTTTAAAGGGTCGTGAGGATGGAATACGTCCCATAATCATAAAATTCAGAAGCCGCAATAATCGCAGTTTAATTTTCAACTCCAAAAAGAAATTAAAGGGGTCGAAAATTGTTATACGGGAGGACCTTACTTGGAGGAGGGCGTCACTTCTTAAAGAAGCCGCAAAAAGGTTTGGTGCATCCAAAGTTTGGACTTCTCAAGGTAAAATTTTCGTAAAACACGGCAACAAACTTTCTAAAATGTGTACTTTTGAAATAAAATACAATCATAATCTTTCGCAGCTACGCTGGCCAGTCCTGACTGATTGTATTATCATTGACCTAAATAGCAATAATTGTATTTACGGAATTTCTTGCATTTATTAGCGTAAGTTGTTTATAAACATTATTTGTTTTGCGTACCTAGTTTATTAATAAGTTTCTTATGTTTTTGTTTATTTTTTAGATGAATGGGTAGCACACTTAAGGCAGCACATCTCAACATCCGTTCCCTAGTTCCAAAAATTTCTCATTTAAAAGATGTTATATTTGAACAAAATTTAGATATAATTGCAATTAGTGAAATTTGGTTGTCATCTATTGTACCTAACGACTTGATCTCGATTAATGGTTACAAAATTATACGTAAAGATAGGCCCTTAAGAGGAGGTGGTGTATGTAAAAATTATTATATTATGATACGACAGGTTGCGACGCGCATGAATGGATCAACAAGATTCCCAGTGTCCCTACCTACTCAGCGGTCGGGAATGTACTTCCCGCACTCACTTCCCGCACTTGAGCACTAGATCTTACCATAACACCGCCTCTTCATAAGACAGCCTTTTTTCGGAGATCATTTCGATACAATATTTCTAAAAGTTCAACGCATTGCCTAATAATCTAAAACATCTAAACATAAGGTCATTTAAGCGACATCTATTTTTGGCGCTTCTGAAGAAACAGGAATAGAAACGCTTATAATTTCGATCTGCTGCTCTTAAGTTATATATAGTTATATCTGTTTTGTCGTCGTAGTGAAGGTTCATTCGGGGCATCATATTTTAGTTTTAATAATGTTTAATACATATAGGCATTCAGTTAAAAAAAATAATCAATTTTTTTTTATTTTAGTGTCTGAGTGGAAGAGCAGGGCCTATCTTAAATATGGCATCTGAACTCCACCCTGAGAATTCTTGCCAACTAATTTTGGTTCTATGTATTTATCTATTTACATGATAATTTGTACGTTTACAAGTGGTTTACAATAAAGACATTATTATTATTATTATAAAATAAAAACAATAATAATCGTTAAAACGTCAAAATTCTTAACTGACGTAAGTAAAAATAACTCATTTCCATGGAAACTAATAATAATTCTGAATTAAGTGAACTTGATTTATTCCTAAAATTTATTTATTTTTTAAATTCAATCAAAATTGAGTTAATCATAATTCCGTAACCGAAACGGCACATACGTAGTTTTTTACGTAGATTCGAATTTTATAAACAAAAGTAAATCATCCTATTTAAATTCCAAAGTTACCTCCTACTCCTCAAAATAAAGAAGGGGGTAATTATAAAACATATCTACGTTTAAATATGTCCCCCATCTCCCTATTACCTCACCAAAATTTAATGAAAATATTTGAAACAGTTTTTGAGATATTACCTTGTTAACATTTAAAAAAAACTCACCTAGTATAACCTTTACAATTTTGATAGAATCACTTAACTTTTACAGAATGTTTAATACTGAACACAAAGTGGGGCTGTGCATGGAAAATGGAGTAAATCACTTTGAACATGTGTAATTGTTTTTACTTTGACACGAAGTGTACGAAGTATTGAAATTCCCTCATCTCTAAAATTCGTGCCAACCAACTAATGAACCCATTATATCAAATCACCGTCTCAGCTGTGCGGATCTTTTGGTGAAGACCCCAGCCCACTAGATCCCTCCCCCGTATTGGAGGGTGCCTAAACGTGCTGTGCGGGGTATGTATGTTCGTATGTGTACACGATTCCGGATCTCCAGGAACCTTCCTGAAGTCTTGGATCGTTTTCATACGATGGGTCCTCCGAAAATGAAGGCAACATCAACTTTTGAGGTATGGTCGTCGGCAAAAAAATTTTTTTTCCGGGTTTTTTTAATAAATAGGTAAGTGCTTCATAACATTTCATTGTATTAGCGAAACGGAGTAATGTTAAGTGTCGAAGTATTCTTGGAAAGCACGAAAGGGCGCTTCTCTTGGGTGGGGGGTACCGTATATTTGTTATTAAAATTTGTATGTATTCAACAGAAAAGTTAGTATTTGTTAAAATGACATTACTAATATAGATAACCTTAAACTGTCATATGTAAAAAGCCAATATCACAACGACTATCAACATACAGTTAAGAAGGAAAAATTCCACAGCCCTCTAGAAGATAAAAGTTTTCGATCATATGGTTACACAACTATTTTTTTAATATTTATTTCCGATTTGTAAAAACGTTTCTCAAATTAAAATTAAATTGAGAATCAATTATTATTTCATTTTTTAAAATCTCAAGAAAAAAAAATAGATTTTTTTAAACTTTGATCAAACTTTGGAATTGAGCTTTTGGGACAATTCTGAATAACTTTTATTAGTAAAGATTTCCGTTCAAAATATGCCTTAATTTTTATATTTTTCCATTTATTTTTGGTATCGTGGGGGGCTTTGCATTGAAAAAGAGCGGATGGCCACAGATAGACCAGAATGTGTTCTATTTTTGAGTAAAATTTGGGTCAAATCGGATAAAAACTAAAAAAGACATAAGGGTGTTGGACTTTAAGTGGGTCAGGGGACACACTGTATATATGTATAGTCACTATACAATATACAACGACGTGTTGTCCCACAATCTTTTAGCAGTCTATATACCTAAATAAATCGTTGCCGGTCCGCGATGAAGCACCTACGTATTTTACAGGTCCCCCAGAGTAATTTGGGTTTAGAAACACTCGTATAATTGACCAAAATTTGAAAGAGATTAGAAAATATATAAGGAAGATGCAGGGGTGTGAATGTGAGAAGTGAAACACATTGGTGTATGAGGGGTGGGGGGGCAGGAGTCCCAGGGGTGTTCGTTCCACCGCTGGTGTAACAGTAAAATTTTAGAAGATAGGGGGGCTAATAGTAAAAAGCTGAGATGCTTAAAAATGAAGAGAGATGAATAATAATCACTTCATCCGGCTATTAGATCATTTGCTGTAATTATTTAGAAGTTTAAGATGACAATTTAGTTAAAACCTGATACAAATGTTTGACAATTAATTGGTTTACGAGTTATACATTTTCACTGATATTCTTCTATTTATCTATCCCTTGTGCCTGCCCCTAAGGCGTCGAGTATATCGTTATTAGTAATTCGTAATTTTTAATATTCGTAGAGAAGGTGCAAAAATGTAATTCATTTATACCATGAAACTATCATATTCAAGCTGCAAGCTAATTATAAAGAGTGTTGACACACAGCCTGTGGGATTATCAAGCAAAATATAGAAGTTTTAAAAAATCTAGAATTTAAAATTTCGGTCGATTCGCATTATTTAACGTGTATGTAAGGTAAATTTCCGAATTATTCCACCCTGATTCCGTGTATTGTTGAAACTTAAACTTGTCAGAATTTAAATACAGGAAAGCGGGACATTAAAAAATGTGCACAAGTGGCGTAGCAAGGGCAAGGGTATATTGCAGGCCACCTTTCTAAAAGTGAAAATCGGAGCGTGCAACTGAGTGGGGATTATAAGAGATAAAATAAGAAACACATGTAAAATACAAGGTGTCAAACAGAGATACCAAAAAATTTCGGTGGGTAGACGATTAAACAAAAATTTTGCGTATAAACTGTTTCTATTAAATTCCTCTGAGCTGAGTTATACCCTGGTAAAGAGAAAGGTTAAAATTAGGTTTCTCTATTTTTCTGAAAATTGGAAAATAGCATTAATGTTCTACCAATGCCAGTTTTAATATGAAATATTTTAAAAATGTTACGTTATGACTTGGGGTTGAAATTGGCAACCTTTCTAAATTTTTTAATTAAAACTTTTTAACGGACAAGAATTATTTGCTTAGATATGAAGTGAAAAACCTGATATATTCAAAAACCTTTTAGCTCTTTTAAGTTTTTCGTAAAGCGAAGTTTTTTTTATAAAAAGAAATAATAGCTATTTGTGCAACAAGTGCTAAAAGTGGACGTTTATGCACGAGACATGAAAATTATGAAACGAAGCCGAAGGTTGAGTTTCATAACATGTCTCGTGCATAAACACTTTTAGCACGAGTTTGCACACAATATTTTCTCTACGGCATTAAATTTACTGTTATTAATCCATAAATGTCGATTTAATAACGGTTTGCATTTATGTCATAATAAAGAGATGGCCTTGACGCGCAGGTGAATGTGAGTTTATTCATTACATAATGCTTTAATTATTTTAAAAACCTCTAACGAAAGAAGTAACTAGAATAACTTTATAGCAAGCATCACTTCCAGTTCAAAATTCTAAATTCCACACCGGCTGGTTACTTTTAGCACATGGGCTAAAAGTAAACAGCTGATTTCACTTTTAACACGCTAAATTATCAAACGTCACTTTTAGTGAAAAAAGCTAGCGCTAAAAAGCCTACTTTTAGTAGGGGTCGTAGAACAAATACATTATTATGATACATGAGAGTGCTGTATTACTGTGCATCATACGTATTTCTTTATACACAAAATATGAGTTTGACGAAAAAATAATAGAACTAAATATGTTTAAATAAATCTCGCTTTCTATTAGTAGTTTTGTATAAGCAAATTCTTGTTTGTTAAAAAGTTCTAGAAGAGTGTACCTCGGTGGGGAGAGATTTAACCGTGGACAACTCGCGTCTAGGATTGTTGCACAAAAATCGCTTGTGAGAATTTTGTTCACGCGACATTTTCTGCCGAATTCTAGGCCAGTGTCAAAATTGGGGGGGGGGGGGGGGCGTTTCCCGTTGCCACTCCTAAGTTACGCCTATGTTTCTTTGCATTCCTTCAGAGCCTTACAATTTATACGTAATGTTGCGATCTGAATAAGCAATATAAAATTTCTAAATATACAATCCGAAAACGTTCTCAGCACTCCCAGCAGTAGCGAAGCAATCGATTTTTATTTTGTAGGCCAACGTAGAGATAACATTTTCGGACTTCGACCTAACACTGTAAAAGAATATCAGCTGGATGCGCTGTAATAGTAAATAGTTATTGTGCTATCAATTTGGTTATATTTTGTGTTACGGGCATTTTGAAATTGTTTTAATTTGATTAACCAGAATTCCTCTTGAGATTATTAGCGCAATCAGATACAATGAATGCAAAACAGTCGCTATTTTTGACGTATCAAATCAAAAGAAGGCAAAGAAAGGAGAACACGAAATTTTCCACCAGAGCGACGGAAAAAGTATTTAGATAGTGAAATAACTAACGTAAAACGTACTGCCGGTACTGTTTCATAAGTGTTTTCAAAGTATCGAGGTGTACAAATTGATTCGATTTTGTGTCATTTTTTGCAGGCGACAATTATATAGGCATGACAGAGGTTTTCCGAAGTTTAATATCTCTATATGTGCCCGACGAACACGCACCACTTTATCGATTACGTCTGGCTTTGTTTTATTTTACGACTCGCCCTTGTTTAAGCTTTCCACAGGCGTTTCGAACATAAACGGATACAACGTCACGAAACTGCGAGAATTTCCAAGAAATGCGAATCATTAAAGTCAACATCTCATATTGCTTCCTTTATTTGCCTCTTCGGGTTTTCGGGAATTAGATTTCCACAGCAAATTAAAGAAACATTTTCCTTAGAGGCTCAGGCGCTCGAGCCTCCCAGCCATCAACAGCCTAGCGGTCGTTAAACAAAAATGGTTATTCTAGAATTGAAAATATGTTTTATCTTCTATCCCCACCGTTGTGATATAACAAGGATTAAGTAATAAAATCCGGAGATCCTTATTTCATACCGCTTAAAACATGCAAACCAATATACAAGATCGGTATCGAGTTCGGTGAAAACATTCACAGTTGGGCAATGTCAACACATCACCAATACATACACCTAGCACAATGCAAGCTCAAAAAGGTGCGCTCCAACTTTGTAATCCGAAACCGGGGCAAGTTGAGCACTGCACCGCCATATATTAAATTAAATTAAATTAAATTAAATTAAATATCATTTATTAAATAAGAATAGCTTCTACGTATATAGTACAGTAACTTTTACAATTTTATTCTTATTTAAAAGGTGAGGTATCGGATAGCCCGTTTTTCAACCTCACCCAAGTGGCAAATATAATAATATGAAAATTATAATATGTAATTATAAATTAAAAATAATTTTTATAAAAGAAACGAAAATTATTGATGCGCAAGCTGTTTACACAACAGATCACACTTTAACCTACTTTTAAATAAATTAACATTAGGTAACTTGTTAACTAATTCCAAATGGGAGTTGATAATTGACATTGCTATATATGCAAAACTGTTTTTAAACTTAGAAGTATTGTGATTTGGTATACAGTATTGATTAACATGTCGTAGGGTTCTGTTATGTACTTCGTGTCGAGTTTTTAGAAATTTAAATAAATAAAGTGGCGTTGCAAAATTCACAATGTTAAACAAAGTAGAAGCATATAATAAATAAAATCTATACTCTATTTTTAAATAACAAAGATTGTTATAATAAGGTGTAATGTGTAATTGATTACTAATGTAGTAAGAAAAACGTAGACAACAGTTTTGTAAAACCTGAAGTCTTTGTTTACATTTCGCTGTTAAAAAAGGGTAGTACACATTAGAACAATAATCCACATTACTTAGAACTAGGCTATTGACCAAATTCCATTTAGTTTTAGCTGGAAGCACATTTTTGAATTTATACAGATATGAGAATTTAGCATAGCATAAACCGCACT
Organism: Agriotes lineatus; assembly: GCA_940337035.1. Lineage (NCBI taxonomy): Eukaryota > Metazoa > Arthropoda > Insecta > Coleoptera > Elateridae > Agriotes > Agriotes lineatus. The sequence goes on along the minus strand of OW679194.1, from coordinate 197,240,290 downwards.
TTATATTTACGTGATGTTCGAAGGATAAATTACTGTCAAGCACTACACCCAGATTTTTAACTTTATCTTTCAAAGGGATCGTATCTTCACCAATCACTATATTTGTAGAACGCAGCGAAAGAGCTTTTTTGCACATAGATCTCGTACCACAACACATGGCTTCAGACTTTAAGGGATTTAAAGTAAGGCCATTTTTCAGCGACCATGTTGAAATCCGTTGTAGGTTGTAATTAATTTCTTCTATTGCTTGGTTAATGTAATCTGGTTCGCAGGAAAGATAAAGCTGAGTGTCGTCCGCATACAGGTGCAGATGATAGCGTACAAAGCACCAGACTCTACACCGGTACGTAAAAGAGGTTACAGATAATACATACATACATACATTCCCGTATGCTTGGTATTATGTCGTCAAGAAAATAAAAACAAATTAATGAAAGCGAATTTTTGGCAATTCAATGTAATGAAACAAGAGATATTTCAAACCATTTTCCAATGGTTGGCATAGGTAAAACATCGACGAAATGTAGGTGGGTCATTAATTATTATTTTTTACTTAGTTATTAGAAATTAAAAGCCCCTCAAATACAATTATCCCAAGCCGCTACTGGCAATATTCATGGGGACTGAAGACTGAAGTCATAAATTTGATTCAATTTACCTATATTCAGCGAAGGTCCGCGGAAAATTTTGATGGTAATGCAGACCACCGATCGTAAAATGCAGTTCCACCACCTTACAGGACAAAGCAAGATTCCGATATCCCGAGATTTAAATATTTCGCATACGGACTGGCAAAAGTTAGCATAGGGAAAATTTTACCAAAGAGTAAAGGCTACTAATAAACATTATTTCAAGATGTCCGACAATTTACCAATAAATTATGAGTACCTACTATAATAAAATAGATCATAATTAGCATAGTTATATTTAAGTTATTTTGCGAAACCCCAATGTCTCTTCTGTCGCAATTATACACAAGGCTTTCCGCATATGCCCCCCGGACACGGTCTTGCTTCATCAGAACTTTATGGAATCAGCGTAGATGTAAAAATTGTAAACAAAAACTCGATAGGCGCGTTATTGCAGGAGCCACGCTAGACTGAGGCTGTGGGGCTTGAGCATACAGTGAAGGGGCTCCCATTAAATGATAAAATATCATTATCTTTGGACCTACTTCTTGCCGCTCAACCCCGCTGCAGTCTATAAACTGAAAAACTGAGCGCCGCGCCGCTTCGATCTGGCCTAAATGCGTACTGATAACTGATGACACCAAGTAACGCTTATCGTACAGTACATATTCATGTAATAAAAATTACTCGTGCTTTAAAATGAGAAGAATGATGAAAAATTACTAAAATAAGCACAAAAAATGTTTCTTTCAGAATAAAAGTATCGTGAATTACTGGTTTGTTCTCGTAGAGCCATGACTACTTGGTTTCGGATTCTTTCTGTAATAATATTTGATATTCATTTTATCTTAAGAGTATGGCCTGTAATCTATTTGCATCTATCTGCTTCCTAATTCTGAGCTTTTCGTCTGTTCTTCCCAAAATGTCTTTACGTTAGTTATTCGTTTCAATTAACTTATAACCAATCTCCCCTACATAACATTCACAATGGCGATTTTTGAACGCATACAAAGAACTAAACACTGTATTTTGAATAGTATCGTAAACAACGCTGGGGATATAAGCCTTATTAAAATGACCTTACGAATCTTTAATAACACGAGAAACGGACGAAAGAAATATACGCCCCTTATAAACTACCATTTCTAAGTTTCGTAGTTCCGTTGATATTGTAAATTTACATTAAACTACACTGGGAAACATGGTCTGTTCTATTTTTAATGTAGTTTTCCCTAACTAAAACCATATAGAATTGTTCATTTCACTTGCTCCAGCTGAGTTTCAGCCTTGCATCGTTAATTCAGATTTGTCAGTATTTGTTCTAGTATTATTGATGGTCCTATATGTTTCTAATTCTTGTTACTATAATACGATACTAGGGGCAGCTATTAATAGAATGAAAATTGCACATAGAAACTCAATTTACGCTTTTCAAAGAGGGTCGTCACAGCAGTTATATGTAAAAGCCACCCCGGCGACGCATTCAGGATTTTAGGTCAGCAATTTTCCGCGTCGTGGGTCGAGGAAAAACTTAATTTACTTAATAGAATTCTATAAAGCAATTTCAACAATGCGAACACACGTTCTTCAAAATAGACTTTTTTTATTAACTGGTGCCCTGGATGAAAACTCTAAAACGGGTCGGTTTGTGTTGATTGTTTGCAATTTACACATTTTACCTACATAAGACCTGTATGAAATAAAAAAAAATAACTCTTACCTGGCCTGTAATAGTGAACAGGAAGACTAGAAGTAACCTAAGTTGCCATGTTGCTTTGTATGCTTTATGTGACCACAACCTATGGGCACCTGCAGTGATGCCAAACCCTGACGTATAGATGGAGAAAAATACTGAAACAAATAAAAACATTAAGTATCGGGTACAATAGTGTTCACGCATATGTTTAAATTGCATGACATAACGGGAAGTCATTATGAAATTGGAAAAGAATTTGGTCGTTTGTAAATGGGTTAAATAGTTCACATACTTTAGCAAAACTATTTTTTTTAGAAAAAAAAAACGATATCACAAAAAAGACTTACTGCAAAGAATGTTTCACAATGACTGAATGTCAAGCTAAGGTAAGCTAAGGTTTGTTCTGTTAATAGCATACTTGCTATAAACAAATACAGGCGGCGTGTGTTTATATTGCAACTACATTAAGTGGGTGTAATAATTGTTTATAGCTCTTAAAACGTTTAATATAATCTACTACATTTATCAACCTCAAAGTAAGTGTGCGGATTACTGTATGCAATTAACATTAAGTAGTTTTCAATTGCAAAAAGTGTTATGTAATCAGAAGTGTGTTTTGTTTATTTATATTTTTATTACTTTTTGATATCTCTATTTGTTATCGTTTGTTCTATTACCACTGAAATTAATGCAAACTGACTGGGCTCGGTAGATATATATATATATAATCGGCGGTCTAGATCAGACCACAGACCACACTCCTCCCCGAATTTATAATAATAATAATAATAATAGTAATGTTTATTTCCAGGAAAAAGAGAAATCTTACATAATACAAAAACATAACAATTCTCCTGAAAATTCGAGGGCAGTCAGTATGTATCATATTTTGTTTTACTGCATAGTCTGTCTATATTACAGTACTACACCCATAATAATAGCTCAAAGCTGATTCAAATTAAGATTTTTTTCTTTATTTCAATAGTAGTTTGTTAAAACGTCCTAGAAAGACTGACAATTTTATCAAAATTGAAAGGAGCTATTTTGAATTAAATGCTTAATACTTGGTGTTTGTTTATTTAAATACAACGAGTATTTCTTGATGAATTACTAGTTTCCAAAAGCTGTTATTAGGTAACATACAAACACATATAAAGCAACTATTATTTGAGTAGTTTTTTTTTACCTATAGACATACCAGTAAATCTAGCCACGACTACCTTAAGTCTAAATTCATTTATAACTCTTTTAACTTGTTATATGTCATAGGTTAATGTGAAGGAAGTATATCGCGAAGAAATTGGTTCAAGCAGTTATGGAGAAAATCATTTGTGGAAAATGACATCAAGATGCATTCATTCGGGCAGCAGCACAGTGACATGATTTTCTTTGGTGGGGGGGGGGGGGGGGGTGCGCGCTCATCCCTCAAATTTTCTTCAGCGGTGGCCATAACAAGGCTAAAAATGAGGAAGAGACTGTAGACGTTTTGGTATATTATATTATTATACGGAAATGAAATGTAAATTTACACTCTTGGAACAAAAAGTGTACGAATGTACAGTTGTGTTCAAAAATGTGTTGTACAGGGATAGTTGTAACTTTATTAGTAGTTGCGTTTTTACTTAACAATGGCTCACACTGTATACACATATACTTTCAAAATATTTGTTTGTACAACACTTTTTGGAACGTTATATAATTAAATCATATAGGTACAGTTGAAGTCTAACTTTACGGCCGGCTAAGCGACACTACAGGAGCCTTTAAATTACTTTATTCGCAACCATATATGTAATGTTAATATTCCTGACCTCATTTGAGTGGGGGAAGTCGTACATTTCAGCCCGCTACATTCCCGACCGCTGAGTAGGTAGGGACATTGGGAATCTCGTTGATCCATTCATGCGCGTGACAACCTGTCGTATCATAATATAATAATTTTTCCAATTATTGTTTAGAATAAAGTGGTTGCGAATAAAATAGTTTCCTTAGTCTCGAGATAATAGCTGATTTCGACGCTTCGCGTCTCAATCAGCTAACTAATCTCTCGACAGTAATGAAACACTTCCCATCTCGGGCTGTAATATACTATTACGGCCCGCTCAGGGTCTTGTTTGTCAGTTTGACAAGCAATGACATAGTAGGTTGCCAAAATTGATAAAAAGTATAAATCTGGTTTTAATTGTGAGTATTCCGGTCTGTACATAAAATATTGTATGCACCTCGTAATTTCTTACCCGCTTGGTACAGTATGATCGAAAACTTTTACCCTCTAGAGGACTGTGAATTAAAAAAATATGTTGGCAGTGGTGATTAAAGCTACTCAATAATATAACCTATACAATTTTGATAGAATCACTTGAATTTGACAAAATGTTTTATAATGAACACAAAGTGGAGCTATGTATGTAAAATGGAGGAAATGACTTTGAACAGTTGTAGTTGTTTTTGTTATTAACATTTTTATGTATTCACCAGACATTTTTTGTATTTGTTAAAATGGCATTATTGATATAACCTTAAACTAACAGATATAAAATGTCAATGTGACTTTTAATACCACGACTGCCAACATAAATTTTTAACAAAACAGTTCCGCAGCCCTCTAGAGGATAAAAGTTTTCGATCAAACTACATAAATAAAATTATTATTTGGTCATTTTAATCAGCACTTAACATACTTACCCTCGATGTAGCTTTGCTGTTGTTTTGGAAAATTATTCGCGAAAAATACAATTTTGTGTTCTTCATAGCAATCCTATACTAAATTCAGCACACTTAACTAATACTAAGTAATAACACTGTGATTCGATTGGTGCATCATATCAACTTCATACAAAATACTTTACTCAGTGAAACATATTTATCAAATTGCTTGGAGAAGGGCGGCTGTAGGTAAATCATCTCACTCTTATTATGTACCATAAATTTCAAAATCTGTTGCCATATTGCTTTAGTACCCAATTACAAATTTTTGTTTAAATTCGCAAACCATTCATTATTTTACTGAATCTCCTTCCAAAAAAATAATTCTTGTTCTTGTGGAAACCCATTTTAGTAAACACATCTGGATTTGACAGGCGTTAGCTTGGATGAATTAATTGTAGGTACTATCCTTTATCTAATAGACTTGTCTGTCCGGGACGCTGGTCCGTCCGGGACGCTGTTTCAGCAGCCAAACCGTAAGAGATAGAGAAAAAAGTTATGAAAGTTATATGTTTGGAATGGTCATGTCAGGTCAGGAACCGAATTTCAGTCACGTGACACTTCCGGTTTTCGAGAAATCACGTGATTTCCGTCCGTCCGGGACGCTGGTCCGTCCGGGACGCTGTTTCAGCAGCCAAACCGTAAGAGATAGAGAAAAAGTTATTAAAGTTATATGTTTGGAATGGTCATGCCAGGTCAGAAACCGAATTCCAATTTAAAAAATATTATTGTTTTTATTTAATACGCGTTCTATTTGAAAAACGGTCTTTTTTGTTTTATTAAATGAGACATTTGTCTCACTGGTTGCTAGTAATAATCTAACTAATTATTTTCCGTAGCCGCCCAGAACTTTTATGGTCGCACGTAGAAATGCTGGTTTGCATTGACGGAATTGCTCTAAATTATTCTAAAAAAGGTGGAGTGGTTTACTGCAATCGTAAAACAAACCCCATTACATTTTCATATTTTATAAACTACCGGATATACAAAATGAGCTTTCAGATATTAGCGAGCGACATTAAATATACATTAGCATCCATTGAACAGTAGCACTGGTGAAGCGTATATTCACATTTCTAGTTTTTTAAATAAAAAATGCAAACGAGTCTACATTGAAGAAACGTTTTCATTCAATTTACGTACCCTTGTCCTACTGAAATATTCGGTTTGTTTGAATTTCTGAATACAAGTGGTTGATGATCACATTTCTAGAGCTACCTTGATTACATTTTACTTTCAATTGGAAGAAACTCTGAAACAATAATTCGTAACATTTTTAAAATAAACAGTCTAAAAGAAAAACAATGTCTTGTAGGCTAAGTAAATTAGTATTTTCCAAAATAAACGATTTAAAATGATTGTATACGGCTATAAAGATTATTTTAGCCAATGGTGATCAATAGGGCGCGGATTTGTGCTAATGAATATATGTATTACTAAAACAAAGTTAAAATGTCAGTCCATCAACTATAAGCTTATCAATTTTTAATCTACATTCTTTTAATATTCTCTTACACGTATGCAATTTAGCACTTTTCCTCCATATGTCGTCGTAAAAAAAAATAATAACGTGGGGAGTGTGGCGCCACAAAGGCGGCATGACCGATGAGTCAAGTTATCCAAGGATTGATTTCTTTTCGTCCTTGACTTCACAGTGTTGAGTGTCAGTGTCAGTGTCACAGGATGGAGCGTATTCACTTATAACGCAGTAAACCGAACGAAGAGAAGAAACTATTTTGTCACTTATGTGGTTCATAGAAACAAACTCTTATAACAGAACCAACCCCATTTTTAGCTGGTGTTATTAAGATTCTGGCACATTTTAAACATTTTAGTTACGTTTAAGCATCCGAGCTCTAATTGTTCATTAAATATTTGTAAATTCCTACAAACAGGCGTTTTGTTAAATAAAGAACGATTATCAAAACAGCCATTACCGAAAATGGTAAAACCGAATCGATTACTCAAATTGTCCACAACTATGTACGCTGATTCATTTGTGTAGGGTGAATACGTAATTACTGTTTACTGGTCACAGAAAACTATTCGTAAACGTAGACGCTTATACTTTCCTGTGCGTTGGATTTAGCAGCTGCCTGCAGTTATTTGTTCTTTGGTAAACCACTTTCCTCAGAATAATTACAGAGAACAAAAATATAAATTAAAAATAGAACCTGTCGGCAAAAAGCGAAACGCACTGCTATTTAAGTGAACGATTGACTGAAGAGTATCTGCTTATCTTTAGAAGCATTATTTTAGAACGCTATTATTAGACCGGCTTCTTAAAAATAACATTACGGTAAGATTCTAGTTTCCTTACATACACTACCTTCGGTGGAATTTTAGATTAAACTGTTGTGAAGTGAAACGTTAAAACACGCGTATAAACGGCATACCAGAAGAATGCGGTCGTGACGTACGAATTAGTAAGACAAAAACATAACAGCAAGTGATACATACAAATTTTAACTTGCAGAGCGTCTAAGTCAAAATAGTATTTGTTTATGATTACTGTAACAGTTTAATATTGCAACTTAGGTGATTTTCATTAATGACTGGAGATTTGATTCAAACGGATAGTTCCAGAACTTGTCACACCAAACTAGTTCAAGGTCAACCTAGTGGATATATAGACTGAATTTTTAAAAGCATTCAATTACGTCGCCGTACTATCTCATTTGTTATTACTATCAATACCTGAGCGATGAAACCGGCGGCAAACCAAATTATTTTATATTTACGTTTTGCTAATGTAATGCAAATAATAATAATTGACATGTATTAAGTAAATGATATTCATTGCTGGAATTTCACCATTTTTATTTTCTTTACTGACGAACATAATGTTTTAACTATTTCTCTAATAACAATTTCCATAAAGATGCATTTTGTTGCTATGGTAAAAAATGTATACGTTCTTAGAGTAGAGCATATTATGATAATAGTGTATAAGTACGCCTTCAAAACACGTGCGACGAGTTTAAGACCACGACGCAAAGCGGAGTGCTTTCCACGTCGCTAGTGCTTTAAATGCACTTATACACGTGTATCATACACTATTTTGTCTACGATCGTAACAAAAATATAAAAACTTAGTTCGATGACACTTTTTCCGTCACATTGTGTTAGGTATTCTAGGTTACGTAGTATAGTATTTTTTGCACGATTATGTAGTCTTACAATATTTTTTGCACGAGTATGTACGAAAATGTTTGAGTAAATGTGATCTGAGTGTCAGAACTACGAATCGAACATACGTCAGTAATCAGATGTAGATTTGGTGTTATGATTTGACGATTCCTGCACCCATCTGATCCAATCAGGATTTCAAGGTATTTGGAAGTAAGACCACGTGTTGGTCGCCCAAGATCTCAAGCTGTTGTCAACTAACCAATACAGGTTAGGAAATGCCACTCAACAAAAAAGGAGATTACACAATGTAGCGATCAACAAGCGGAACATTGGAGAAAATGTTAATACGTTGTAATCCTAAAATAGTTTCCTCTATACGTATTCGCTTGTAGTTCATTTGGCAACTTCTCACGTCGTTGTGTATACTAGGCTGATTCGCAATTGGCATTCCTTTTTTCCAAAATTTCGCAGTGAATAATTTCCGGGTAAAGGTATATTTCCGGTTCCAGTTTTTGAAAATTTTGGAATCCTCACTTTACTTTCAATGCTGCAAGACGCATTTTTTGAAGCTCTTTTTGGCGAGGTTTAATAAACCTATTTATACCAAAAAGCGTCATTAATTCGGTGCAGATTTGGTGCAATGATTTTATGAATTGCTGCACCCATCTGATCGAATCAGGATTTCACGGTATTTGTAAGTCAAACCAGGTGTTGGCCGCCCAAAATTTCAGGCAGTTGTCGACTAACCAACTAACGGAGGTTAGCATGTACGGAATTGCCAACTCGGCGAAAAAGGAAATCATAAAATGTAGAGATCAACAAAGGGACACAATAGGAGACAGTAGAAAATGTTAAAGAGTTGTAATGATCCTAAACTAGTTTTCTCTATATTCGCTTTTAGTTCACCCGGCAACTTTTCACGTCATTATGCATATTAGGTGCCTATTCAGTTTTTGAAAAATTTGAATTTGCATTCCTTTTTTAAATTTCCAGGTGAATAGTTTCACGATAGAGCTATATTTCTACTGCCAAAAAATACATTCAGAGAACAACTATATTTCCGGTTCCACTTTTTGGAAATTTTGGAGTCTTCACATCACTTTTGATGCTGTAAAATGCATTTTGTTAGCTCTTTTTGGCAACGTTTCGTAAACCTATTTATCCTGGAAAGCGTCAGTAAGTAGATGCAGATTTAGTGTTATGCTTTGATGAATTGCTGCACCCATTTGAGTGGATCAGGATTTCACTGTATTTGGAATCAAAACCACGTGTTGGTCCCACGAAATCTCAGGCCGTTCTGAACTAAACCCGATGTTTTCACGTTATCTTTGAGGGGCTCCTAGTAAAGAAGCTGTACATTGTTGTCCATCGTCTATTGAGCTGCTCAGAGCGCGCTAAAAAACCATCACCCGGTAGCATGGATTCGTTCTGGCCGATTGCGATTTCTAGTATCTTTTGACGCAAGTGTTCGACGAGTTAAGGTCAAGGGTATTTTTCATTTCACCTTTTGCCAATCTTGCGTTTTCCGCTGCTACTGAAATCGCATAGTTTGACAAATCGCGTTTGATAAGAAGATTACGTATTGTAGATTTTAAATTTATTATAAGTTTGTAACTAATAATCAATTATCAATTGTTTACGAATTTCATTTGCTTTGTATGTTTTCTAGATTTATAATTTTATTTTCTATTTGTCAAGAATAGAAGGCAGGTAATGTCGCTGATATATGTGCGCTATACGGCGGTTGAGCGAAGCCCTTTTTTAGATACGATAAACAGTATCTGTTTTTGGAATTGCAGAATTTCTCTTAACCTTTTGCACCGTATTTCTTTATAAATAGCGCTTTCACGAATATTAGTTTACAAGAGTTGCTTTTTATAATAAGAATATCAAATATTTCAATACAAGATACATCTAGTACTTATTAAACCTAAGAGTTATATTTGTTTATAGATTCCAAGAATAGTGAGCGTTTGAAATTTCTGTAAGTACACAATATTTACTGCAAATAAGATGCTGAATTTTTGACCTCGATCTTTTCGGTTACAAACGGCCATTATTTTACTTTCGAGACTAATTATTTTGAGGCAGCAATTAATCTTAGTTTTAGTATTTTTTAGTAATACCGGAACACTAAGTTTCGTGTTAAAATGAACTATTATTGGAGAAAGGCACACATGTGTGCGTGAAATGAAACTGAAACGTGAACACGCACAATAATGGCTAGCAACACTACGCCTTTTACCAGTAGTTTATTGCGTGCAAATGACCGCTGCCAAGTATGAATAAATTTAGCTGAAGGAAAGTAAAAACAATTTACTACACGAATTCATGTAGTACGTAACAAGTTCTAGAAGAATGGCGAGTTGCGACACCAGTTACTTTATGGTTTAGCGCTGCAAATACTAGTGTGGCAAAGTTGACATGTGTTCCCAGCTTACAGAAAACTCGTTTTATCTAACCATACAAATCGTTATATTCGAATCATATATCTAATACTTACTATATTGCTAGGCTATGAGTGGGAAACTTGCCAAGGAAGTGAGACAGACAACCAACTCTTCAATGTATAATGGTGAGATGTGCGCAAGCGCGGCGGCGTCGTCCGCCCAATGGGGAAGTGGTCAAGTTTAAAATTCGCTTCCAAAGGCGGAGTTCGAATTCTCACGCATGCGCACGAGACGCGTTATACTCTAAGTGAGACTATGTCGGCGCCGTAATGTTTTCTGAAGTTTCCAGGCCCTACCAGCAATATATGTGTATTATGTATATGATTCGAATTCATTCGCTGGTCGCATTGTAACCGCAATTGTGATATGTAGAGAATAATGGCTTCCCTTGGTAAGAAAAGGTGGGCATTTTCAGTTTTACACAAAAGGTTTCTACTTCTTTAGATTTATTAAATTCCTTCTCTTATTTGCTTATCGTAACCTAATAGCAATAATTATAATATGTGGATCAGAAAAATGTCAATATCCTCCAGTGAGATATTTACAGGGCCTTCAATTTAATATAATTTTTGCTTAATATTTTTTGTAGGTAAGCCCTAAACTAATAGTTATCTTAATCATTGGTTCTAAATCATTTTAGCCGAAAATGGATTCTGCAACCGCTATAAAATAATACCCAATAGGCAGGATTTGCAAAATATCAAATTTGAGAAATATTGTTCTTGTTTATCTGGATATTCGCTGTACACTATTTTATCAACCTGGATTAAAAACTGACCGAAACAACAAAATGTGCGAGATGCCCTTGAAGCAGCGTATTTACATAATTCGTTAGTCAAGTGTTCCTCGTTAATTTTTCTTTAAATTTTTTTGAAACCGATAGATAGTCGTTACACTCCAGCCTGAGAGGGTGGACTCACAATTTCAAAAATTTTAACCGGAAAAACAATATTTTTTAATAAAATTGGCGAAGCTTATGAGAATGACGGACCCACATACGTATAGACCCCCTTTTTTTAAATAAGCTTTTAGAAACCAGTTCTAACCACTGAGAAATTATACAGTGCCCTTTTAAGAAAAACCTTCAAATATAATTGGTTACTAAATAAAAAATGAACATCAAGTGGTGAACTCTCACTACACTCATAATTTATGAAACTTCCATAAACGGTAATTATGTAGTTATTGGATAGTAATTAAAGAAAGACATTCTAGAGCATATTGTACGGTAAACTTAATAATTCTGAAAGTTGGAAAGTGACTCATCCCCTTTACGGTTGTTGTTCTCGTTCGAAGGGAAGACTTCGCCTGGTTATATTTTCGTGAAATTGTATTATAAATTACAGATGAATATATTATATCCATGTGATAAAAATCTAATTATCACCATCAATTAAAAAGCTAATACCATTTGAAGCAATTCTTGTGTGAACGTACATTAATGTTTACAAGCTGTTATAATTTACACTAGAATAACTTGAAAATTTGGAAAACCAGGAAAAAGGCGAGCATTTCGTGTGTAAGTAGCCTACTAATGCTTAAATATAATTATAAGTATCCGGCATTCGAAATATATTTAACAAGCATTTAGGAGGTTACGGCACTCATAAAACTTAGCTTTTATCAATATTAGTAGTGAACGTCAAGAATCATCAATTCTTTTCACATTAGAATAAACGAGATAATTAATTTTGTTGGAATACTGAACGGTTCTGTTTTATGAATGTATTTCAATGGTAAATCGGAAATAAGACCACCTGCATTTACATTTCTAAGCTGCTGAAAATTATCAAAAAACACAAAATTTCCAAATAAATTTAGTTCACGTACGCGTAGCAATATTTATTTTTTATTTTGCATTCCTTGCCACCAATAGAACGAGTGAAAGAGAGATATAACTGGCACCACAAATAAAAACAATTAACACACAGCTAACACGACTTGGCGCCGTCTTAACGGAGTTCCGCGACGATAACGCAGCCAGGGTTTGCTATACATGAAAAATCGATTTTATCACATGAACACTAGAAACGCCTCGCTATATTAATAAAAACTGCATTTTATTTAACGAAAATCGGGCGCCTTACATTTCATCTACCATACAATCAGGAAGACATCAAAGATAGACGGCCTTGTAATTTTCTGACTACGTATCTCGGGTGAACTAAAATAAATTATTGGCTTCCCCGTCTGTGCTGAAACGACAGCAAAATATTCCAGAAATGAAACCTTGACAAACTGCGACTGCAAAACACATTATTTTCTGCACTTACAATACGAGAACTTTAAGTTAATCGATTACCAACGAAAGCTGCATGGGAAGTTAATCAAATATTGGGTGGCCAAGGAAGTATGCAAAACAAAGCATGTAAATAAGGTCGTAACTGACCAAACAGCATTGTGGAATGATGTGGTGAAAGAAAAAGTAAGACTGAAAATATCAATATATAAGGAATAAAAATAGGATAAATAAGACTATTTAGTGATCATTGGAGACGAAGCAAAAGAGGAGGTAAAACAAGCAAAAGCAAGAACTTGGGATAATTTTAGAACAAAAATAGAGAAAAGCTTAAGAAGAATCAAAAATACTTCTTGAGCACAATAAAGACCCTAAGAGTGCGCAAATGGAAGCAATTGAGACGCATAACAGATAAAAACGGCCATCAAAAACAGAAACAACCGAAAATATGATTACATGGAAAAGATACTTCGAAGAAAAAGGACATCTTAGAAGCACATTAAATTAACACACAAAAAGTAGAAGGAGAAGAACAAATACTAGACAATTGAACAGCAATTATGGAAATGCGTAATGCAAAATCAGCTGGCTGCAATCAAATAGGGCAAGAACTAAGTAAGTATGGTGGAGAAGATATGATCATGTGGATGACCAGAATATGCAACCAACCGTGGGTGTCAGAGGAAGTAGAGGAATGTTAGCAAAGGAACTATATAATACATGGACTACTGTAGAGAGATATACTCAAGGACTTTAAAACGAAAACTAAGAGAAGATAAGGGCAGTTGGAGAAGGAAAAATCTGAATATAGAGAAGGAAGACATACGCAGGACCCAAGCTTTTCACTGAGAATGGTAACCGAAACAATGATTGATAGACGAAGTGATTTGCACATACTTTTATTGAACTCAAGGCTGCTTTTGACATTATACATAGAAAACAAAGTATTAAATGAGCTAAATTTGAATAAGAAGGAGGGCAATAGATAGCGTATACAAGAACGTGAAGAGTATAGTTCGACTTGGACGAGAACAAACATATGAATTTAAATTTTAAGAAGGAATCAAGCAAGGCGACTGGCTCAGCCCTTTTCTATTCATTCTAGTCATAAGAAACTGTAACCTGAAAACTAGAAGATTCAAGGTAGGAAATTGGAACATAGAAACAGCGGAAATTCGGAGCATGGTCTATGCAGATGATATCGTAGTAGTAGCAAAACAAAAAAAAATGCCCATAACAAAATATCGTGTGTTCAAAAAAAAAACCTCAATTAGGATAGGCCTTGGAAACAAAGATAAAAAATCTAGTCATGTCTTAACTTAAGTCTGTAGGCGAATGTCAGATTACACTATATTTATGAACACATCTGTCACTGTGACAGGTAAAAGTTTACACTGCATTAAGTTTAATTGTATCAAACAAAAAGGAAAAAAAGATGGAATGCACAAAACAACGAGTGTAATAATCATAACGGTCAATAAAGATTGTTTTTGTTAAGTGTTTTGTGTATTTTTAAGAAAATAGTTCAAGGTCAAAATATAATTTAGTTCTCTGACTTATGGTAGTTAATTTGCTTCAATGACTATATATCAAGTTACGGCAAACTTCAATTTGATCATAGCATGCTACAAATGAGTTTTTTTTTTTGGAACACACGATACAAACACCTAGCGGAGGAAAGAATTAAGATGTACAACAATTACAAGTGATATAAGAATAGAAAGTGAAATTTTGAACAGAGTGAACAAAGCGACTCAATTTTAATAAAACTTTAACTTTCATCGGAAAACGAGAAATCAACGTAGCAACAAAGCTACACATATATAAAACGGAATATGTTCCAATTTTGACCTACGGTACAGAAAGCTCGACAACAGGCCTTTAGCTAGGAGGGTAGCAGGAGTTGCTTGGTACCCCTTGGAGAACTTCCTGCAGTAGGACGTTATTGCAGCATTTTATTTTTCATAGGTTTGGAGTTTTTTAGGTTTATAATTCGTCAAGGAATAGGGTCCCGTGATCATTCCTTTTTTAAAAGTGATCGTCACATATTTCCTTACAGCGCCGGATCAATTAAAGTTACCGCTAGAAGCATTTTTGCCGCCTCAAGTACATAATTTTGTACCCGTTACGGAATAAAATAAAGAAAACTATTTTCTTTTTTTATTAGAAATCAAAAACAACCTTAGGGTAGTTATTTTCAAACTGAAACGTAAAAAACGAAAAGATTTAGGAACAAATTTAAAACACGTACCTAATAAATAGATAAATTGAAGAAAATGTCTTCGTAAATATACCGTTGACAAATTATTAATGTCGAAAGAAATTCAAATTCGTGGTCGTTCATGTAGAACGTGTTGCAGCAACTGTTATCGAGGGTGTCGAGGGTGTTTGCAGTCGGTGGTAAATCCAAACGGTGGTGGTGTACGTCGACGGTTGTTCTAGTTGAATGGAAATCTACATCGGTGGTATTTTAGTTCGGTGGAATTTTATTCCTTTGGCACAACAATTTGCAAAGTCGGTTGTAACTCAAGTCGGTGGTAGTTCCAATCAGATGTAAATTCACATCGATGGTAATGAAAAACGATGGTAATTAGCGTTGCTAATTTTTTATTTTGTGATTTCCCTACACAAATGCACTTTTTTTCTTAGATTCCCCAATTTTTCAATAACCTGTATTTATGTCACTAAAGTTCTGAGAATTTTTGAGCAAAAATTTGAACATTTCTATTTTTCACCATTTTTAATAACTTTATGTATGGTCAGGTAAAATTACAGTCACTTTATAACCTACCTTTGTGGGACTAATGTGTTACTTTACAACCCGCTTAGTATGTTTGTCAAGTTGACAAAATTTATAAAAATTATAAATCTAGTTTTAATTGTGAATATTCCGAGCTGCACATAAAATGTTGTGTCCGCCTCGTGCGTAACTAGCGTTTATGGTCCTTGTCGGGTTACAGCACGCGAAACAGCCTTGAGCTCTTAGTTTCACGCCACAAGCCATAAACTACTTGTTAAGCCCTTGGTACATAAATAATAATTATTTTCCACTGATTTGCTGTTTATATCTGTGATGCGAGATATCGAAACCAGTTCTGCTCGGGCGTAATGATTACGCCCGCTCTTTACGCCCCAAGGGCGTTATGGACTGCTTTTTAGGCTTATCAATTTATTTACGTAGTCAAAGTGGCAAATAAAACGCTATATGCACCACGGGTATTACACTAGGGCATAAACATCTTTATAATGCCCTTGGTATATAAATAATTATTAGTAAGCTGGTTAACTGAAACTATTACGCATTCTCCGAATCGAACGCTAAGCAATTGTTTCTAGATAAAAAATCCTTAGAATGTGGAAGTTCTTTTGGCTTATATATGGCTTGAAATTTCCTTCCAATTGGCAAAACTGGATTTTCGAACTACCCATAAACCATAAGCACGATTTTTCTACGGCGATTGTCGTTTTAATGTACACTTTGCCGCCTCTAAAAATTTTCTTCTCCTTCATTACTAATACTAATACGGCCAAACAAGCTATAACACATGATGAAATTACCGCTCATCTTCATACTAAAAATTAAAAATTAGACTGTCAAAATAGTTATTTGTCTACCAAGTGTGGAAATTAAGGTTATTTCAGCACGATATCAATGGTGAAATAACGGAGTTTCTACACGTGGTAAACAATATTTTTTCTACAGGGTCAGTTTTTTACACCCCCATTTTTTACTGTTTTTCAAAACAGTTGACTGGCTGGTTTATCTTGTTCGCACTGAACTTTGCCCCCTTAATAAAGGCATTATTATTAGTATTATTTACTAACTATTTTAAAAAGATCATGGAAAAGTATGTCATTTCCTCACTACAATTGAAGTAAATTGATATGGAAAAGTCGAGTCGAGTCCCAACAAATAAAAAAAAAACAATATTACGATTCAATCACAACATATGTGTCAGATCATAGACTCATACCTGATAAAGTGCATCATAGAAGATAACACAGGATGTAAGTCAATCTCATAATGATTAAAACTATTTTTAAACATTGAAGGACATTTGATTTTGCATTAATAACGTTATTAATCACCTACGGTGGAAATACAGCTTTTGCTATTTTTCGCTTAAATTTAGAACAAAAAACTAAAATTGCTAAAATAAGTTTTCCTGGATTATCTTAACATGTACTCAGAATGAATTAAGATGCTTTCTGTCACAGGTAAGCAATTCAATTACATAAAAACGGCATTTACAACGCTCCAAGAATTGCCAATAAGAAAAGAAAATGCCCACTTAATTGTATATCCTATGGCTAGGCCAACAGGCCATAAAAGTCAGTACCTGTTATCTTGCAATTCCGTTAATTGCGCATCTATTATCGGTTGAACAATAACGTAGCATTGATTAACGCGTTCCTTCCCCTACGGTTCGATCATCGCTTGGCTTCGTGTTTTCCCAGAAAGTGTAAATAAACGAGGGCGGCCATGAATAATGGAATTTTTTTCTTGGAAATGTGTTATCAGGGCTCGTGAAAAATCAACCGAACCTTAGGCATTTATCTAAATTAAGCTTGCGCACACCTACTGGCATTGGGTTGTAGTTATTTAGCTTTTTATTTGCCTTTAATGGACGTTTTCTCATAATTCTTAATCATTTGTGCCATGTTCATTACCTGTAGTTATACAACACGTGCCAGTTAAGTAGAGAGGGAACTTTGCTTTTTTTAAATTAGCAGGTATCGCTTTTAGTAAGATAAATGTTCCACTGTACTACCGCAGCAAAAATGTGTTCATGCAGTAGTGTGAAACACGCTAGAATTGTTATCAACAAGATAAATATTCATGTTTGCACCGATTATAACATCCGCATCCATCAGAATAGCTTGTGATTTGCTATCGCAGAAATGTAAAATAATATTTTTTTTTCTATTATAACAACTCTTGTTAATAGCAATGATATTTATCACACTATATTAAATTCATTACAAGCGGCTGATAGTTGTCTAAGAATAATAGTAGTTCTAAAAAATATATAACTATAAAATAAATATGGAATTTAAATGATTGATTTTCAAATAAACTACTGGAAAATCACAATTTAAACTTCTCAAAGAAAAAACAACCTAACTAAACCTCTCATTTAATTTGTTCTCATTGGAAACATATAAACAAACGCAAGGTTATTTCAATTTAGCTTCTTATACGTATTATAATTTAAACTGAGATCAATATAGTGCAAGTACTATCTATTTGAATTTTGGCAACAATTAATAACCAAACTAGCCGGTTGTGTAGTTTACATATTGTGTAACAGTCGATTTTTGTTATTTTTATTACATACTACAGTTTACAGAATTATTGATATTGGGAAAGACAAAATTATCGACAAATTCATTCTTCATCTTTTCTACATTTTATTAAGTTTCCGTTTTCCACTACATATTTTTTTATTTTTTTTTAAATGTAGAACTAGTTGTGCTGTTCCTGGATCAAGTATTTACTTCCACAGTTTCCCCTGCCTAAATGTATAGTATGATCAAAAATTAATCTCATCTAGTATTATGGCTGTGGAAGTGCAAACCAACGCCTTTAAAATTGACTTACATACTTATATTTAATTCAAACTGTCAAATTTTATTATTAAATATTCTTTTTATCCATCTTATTACAATATTATATTGAAATAAACGAATTTGCACGTAAAAGTAATGTAATTGTCCAACAAATAAGCCTGCGCCGGTCGAATAGACACTTCATCTTAAATCTAACCTAAAAATAAAATATATTGGACCCAGTATTAACGGCAGCAATTTGTGGTTTCATAGCCATACTAGATGAGATTAATTTTTGATCATACTTTATTTCCAAATCTGTACATGTTTTCTGCATTTGATTGATAACAATTACAGACATCTTTTTTCCATGGGATTTACAGGGCAATGCATTTTTACTTGTAACATTTTTTGCTACAGTAAAGTCCCGTTATTTTGAAGTTTAGTGATTCGAAAATAGCTGGCCATAGACACACGTTTAAAACCGCCACGAATGTAGTACATTCGTGCCGGTTTTGAACGTGTGCATATGCTCAGCTATAAGCTGAGCATAAACACCCGTTCAAAACCGCCACGAAAAACTACATTCGTGGCGGTTTTAAACGTGTCTATGGCCAGCTATTCACGATAATCCGGAGCGTCAAATGCGTCCATATAAGAATAGCGTAATACGAATTCGGGTTGGTCAAAATTTTTTCAGATTTCAGCAAATTTTCGATTATGAACCCGTTCAAGCGCATTGGTTAGTCCTTCGTAAATGCACGTCGCTAAAACGTGATCACAAAACCTTATCATTACACGAAATTAGATGAACTTAAACGTGGAATTCCTAGAAAAGCAATAGCGTTAAAATACGTTGTCGAGGCGTCAATGATTAGTGACATAAAACAAACACAGGATGACATAAAACAAAAACAGGATGACATAAAACGGTAAAATGAGAATTTAAACTTGTGTCTTGTGTCGCCGATATTAAAAAACCAAACAATTTAAAACAGACCAAAATCGGCAACTTTTTGTTCTATAAGTTTTAATTTGAAGTCATTGTCATATTCGTAATACTATAAACACAAATATGTATTGTTCTGATAGACAGCTGGCCTCTATTGTTGTAATATTATTTATGAAATTCTTGCTGGCTATAATTTGATTTGCCCGGCTTCTGCTTATGGTTGTATTTATTAATACATTGTTAATTGATTAATGGCTATTTTATATGGGTTGGGTTGTTACATCCTGCCAATTTATTTGAAATATATAAAATTATTTGCGAATATGTATACGGCTTTTATATAAATCGTGATGATTTTCTTAAATTGCGTTCGTTTCTGTGGCGCCCGCTTAATTAATAGGATTTTTGAAATTGTGGAAAATAATATTCTCAAATTCAGCTTATAATGACCTAACCTCATATTTATAACACAAAAAAATCAAGCTTAATTATAAACAATTACATCTGCTATTAAGTATCGCTGCGTTGCCTAGCTGATATAATGTAAACAAACAACGCCAGTAAAAACAAAACACACACAAAGATCGCTACCGAAAAAATTACTGAATTTATTTTAGGAAAACGTGCGTCTGGCCTTGATTTTATGCTTCTGGGATGGACCACCAGCCACCAGCAACACCATCGAAGACTGAGTCCCATTACTATCGGCTAGCCTGCCTTGCAAGCCTCCTGATGACTCGTCAATGTGATGCTCGTCGTTTGATCGCTGCTCCCGGCTCCAGTCTCAGCTCATGTGCCCACAACTAGTGCGAAACACAATGGTGGCTGCCTACCCCAAGTTTCAAACCCTTCGTTTTTTATTAGGACCACAGATGAACACCTTTATCATCTGCCGAGGCGCAAGAAATGAATACAAAACATCTGCAGCTTATCCAACAACACTATACTAATGTAAAAACACTTCGAAATTCTAAAAATAGGTATTTATTATAACTTTTAGTTTGCTTTTTGTGGGAAGCCAAAACACACACACAGCTTGGCTTCTGCCCCCCCCCCCAAATTGTATTTTTATGCTATTCCTTTTGTCAAAGATTGTTGTTTTTGCATTTTTTTAGTCAATGCCAATACTATTTTACAGTTTCAAATTCAAATAATTTCACGGCTAATGCTATTTGTTTACAGTTTTAAATTCAAAACTATGACATGGAATATTTTTAAACATAATATTTGCAAATATCCTATCATAATTGTATGGTAGCGTAAATTACGTGCACTGCAATATATTAAATGTTTTTCTTAATAATATATGTTTTTTTAGCGTTTTCTATTACTCTAGTAAACTCGCACATTTACGGTTTTATCATGCACATATTGGCACATTTACTGGTTTATCGTATTTATTCGTATATGATCTCAAATCTTATGTCAGTTTAAACATCACAGAGGTATCCGATTTCGCTGATTCGGTTCTCTAAGTAATACCATGCGGGAGACATTGACGTAGCTAAATATTTTGACTCTTAATTGTTGTATATTTAACTGAAGAGAGTTAAGTATATGATACGGTACGGTAATCCGGATCTTTCCAGTCTTCGAATTGAGCTGGTTTTAATTGGTTTGGATGAACGGGACATATGGTATAATCTTTCTAGTTTATCGAATTCTGCCCTTTTCGTGTTATTTTAATTTAAATATAGAGGAAATTCTACCGTATCATTATAAACGACTTAGCGCAAACTGTATGTCGAAAATATTTATAGAAGAGAGAAAGAAAATCTGTTTGTTATTATACATATTTTTGTTATTTGCACGAACAAGTTTTGCGATTTTATGCTGAAATTGTACACCTACACAATACTAATAAACATTCATGTTTTTCAACAAATTCCTGGCGAGAACACCTGTTGAACGATTGTGAATCAAATATGTACGAACTAGCCTTTGAGCCCACCACATACTCGTAGGTGGCCTTGCTCTAAGTAACATATTTTTGCATTTCTAAAACTGAATTGTAGAATTTACAGAGGAATGTTTTTAACGTATTTAATAAAGAAAGCGCAACGCACGAAAATACACTTTTGATAGATCGAAGAACGGTTGCAAAGTATTCAAAATTATGTACATAGTAGGTAAAAATATCTTGATTCTAACAGTACCGAAATAGTAAAATAAAACACATGGTAATGTGTACTACATGAATTCACAAATATAAGAAACATCAACAGTTAGTGGGATTCAAATCAGCACTACCAGGCGCGGAATCCGATTGCTATTCTGACGCTTACCCGCTCGGGTAATAATGCTAGATAACGTGCTTGCTTATCGTTGTATCATGGAGGATACAGTGATGGCAAGATCTATCGCGAAAGAACTGAGTCCGATCGATGAGCATGAGAACGTAACACACGCAAACAGGCACAACAAGTGTTTATCTATGATATGTAGCGTATATAACTGACGTAGTAGAATATAATGAAAACACTAGAAAAGAAAGTTGTCGAAGAGAACAGACGGCCAAAAGTATTTAAGAAAAATTTTGCAGGAGGAAAAAGCGAAATCGCCAGCATTATTAACAAAGAAGAATCTACAATCCACAAGTGCGAAGATATTTTCAGGTATATCGAGAAACTTTATGAAACCCTATATTCAGTAAAAGTGAAAAAGACACCTAGAAATGTATTTCGTAGTACTCAGCCAACAGCCATTAGACCAATTATAGGCGTCGCTGTACATTTTATGGGGACTTCCAACCCCACTAACGAATGTCATGATGTTATTATGACATCCGGGACCAACTATTTACGTGGTGGCCGTACCACGAGGCGCCGAGAGATGCAGCAGTGAAACTCCCATGCAAGTTATGACCAGAAAGAGCGTTGCTTAACTCTGTTGATCGAACGTGGACGCTTGTTCAAGCTACACCACCCGGGACCCTAGAAATTCAAATAAAAAAGGGCAACATCAACTAAACATTACATCAGGGATATGCGCCCTATAAGTAAATACGAAGCAGGAATAGCCTAATACACATAAAGAGCAATATGCAGCAGGTCCAGATAAAGTACTAATAGAATTAATAAAAATGGGAGTATACACACTATTACACCAACTACAAATATTTTTCAACAAATGCTGGAAGACGTATTCAAAACTTAAGAATGGGAAGGCAGGGACATTAACAGTACTGAGGGAATATCTCAACAACCCCCGCTTCGTCGATGACATCGCCCTGTTAACAGACAGCAAAGAGGACAATGGGTCTCCAAATGAATACAACAAAAATAATGACCAACACTGAAAAACTGAGAATAGTCACAAAGACGTGCCTCGAAGTCTCAAAATTAAGGTGTTCAAACAGTGTGTCCTTCTAGTGCTCACATATGCCTCGAAGACGTAGTATCTGACGAAGACTATTATAAATATGATGAACAGGAGACCAATTGGTTGGATCAGAAATAAAACCAGAGCAGAAGATATAGCTACCCGCATCTCAAGCTTAAAGTGGCAATGAGCAGGGCACATTATGAGAAGAAATGACAATAGATGGAGTAAGAAGGTCATGAAGTGTACAGTGCCTTTATATAGACAGTGGCGACAATACAACTAAGCCACACCCCCGCCGCCATATTTAGGCAAATTTCTAAAGGGTGTTTATTTAAATCCGTGATCAGAGTCGACTGTGATACGTGCTTTACGTTTGGCAGTACTGAAATCATTTGAGATTTGCAGGTTAAGATTTGCGTCGACGCAAAACCGAACCTGCTAACCTCAAATTTGACATAGACTGACAATACACTTCAGTACTGCCAAAAGTATAACACGAATCACAGATGATTTAGCATAAACATGGCAGCTAAAACCACGTGATCTAGGGAGCCAATCAAAAATAGGACACCCCATTGTCGCCACTGTCTATATAAAGGCACTGTAATGAAGTGGAGAAGAGATCGGGCTCGTCCTGGAGCTAGATGGAAGGACGATATAACCAAGACAGCCGGAGCATAGTGAATAGGAGCAACAGATCTGTATAAAGAGAGAAATTGGGGAGGCATACAACCTTAAATGGAATACTTAATGCTGTCGTCGGAGATGTGATGATGAACGTACATAAAAATATGAATGCATTTTCTTATGAATTTTGGTCATACTATAGTCAAGGGTAATACCACAAGCAGTGGATATATTTTTGACAAATATTTTGTCATTTCCATGTAAATTATTGCGTTTAAATTTCACGATACAAAATCACATTAAAAATGTCACGAGCCGAAGGCGAGTGATATTTAAATGTGATTTTGTTGAGTGACATTTGCAATAATTTCTATGAAAATTGCAAAATATTTAAAAAAAATTTACTTCGAGTGGTATTTGGGACGACTGTTTAACAATATTTATACATAACGATTTACTTTATTGAAAAATATTCCAACAATTAATACAATTATTCCTGCTCAATTAAATTAAACGGTATAGGTACTTCCAAAACATAAGATTTTAATTTTTTTCACACAATCAACACTTTGTTTACACAGTTTGTTGGTGTTTAGTTTTACGTACCCTAGGACAGAACATTGTTGCTAAGCGATATTTCGCAACAAAGCTACTTTGTTTTTGAGTAGGTACCTACTGTAAATATTTTGCATGATGCCCAATATTCAGTGATATACTGTCCCTATTGGTTGAAAGAAGCAAATCTCTGCAATCTGATTGGCTTCTATATTATAGCGTTGAATAGCCTACTATACTATACTATACAATGAAATTAATAATTTTGGTATGACTGCTTGGTCCCTTTTTCGCTCTGGGAGTAAACGTGTTTCCAGAATTCCAATCACCAGGATACATGTCTTTAATGATCTTACTACGTCAACTTGGCAGCAGCATTAAATAAGAAAGTTACTTGTTACCCATTCATGATCGTCGTTGTAGCTTCTTCTGGAGATTCTGGAATGCCTGACTGTTTTCATTCATAGTTTTATACATTTTGCAAATCACTTGCAAAATTAATAAAACAATCGCTATTTATGGGTATTGGTGTTTTTAAATCGCCTAGGTTCGTTTGTAGGCATTTGTTATCCATTATAAACTACGATTTTGATGATTGCAGGATTGCATTATCACATTGACAACATAAAAACATAAACAGCATTAGGCATCTTCACGTTTTATGGTCCCTAAATGACGAAAAACATGTATTGTATTCTCAAGTCCGTTTGTCTGTCCGTCTATCAGTTGGCGATAAAGCTCAAAAACTATTTGTCGGAGAAAGACGATATTTTGCATGCAGATTATACGTCTACCTAGCTCGAAACCGAATATGCTTCTGGTCAAATATATACAAGCTAAGCACCTTAAAAAATTAAATGTTGTATATTTTTGGTTTAACGAAGGAATAGATAAAAGTAATAATCTGCATATAGCTTAGGTTTTTACTCTTGACGAAAATAAGTCTATTTTGGATCCAATATCCACAGGGTGAACACCTTAACAAAATTCAATTACTTGTATTCGTCCGAGATTTCTTCAGGTCTTCATGTTTTCCCACTTCCGTCTGTCTGTCTCTATGCGGTATAGCTCAAGGACCATTTCTTAGAAGATTTTGCAAGCATATTATACGTCCAGTTGGTTGGACACCGAATAAACTTCCGGTTAAATTGTTAAGTCATTTTGCTGTTGTAGATGCTTAATTGCATTTCACGCCTTTAGGGCAATTTGTTGCTATGTTAAAACCATTTTCAATCTTTGCGCACAAGTACAATCTCATCTTCCGCACATTTGATTCAGGTCATTTTGGTATTTTAAATAGCCACCTAGGCTTTAGGGCAGCGTGCCCGTATGCTAAACCCTTTTAGTTACTTATTTGGCTCCATCGCCTAATTCCAGAATCATGATTTTGCACATATTTGGCCCCAAACGCAGTATTTCTGGTCGGTTGGAGCCCCCCTCTGATGGCGCTTTGGCAGCCGAGCGTTATCGCCCGCAAGAATTCCGAATCTTCTAGAAAACACGCCGTTGCGGCGTGCTACCATCGTCGCCGGCATTAATTTGTTTCATTTTATCGCCTCGCGATTGGCTGCCGAGGTATAGTCACGTGGGGACGCGACCGATGTGACCTGTGGCAGCGCTTCCCTCTGGGCAGTTGATCGCAGCCCGTTGCAGAGAGCGTTCGTGTGGTGGTTGTGTGGGAGTTCCGATTTGTTTTCGGCGTAGCGTGGGTGCTTCTTGAGCCCAGTTCCTGCTCCCGTAAGTAAGGGATCGTGCCCCTTCATCTCGACCTTCGAGGATCTGTCCCGCAGAACGAAAGTGGCCCATTTTTCGTCGTCCAGTTGTACGCGTCCTGACGCGTCTCACGTCGCCATTATGGCGGATGTCCACTCATCCCTATAGCCGTCGAACATCGAATGTACCTGCCACCTAAGACTGCAGCCTGTCGCAACTCAACTGTACCAGGCTCCCCAACCGCCTACATATTAAGGTATGTGTCTTTGAACTGATTACCGCTGTGAACGCGAGTGTACCTGTCCCGCGGAGAGCA
Source organism: Agriotes lineatus (assembly GCA_940337035.1). Classification (NCBI taxonomy): domain Eukaryota; kingdom Metazoa; phylum Arthropoda; class Insecta; order Coleoptera; family Elateridae; genus Agriotes; species Agriotes lineatus. The sequence goes on along the minus strand of OW679194.1, from coordinate 197,214,401 downwards.
TTTAAGCCCCGCGTACGAGCTGTATTGGGACGCCGCAAGCGAGCCCGTCACATCTCTTGTGCCTACAGGCACTGTCGTCATATTTGTACATTCATTCCAAATTACAGACTGTCTATGTTACAAGTGCTACTTTGTTCATTACTGTTCAACATCTGTCGCTAGGTTTAGAGCGCGCGGCAGCTGGTGTTTTCTTAGATATAATTTATTTATAGATATAGGGCGACGCACTCCGCTGCCCCATTGTGACCCGTGAGTCAATACATGATTTGTTAGTTAAGGGAACTATTGTTTTGTTTCGACTTGTGCATGTTCTGTTTCAGATAAGCGCCCCCTTCAGTGAACTGATTATTGTGCGACGGGACGAGGGAGCTTTGAGCGTACAGGTGGGTGAGACAGCTGCGTAGTCGCGGTCGGATTGGCACCTAATTACAATCTTTGCATAAGGCAACCTCGAAATTGTTATTTGACCTTGCAACTCTTGAGTAATCCTATCGTCGGAGTATTTTGCGTGCTTCGCTCCCGTCTAACCGTCCCGGCCCGATTAGTCGGGTTAAGACAGGCTTGGTGGCGCCCTCATAATTTTGACATACCCTATATATATCTATGCCGCAACACGCTTGCCCAGAACGTATCGTGTGACTCACGCCCGACTCCCTGAGCGTTCCAGCCGTGGCCTTTAGCCTATTTTTAGCCGATCTCAGGGCAAGTGTGCCAGTTTTTCAGGACTGATTCCGTGGTGCGATGCTCACCTTGGGTGGGTGTCGTAAAGTTCTTTTAATACCGTAACAAAATGTATATAGAGTGAGCACCTAAAATTCTGCCTATTTTTGCTTTTAACTCAAGAAGTAATATTTTGCACATAGCTCAAGCTAAAACCGGGCTAGCATCGCGCTGTGTCGGAGCCCGAGTTCGAATTCCACCGGCTACAATGTTTTTTATATTTGCAAGTTGATGTAATTCACATTACTCTTGCGTTGGAAGTTTCGTGTAAACACCCCTCTACAGAATTTTCCTGATATTTTCAAAATGTTTTGTTTCAAAACTTCAACTTGAAAGGGAAGGATAGTAAAGCCATTTACTGATTTTTAAGAAGATTTTCGTCTGTTTGACTAATTTAATAGCTGATGTTGTCCAACTTTCTGCTCACCTTTGCTGCTTATTTGAAGGCTTGTTGCACTTTTTTGTATCTTTCGATAACTAGAAATTTCAACTCTTATATATCTAAAACGATATTACTGGTTTCACAGCTGCTTGTCCTATTTCTAATTTACATCGCACCGGATATTTTGAAGTTGAGACATTTAGTTTTATCTCTGGTTATCACCATATTGTATTTTTTAGCTGATAGAACTACGCTCTGGAGGTCATTTTTGTTTTCGACGATCGATACTTCGCCATCAGCGTAACAGACAATGTTTATTTTGTTGTGCTCGATTGAATAGCCTCGCATGGTCTTTACAATGTCTATAATATTCTTCATTATTATTATTACCAGCAATTAGGTTATTACGGATATAGAGACATTCTTTTTCCTTTTAAGCACACCACGAATGAAAGTTTCTGCTTTATACTCTATAGATTTTCCACATATTTGGCATGAATATTGTATCAGGAGTAGTGATTTGTTTTCCTTTTTGGTTCCGAGTGTATCTGGTTTCTGCTATCATCTGTAAGTCGAAGACTCATTGGATGTATATTTGAAGCTAATTTCTTGAACAATCTCCACCCTCCACCATATTTCAGAAGATCGTTAGGTACGGCATCATAGTTGATAGTTTTCTTTAAGACTATATCTGTCTTTATCTTTTTCTACTGTTATGTTGTTAGATTGTATTTATTTAGGTTCGTTGTTGATGACTTCGACTGCAGTTTAGTCGTATATATTTTGCGGCATTGCCTGAAGTCTATGCTCTTTACCTTGTAGTTTTCATTCGCTTCTATCTTCTTATTAGGAATTAACTCCCATGCCTTTGTGCTCGTTTTAGGTCGTATTCCCTGTGCGTGGTGTTTTTTCCCATTGATCTTTTTCTCGAGCTCGCACTTACCATGCTTCTCGTTTCATTCGTAAAATATATCAGTATAGTTCGTTTCGCTAAAATGTTCCTCATACCAACAACAAACAGTGATCACTGGCTATATTTGTAGAATTTAATGTTGTGTTCTCTAAGACACTAGTTGAGCGGATACATTTTCATCACTTACATTTTATATTACAGTTCTTCTTTTAAAATCGTCATAGAATTCTTCCCTGTGATATCTAGGTTTGATTATATCCAGAGCCTATACGCAAATGATGTTCGTCTTTTTATTGTTGAATGTAAACGTAATCCGCATTATTCTTTTGTTTGTTCGTATAGACAGTGTGGAAATTAATTAACGCATAAATTCGGTAACTCCGTTAATCGTCATTTTTGGGAAACAATCTCAAAGTGGTGTAACGATTCAAATTATTGGTCATTTTCAGATTTCTAGACCATTTGTTTGAAATATGACGTCCTCAATATATTTTTTAAATGACAACCTACACATTTTTCATTTATTTACGTAGAAGGTTCTAATTTGTTTTCAACCGTATAAAATGTTAAACAGGTTATATTAAAAAAAATACAGAGAAACAGCCTTCATATAATCAGAAATCAACAGAGTAATTCTAGCTAGATGAGTTTAAAACAAAAACTTAGTTATGTTTACTTTTTGATTTTGACAATAATTCCAACATAAAAAATTTGTAAAAGGCTTTACCTAGAACTTCCCTCGTCGACATTGTGAAACTAAATAATTTTAAAAATCAAATTAAGTTAGGAGTAAAAATATCTTCACGTTTCTAATAAATTAAATACATTTTCAAATAAAAAAAATGTATCCCGCTGGGGTTTGAACCCGCCGCAGCTGCAGAGCGATCGTAACCGCACCCCTGCATAGAGAGCGTATCTGCATCGAAAAAGCCAACTACGCTACCGAGCCTCTTCGAAATAAGTCCGACGCGCGTATCTCTTGAACAGAAGGGTGTTATTGTTGAAACGTGTTTACTCTTTTGTGACATTGTCCTGTATCGATTGAGTCTTATTTTCGGCAGATGTAAAGCCTGACATATGCGAAAGTTATTACTTCTTTCTATTTCAAAATTAACCAAAAAATAAACAAAATTTTATTTTTTTAAGGTGCTCACTTTGTATATATTTGTATGAAATTGTACCGGTTTCATGCGAGGTAGATATATAATATGTATGCAAATTATCGTCTTCCTTTGACAAATAGTTGTTGAGCTATACTGCCAACAGACAGACAGAAGGAATTAAGAAAACCTCTTTTTCGTCATCTAGCGACCTTGAAACGCGAAGATCTAAAGAAATCTCGGAAGGTGATTTTTTCGTGATTACAATACTTCCTTCCTCTTTCAGAAGAGGGAAGTAAAAATGAATGTACAATCATCGGATTTAATTTTAAGCCCTGGTAACTATCTTTACTATTTGAACTTTTTTTCAATATTTTTCCAATATAACCTATGAAAAATTTTCTACCGTTGAAAACAGATTAAAACTTGCTACCCAAATAAACGAAGATTAAAAAAAAATATGTAAAAATCCGAAAATAACTAATATATGTATGCGATCCAATTTGAGTACCTATACCAGTTTAAGTGCCTTTAACAAAAATGAAGATTAACGAAGTTACCGAATTCATGCGCTACTTAATTTTCACACTGTATAATGTTTTGTTTTGCATACACTCCTTTTTCTTTACCGCTGTATTAACATAGTTACCTTTTTCTTTTCGCCTCTGATATAGCGTGAAAGTTTTTAATTTCTTCCTTTCTTCTTTAGTAGTGCCATTGTTTCTTGTTGGCTGGTGTTAAAAGGATTTATATTTCAATCTGTTATTCTGATTGTATTGTTTGCAATAAATAGTTTTAGTTCCGCGTGAGACGATATACCACTGCTCTAACAGAGTACTTGGAAGTATCCAGCAAAGCTCTGTTAACAATATTTCATGTAAATGGACGTATATGAAACATGAAGCTGAAACTTCACAATCTAACCAGAACTGCTTCAAAACTTGAGAAGTTACACCAACACCAAAGTTGTTGGTTAAAATTGGTATGACTTCAATACAATGCTTTCTATACTTGTATCCACGAAAGTTGTCTGTATGATTTAATTATAGTAGTTGACACTTTGGATAATGCAAAAACTGTTGATATAATTTATAAGAATTCGCAGGTTAAACATATTCGTTTATGTCTTTGTAATAAGCGATCCAACAAGCGTTCATTTAATTCGGTTTTCAGGGATGAGCAACTTCAAAATCCTTACAGTGTTCTAGCCATCTAGGGTGCTAAGTATGTCGTAACTTTTATATATGTATACAAATCTGTGGTAATAACTCACTGGGTTATTTAATGCTACGACTAACACTCAATTGCTTAAAATTGTACAACAATGATGTCCTAACAATAAAATTATAATGGTGCTATACAGCCGAATTCATTTTCTAAACTTTACATTTAACAAGAGCAAAGTGAGGTAATTGCTAACAATATCTTTCTAAACACAAGGATCATTTTATGCTTTCGTAAGTTTCAAATTTAGATAGATTGAATCTCATTATAAGAACTATGGTAAATGTAATCTCGCACTTATTTACGAGTTATTTAATCTTTTTATTGTCCACTATCCTAGGTTGACTGTTACGTTGGTAGGTAGTTTGAAACTACCTAATGATTGACTAAAGGGGTAAAAATGGCGTGCGGCCCTACACTAACAACCACAAAATGAACTTCATCAAATATTTGAGGGCTTTATTGGTTTTCTACATTGTATAAGCGTACGAGCGTATATAAGATAACCTACTAGCTTGATTGAACGTCAAGTTTACAAAATTGATAGAAAGGTAAAAATAGAGTTAATGGGTGAACTATCCAAAGCAAACAACGTAACGAGATGAGGAATACACACAACGCCGAAAAATCAGTACTCACCAAATAAACTTGTAAATAGTTTAGCTGAGGTAAGCATGAGGTATATGCCGTACAAGCAACCACCATGTATAAAAACTTGGGCGATTAAATCCGGCCATCGGATTTGAGGTACAAATTTGTCTTCCGTCTTTGGTTCTTCTATGGGCTTTTCTTGTTGGAGTTTTGTCGCCAGGCGGTGTGTAGCTCCGTTGGCCACTACACACACACCTTCCTTCGGGACGTCATCGGTACCTTCAGTCATTCTGAAACAAATTACAAAATTAGTGTCGTTCCGAGCAGCATATATAGTTACTGTTGCAGATAGTGTTTCAGAGTGAGCTGTTTGCTAAGCTCCTCAAATAAATTATTTATGCACGCCGAGTACGTATGTAATTGGATAGAGTGCCTTTCCAATTTAGTTTTGTAACAGTCTAGATAATTACTGTCCAGCATAGCCATTATTTGTGCAAACATAAAACATGGTATATGCATATATATTCCAAGTCGTAAGTATAAACTGAAGTGCAGTCTATCAACAGTTTAAATAACTTATGTATTTACAAGTACTAATCAATAACAGAGTTCTCAGTAACCATTAAACCAAGGCTATAGCAACATTAACAATCTATCTTTTATAAAGAATCAGTGGGAGAAAATGCAGTTAGTGAATTGATTTTTAGAAAAAGTTATCGGAAAGAATTGCCTTTAAAGCACTTGATATAGTATTTTGCAACTGATTTGCTGCTTGAATAAGGGATATAAATAAAATAAAATTGTAATACACAGCCTACATACAGTCAATGTTTAGATCTGAGACCACAGAATGTTGAAATTTGGAGCTTCAATACATCCATCATTAGGAACATAAGTGCAATTTAAAAAAAAAGTTATCATTTTTAAATCCCTCTAGCGGCTAAACGAAGCAACTTTGAATAGAGGTAAGTTGGTTTAATCGTCCTATTTTGGCCTCAGGAATATGTGTTATTATTTTGTACAGACCTTTAGGGGACACCATGTATATCCTAAAACCCATTCCAGACCATTAGTTACACCACTCTTCTAGAACTTGTTCTATATAATTATGTGCTAAAGAGCAGCAGTGATAAACTACGGCCCTGTTTCAGACCCTTTGACCTTCTCTATTGTTACAGCATAACTTCCCATCTCCCTTCTTAAGTACATTATATACAGGTGCGCAGGTGGCCTTGGACGCCGTTAGCTTGAGGGACAATTTTTGCCCATTTATCCCTATCTTTAGCTTCTTCTTACCACCCTAGTATTTGTAGGTCTTCTTCTTTTTTCCACTGTGTTCTAAGCCTCTCTCTTCGTTTTTCCCATCCCACCTCTGCCAACCATATTTTGTTTGGTATTTTTCGTTGGTTCATCCTTGCAAAATATCCTAATAATGTTATCCGTTGGGATTTTACCACTCCTAGTATGTCTGCATCCCCATACAGCTCTCTTATTTCTTTGTTTGATTTCCTCTCCCACTAGTTTTCTACTTTTTTTCCTCCATAGATATATCTTAGAATGTTTTTCTTCCATACATTCAATAGCAGTTGTTCTTGTTCTCGTCAAATCCACATCTCACACGTGTAAGTAACTACGGGTCTAATAATAGTTTTATACACATGCTCTAGAAAACATGTTCACCGGTATTATTGCCTTGATAGCGTAGGCACTCTTAAAAACATATATAACAAATATATGAACGGTTCCATTCTGTGGGTAAGGCGACTCCTATATTGTTGAATATTCTTTTTATGTATTTTATAACCTAATCTCTACGTAATTTCGTCCTTATTGCTTCTGGGCCGGGCGCCTTGTCCCCCTTTTCGTTCTTTAGTGCTTTTCTTATGTCTTCCACTGTGATTTCATGTACCAAATATCATTCTATAATATCTTCATACACTTGTATTGGTCTCTAGTTTCTTGTGACAGATAAGAGTAATGTGTCATCTACTGTATCTTCAAAATATTTGATACTTCCAATTCTACCTCTATGATGCTCTCAAACGTGTGCGACTTCATCGATATTCATTTGCTTGCATAACGTTTAAGGAAACTATAGTCGGCTTCTAAAATAATTGATTAAAATAAATAAAATAACTGCAGCTATTCGCGGAAGAACATATACAAGAGTGATATGGACGAAATAGATGATGAAATATAGCATATTACATTGATATACTTATGAAAATATTGGTTAATAAATTGACAGCTTTAGACAGAAGACTGTAAGAATTCTGAAGAAAAAAATAAAAAGATATAGAATTAGAAGAACAGAATTGATTTATCGATAGTGTATAATCGGTTTATTACCACTTAAAACGTTTGTTGATCACCAACAGGTTTACGATAGAATGCCACTAAATAAGTTGTGGCATTGCTTGTGTAGAAATGGTGTCAGAAAAACCTATATCGGTTCTCAGGAATTCTGAATCACCAAGCTTTTGAGACAATGGTGTACCCTTGCTCAGTTATTCCTTAAAATATACCTGGAAGCACTTAAAATGGGAAGCAGTACTCAAAAAGTGAAGAAGGAATGCAGCCGTATGGACCTACCGCTAGAAGATGATACGTTATCTACCTTGTTTCTGGCTTACAATCAGGCGAAAACAAAAACAAAAATATGCGAAATGGGGCCTAATAACAACAAAAAGCAAAATATATGGTGGCACGTAATGAATAATATGAGAAATTGGGTCTAATAATTAACAAAAAGCTAAATATATGGCGGCATGTGATGAACAATATTGTCATTTGGATATTGGAACCCACAATCCTTTCCTAAAAGGTAGAAGAAGCAATATATAAATAATAAAATCCGACAAGGTGAACGAATGGTCTCTCAATTAAACTCAATAGTGTAGAGCGTCAATATCACAAAAAAAAATACAACAATTATACACAAAAGGTGATTTCGGAGGCTTTCACGGCAATTGTCATTAAGAAACAAACGATTTCCGGGATTGGACCGTGTCATTATTGAGGTCGAAGAACTCAACGTGTGACCAACTTTCGTAGGGGGCTTCATCAGGAGGAAAAACAAAAGAGCATGATAACTCAACGTGTAAACCACGCCAGGCGAAACTCTTCTAACGATCGTAAGGAGAAAGGTGAGAATTTATAGGCAAGTGCCGTTGCGGTTGAGTGACGGTGGTCGGGGTTTAGAAGCTTCCGATCGTTAGAAAAGTTTCGCCTGTGGCGTGATTTACAAGTTGAGTTACCGTGCTCTTTTGATTTTTCTCCTGATGAAGCCCTTTTCGAAAGTGGGCGAAACATTGAGATTTTTGACCTCAATAATGACAAGGTCCAATCCCGTAAATAGTTTGTTACTTAATATACAAAATAATCATAAAGGTTATATGCATCTACGGAATATAAAAGCCAAGTTAAAGTTGGACCATGTCAAAACTGTCTTAAGACTGATATAGTATGGCTATCTCCAGAGAATGAACAACACTAAATGACCTAAAAGAGTGAAAGGCCAAGATGCTGGAAGACAGATGTTAAGAAAGCCATGGAAGCAAAACGATTGCAAGGCAGTGATTGGTTAGACCGTAAATGACGAAAGTTGAGAAGAGAGAAACGACGACAGTCGTGGAAACCTCGCATATATCCCTACTTAATAACCTTGCTGCAATCTCTCCAGATCATGTTTTCGAGTAATACTGAATGAGCATCTGTCAAATAAATTGAATGAGCATCTATCAAATAAAGATTTTAATGCATATAATTCGGCGGGTATTGGCAGCGAATTTTTATGTATTTTTCCGAAATAATCATCGTTTACTCTTCACATGACTTTCACCAAATGTTCTAGTTACATTCGTTGCTGTTTCTGCGATTTGGTTTTGTATGTCGGTGGTATTAAATGAACAATATACAGTGTGTCCCAGGATAGATGTTACAAGAGGTGAGATGGACTAAACATTTTTGAATTTTATTTTAACGTTCTGGGATTCGGTCCTGCTTGGTTTGAAAAGAATTTTAAGAATATTTTCAGTTCTTGAAAAACAAGTAGGCCTTGACAGGGAAGTGAAAACTATTTTATTTTCAGGTAAACTACCCTTTTTGTTCATGATACGGCAAAATTTTATTAAGAAAAGTTGTTTAGAATAATAAATTATGGCCCTATACAAAATTTCAGTAAGATCTGTCGACTTGTAAAAAACCGTTATTTTTTAGATAATTGTATTTTGTTTTCAGGTAAACTACCATTTTTGTTCATGATACGGCAAGATTTTATTAAGAAAAGTTATTCATAATGAGAAATTAGGGGCCCTATACCAAATTTCAGAAAGATCTGTCAACTTAGATTAAACCGGTATTTTTTAGATTAAACAAATTGCATTTATTAAAAATGACGGCTTAATCTAAGTCGACAGATCTTTTTAAAATTTTGTATGGGGTCATAATTTATCATTCTGAACAACTTTTCTTAATACAATTTTGTTGCATCATGGACAAAAAGGGTAGTTTACCTGGGACACACTGTATATGCAGTAGAGACTTAGGAAAAATATGAAAATATTTATAAGTTGTGTGATCTTGTTGCTAACATGTAGTGATACCGTGATAACCGAAAATATTACTTCAATATCGAATAACAATCCTTGAATTGACGACGCTCCATCCTGCTGTAAATACACATAAAGTTCATTTCCCTTAGTGACAGTTCATTTACGGCGTTTTCAATCTGCTTCTAATTTGAGTTAATCCAAAATAACAAGCCAGTTAATTCTCCTTCAAACAATTCTAATCCAATGGTTTCAGTTTCTAATACCCGTTTAATATGTTAGTCGAAATCGGCCCTTAGCCAATCAATTGGAGACTTCAACGTGTAGTATTATCTAACGCTGATGCTGTTAATCTTTCCACTATTTGTAAACAGTGTTGACATATCACTCGAGAATTATGCAATGAAATTCATTTTAAAATAGCAAGTCTCTACCTATCACCTTGCAACGTTTTCATGCAGCCGCTGATGTGCTTGATATTTACAAGAATAACATCCACGTTTTCTTAAAATTCTACTGATGTGGTTGACATTTACAACAATAGCACTTCTTAAAACGGTACGCATTTCTTCTGTGTTCGTCAGACATCAACAAAGCATGCATTGCTAGAAGAGTTGTGTAGTATGTATCTCCATTTACAACAAAAATAGTTTGTTTACTTGTAAATAATGCTTATTGATCATTTGAACACAAATGGGAATGCTTACAAACACTCATTTTGTATGTGCTGTTCCAGAATGGTATATCTTGCTTTCGATAGTGTATTTACTTACTATTATAATCACGACAAAGTATTAGTGATATTACATTCATACAATACTGCAAATATTATATAAAAAAGAGATAACAAAAGAGCAATTTGAAAATTTCTGGACTGGAAAATGAGAAAACAAAGTTGTAAAAACAACCGTGTTTAACAGAAAGTATTCGTTAAAAATGAAGGTAAATTCGCACGGCCTTGACCTGTCCTAGTTCTTCACCTATATTTCGAAACCTAAAATAATAACCTTCAGACTTTTTTTATATGCGAGGAAGATTAATGGCTTGCAAGTTTTGTAACTACATAATTCATTTTATACATCTTGTTACACTGATTACACAACAGTGCATTGTATCTCTAGATTTATCGCTTATTCAGTGTATATGTAACAGTTGTATGTTTCTACCTAACTTGCACTATCGACAGTATGGACATATTCAGAAGAATCAATAAAAACAAGAATTTAAGAAGCAGGGACCAAAACCATAATGGGAATCTCGCAAAATATAATTATCAATCAGTAACTTTTAGCAGGAATCTTATTGTAGATGGAAACAATCTAAGTATTATTTAAACTTGTTAATTTGTAGTAATTAACCCTAATGGTTATGAACTAGTTATACTTATACATATTAACCTGTAGTAGCAGTAGTGAGTGGTATTCAATCTCAATTACGATTTCAATATCAAAAATTATTTCAATTTTTTCAGTTTAATATTACATAATTGTTACTTACAAATGTAGATATACATGTCAGTAAATGCCGGAAATGTTTAAAATATGCAGGCATTCAAGCAGTATAAAAATGCAAAACAGGCAGTAAATATATGCATTTACTTTTAATAGCAATGTAACAAGTGGATAATGTCGGGCTTTATTTGACAAGTCTATTTTATAGCTGAGCGAGTTTTGCGAGCGACCTCAATAAATAAGACAAGTCAATAAAGTCAGATTACGCACGAGTTGTATACAAAGCTTTATGTTTGACTGCTAAAATTTAAAAAATCCGAGTTTATAAATTTGTCGTTCGGTCTGTGACAGGCAAAAAAATGACATTAAAATGCCTTAATGGACATCGACATCTGACGTAAAAATACTTTATAGTACTATTAAAATAAAGTACATAACCTACTTTATAACACTTTATAGCCGCAAAATGTGAAATGGTACTTTATAATGCAATCGAATATAATAGTATATTATGATACAAGTTTTATAAGAAGCATTTTGTAGCACGCACGGTTTAGGGTACGACGAGCGAAGCAAGGAGTGCCCTACAGTCTGTAAGTGCGGCAAAATGCCTTATAAAAGAGGTATCATACGTTATTTTATCTACTTTGCCACTTTTTTAAACAAAAAATAAAATTTCAAAATCTAGGGAATTTCGCGGTAGTTGGCAACATTCGCGCGGTGCAATAAAGACGGCTAGTGACAGTTCGATATGTACACGGAGCGAAGTTGCCAACGTTAAAAAATGTATTACTTTGTTTTTACTTTTTTACTTCCTTTTACAATAAAGGAAGTATTGGATTCACCCCAAAAATTCGAAATTGAGTTTTCAACAGATCTTCACGTTTCAGAGTCCCCTGAACCCAAAAAACATTTTTTTTTCATTGGTCTGTCTGTGTGTGTGTCAGATTTAAAACATACAATGACCTTCGGTTATAAATAATTGGGGTATACCTCGCCATTTAAAACTTTCAACTACTGCGAACAATAACCCCAGTGAATGATTTAATTCCTGTAATGAATGGTTTGTTACTTCCCTGATGGTAGGTACTGTGACCTTCAAGTATGGATTCGGCTCCTGTTAAGCTTTTAACACAATACAAGACAGAAATTTCTGTTAGTATTTGCTCGGAAACATCATTTATAGAAAAATCCATTGCCGGAAGTACTTTCAAGTGATTTTTCGGTGCGCTTACGATATATTGATTTAAAAATAGAAGCAAGCAGGCGTTTATACCTAAAAATGGCATCTATGCAGCAAAGCCACCAAAATAAGAATTTCCAGGAATTTTAGGCATTTTGCCTAAAGTTCCGGTCTTTTACTTATCACATGGTAGATTTATTGGTCTTATACAATTTAATGTTGACGTGTTTAAACAATAACATAAAAATAGCATAGTACTGCAGTATGAAGTTGTGTTGCTTATTATCAGATCATGAATGTGTTTAAAACGAATTATAATTACAATTGTGATAAGCAACTGCTCTAATACATATTTTATACAATCAAAAACGAAAAAATAGATTACACTGTCAAAACTATTTTATTTACGTCCTTCATATGACCTCCATGAATATAAGTACATATATATTTACGATTGGTTATTCATCTTGTCGTTAAAACGTTATGTCACAGCACTGTAAATAGCTAGATTACGTAACACCTGCAATACAATTATGAGAACACATTTCAGAAATATTATCTAAAGGCAATAGCCAGTTAACTCGTCAAAATAGTGATCCCAAGGTATTTCACTACAGAAATACATGCTAGTTTTAAAAATCCAAAGGTTACATACTTTCTAGTCCTGCGATGATAATCTATAGCCAAACCCATAAGGAATGGTTATTTTATGTATGCTATACACGCGCAGTCACAACAAAATGAACAGGAATTTAATTACGAATCAAAAACGACCCAGATTTTTAAATCTACGATTAGTGTCAATGTGGAATTACAACTTGCGCGTTAAAGTGGCAGCCACCACTGAGACACAAGTATTAATAACACGCTGTTAATTAGGACAATAACTTTCCTCATTGCTATTTTTGCAAAATGCCATTGCTGAGACCTCTTCTATTAATACCCGTGTAAGTGATAAAATTGAGATTTCAGATGTCGCGGAAAATTTCTTACTGCTTTCTTACGTGTCGGTCATTAAAATTTCACACAGCAATATCAAGGTATAGGCAATTAGAGTAGAGAAGTTCTGATCGTCAGTTCAAGGCCAATTCTTTCGTTAGCCATTATTTATTATACAATTTGATTGAACTCGCGTGGAACGAAGTGGATATTGTATACTCGCCGTGATTTGAACGTTTTTACGTACAAACTGCTCTAAGCATAAAAGTTCGGTTTATAATGATATCGGATACCATAATCACAATAGCGCTCGCCTTGTGTCTATTTTTTGTCTCTTCGCCATAGCAGATTACGAACAATAAGCTATATAAATAAAACATGCAAACTGCATATTAGGTAGCGGATTAATAGCAATTACGTAAGGACAATAGTATGTCTAACGACTCATCATGAGTTATTTTAATTGGCACTCGAACAAAATACATACATGATGTTATACTCGTCTTGAATTGATATTTTCATATTTAAATTGCACACTGTATCATGTGCAATACTAATTAATAGGAGTGTTTATTTTCTCTGCACCAGGTACACAGTTATTTTGCTTTCGTGCGGAAGGATTAGTAGCTACATAGTTCTCGATAGTTCTGATACTTCTTAACTTTCAACATACTATGTCCGATAGTCTACGCTATTTTATAAATTGAAATCTATTATTTTGATGTACCTGTACACAATTACCAGAAATAAAACATACATGAAAATTACATTTACTAATAGTACATATTTACGAAAACTTGAAATGGAAATTCTATCGATTTAATAGCTCCTGTTCGAATTAAAAACTAGCAATATATAACTGTTAACGTTCCTGTTTGTGTATAAGTGTTGTTGCGCAAGCGTTGATAAAAAAATATTTAAAGGGCATATCATACGACGAAAAACAACTCAAAAAGTCTTGATACCCATGTGTATCAAGACTTTTTCAATGGTATAAATAATAATAATTTTATCTAGTTTTTGTTATTTAGCCCACAAAACACAATTATCACAAGCTTTTTGAAATACCTGTCTTCCATATCGACACAGGATCTACATCTTCTCGGCGAGGAACTCTCAACCCCTCAAAAAAGCCCTGTCCTTCTCGAATTGTTTGACAACTCGGCAACACTATTTATAGGTGTTGCACACTAAACATTTTAAGTAACTCCAAATACGGAAGTCCAAAAGAGTTAAAGTCAGTCACCCTATCCATCTCCCATAAAATATGTCATACAGGTACTCCGCAACAGCAAGCTCGCGCAAAATGCAGCGGTGTCCCCATCTTGCATAAATCAAGGATTCAATCTTACAAAAGTACGGGCAAAGTATTTACTAAAAGAGCAAGGTTTGCAGGACCTGTTAATCGGTCCTATGAGTAATAAGCATTTCTGGATTTAACAACCGCTTAGAAATTCTCATTCGACCAAACGTGGTTACTGACGTTACTGTGGACATCTCATCTTTAGTGAGTCCAGCCCCGTCAGTGAAAGGAATGTTGGTAGCAAAATCCGGGTGTTCAGCAGCTTCCCGTCAAAACCACTGACCGACACTAATCCTTGCTTGTTGGTGAAAACGAATAAGGGCTTGTACTCTTCGGTTATGATACGTATGCAAAGTTCGATAATAGCGAGTTCTCCAAACAAGATGGCCACTTCAGCCGAAATACTTTTTGCACTCGTTTCGGGATTTTCATCTAATACGGTCAAAATTCGATATTCCGCCTCAGGTTTAGACACTGACCTCGGCAATCCTCTATCGTATGCACGTTTTTCAAAATATGAAGAAACTAGAAACAAACAACTGAGCGAACGAAAGACTGGTAATCCATTCCATAATTAACAAAAAAACGAAGTTGATTTACGGGGAATTGTATGTCCCTTTGCTTTATTTAGATTTCAATACAAATAGTCGGTACCAAAGGTTAAAAAAGTAAGCAATCGTTACTTAATTTCACCGAAAAGTAACCTTTGAGCATTTTAATAAATAAAGACATCAGTCACGTACTGGCAAGCAAATTCGATGCGATGGCAACATTTTAATGGCATCGCTCCGATTGCGTTTCAATCGATTAAACTACTTATTGCCAAAACAAAAGATTGAAAAAGCAATAATGGTTTCTGAGTTACTTAATCGCTATTGTAGGACCTTAATTTCCCACAAAATATGGGTTTATTTAAATAGCACTGAAATTCTAATTAAATTGTGATGTAACTATTAGCAGTATTTTTCTAAATTAAAGTATATTATACGATGCATAATTTAACTTAGAAACAAATTTCTTATAATAAACACAAAGAAATTACTGTAAAAGTGCATTAAAAACTTTACATACACACAGAATGATGTATTGAGGAACTGCAGACCATTTAAAATGATTGAATTAAATGCCAAAAAACCAGTACAAACAAGATTGAAATTGCTTATGTAGTGAAAAAAGAATAAACATTAGAAAACATTATTTTAACAAATCTTTTTTAGCTACACGAATTAAAGGAGGAAATGGTATTTTGAAACGGAGGGAAAACCATTTGGAACCTTTACAGTATTGACAATACATTGCGAATATCTCATATCAGTTGTTGTTTTCTTCTGCGTCGGTGTTCAAATTCCGTAAGTCATGATTCATTATTCACGGTACTGGGAGAGTATAGTGTCTCGCAGGTTGTCTATGTTTTGGGGATTTCTCATATTTTCGGGCACTGATAGTTTTATAAAGTTTAATACCTGGTTGACCAATCTGTTGGACCATCTGCCTCTTCCGCTTCTTCCATCTACCTTCCCTTGGATGGTTAGTTTTTCAATTTCATGCCGTCGTTAGGATACGTCCCACAAATCGTAATGTTCTTTGTTGAATGGTTAGTACGCAGCTGGTTTCCTAGCTCCTTTAATATTGACATATTCCTGTGGATGGTTCATGGTATCCGTAACACTCCACGGTTACACGTCATTTCAAAACCTTCAATTCGTTTGTGGTAAGCACGTTGAGAATCAAGGGTTCATATCCGCAAGTGCAATTAGAAAAAATAGTGTCTGTATTGATCTCTGTGTTGTGTGTTCAGTTATTTGCTGGTTGGGCCATTTTCATTCTTCTTCTGACTTCCCCTTCACAATTCCCATTGTTTGATATTTGAGCGCCGAGATAGATGGTTTAGATTTAAGTTTAATATCTCCAATCAGGTTTAGATGGGTAGAAGACCGCTCCATTAACAATCATTAGGGAGCACTTAGAGCGGTTAAGTTGTAAACCAACATATCTATCGCATATCGAAGTTTAGAGATTTTCCATCCGTATATGAATACGCCCACTTTCCAGTCTTTTGTTGTCTTCCTGGCTATCCTATCCATCACCCATGGATATTAAATAGTATTGGGAAAGAATGAATTTTTGTCCAACTCCCTTGGTTACTGTAAATAGCTTTGATGTTTGGTCATTGACTCTGACATTATGCTTTATCCAGTAAGCAAAGATTTTTAATTAGACATATAAGGTGTCCTGGTATTAGATTTCATGTAATATTTCCAAGAAATTCTGACCACATCGAAGGCTTTTGTATAATCCAAGGAGCAGAAGAGCACTGAGACATTTTATTTACAACATTTTTCTCTACTACTTGTCTTCCGTTCATTAATTGTTCTCTTGTGCCACGCCCTGGCATGAACTCTGCTCGTTCAGGTGCAATGTGATTCGAGAAGGCTTTGCAGGATATACAGCATTACTTTGCTCGGGTATACAATCAGTGCAATAGTTCTATAATAGTTTTCGATTTAAGTTAAGACCTCCTCCGTGGCAACCAGAATTTCTGTGACCATCCCAGTGGATTTATGATATTTGAGTCTCTGCATAGCTGATTCTAATTACTTCAACACGAAGTGTAAGTGTACGAAGTATTGAGATTCCCTCATATCGAAAACCACTCTGAGTCAAATATCCCTAAAATTCGTGCCAACCGACTAATGAACCCACTATACCAAATCTCCGTCTCGGCGGTGCGGATCTTTTGGTGAAGACCCCAGCCCACTAGATCCCTTTCTCGTATTGGGGGGTTCCTAAACGTGCTGTGCGGTGTACCTATGTTCGTATGTGTACACGATTCCGGTCGCCAGGAACCTTCCTGATGTCTTGGACCGTTTTCATACGATAGGTCCTCCGAAAATGAAGACAACATCAACTTTTGAGAAATGGTCGAAGGCAAAAAAAATTTTTTTTTTGTTTTGTTTTTGATAAATAACTAGTTCATAACATTTCATTGTACTAGCGAAACGGAGTGATGCTGAGTGTCGAAGTATTCTTGGAAAGCATTGAAGGGCGCTTTTCTTAGATGGGGGTACCGTATATTTCTTCTGTTAGGATTGATGGTTCTACTCGTTCTGGTTGTTCTTGCAGATTTTTAGACTATTTGCCCCCTGCCTTTCCCCAGATTGTTGACAGGGGGGTTTTACATTAGCTTATACGAGATGCAAAAATTGACGATATAGTATGTAAGGAATTTGTACAAAAAATTATAGAACCTAAAAACATACTGCGTATTAACTACTAAGTTTTACTATTAAAACAGTAAAAATTCTTTCATTTTTCGGAGTTTAACAGTGGCAAATTCATACACATATTTTTCCTTGACAAAATTCTAGGCGAAGGTTCTTCATTCGTTCTAGCCAACAGAGCGAGAAGTTACAATCGAACGTGTGACTCACAGAATTAAATTCAGGCCACCTAGTCGTTTAATTAGCAGTTTCAGTTAAAATGTTCCAATTATGCAAATTGAGCATGGAAGCCTCATATGCGCACTCTTTATTTTTAAACAAAGTCTAACACAATTACATCCTGAAAATGATGTAGTCATTATGAGCAAGTTAGATACGCGGTATCTGCAAAGCACTTCTAAAAATAAATGCGATGCTACCAGACAGATTTACAAGAATTTGCTAACTGTCAATATTGACAACTTTTAAGAAGTGTGAACTTTTTGGAACTTTCTCCAGTTCCCAGTGACGGCTCGTCATAAGGATGAGCGCAACACGTGTGCTACCACAAACAAGAGGCTATATTACATGTTTTCTTTCTGATTGTCAATTTATTGAATTCAATATTGTGCAACAATAAGTTATTAAAACCTTCAAATCTAAATTTTCATCTAAAATTTCAAATCGAGTTGGCTGCTTATGAATGCATTTATATTATGTTTATATGGAGCCACAACAAAGTAGTTCTGAATTTTATACGAAGTCACTGAAGCTATAATAAGCATGAGAGCAAAATTCTTGATTGCGGCTTGGTGTTTCACCATTATTAATTCAAGTATCAACAATTAACATAAACAAATAAGGGTGAGCTGGGGAAAAGAGAAAACATTTGCTACGTTTAGATTACGCCGCCTTTTTAAATTCGAATTCGAATGGTATTTTCCCGCGCGTCGCGCCAGTAGTTCGCACTTGGCTGCGATAGCCTCCATGCGCTTTTATCTTAGAAATGCCGATTACGGTCTTCGACGCGTTCTTTCCGCTCGTAGCTTTAAAACAAACAGTATGGTGGTCTAACAATTCAAGAGCTTCGGGGATGTTTTATAAGACTTTTGGTTAGTTTTGCGTATTGGTGAATTGCAAGCCTTCACGTTTTCGTGATTTGATGCCCCGAACTCACGAGAGGAAGTTTTTCCTACGCCTTGTGCGGATTTTTTTGTAATTACAACCACGAGCTTTTCCGTGTGACCGAATCGTCATCTAGGCTGAGTAATTAGACACGCTAGGATCCCTTGGTGTATTCTATCGTTGGACTCCTTTTCCTATTCAGCAAGCAGTGCCAGACATAAATAATGCCGGTTTAATTCGTTAATCCAGTGAAATTTTGGGCACGATTGTTCCCGTGTCCACGGCGATCGCTGCAGGCGTTTTGCGAGCCGACGGTGTTGAACCTCTGCGGAGCCGCCTTTTCCCTTGTTGCTAGCGCCTACGTAGGGCACAAGAAGGACCCGTATTGGAGGTTGTTTTACCTCCTGGTTTGGCATCCCAACCTCGCTGCCGCGGTGCAGTTTGCGCTGGAAAACACCACCTACGGCCGTATCAATTTATCGGCCGAGAGCCCGAAACCGCGTTCAGTTTCCTCCAAAACTGAGCCCAGGAAGTCCTGTAGGCTAAGTAGCTTGCGGGGCCGCCCTTTTAACTTGTAAATTGCTGTACTGTGTCATAAGACTGTAATGTTATAGCATGTAATAATTAATTTAGAGCAATTCTGCGATTTCGATTGATGCCATTTATTGTGATAATTGTTATAAACCTGTACTGTGATATTTACCCGAAATTATATGATCTTTCTGCCAGTATACAGGGTGAGTTAGTTACGGTTGATTGCATTTATTTGGAGCTATCTTTCAGGAAGTGTAATATAGCGTGGGTATTGAGTTTACAAATTCTCGTTAGAACACCGGGGTACATTCGCCGTTATTTCAAAATTTGTTGGAGCTCTGAACATTTATTTAATTACTGTTCTACCGTTTCATTTTCATTCTTAAGAACTACACGCCTCCAATCGCTGAGCTGGCGGCCGGCTTTTGCACCTAAATGTACCTAATTTTGTTTCCTTTGGAAGATCGTCCAAAAAATAATTAAATAGGTCTAACACATTCGCAAAAAAACGAAAAAAAAACACCGAAAATGGCAACTTCTTTTGAATTGATTCGATACGTTTCTAAATAATCATGAGTTGTACAACACAAAATGTCTGCGCTTAAATATGTGTGTTTTCTGCATTTCGGCCTGAAGTAAGTTTTCTAGCAATAATATTTACAGAGTTTTTACAGTATGGCTCAATATAAAGTCTACAGGAACTGAAAATTTTATTTAAACAACTGAATAAGATTGTCAATATTAGAATTAAATATCGGGTTAGACCGCGTCGTCTTTGTAGATAAACACTCAGTATTTGTTGGTTTAATGTGCCTAACACCTTGTGAACTCAAGCAAGGGTTTGTGTAACGATTATGTTCTTTGGTGGCTCGTGAACTCTTACAAGCCACCCATGATTTGGTCCAAGTTATTAGAGTACCTTGTGAACAAGGATACTTAGGAGTATTTGGCCTTTTTACTGTTTGTGCACCCATATAGACTAACGTTTCGCAAGACATTGCAACTTGCATCATCAGAGTCAAAGTTGCTCTAAGAGCTGAAGGGCGGCATGGATGTATTTATGGTTTTCTGTGCCAGCAGTGCATAATGGCGTAACGTTGATTGGTCGTTCAGGTCCAATGCACTTTGTCAGTTTCTAATTATAAACAGTATGTGATTGATAACTATAGTTTTCTAACCATAGAAAAGAAATCCGTCGTTGGTACCTACTACACAATTCAAAATTATTCTACCTACCCCCGTATGAATGTCCTACGGCATGTATTTAAAAAGACATGACAATTGTGTAACACTACATTTTGGCTAGTCCATTTCTTCGCGTTACTGGCACCAACATAGCAGTTAAAGTGCTAACTACATATTAAATAAACTAATTAGACAGTGTACAAAGAAAGCTCTTCATCATTCTAAGGAAAAATTTGCTAGATAAACTAGAAGTGAATAAGAGTTATTTTTGTATTAAGGGCCTAATCAATAGATTATATATAGCACGAGGGAATGTTTAAAGCGCGTCGCGAAGCGATTTATTTTATTTTGGTTCTCAAGATGGACAAAATTCATGGATTCACTATTCTACAGACTACTGCGTCATCGTTGTGCTAGAGCTGTAATTTTTTGGTGTGCTATGGTTTCTGTGCAGATGATTGGTGTTGCTATACTACATTGTTGGTGTTTTTTAAAATGCTTGGCAACTTTATAGGCCCTAGGGCCATAAAAGTCATTTTACGCCGGCTATCGAGGGTCAATAAACAAGATTATCGTTCGAAAATTATATGAAGTATTGCACTATCCCATAAATGTGATTTGTAAATTAGTTGAATAAACCATAAAAGTGCGTTCTATTACTACTAAATAACAAAGTGCTTGCAACTAACACGAATACATCCACTTGACGCTCCCAAATAGCAAAATAATTGTAAAATGTCCAGTGGAAGAAGTAACACCGGGCTGCGTGCAGTACCACTGTACAAAACAACAAAACATGCAGTTGTATACATATTTATAAATTATACATGCAATAATATGTTTTTACATGACGAGTCTTTTTGCAACGTGCGAATTTCTTTTTATATTGATTTAACAAGTTGAGTTACATTTTTTGCTTTTAATTCAAGCTGTTCTTGTTATAAACTGTTTGTTCTGTTCATGCATAACCTATTTATTCAACGTGTTTCTTCAATAACATACAACTGGATAAAATAACTTATATAAACTAGGAACTGTTTTAGTTCACAAATCAAGCAAATTAATCTTTTATTAAAAAAGGAGATAGTTTAGTTACTTAGTTTAATTATGAGCTGGTCAAAATTATAATTTAACCGCAAGATACGCTTAAAAAGTGTTAACGTATATTGGCGGTTTGATATGCAAAAGTTCTACATATTGTCCTTAAAACCAATAATGAGTAGACGTATTAACAGTTTGAATTCTGAACAATCTCATTTTGCGTTTATCCTTCAAGAGTTTGCGTGGAAATGCCATACGTATGAATACTACAATTTTAAATTCTTGAATTCTAATTCTTATATATTTTTTAACCACAAATAAATGATATCGTTTCCTTATGTGTCTAGTATATTAAAAAAAATCAAATACAAATTATAAACAAATAATAATATTCATGCAACGATTTTTCTGTAACTAGAAATTGTTCAGTTATTGGACATATTAAATATGAACTTCCTTTACTTTGGATATAAATTTGGCTTAAAATCTATAAAAGGCTCTTACAAATACTTCCTAGGCTCGTTTGGTTTCTAATTACAGCCATTTTCGGGTACCCGCTGAACAAAGCATTCGTACTTTTCTATTTATACATAGCTTGTAGGAGGCTCCTTGCGGTGCTTGTCTGCTCCGTAGGCCTAGATTTTACTTTCCAACAGCGAGGCGATTACTAATTCTGAGCCATTCAATTTTCTTCCAAAGATTAACAGTTAAATATATATTTGATGCTAACTGCAATGGCCAATCCTTACAACAAATTAATAAAACTTGATATTTAAAGATTATGAAATCAAATTAGGAAATCCTCTTTGATACAGAATGATTTCGAAAAAGCTAGAATTTTTTATCATCGTCATTAATTTATGCAACCGGTTATACTGAGTAGAAGTATAGTATAGTTACAAGCTATTTTTAATACCTATATGAAATATAATTTATTCTGTCCTATAAGACCCGGATTTTTATGCTATACCAAAACAAACAAGTCTATCATTTGTGCTAATAAAAAAAACCTTCTTGCCCTTCCTTTATCAGCGAGCATTTACGCCTCTGGTTCCACGCCCAATTAAAATACTTAAAACTTTTAAATTGAAAATGAAAGCGATAACGACATTGTTGAAATCCGTTGTCAGACACGAGTTAATCATCGAGTATGTATTATGCAATAACAATAAGGTTTAGAAGAATTAGAAGAAACACAAATATAGTCCATTCGTGATGTTTCCCCCTCCCAACATGCTCTGTTAGGGTGACATATTTGTTGGTACGCATGCGTAATAACTAGACATGACAAAATTGGGTTATGTTTTTTTCAAATTGAGGTTATAATTTTTGAAGGCTTGCACTGTTGCCAGTTGAATTTTTGTCTCCCTCCGCAAATTTTTCGGCATTTTGAAATTAGAATTGCAACAACAATGCCATAAAGCAGTTGTAAAAAATTTCAGAGCTTTTACACGTCACAGTTTGACTTCGATCACAATTCATGCATGCAAAATAATAAAAACATAACAGCCTAGTGGGAGGAGGAAACGTTGTGAATGGAGTAGGCATATTTGTACTTAATACTGCCTAGAATACATAGAATATTATTGCAAATATCCTTGCATATAGTATAACAATTTTTAATGGTGGTTATTGAAATATGCAAATGCTAAAACTGGAAAATGACGTATGCAACATCTCCGCACACACCATGTGTGTAAAGGACTGGATTTTCAAACAAAACTCGTTCAAGGTTCTACTATAAAAATATGCATATCTATAGATTTCTCTATATATTCTGATTAGCGTAGATCCTCTGTCACCACTATTTTATCGGGAGCACTGAAAATCATCTGCATTGAGGAATAAACACGCTAAATTAAACAGATGTTATCCAACATCAATACATTCAAACAGGTACGGTTCGGCGGTGATGCAATCAAAGGTTGGGCAATCCAGAGATATTTATAACCCAACTGACAGCGTTACAAAGCAAAATCTATTACTACGATCCCATTGAACTTCGGTTCATTCATAATTTTGACACAGATTTGCAAACTCCTACAAATTACCATCTCAGTTTGCGCAATGCCGCTGTAACACGTTTCTCTGATTTATGGGATTCCAGGATGCGTAGGTTAGAACGGAAATGTGTTTCTTATCAATTTATAGTGCCTGGAAAACGGGTTAAAGTCAATATTTAGTTACCTAGTTTATCTTTGCGATAAAAACGTGGAAATGTGGAGTGAGTCATAAAGGAACAGGACTTATTGCTGGCAAAATTTCGCAAAGCCTCGGCTTGATTCTACTTGATGTTGTTTGTGGATGTTTATTGCTGTTGATCTCAAAAGGTAATTCAATCGCAGTTGCATCAAATAAAAATTATATAGCCTCTACAAATCTACATCCTGCCATATGTAATTTTATGGAATAATCAGAGCGGATGGCAGCCAAACATCTATATTGCAACGTATGCAAACATTTATATTAATATATAAAAATACAGATACCTTATCTATGATTGTTCACAGCCTTATTTTGGTTCTGCTGCGAATAATGTTAAATCCTCGAAAATTTACATCAACTTGGCATGAGACTAAATCAATCCAATAGGTACACACACACACACACACACACACACATACAACACAATGATCATACAGTGCATTCAAATTAAAACGAGCCACGCCGTATAATTCCGTTATTTTTATATTTATAAAAGTCCTAAAACGCGTCAATTTTTCTTTTTAGGGGGACACATTTTTGTGTCAAAATTTAGTCGTTCAGTGTTAGCCCCTCCCCCCAACAACACAAACGTCAAAAAGTTCAAGTAGGAAAGGGGGGTCGAGTGACACCTCACCTTAAAGGGTATCAAATTCTTTCGTTAATGCTTTTTAGTTTTTCAAAATCGGTTCAGTAGTTTCCGAGAAATTCACCCTAAAGATTGTAACCTGCAAAAGAGTAATGTTATGGGCTCACACCTTTTATAACCTTCTCACTTGTGAGTACAACACTTTTTTTGCAAGAGAAAAAACTAAAATAACCGGTAACAACTAGAACTCCATAATCTTTACACAAGTTGGCTTTTAATAATGGGGTGGCTCGTTTTAATTGGAATGCACCCCTGCATTGCAATTTCGTAGTTAGCTCTTACAAATATTTCGCTTATTATGTCTTAAAATGAAGAGCATTTCTTCTATTGCACTTCAAATTAGGCCAGTTTCTCCATTAAACGCTATATAATACGTACTCACTTTCTCACAGTATATAGTGATAAGGAAGATATTACATTTCCTGCAATTAATTACTCGATAGGAAGAGTTTTGTCAAAAACCTGATAACATCACAATAAAACCAAAGCGTGACGTCTAGCTAATAATAGAGTTTACGTAACTACTAATCAAAAAGTGAATAACCGTTAATAACAATCTTATCGAGTGTTTGGCTTCTTTTTTATTGAATATTGCGTAATCTAACACTTACACTTCGCCATAAGAGTATGATCGTATCATAGAATTCGCTACAAGTACGCCAGTTTTGAGAACAATTAATTGTTTAAAATTTTAAAACAGACTAACACGTTTAGAACTGTCAATAATGAATTGCTCATCATGCATAGTTGGATGTATCAAAATTCTGGGATTCTTCTAGATTGCTACTTTTAATTATATATAATTAAATGTCACTACTATGTTGCATGAACCATGCATGATTGGCAAAAACAAATCTGTATGAATATCATGTTATATTAATAAACATGCACGTTTTAGCCGGATTTAGAAGTTCAAATTTCAACAAAACTGGTTCAGAGCAATTTATGTTTATATTTAATACTGTTTGTTTTTATCAATTTTGAAAGAACTTTCCATTTAGTACCTATAACTCAATCTTGCAGGCTTAGCAGATACGAAACTTATAAATAATCAAGCATCAAAATCTTTAGTTTCTCATGTGCTCTTTAGCTACTGTACACTACATAAAAATTTTACAATTCTTCCACTGCAACATTCAAAAATCGATACTGCATTCAACCCCAAGTAAACTCCTGGTTATAAATTATACACGTCACGGGAATGCTTTAGTAGTACTTGTGAACTTTTCCAAGGTTTTAATGATCGAATCTAATTTTTATAGAGGCCACAAAAGATACTTAATAAAATTGAAAGTCGATGTAATACTAAATAAAAGCATGGGAACTTGCCATCTGATATCCAGGTAACAATCCCACATTAATGTATGTATGAAGGTAGTTTGCTATGTGGCAGAAAAACTTTACTGGCATATAAAAATTTGATGGGCACAAATGACACTTAAACAGTAAAAATTAATTTTCTATACGTAACCCCTCGAGAATCGATCGATTTAACCGATATTTATTTCTAATTTTGTTTTTACGCTAGATACTTCGTCCACGTCAAGTTAAATTTCCATCACTTTTCAGGTTAAAAATTATTAAATATGCATACGTTTAAAGAATGAAATTTATGTTGTAACTGAACTTTTAATTTATGGCCAAAATTATTTAAATTTATTATTTCATCATAGGTACCGAGTAGAATTGTACTTTCTTGAAATAAAAGTAGGTATATAACAGATTTGCTTATTTTATAATTTAAAAAATTATTATATATATTAATTTGTCTTTTTCTAAATGTTTTGTTCTCCAAAATGCATATTCAGGATTTTTAAAATTACAAGTTATAAAGTTTTTATGAAAAATCAGTATTTCTACTACAATGGATTAAAAGTTAATAGTTGATCTGTCAAAATTAAAAAAGAAAGAATTTTGGGCGAATTCAACAAGTGAATCCTAAGTTTTTTTTATATTTTCAGCGAGTCACAAAAGGATCACAAGCTGCTAAATCCAAGAACTTGGCAGGCCATGGCAAAATTCCGTTCTGACAAATAAAGTTGATTGAACAAACATTTTTTTTAAATATTCGTATAAACGCTCAGTGCATGAGTAGTGGCTCCGTACTGTTGAAACCATAAACCACGGAGGTGGTACAGAAACCGACACAATCTTAACACTAACTGAGTCTTCAGCATATTCGCGTACGAAGCAAGGAAACAAGATTGTGAATTGTCGTTTAAATAACCGTTGAGCAGCTGTTATAGACCAATTTTTTTAAATATCGTTAATAGTAGGTGTGAATCCCATGTTAAAAGTTCACGGGAGTTGCAGATCATGAGAAAGTTTGGTTTTGAGGAGGGGGGGGGGGCAAAGCAGTCCTTCAAATTTCAAATGAAAAAATGTATAGCGTCAGACATTAAAAGAAGAAGCAAGGATAATACTCGTGCGCACTGTAGACTCTGTAGTTGTCATTTTAGTTTATCATTGTTAACAGTTTCATAGACACTTCAGAAGACTGCCAAGTGTTTAACAGTTTCGGAAGAGGAAATAAGAGAATAACTGACGTTGGAAAAAACAGCAGCCCTTTGGCAACTTAGAAGCCGTGTCCTGCCGCTATGGTATTTTCTCATTGGATCTGACTCGAATTCTTCAATGGAAAGAATGTCTAAGAGAATTGTATTTAATGCGTGGGAGAAGAGCCCATAGTCGGTAACTGAAACAATGATGAACATTATGGATCATCCGTTCACCCTTCTTGGTTTGCACGTACCGGAATTCAAGTATATTGCTTTTTTATTAACAAACAAGCAAACTGCGCGCTACGCGCACGTGAAATAGGATACGCGAAAGGTCAAGCTTCGATCCGAGCGCTAAGATAAGAAAAACAAAACCTAAACAAATATAAACATCTGTGAAGCAGGAACGTGAGATTTTATTTAGTGCCACAGACAAACACACATTAAGGAAAATTATATTATAAATATGGAGATTAAGAGGAGGACACCATGCCTCAGGAAAACAATATTTTGTCATTTAAACCAAAATTCAGAAAACACTACCTCCTATATAAAAAGCTTTTTGCATCACTATAGACATTTTATTTACCACTTCCAGATCCTTGCCAACATGGGTAGAAGAAAAAAGCTAATAGACTTCTACCAGTATGGACCCATATTCCCATGGTTGCTGCCGCTTGTCAAGAGATCGTCATTGGTCAAGCGTGGATGCAAGCAGAATTGTTGTAATGGCAAACCCGAAAATCTGCCACATTGAGACGTAGAACCGTTAGATTTACCAACAAAGTAATAAGTAAAAGAGTTGTAGTTGTACATTTTTTAATCGATAATTTTTTTCTCCAGGGGTTTTCATTGATGAGTTACGCTAGTTACTGTCATCAACGAAAAAATATATGAATATAAACAGAGATGAAAAAAACATATGAACCGTATGAATACCAATCAACTCACACGACTGCTACACACATACAAACTAATCGGAAACGAGATTTTGGCAGGCCAAGAGAAAGGTGGAGTGTTGATCCGGAACAGGTTGTGAGACCTAACAATACAATCTAAAAAACAAGGCCTCATCTCTCCGGCTTAACGTCAGCACATGGCCAATTTGGTAATTGATTTTATTTTATGTGACTTTACTCCGCCTCCAGCCTCGAGATAAGATGTTTTCATTGGCCAATTCGGCCTTCTTGTACTGACCTCAGGCCTGAGAGCTGAGGCCTTGTTTGTCAGCCGATATGGAACCCACCGACGAGTTACGTTAGAAAATTCACTTTGGGCTCCCTCAAAACACTTTACGAACACCACAGAAGAATTATCAACATCTGGCCAGACATTAGCATGAATTGTAACTCACACATATGGATTCACATCTACTAAGTAGAAGTAATGAATGCATGATGTTGAGAAGTCCCGACAGTTATAACTACTAAATGCTCTGCTTTAAATCACAGAACTTCCCTAGACAGGGTTGGCAAAAACCTGGGTTTTTTTCAGAAATTATCTGCCCCCTGGGTTTTTCGGGTTTTACTGGGGTTTCGGGTTTTATTGGGTTTTTCGCAGGGCCGTAACTAGGTATAGGAAATGTAGGCCCCCTCCTACAGGCGCAACCGACCAGGGGCGCCAAAATGGCAGTGCGAAAAAATATTTCTTTCATACTAATGAAACAAAAACAAATTAAGGAGTGGTCAATTTTACGGACGAATTAATTTGTAATATTAAAGATTTTACCCTAAATACGATGCTAATTATAATCATGGGAATTGCTACCAATCTGGTCGACACATTACATTCCATGCTAACGATGATTTTCTATATTATAACAAATTACGAAGTTTCGAAATTATATGTCAAGACAGAGTGTCTCACACAGGGTTAACATCAATAGAGACATTTTACAAATTATCTCATTTGAACAATATATTTAAAAATTTGCAACAAAAAAGGAAGAAAAACTTGTAGCTAAAATAAATACCAATAAATTAAACTTTTAAGGTTAGGTGTCAGGTACGAAAAGTACCTTTAAGTATTATTATTATTATTTATGTTTTCTGTTCATATGATACTAAGCATAATCGTGTGAACTTATTAGTTAGAATTGCGTTTTATGTTCTTTATTCGAATTCCCATTATTTTGTTTGTGTTTCTAATAAAACTGAAATAGTAAAAGAAAACGCCTAGTAATACGAATTACATTAATTTACAAAGAAAGGGAAAAATCGCATTCGGTGGGATACGAACCCGTGTTCCTAGAGGGAATCTGCCATGTTAAACCGATAAAAATACCAAGGGTTTATTCAACGGTTTTTCTGGTTTTGTAAACAAACTTTTCATTACTTTTAATAGGGATTTTATCGCAAAAAACAGTTATTTATTATGCCGATTGGATGTGTTTTCTAAAACTACGAGCAAAAGTATATTTTATCTAATAATAAAGAAGGTTTATTACTGCCTGTTTTTTTTGTATTCATAATATAATATGTACTCCCGTTATTATAATTATTGCTTTATATTTTTGTTTTTTAATTTAATTTAATTTATATTTTATTTTGTGTTAGACGCGTTTTTGTGTCATATTAAAATGATGAAACAATAATTGTACTGACCGGGGTAGCCGTCCCCCTGGCACCTTCCACTTCAACTATTATTGCAACTCGTATAGAATTAGTAAGTATCCGATGTCTACTGATCTTTCACATTACAGCACTTACTTTAAATCGGTAAATCCGCTCGGCTGCTATCGGCTGCAGAACCACTAGGCGGAGCAACATGTCTTCGCGGGATCCCTAGCCGGAGCAACATGTCTTCACTCTCCTTAATTATCATGTAATCACGATAAAGAACCTCTGGAATCTATCGTTTGCTGTAGTTTCCAAAAACAGTTACCAATATGATGAAAGCAACTAACACGTGCATTCTACAGTAGCTATCATGTGACGCATTAACTAAGAATAGGCATTGTTGCAACTCATCCTATTATCCGACATAATAGTTTGCTTTGCTTGACGCCACTTTGAGAGCGAATCCGTGGGCCGAATTGGCTGATTGTGGTGTCAATCGACTCGCAAGTAAGCCAGTAGTAGGGTTTTCAAATTTTTATAAGTGACTTTTTTATGTGGATTTTCTAACCTCAAATTAACTCGACACACAAAATGGATCACTCTTGTACAAATTATTATTTCGCGCCCAATTTGGGTGCAAAACGGTAGTAATTAATTATCGCTTTGACAAACATACATACGTGGCGCCAGTGCAAGAATTTCAAAAATTCTGCCCCGATTGGAATTCTATCCCTGACCAGCACACATGCTTACTTACCATTGCAACCAAAACTTAAAATAATGCACCTTTACAAACTACCAAATATTTTAACCTTAGCATATATTATTTTAACAGTTGTTTATTTTTAAAACTTTTAAATTAAAATTGTTGGATTTAGTTTTGAATATCTACCTATTTGTTTTCAATATACATCATACATACTGAAATAAATGCAGAAGTCACTAAAATAAGTATTTTATGTCACCTTTATCGTCTGTGTACTGAGGGGCGCAAAAATGTTGGCTAGCCTACAGTAACATTTTGCTTAGTTACGGCCCTGTTTTTTCGGGTTTTAGATAAATTCACTGTTGTGTGGATTAGGTATCTTATATAAAAATCTGAATGAATATTAGTTTTTATTTTTAGGTAAAAGGTAGATACTTGGGTAATTTGTAATTGAGCTGTAAATGTGCAAATAAGCATTATTTAAACATGCAAATCATGTAAATGGGGTTATATGTATACTTAAAAGTAGGTTTATCAAATTATGTTCTACAGTAAGAGGTTTCCACTGTCAATTGATTCTGAGCGGCTTCCTTCAAAGGGATTCCCTCATTCAATGATTGCCAGTTTAGAAAATTAGATGTGGTCATCGCACAACTTCCTTTTACTGGTTGTAAAATTTTAATTTTATGACTTTTTCAAATCGATACTTCCCAAAAAACTTTTGAAAAAAGTTATAGTTAATTACCTAATATTAAATCAATTTGTAAAAAATATTATTCCCATTATTTTTGTGAAAATTTAATTTTGCGATTTTTCAAAAGTACCGATACGTCTTACAAAAACTTCTTTAACAAAAGTTATAGATAATTACGTAATATAAAATAATTTTTAATAGTATGTATACTATTTTATTCACAACCACTTTATTCTAAACAGCAATTGCAAAACTGCCTAAGACAGTTTTTCAAAACTGCCATTAAGCTAGTAATAATACAGTGAGGATCTGTTGCCATGACAGCGGTCGGGATATAACTACTTCCCACCCGCTGTCATGGTAACCTATTTCCCACCCGGGTTGGAAAGTCGACGTTGGTAATCGCTAATTTTCTAACTTCTTAAAAGGCAGCAATGACCTTATTACATATATGATTGTGAATCAAATATTTATATTCCTATTATTAATTTTTGGTCCCAAGAAAATCTTTGTAAAAATGCAATTTTGCAATTTTTCCAAAAACTATACTTTCTACAAAACAATTGTTAAACGAACATTATAAATAATTGCATAATATATGATCCCGTTCTATGAAATTTAATTTTGATTAAACAATTATAAAATTTCCCCACAAAACGGAAAAAACAAAGAGTAAAGTGCCAGTTGCCGGTTTAACCAAAAATCAATAGGTCCTCTCAATTTATATTAGAAACGATGGTATAAATTTTCTGGCCAATCCATTGGATGACTGACAGACTAAGAGACATCACTGCGAAAACCGCAAAAATCACTAGTTTGAAAAAATCAGGAAATTGTTATTAATGGAAAATTTTCTACCACTTACAGCTTAAGAATACTTTTTTTGTAAACTTTTGAAAAACCCAGATTTAGTCTAAAACCCGCGGGTTGTTTCAGATGGGAAACTCATGCCAACCCTGTCCCTAGATAACAGCAGAGCTTATACATTTTTAAATGTGACCTATCTTTATGGTGTATCTTATGCAATAGCCGAACAGAAAACACTACATTTTTCTTGTTTGCTTTGTTATAGAATGTAGAATAGACTAAAAGCATTTTTATTAACCTACCACACACATTATTGATCTGCCCTACTTGCTTTTAGTGTTATTAAGTTCAACATTTTCTAATTTACAAAAGTGATACTTCTTTTTAGAAATCAAATCAAATTTGCAGTAATGTTTACTCTCAATATACACTATATAACATGCACGTGTAAGGAAAACAGGGAATTGCCAAATCGTTCCCTAGATACCTTGCATTAGCAGGGAAAACGTGAAAAATTCAGGAAACCAAAACAAACAACTCCACAGGGGATCCTTGAATTAATGCGGTGAAAACCAGTGACCTCAGGGCCAGATCGTTTCTATGCACGAAGTGGTGTAACGTAATCACAATAATTTTCGGAAATATATCATGAAATGTGAAGGTAGCAACACTCAGTGGTCGCGCAGTAATAACTAACGGTTTGATTTTTCACTAGAGTTATCAAAACTCCATTTGTCTGACAGCAAAAATTCACCCTATTTGCAGCTGGAATTAGCCTCGCCCTAGCTTCGAGGACAAAATTGCTGGTGATTGCATGGACTCCTCTTAGTACACAATTAATCTCCGATGTGTTTATATGCACAGTCGGATACTTCATGAATAAAATCAATTACATCCACTTAACCCAAATACGAGGCAAAGTGATGGTTCAGTCGAGTCAATGTTTCCAGCGCGTAGTTGCCAAAATGCGAGGACGTTGTTGGGTTCTTCATTAATTTATTTAATTGTCAGTGTCATTTTTGAAGTAGGGCAAAGAGCAATTTTCTGGGCGCACATTATGTGATTCAAATCTTTGCATGATTCGCTGTTACTCCTAAATTAATAGTAATGCTCGACGTTGCGAGGCACGTGTTACTGCAAACGCCATTTTAATCGGTTTGTGTTTACAGATTATATCACCAAACGCTCTACCTCAATGTCATTTGCATACATTTTTTTATTAATATTTTTTAATCATATATAACATGCCATACATGTAAGTTTCATTACAGTTCTTGGACAAACTGGATTATTTCCCTGAACGTTTAAAGAAGTCTTCATTTCAAGAGTTGTGTATGGCGTACGTGTAATCAAGCTATAAATGTGCATTGCCAAATTGAAGGTATTGCCAATTACTACATAATGAAAATTATTAAACATTACGTAATTGTTTTCGATCTCCACCATTTTTACAATTTACAGTTTTTGTCGCAACCTCTTAATCGATAGCGACCAACCTGCATTTATACGAACGGTCTCATGAAACTACAAAACTTTTGTGAAAACAGCAACCGCTTCGGCTTTAAAGGAAAGTCACGCCGGATGGAGCTTAGCACGATAACTCTAGGACAACATAACCTATCAGGGTGATTTCATCGCCAGCTTGTTTGGAATGTTAATGCAAAGAACTCAATAGCTTTTGAGAGAGACCGGTCGCTTTTCTTTTTATGTGTTTATCGACTGTATTCGGACTAGCAGAGCGAAGTACTGCAGGGCTGCTGTGAGATCGCAAGGTCGAACCTCGGGCCCGACAATATTTTTTAATTGCCAAAAGATGTGAATTAAAGCACCAGCTCA
Organism: Agriotes lineatus; assembly: GCA_940337035.1. NCBI lineage: Eukaryota > Metazoa > Arthropoda > Insecta > Coleoptera > Elateridae > Agriotes > Agriotes lineatus. The sequence goes on along the minus strand of OW679194.1, from coordinate 197,181,010 downwards.
ACAATTTACGTAGACTGAATGTATGTTCATGAGTGCGAACCCCAAAGGGCGCGTGAATAAAACCGCTCTGTCAACAGGATGTCGAAGTATAGATCAGGGGTTGGCACCGTTTCATCATGTTTTACTTACAATTTCACTACAAGATAATTATAACTATAATTATAATTATACAAAACATATCTTTTCTCCTTATACATAATTTGAAAATAGTTATTTCACTGTTCTTGGTTAGCTATTTATACATTGCTACATAAGAGCATACGGCTCTCCATCTTTAAAAGTTGGCGTTGCCCAGTAAATTCAATCTATTGAATATTCTATTATCACAATATCAAAAGGCGATTTTTATAACTTATGAAAGGTTGCTTAAACCATCAACTAGTAGATTTTCGAAGATAAACCATTCGCATAATACAGGAGAGGTGGAAAGGAAGACCCTATACAGGGTGTTGAAACCAATTCGTAAAAACTAATTCTGCGATTTCAACCCAACGTGCTTTACGTCAGAATTTTAATACCCAGCACATTGGTCCCTCGCTGAATATCATTAATTCCTGGGTTAGAGTATTGAGTAAACATAGTAGCGTTTGTGATAAAAAACGGACAGGTAGTCCACGAACAGCTAACAAACGCCGAAAGGCAGGTTGGGTTAAAATAATAGAATAAGTTTTTACGAACAGATTAACAAAAAAAAGTCGCTGATTGCTCCAATTATTCATTTTGTATCAATTATTATTGCACATAAACAAATCTCTCACTTTAACTTTTGATGTTTGAATACTTGACGTTTCAGTAACGTCAAACAGAAAACTACTTGTTTTATTAATAAAACAATATCACCATGACACCTGTATTATGCAGATTGCTTCAGCATAATTAATAGATTTTAATTTATGGTTCAATGTTTGTTTTGATTGCTTAAGGAACAACAAAGACAGAGGTCGGTACAATATATAATTATGTAGGTATATGAAATTTTCGAAGGTATATAAAGATCTGCTTGTAAAAACAACGAAAAGAATGAAAAAACCACATATATGTATAAACACCAGGACTTCAATTGTTTAATGACAAATGGGGCTTTTAAAAATGCAATTTGTATCCATGCATCGATTTTTAGGTAGAAAATCAGTTACTTCTATATTCTATGGTGATATTACGAACAACTGCAAAACTTTAATGTCAGCGTGAAACAACTGCACTTTAATTAGTTCCATTTATTATACAAATAAATTATTCGAGTCTTCAAATTTATTTGTGTACTTCGCACTAACCATTACAAATTTTCTGTGTCGACACGTCTTTGAGAAAAACACCAACAAAGAAGTCGGTAATTCCCCGGTATCGAGTTAAAACTACCACAAAACCGATACTCTAGTCACGGATAGTGATGTAAATTACCCGGGTATTTATTTTGAGGGGTAAATACCCGGGTAAATATCCAAAATGGGTATTTAAACGGGTATTTATAGCTTTTTTACAAATATTATGAGCTTATCTAACCAGTATAACTGATTGGTAAGTGAAGGTGCTCTATTCGAATTTTATAAAAATTTAGAATAAAATAGCTGTACTGAGAGCATTTACAGCCCAAAATACCGACGGGGACATAACTATACATGCTGCCTAAAATTGTACGTAACATGGCAATTTCATGAGTTGGAAAAGGTTCGAATACTATTTTCCATAAGAGTAACCGAAATAGAAAATAATTACTTGGGTAACTAGGCAACAAGTAGCTATTTTACTTACTTATGGCCTAGCTAAGTAATTATTCGAAGCTTTTCCAACTTATGGAATTTCCATGTCACGTACGATTTTAGGCAACCTGTATATAACAGTACCTGAGATAGCATGAATAAAAAACAGAATTCAATACTTGAATAAGAAAGAGATGAACATAGAAACAAATATTTGAGTATACTTTACGCTCATTTTAATTATGGCATGTCAACTAAATATGCCTACTAAAATAACATTTTTGTACGGTTATCTCTTTCTTACGCAAGTATTATGTGCTATTGTTTTGCTATCTCATTGCTGTTATATTTATGTATTGAGATAAACATTATTTTGTGAGTAAAAGTTAGCTTAGCTTACTAAATATTACAAATTTGATAAATATCTACCCAGTTTTTAGGTATTTACCCGAAACAGGGATAAATACCCATTTATAATTTATAAATATCCTACCCACTGGGTATTTACCCGACCCACATCACTAGCCACAGACACTAATATCAAAAATGTTTGTATGGCAGATTTTTAATACTTCTTCGTTGTGTTTTAATATAGTTTAAATATAACGAATGAATTTCATTATGTAATAGCTCAATTTATATTGTCCGTGCAGGTGTGACTTCCAGCCAAGGTTGCTTCCGGTTGCTGCGTCTCAAATTTTACTTAACATATTTATACATTTTTCGTATAGAAGACTGGAAAATTATTTTATGTACGACTTTTTCTGTAAATCGAGTAGACATTGATTAGTCAGTAGTAACAAGCTCAGAAGATTAGTTTAATTTCGGCAACCTTGACCTATTCAAATTACAAAAATTAGTTCCAAAGTAATTTCTTTGAATAAATATCCCATAAAATCAGTCTTGAGAAGACGACGGCTAAGTGCAATGTAACTTCAAACCATTATACATTAATTTTTGATCATACTATAGAAAGACGAATAATAGCTATTTATATAATAAGTATAAAATAAGACTTTATTGGACGAGCCATGTTTATCGCCGAGCGAGTTTATAGACGGGACTAATGAAAAGGTATTTTGACCCCTTGATTATATCTCGTACAAAGTTTTATGTTCAACTGCTAAAATTACCCCGTTAACAAAACAAAATCAAGTTTATAAACTTGACGTCTACTCTGTGACAGAAACAATTGGCATATACATAGTTGCCTTGAGAAAATCCGACTTAATTTACTTTATCATTACGGGTTAATCCGATAAACTAACATAAAACAGGTCGTTATGGTACAGTCGCACATAACAAAAATACAAAAGGCCTGACTGCAAAAATGATTCAAAATTATAATAATTAATTAGTAGGTCAAACGATATTCTGATTAAATATATTAATGCGGTAAGTACTTTTATTTAAAGATTCACAATTTATGAATATCAAAATAAAAAGTATCCTATCGAAGCGTCCGTGCTGAACTACAGAAAATTCATATAAAAAATTGGCTTAATGCCGAACTTTAACCAGTAATTAGTTTTGTTATGTAATACATGAGCTATTGTGTACAGAAAGAGAAGGTTGAACAAATTAAGCATTGGCGTAGATTGTTATTATCTCTATTAATACACCTGTACAAACACCAAAGGGTATTTTAAAACTGGTACGGCGAAGTTAGCAAAATTGACAACGCGCTAGCCTTTAGATTATCTCTCGAAAGATTATAAACGCAAACACTGCATTTTATGTGTTTATATAGCACAGATAAGCTCGTAGGCCTTTTATGAATGCCTTTCATAGTAGTTTTTTTCCATCGCCTGACTTAATGCCCGGTTTAAATGTAGTAAATGGTTTATTAATTTTTGTATTTTAATTTCTGATTCACAGCGGATATACATATTAAAACGATTTGTTTGCTGTTAGGAAGAAATATTTGGAATTTAAAATATTTGAATATATTTAGTAAAATGTGGTGGATATTTGGATACCGAACCTGTTACTGCATACAAAAAACTTTTATACATCAAAAAATTCTTATATAGTATTTTTAAGTTATTAATTGACTGAAAATACTATTAAGAATAATAAATTGTAATCCGAGAAATATGCATAATATAATGCAACATCAAATTTAATCGACTACTTACAGAATTTTCTTCTGATGCAAAAGTGCTTTCCGAAGTATCAAAGTATATAACAAGATATTGTAATGTTTTCCTAATTCTTGTGTCAGACCGCAATTTTGCATAATAGTTAATTATGGTAGGCCCAGAGGGGTAAGTTCTCCAGCGAATTATTTGTAATAATAACACGCGCGTGTCATACATAATTTTATCCATCAACTCAATAAATACCAAAAAAGCATAAATATTGTATTGACAGCCGTGAAAAGCCAGTGACAAATTGGAAACTACCAGAGATCAAATAAATTTATAATTCGAGTTGCTTGTGATTCGTGTTACACGTTTGTCAGTCTATGGCAAATTCAGGGTTAGTAGATTAGGTTTTGTTGGTTATTTGACACAGACTGACGTAAAACTAACCTGTAAATCTAGAATTTAACATAGCTTTATATAAAATAGAACCCTAGGGTTGTATGGCCTACATAATACAACTGACATCAGTGTAATTATGCCTCGATCTATAATATGTGGGTTGTGGATAAAGTATATAATGTACACCAAATGTAAGTCTGTAAGTAATGTTTTGTATTTGTTCTCTCATTCAGTAAAATAACTAACGCTCCCTAGACGTATAATAAAAATAAAAAACCGTAATTTTATCCACTAATCGCTTATTAAAGATAAATATACAACTTGAATCAATGTTGTCTAGTGGTTAGACACTAGAACCATTAGAATGATCAAATACTCATTATTGAAAAATGTCACAAGTAGGTTTTTTACATATTAAAGTAATTTTTAAATATATAAGGTCGCTCATAAGCAGTAACAATTCAATGTAGTATACTTAAAGCAAAAGTTAATATATTCCGGTATAACGAACGCGGTGAAGTGTATTGATTGAAAATTCCAGTATTTATTTGTGCATTTAGATAAAAATACAATATTATGAATCATTATAGTGTGATAGCATAATGGGATAGTGTTTACTGTGCAGGGTTGCCTCTACCTTTATGGATTATATGTAAAAGTAGCCAAACTATATTGTTTCGTATAATGAAATGGCCACACTTGCAGCCGTTGCATTTGAGGTCAGGGTAATTATCGTTGTATATGCGGAAACGAAAACCATTTTTAAAACATTCTAAAATCTACTCTTATAGGAGTATCAGTTGCGATCAATTGTTTTTGTAATGTAAAACTTTCTCTAAGATTTTATCTAGGCTTGAAACAAGCAATGTCAGGATTAACATTGGCCTGTTTAAAAGTTTGTCAAGTTACAAGATTTAAAAAAAATATTTAACATGAATTTAATTTCTGATAACATTATGGAATTTACTTATTAATTAAAATAACTTTGCAGTATTCAGCTGACGATTGGTTAATCAAAACATAGTAATTCAAAATATAAATTCTAAATAATGTATTGAACTGGACTGCCAACAAATTGTAACACTAACGATAAAAAGTAGCCGACTTCTAACATTTTTGGCGTTGACCGTATATGCAACGACCGCATCTGAGACGACACCTGTTTAAAACACATGAGGTTAAAAACGTCGTTCTCTGTTATTGTCAATAGAACATTTTGTTGTTTTAACTGACAACGCCTACGGCTTTTTACGATGTATATTGAAGCATGTACCAATAATGAAATTTAGTATATGTTTGGTTACAGATCAGAAAATTGGAAACGAAACTGCAAGGCTACATTATTGCAGCATTCTTCTATAATTATTATCGCTGATGGCGTTTCTTTATGCTTGATTATTGCAGAAATTATCTTAGAACTAAGAATGTCGGTCCGTATCGTTTTAAGTTTTAATAAAACCCCAAAAGCAAGCCTTTTGAAGCATTTGCAAAAAGCTCAATGATCCCAGTACCAGCAGAAAAGAGCTTACTCGACGACTTATTGAATAAACTGCAATCTACATAAAATGGCGTTTCATTGACAAAACATTCACAAAATATACGAAAACGTTCAAAATGCGAATAAATTACATATTTGTATCAATAATATTATCATTAAGTTGGTTACGAGTTCGTTACTATTTAAAGAATAAAAGTTAGACCTGTTAAGTGTTTGTTTACATTAGTGGATGCAGTAGTAAGGACTTGATAGATCTATATGTTTATCATTGCATAATATGTAAAGCAGCTATTTAATCTGTTTGCTTATAATTGACCTAATTTATATTCAGTTAAAAGCTTTTAAAGAAATTTCAGGACCTGCTAACAAATACCACATTTTATACGCTGGTTCGTAGTAGGACCCAGCCATTGCCGACGCGCGATCAAGTGGTTGGGAAACTTGGCTGCGGTGCTGAAGGTGAGGAGTTCAATCTTCATACACAGCTTTAAAAATTGGGTGCAGAAACTACAGTCGTCGAAGTAGGGAAGTAAGGCAGTCGTAAATAAGTCATGTTGGCGTGGCAGACTTCTACATGGAGTGCAATTCCCCGAACTTCATACTCTAGTACTATGCTATTTGCACCTTTTTATTTGACTATCAGCTTTATAAAACGTAAAATAAATATTACATTTTCTAGAGACCTATAAAACCCTAACCTTTAAAATATAAACGATAGCAACTTATGTTTTATAAAACTTAGATTGATGTTAAAAATACTTTTTATACTCGCAGAGTGTAAGGTGTTACATCACCTTCATAGAAAAAAATTTGTAATAGTACGTTTTGCAACTACAAAAACGATGGTGTAGTTTCCTCTTCTAAATATTATTTTTAACATTTGAATTGCCATAAGCTGCAAATGCCTGGCTATGGCCCGTGCAGAAGGTTAGTAAATTATCTGCACAATAATTGAGAAACTAACCTATCCACACGGATGAAGGTTAACCCATGCTAGTGGGCACTTAGCTGTCTTGGATGAATTTCCTGCAACGTTTAAGTTGTTTATGTAGGAAGCTGTGCACTGGAGGTTAATTGTGTGTATGTCATACAGGTGTTCTTGCCAAATTTCCATTAGAACTAAACCAAAGTTCAGCTATGCAAACTATTTATATTGATTTCAAACTGTTACATAAATTATGTAATTACCATTAAGGCGTTTACTACCCGAATTTCTATTAGGCAAGATTGTTTCACGATGGAGTTATATAAAACCACATTTGGTTAGCTGTATTAGTTCATGGAAAAGTACTTTCGTGATTCGACCTCTAACAGATGAGGTAATAGGTAACTATTAGTTTTTTTTCTGAAAGGAAGCTGCCAAATCTCAACTGGTCCAACTAGTATTTTTTCTTTAATGAAATTCCAATTTAAATGTTTCGCTACGGCTACAGCCACTACTACTTATGTAAAATCTTGCACTTTTTCAAAAGTTATATTGTGCCATAGGCATAGCTTAGGAAAAATCTATTTTTACTGATTTTGCATTCTCTAGTTGAGTCACATCCGTCTAGTCTAAGCCAAGCCCACGACTAAAAATGGAAAGTTGGAATATTTATATACGAATTCAAGAATGTAGTTTTAAACGAAATTCATTATCAAAACTAATTATGAACAAAATTGCAATAATTTTTATCGGCACCTTTAAAATGTTAAATCCTTATTCAAAAAAGCAGATATAAGTGAAATTAATTACTCCTGATTTGGGAAGTGTAGATGTCATGTAAGTTGTATCTTTAATATATTTTCAAGTGTATTTATATACACTCCGTTCACTCCATTTGTGATTCTGAGCAGGCTTTGCATGTGCATTACTACAACTGTGTTGGTAACACAACAAAAATACCAAACTCAAATCAAAATTTGACAGTTCATCTCCCTTCGTCAAGTAAATTTAAGTTGTTGTAACTAACATAACTGTTCCTCCAGTTCGGCAAGGTACCACGAATGGGTTTTCTCTAACTGAAATACTTCCAGAAGTTACAAAATGTAATGTCATTTTGACTTTTTGTAACTAAATATTTGATACACTGGTAAAATATTCACAGTCAAGGCCTGCTCAGAATCACAACTTAAGTGAATGGAGTATAGACTCAGTTCACTTTACATATTTAATGGCAAAAACTACATAAAAAATTCCATTCTTATTTATTATACATTTGATTATTCGTATTAAAAATCAATCTTATACATTTTAAAACGTAGTTTCTGGCCACCCTAGTCAGAAATATCATTAAAAAATTACGTAAATGTCTTCTGTTATTTTGGTTAATATTTATTTTACTTACAATTATAATAAAACACATAGTATTCATTAGTCAAAGTGGAAAATCTTGTTTTTCTATTATAACATTAACTACCTTGCAAGAAAGAATAACACTTGGCCGTGTTCATTTGTGTTACTAATTATATTTTCCGTTGGTTTCACTTTCCTTTTTTTGATTGTTTCACATAATTACACCGGTTAATTGCCATGGATACTATTAGGGCATAACCGTAACATGTTCCGTAAGATTATTAGATTGCGATTGACAAGAAAACACTTACAGATTATACATCTATACTTAGAACAGGTCAATTAAATTACACTGTATTACCCATTGCATTATTTCCTAATATTTGATATTACTCTACCACAACACCAAGTGGCTCCTCAATTTAGTTATTTACAAAAAAATACGTGGTATCAATCATTAACTTTATTTCTTTGGAAATTAAATATCGTATGACCAAAAATTATGTGCATCTAGTGCCCGGGGCTATGGAATAGTTAGTAGTTACTAATTTATGAATGCAACTATAAGTAATTTAAAATCAAATGTCAAGTTTGAGATTGAGCATAAATGTGGTTGCATTCATAAATTAGGAACTATTCTTGGATGTTGTCATTTTCAACTTTAAAGGGTAATTTAGCTTACAAATCCTGAAAGGATAAACATGTCTGCACGTAAGCATGTACTTCTCGTGTTTGATAATTGTTAACGTCATTAGCCCGATATACGGCAAATAACGTTTATAACCAACCAAGTCTATTATTTGCGTATAGCCCATGTGTCGTTCAAGATTTTTCGTAATGAAAATTTGAAGAATAATTTACGAGTATTTAACATCATTTAAAGATCACGTGGTCCGTAACGACCGGCGGCCCTTATGAATGACTTTTCATGCGTTTGTCTTGTTCAGTTAAAATGCAATAACGCTACAGTATTACGAACAAGATAAAGTCGGGATTTCAACCATTGCCTGGCGATTGTTACGTGGTTTTAAACTGAACCAATTGAAAGAGGTTAATATAAGACAACCGAGCATGTAAAACATCGGACGTGATTATGAAAATCTGCTGTTTCTCTACCCACGAAATACTATTTAGAGCAAGCAGGAAACGACAAAACTAATGTTATGTTTCGGATAAGCCAAATTGTCATATACATTTTAAATTCCCATTTTTACTTCCCTCGTCTGAAAGACGAAGGCAGTATTGTAATCACGAAAAAGTCACCTTGTTAGATTTCTTCAGATCTCCACGTTTCACGGTCCCTAGATGACGAAAAAGAGGTTTTCTCAATTCCGTCTGTCTGTCTGTCTGTTGGCGGTATAACTCAAAAACTATTTTTTGGAGGACGATACTTTGCATACATATTATGCATCTATCTGGCATGGAACCGAGAAAATTTCAGACAAATATATACAGGGTGAGTACTTTAAAAATAAAATGTTGTTAATTTTTGTTTGAACTCAAAAATACATAAAAATTATAATTTGTACATAGCGTAGGCTTTATCCTTGACAGATACAGAATAAATGTTCTACAAGTAAAAAATGTGCAAATAATAAGTGCGTTATGTTGACCTTTTTACGCCGCGGGCCGCATAAATGCGTAAATCCCAAACCTTCAAATAGACGGGAAACGCATATTTGGGCAAGGCCGTAAATTCAATCCTAGGATGTGCATTCGAAGATATACTTAAAAAAAATGTACACTATCTGGAATTACCTTGCGGATATAAATGTGTAGGTCTCCATCTTTTTGAGAATGCAAAAACCCAGAAAAAATATTTTCCGAAATTGCTTTAGTACTAAGAAGTGATGAATTTTATGCGTACATCGCATTTACAGGCTTTAGCTTTAAATATTTCTCAATGATTCTTAAACTAGTGGAAATCGTATTCTTTCTAGATTTAGATGATATCAAATTAATCTCAAAATTATTTTTAACAAATGCTACAGAAATTATTTAAACGAAGCGTACGGGGAATGTGTTGCATAAATATCAGCATCGACGTATATCGTAAAAACTATTGCACATAAATATAAATATACATCCTGCGTATATGTTTGAAAAGGAAGGAAGAATTTTTTTGTGAAAGAATTATCTACATTGGTTTATTTATGTAAAAAATATAATTAATTTTCCATTGCCTGATTTGATTGAAACGCACCTCATTTCGGCACGAAACTTAAGACATGCCCGGCGTCAATGTTAAGCCAGCTGAAACGCAACGATATGAAAAGGGCTTCGTAGGGTTGCATGAAATTGGTCAACAATTTGTTCGCAGTCCCAAGCGCCGCGGTTCAAATCCCTTCACTAACGGATTTTTTATTTGAAAATTGCTGTAATTCGCATTCACGGGTATACCTTTATTGTTTCCGTATTATTGGGAACGTGAAAACATATTTACACCTAGTTTCCTTTGATTTTCAAATTTATTCAGTGTTACAAGTTACAATGTCCACCTGAGAGGGAAGTTCCTTTTACAAATAGTTTCCTTTGCTTTCGGAGTGTCTCAACCATTGTCGACCTATATTTGAAGTTTGTTCGACTCCAAAAGGTAAAAAGGTTGCCATGGCGGAAATTAGCACAATAAATAAATAATTAGCAAAATCTTTTTAATAATACATACAGACAGGTAACGGGATAATCAATATATGACTGGAGTATAATTTGGAGTAACTTTAATAACGTCTTTGCAAGCAAGTTGTTTGCAGGAGTAATTGCTAACACGCTACGACAATTCTGACGTTACATTATTATTAAACCATTTAAGGGTCGCATTAATTGCCCTGCAGTTAGATGCATAATTGCATGCCATTAAAATACGATGCTATGCAATTACGTAGGTAGGGACCATGAGGGCTTAGAATAGCTCTACAATCGGAAACTGACGTCCCAAAAACTTCATCTGTGGGTGGTACATGTATATGAATAGATTTCTTATAAATACATACTGGGTTGCTATACAGATTGTCTCAGATCTTTTGGAAATTGGAAATATATGAGTACAAGGAGGCAGGCTAAAAGATAGAGAAATTATATAGGGTTCGAAAAAAGATCATTATGCATCCATGGATATTACTAAATTTAATCTAATTATTACTTCCTCTTACGATAAAGGAAGTACCTAATTTACCCCAAAAATTCGAAATTGAGTTTTCTACAGATCTTCACGTTTTCGAGTCCCCTGAACCCAATAAACATGTTTTTGTTCATTGGTCTGTGTTTACTCTTGTGATTTTTCAGTTTTTTTTCGATTTTTTCAAAAACTGCTCTAACATTTTTTTTCAAACGTTACAGTTTTATTACATTTTTAATGTGTATTGATGTGCGATAGGTGATTTTCTAGTTGAATACCTCTAAAATGGGTTCCTTTTGTGTTTTTGCTTAAAAATTAAAAATCAAATTATCAATTATAAGATCACTGTAAAAGGAAGTTGTGTGCGTGTATAACACCAGTTTTTTTAAACTTATTTTTGTTTGTTATGGATAAGATCTAGGTATGCGGATTACGAGGTACAGTAATATGTTGTGTTGTAATGTTTGATTCATTATTTTTTTGTATTATTGGAATTTTACTATCAACCAAAAAACGCAACATTTGAAAAATTATGTAATAATAAAAACCATAACAACTGCAAAAATCCAGTTTAAACACTTAAAAATATGTACTACATGCAAAATATATCATAGTCCCGATTTCTAAGGCGCCGACTGTACCTTAGACCTGTTGTCGTCATATGGTTCAAACCCCACATCTCTTCCGAAAGATAGCATTCTGTGGAGGTTGTCATTTACACTTTTTATTTTTTTAAATCTCACTGAAATCGGAGATCCAACTTGCGATTGTATCAGTATTCAGGATGCTTAACTACTGAGCTACCGAAACCGGCTACACATTTAGTTTTCAGTTTCCACCCAGATCGCCTGAAGTACATAAAACAAATTGTTTACAATCAGGTTTGGCAGAAGTTAATTCGTATGACTTTTCAAAATAGTCACGAATTAATTCACATTTTTCCAAGCGAGTTGAAAAGTTACATGAATTTAATTACATTTGGTCACACGGTGAAATGCATTGAGGAATCATCAAAATACACAGAGGTAACGGAATCTTGGCCTGTAATAGTATATTAAGCAACAAGTTTAGAAAAGCGAAGTTTTACTCAACAAGTTTGGCTGATTTGTGTACGAGCGTTAACGAGTACTTAAACGGCCATACGAGTTCAGTAAAACCAGTTTTCTATAGCGTTTCGTATAGGTATTATTTTATCGCATTTCATGTAGAAATGTGAAATAATCGATTTTTATATAAAAGTGACAATAAATGTCAAAACATAACCAAGCTGAGCAGAACTCGTTTTTATGTGCTAACGCAGAATAAGCAGCTCCAGTTGATGTTACGCATTTGGCAGTACTGAAGCGCATTGTTGGTGGCACTGTAAGTCTATGTCATATTCGGGGTTAGTAGGTTAGGTTTTGCGTAGTTCCGTGTTAAAACTGACGCAAAACCTAACCTACTAACCTCGAATATGACATACACTTACAGTGTCACCAACAATACCTACATTTCAGTATTGCCAAACGTAAAACAAATCGTCATTGCCACGCTGTAAAAGTTGCTATGGTGCAAAGTACCATATTACTAAACGATTTTGCATGTAGAAATGTAGTACACTACCACATGAAATGCGATAAATATCATTTAAAATATTGCATTATAAATTATAATCTATAATGAAGCCATGATGTCTTAAACATGACAAACTTCGAGTGGTAGATTTCAGCATTTTCACTGCTAGATATAGACCTTACTCATAACACATAATAGTAACGTTTTCCACAGATGTGAATTTTTTGGAAATCGTTTGGGTTAATGTATTTCTATTTGCGAAATAGACTAGGGGTGGAAAAAACCGGAAAATTAACTTGCCTAATGAAATTGTTAAGCAGGTAATCAATGCTATTGCGATGTAGTCATAAATATTTATACCTATGTGTTTAATTAATCTATTTTAGTCATTCCTACGAAGCTATCTTTTGCGCATCCTTGTTAGATATTTGGTACTGTTTAGTATAATTAGTTTAAAGTAATATTATTTAAATAGAAAAATAATTCGAAAAACGATCTCAATGAATTGCCTAAGAGTTTTGCTGCTTTTGCAACCATTACTCCTGCAATACTACATAGAACACCACAACATTTTTAAAACAAGATGGTATATTATTTAGGTAACTGAGGAAGGGGGTTTGTTTGAATATTTAATGTAGGTATTTTTTGCTTTGCTAATAATTTCAGTATTTTTGGGTAAAACTGATTACGTGCTGTAATAACACTCCAATTCTATATTATTTTGTACAGTTTTTAATTACATACCGACATACCTACTTGTCATTAAAAATAAAATTTATTATATCAAGCATGTTAAATTAAATTCTACAATAATCACGGTTACTTGAATTCTCCACGTTTGACCTTAAACCGTTTATCTATGTCTATTAGACTCAAAAGGTGAGACAATCTGTATAAAATAATCACACTGATGTCACTACCTTTACCTTTTACATATACATAGTAGTTTGCTCAGAATAAGTAAATGGATATACTCAGCTGAACTAAAATAGTAGAAATGTGTAACATTTCAAATGCTAATAGTTATTATCCACACTCAAATAAAGTAGAGGTCCGGTATAGTGACCTCGAAGAGGAATTAAAAATGTTCGTTATAATCCACCGTTTTGCTATAAGAACACTTTATTTTCAACATCTATTTATGTAAGCTCATATAGGAAAAATGTTTGAATGTACAGCGCAATCGAAGAAAAAAGCAATTAGAGCGGGCTGCGGTATTCATTCGGATCCGGTATATTTATTATTGATTTGTTACACGTAGAATAACAATATATGAACATGAGCCAGGATGCCACAGAAGCTGTCTGCCAAAAAGCATGTGGATGTGTAGATAATCCACAGACTTTAATAATCTGATCAAGGTCTACTGTAATTCTGTTATTTTTTCGATCAGGCGGTATTATAAAATACACAAAATAATTAATAATGTAACAGGTATTGATTCTACTTTAAACACATCTAAGTTTGCCATCCCTACTATTTTTTGTTTATTCTTGTTAATAGTAACGACGATTGGCTATACCACTTCAAATTCGTGACCTTTTTCCAGTTTAATAATACATTTTAAGTCTTTTTCAAGACACATTAAGCCAAAGAATGATGAGTGTTTGTCTACAAAGATGCGGTTTAAGCCGACATTTAGTTTTAATAATGATAACTCGAGTAACCGCGAAAGCTTCAAACAATATAAAATTATAATTGTTTTTTACTTCCTTTTACAATAAAGGAAGTATTGGATTCACCCCAAAAATTCGAAATTGAGTTTTCAACAGATCTTCACTTTTAGAGTCCCCTGATCCCAAAAAACATATTTTTTTTCATTGGTCTGTGTGTCTGTCTGTCTGTGTGTCTGTCTGTGAACAGAATATCACAAAAACTAAAAGCGGTATGGCATTGAAACTTCATATATAAGTTTTGTGTACTATATATATGAGACAGCAAGCTTTTGAAAAAAATCGCATAACCGGAAGTAGGTGTTTTTTCAGTTTTTTTCGATTTTTTCAAAAACGGCTCAAACGATTTTTTTTAAACTTTACATTTTTATTACATTTTGAATGTGTATTGATGTGAGATAGGTGATTTTCCAGTTGAATACTTCTAAAATGGGTTTCTTTTGTTTTTTTTGTCTATTTTTTTATTGACTCTTATTTTAAATAGAACACCCGGTATATTATTACATTTTTGAATTCAGCTTAAAATTCTAGAGAAAATTTGTCTCTTCAACTAACGCTCTATTTTTGTACCGTTTTTGCAGAATTTGTAATTTTTGAAAAATTTTGACAAATGCTTAAAACATTTTAAATCAAATTTTTGGCTAATTATAAGATCACTGTAAAAGGAAGTTGTGTGCGTGTATCACACCAGATCTTTAACACATATGTACTATGCAAGACAAAAAAGTGGGACAATTAAAATGTTCTGTTGTTAATAATTCTTAACTTGTTTCGATGTTGCTATGAAACGAAATTGCTATAGTAAATGTAATTGTTTACAGTTTCGTTTAAGTTAATCAAATAATGCTAATATCCCCATCAAAAGTTGTTTTGTCTTGGATTAGCAGAGTTTGTATTGTTTGAATACTTTTTATTCTATGCATATGACGTTTCCTTTTGGGTTTTTAAAATTAAAAATCATAGCTACATTTGGATTAAACATTGGCGGAATGTAGTTGTCATTATTTTTTGCTTAGTTATTGTTAAAAATTTAAAGCCCCCCCCCCCCCCCATATACAATGATTGTCAGCCGCCACGTGATTATCCCATTATTTCAGGTCAGTTGGCTAAATATAAGAAATTTTGTAATATTTTTTTATTCAGTTTCTTTTATACTTCTAAAAGTTTTTGTTACTTTTAACAAGTTTATTTTTTATTGTTACTATTTTTATCACGTTCACGTTTAAAATACGATATAAATAATTTACTATTTATTTGTTCAATAGAATTTTCATTTTCAATTTGAATGAAAAGTGGTGATTTTTTTAGGTTGGTGTGGTGAGCAGTCCTGCGCCGAGTACTGAAAGAAGTTACTCACGAGTTTTTTGCGAGTACTCATGAATACAACGTTACGAGTACTTATTAGTTAAACACATACGAGTTAAACGAGTAGTACTCACAACTCGTGGTGCAACATTACGCCTAACAATGACAGCTGACAGCTAAAATTAAAGGGTTTGAATTTTTATTTTGCTTTGACAAAAATTGTTGAAAAAAAGATGTCAAACAAAGCTTCAACAAGATTTAATAGTTATTTTTTTAAATCGGCAGTAAAGCACACCAAAATGATCATTAAAATACGGAGAATAGACAGTGAAGTAATCCAATGTTTTACGACTTTGCAGTTGGCAGGGTGACAAAAAACATCAACATAACCTATAAGAGCTGGTTAAAAAATGTTAATTTCCCTATTTCTCTATTTAAAAAAGCATAATGTGCACTGAAGTATCTTTTTATCCCTCATGTGGTTTATTTGCCTTGGCTCTATTGACCTCGGCAACCTTGGTATACAGTTTGTATACCATGCCAAGGCATTACAGTCTAACTTTTTATCACGAATGTGGATTTAGTTGCCGAGGGCGGTAGGGCTAAAGCAAATAAACCATGTCACTTTGTGACTGAACTTATATATAAGAAATCAATTATTTAGCTTCAACTGGTTTTGTCTTGAACGCCCGAATTAGGGGAATTACATACTCATAAAAATACTCGTTAATACATTGAGTACTTATTACGCGTACTTCCGATAATTATCATAAGTACGAGTTACAAGCATTAAAAAAAAGTGATCATGAGTACTTTGAACTGAGTATGTACTACATTACTCGAGTATAAATTTAAAGAAAAGTAACGAGTACTAGAACTGGTGGTGAGAATTTTCTGTCACGCGTGGCAACACTGGCCTGATAATGCTGCTGTCGTCGAAACAAGAGAATGTGCTAATAAGCAAATATTCGAGTTTATAAAACATCTATATACATAAATATAAATTGAGAAGTGGCTGATCCATTTCCAGAAATTCTGGAATCATAAACCGATATCTTGTTCGCTCGGCATGGTATATGAAATAATTTGACTTGCCGTTATAACCGAACGTTTTACCCGAGCAAACACTATAAACGTGTTCGTCATAAAAAAACCTACACACACGTAAAAACATACGGTTTTGATAAGGACCTTCGTTTTTGTACGTTAGAAGCGAGCGTTGGCTATATCAGGGGTCGCTATGTCACGGTTCATTATATCCGAGTTCTACTATACTCGAATTTGATTTAAATTTTCACGAAAGAAAAACTGCGGTAACGTAAAGCAGATTTGCTATTATACATTTCAAATCTAAGCTCAAGCTTTAAAAATATCGTAAAACCAAAATACATATTTATAGTAATTTCGTTTTATGTAGGTTTTGTTTTAGATGCATGTACATTATAAGTGGAAAAAATTAGTTTTGCGTAGTAGGAGACGGCAGCTTATTCCGACAAAATGCACGAGGAGCAGAAATCTACGAGTGGAAGAAACAAATGCAGAAGAGACTACCACTAGGTAAAACAAAACCAAATAAATACATAACGGTTTCTGCGGGTTTCTGTTATAGCCTTAAAACGTATGCTCATATGACTAACTGAAGATAATTAGCGAAAATAGCAAGGAAAATAACACCATTCAATCGATATTTTTATATTAATAATGGCTTCAATCTTGTATGTAAATGCGTGTTTATAGCCGATCATAAAACAACTGTTTTTGGGTAGATCAATGTTCGCCGAAACGTATTCACAATAATCACATGCTTACTCGAGCGTAGATTTATTCCACATTAAAATTGCATTTCGTGTACACCTTTACCCATGACTAGTTTTTTTTAAATACAGATATACAAAATGAGTATAACAAATGAAACATTTCATAAAAAATAACATAATAGTACTTATTTGTTTTCCTACATTGTTTATTGATGTTTTTTCTATATTTACTGGGTGTGTAAAACCGTAACCAAATCTGTTAATTTTGAACACGTGCCTACTAGCATTGAATATCGAAGATATGCGTGTTCATTTGTCATTGACATAGAATTTCTGTTTCGTAAAATATTTTGTTGTAATCTACTACAGTAATATACATTGTGTCCCACTTAAACACCTGCTCCATGATCTTTTTCATTCTGTTGCGACTAACTTTTGTTATTTAAATTTCACTTTTAGTTTCTAAACATGGCTTTTGATCTTTTCATATTTTTCTTTTTAATAAATGCTCTCAAAATTTTGCTTCTTTGTTGTTTACAACAAGTATCTATGTCTGGACACTTTTCCCGATAGTGGAGAAAATTTTGAAATCGATTTTCATCATTTACATGACACACTTGATTTTTTTAAATTGAATTTAAGTGTCAGTAATTTCATTTCTATACAACCTTTGAGAGAGAAATCGGCTACGTCAAAACCCATAATCAGATAATGATGCAAAATGACATAAAAACAATTGTTTTGTAAAACAAAGATTGGAGGGAATTTTGGTTTTATCCCAAACAAATTTTGATCGTCATTTTGTTTCAGGCTTTTAATAAATTTCCTTTTAATTTGTTGCAACCAAAATTCGTATATCCAGGTTTTTGGGAACTATAAATTATAAATTCTCATCTGTAATCGATCGTAGTACATGTGAATGCAAAGATGGAAGTAGTTTAAAGAAGTAGATTCTCTTGGGGGCCTGTACAGGCCACCAAAATGTCAAATGCTTAAGCTTGAAGATGTGGAGGTGTTAATTGATATACGGCACTACTATATTTCAAACAAAAAATTTCTAATATGAAATATAGGATGTGGACGTTGATTATATACAGGGTGTCCCAGAATAACTGTTAGTAATTCTCAGAATTGAGCGAGGGCATATTATTCAACACTTTTTAATAATAAACTAGGTTCGGAAATACTTCCGTATTGAATTAAAACTGCATGATGGATATGAGGATTAGAAATTTCTCCAATGTGGATACATAATCCATTCACAAAACTCGTGAACTATCAATGTCAATTTTTTAAAATATTTGCTGAGTGTACCTGGAAATTAGTAATATTTAAAGTTAGGTTATGTTACATGTGTCAAAAGTTAAGCGAAGTAAAAAACATGAAACTTAAATAATTATAATACATGTAAATACATTAATTATAATACATGTATTATAATTATTTAAGTTTCATGCTCTTTACTTCCCTTAACTTTTGACACATGTAACGTAACCTAACTTTAAATATTACCAATTTCTAGGTACACTCAGCAAATATTTAAAAAAATTGTCATTGACAGTTCACGAGTTTTGCGAATGGATTATGTATCCACATTGGAGAAATTTCTGAGACACCCTGGATACTT
The DNA here is from genome assembly GCA_940337035.1 of Agriotes lineatus. Taxonomy (NCBI): domain Eukaryota; kingdom Metazoa; phylum Arthropoda; class Insecta; order Coleoptera; family Elateridae; genus Agriotes; species Agriotes lineatus. The sequence goes on along the minus strand of OW679194.1, from coordinate 197,162,020 downwards.
AATTAGTTATATGTACCGAGTGATTTTTGAAAAACTCAATTGCAGCAGGCCCCGGATAGCCTGAATCAGTTGGCAATACTGAAATGTATTCTAGGCGACACTGTAAGTCTATGTCAAATTCGAGGTTAGCAGGTTAGGTTTTGCGTCTGTTTTGACACACACTGCCAACTGATTCGGGCCTGCTGCAATTGAGTTTTTAGAAAATAACGCTGTACGTATGTATGTATATATGATCAAAAATTATTTTCATCTAGTATGGCTATGGAATAGTTCCTAATTCGTGAATGCTAATATAAATCACTTAAAAATCAAATGTAGTTGCATTCATAAATTAGGAACTACTATTCCATGATCATACTAGATGAAAATAATTTTTTATCATACTTTACTATTATAGCAGTAGTTACTAAAGTATGATCAACAATTATTTACATCTAGTTTGGCTATGGAATAGTTAGTAATTTATGAATGCAACTACGTTTATACTTAAATGTCAGACTTCACATTTGATTTTTAAATTACTTATAGTTGCATTCATAAATTAGGATGAAAATAAATTTTGATCATACTATAATTTCTGTTAGTTACAGTTTCTAACCGTTAACACTTACGCTTTGGTATATATAGTCGTTACCTTGCAGCTAACAGGGAATTCCTGCAAGTCGGGCTTCAGTGAATAAATGCAAATATTCCATTCACGATTTACATATTTCTGGTAATCAATAATTATATTCAAATTGTCAAAATATTCAAGAAAGAAATAAAATAAGACGATTTACAGGCAGCTGGAATTATCTACCACAAACCTAGTTGCCCTTGGAATGCGGTTGATTGCATGCTCAAAATTACATAAGAAAAATAAATCGGCACCTGCCAAGGTCCGTGTTTACTACGGCAAAAATGAATGTGGAACTATGATTTCCCCGTTCGGTTTTGATTCTGATCTGTAGGTCAACCAAAGATCCACCTGCTGCATAAAAATGCAGACGTACTTCCCAATGACATGCCTGATGGCACACGACACAAATTAAACGAGCAGCCAGGCAAACCTGTTGCTAATTACTCCCCAATGTTGTCATGCACCAATCCCAGTTATGAAAGGGATACATCATTATGACTTCATCGCGCTTTAGCATTCCGCCAAAAGTGCGGGTGAAAGTTGACCAAATCTCACCTGTTAGTTGTACGTATTCGACTTCAGTAAAACAATGCACCAACTTTACGCACACTTTTAGCACCACATGCGAATCGATAGTATCTTAGGCGTTCTCACTGAAACAATCGGACAAACGCACGATTCACGCACGTGTGACGATACGCTACAGGCCACACTACACACAGACTGCAACCACGAACGCTTGCTGGCGAGACTGTTTTTAGCGTCGCAGTCGCGAGAGTTCGGCATGCGCTCGCGGGGAGAGGCGCCTGAAGATGTGGATGGGGCCGACCAACGACCCTGTGCGTATGCGTGCCGCACCACGCCCGTTACACAATACAACCTGTGGATGTGGATACGACGCCCATACGTGTGCCTTAGGGTTTTTGTTGGTGAGCTTGAGGTCTACTTTTGAAGGGATTGATGACAGGTGGGTCGGTACATCAGTAATCGATATTCAGGTGCCCTGCTTCTTTCTTCAGACACATTCAATCTTACCGGTTCCTGCTCAAACGTGAGGACGTCGTTATCGTTTTTTACGCCGCTGTGGTCGCAGCGCAAGGCCAATAGATCCAAACCTTCACTTTCTCCAGCTAGCTAGTATTTAAACGTCACATATTCTCAAAAACACCTGCTCGGGAATAAATTTCTCACAAGAAGAGACGTAACCTAAACATTCCAAAAGACGAAAATTGTTGCATGCAGTGGTTGTTTGCTCAGGGGCGACATACACTTTATGAGATTTATAAATTTAATTAATATTACAGTTAGATGTAATTGAAATCCATAGGGCTATAAATAGGTACACTTTGCCCCTCCTACCTTCTGGAAAACTGCTTTATCCCTTCGTGTCGTTACCCTCGCCAACTTTTCTTAAATTTGTCTTTTTTCGAACACTGGTGATGATAGCTTCGTAAGTTCGTATACAGTGAGGCATTGTGCTTATTTCATCGTTCCGAAGAAAGACGAAGTGCAATGGATTATTTGATATTTTGCATTTCCAAAATCGTTGAATTAACAAAATTTCATAATAATAAAAAATAATTTTTATTTAATTATCGTTTTCAAATTTTCTTTTAACTCCATTTTAATTTCTAACAATTTCTATTTGAAATAACACAATTTTTGGGTAAATACCAATAATGGAACGGCGTTATCCATTTTATGTTTATACTGTTTTGAAAACTTTGTTTTAATTTTGCCAGTAGTTTTCGAACTCTTATATTACCGCCCCGTAATAAACATCGCACCCAGTGGCGACTGCTCCTTAGGGGCTTGAGCCTCTCAACCGCAGTGCCGTCTTTTATATGATTAAGGCCCCGGGCCCAAGGTAATGAAGGGGCCCTTCTAGAAAGGAAGTAACTCAATACAATACAATATATATTTTTATCTACGACCACTACTAAAAGTAGGCCTTTTAACGCTAGCTTGTTTCACTAAAAGTGACGTTTTATAGTTTAGCGTGGTTATAGAAATCAGCTGTTTACTTTTAACCCATGTGCTAAAAGTGAAGTGAGGTTACAAAACTACAATTTCGAACTGGAAGTGAAGTTGTAAAGTTATTCTAGTTACTTCTTGCTTTACAGGTAAAGTGTTTTTGAAATAATTAACGCGTTATGTAATAAATACAGTCAGACGTGGAGTATTAATAATTACATTCTGTAACTGACCTTGCAGTACTGGCTTCGCAAACATTCGCCCGCGCGGCATGGGCTACTGTTTATTATGACATAAATTAGAAGTGTCGTAGATGCAAACCTTTGTTAAATCGATATTATGGATTAATAACGGTAAAATTAAGGTCGTAGATAAAATATTGTATGCAACGCATGCTAAAAGTAGTTTATGCACGAGACATGTTATGAAACTCAGCCTTCGGCTTCGTTTCATGATTTTCATGTCTCGCGCATAAACGTTGACTTTTAGCACTTGTTGCATAAATAGCTATTAATATACCTGCTTTTATTTTTATACAACTATGTACTGAAACGAAATTAAAATTCTAATAAAATGTATATAAACACAATAGAACATAAGAATCCTAAAAATTAAGAAATATGTCATAATTATTGCTACACAATAATAAAAGATTTTTTTCTCGATTTGGTATGGTCCTGTATTATATCTTCAAAATTTAAATTCAACAATATGTCGCTTTCTATGCACATTAATGATAAAAGAGTTTAGCCTCTCTTGTAGCACAGTACTGCAAAGTTCGTTTTTTATCCTGCTTAACTTCGAAAATGAACGTTCTCCACTGCAATTAGTGATCATTGATGAATAATGACATGCAAATTCTAAGTGATAACGCAACGTTAGAAAATGTTTCTTCTAATTTATCAGTTCTTAAAATGTTAAACAGTAGCGAGTTATCAATTTGTTTAGTTTTATATACATCGTTAGTTCCTAAATACAGCGCTAAATGAATACATTCCGTTTCTAATTCTTCTCCATTTATAGCAAGGTGATAATATTCAGCAAACTTTTTACAGCTATCGTGCAACACATTTGGACTAATGGTTCTTAGTTGATAAACAGCCACACCGATTGTTTACTTTGATATATGCAGCAGATCTCTGCTGTAGTTAAGTTATCGATGAGTCGATAATTGGGATAAACACTTCCACTTTAAATTTATCAAATGAATACACAACTTTAATATTTATTTTTTTACAAAATATTTAATGAATTACAGAATTATTAGTTGATCAATGCGCCTGTCGGGGGCCCCAAAAAATTGGGGGCCCCGGGCCCGGGCCCGCCTGGCCCGTGCCTAAAGACTGCACTGCTCAACCGTCAGCAGCTTGTCATTAGAAAAAAGAAAAAAGTAACTATTCTATAACTGAAATTATCTATCCTACCGTTATAATATAACAAGGTTTAAGTAATGAGATCCGGAGGTAGCTATTCTCTACCGCTTAAAACATGTAAAACTATATCCAAGAAGTATGTCAGTATAACATGAGTTATACATCAATCAGTGGCGGCTCGTGATAATTGTATTTAGGGGACTCTTAATTTTTAACAATAACTAAGTAAAAATAATAATTAATGACACATCTATATTCCGAATGTTTTACTCCAACTTTATTTGACAGGCTGACATTTAGCGGCGCTGTAGGCCGTCCAAGTTTTTTTATTTTAACCTTTCCAGCTAACCGTAAGCTTTTAAAATTATTGTTATGAATAATTTACCGCCATTTTTTTTTAAATAAAACTGCACGAAATGACCAAAACACCCAAGATAAATAAACGCGCTCCAACTGCAACCGATATTATATAAGATCATCACGACACACAACGATGACCTTACTACATTTGCATTGATTTTCAATGCTAACGCTTGTACCACATTTCCAACGAATAATATTATCGTTGCGATGACGGCTTTGAGCTCGGATGGTATTACATTTCGGGAAGGCAATATTTGTAAATATTACGACAAGCTTGTGACGGCTCCAATATCTTGAGCCCTCGCGTCACATTGAAGCTGCTTTATCGCCGATTCTGCAGCGATCGCGTTTTCCTAATTCCCATACAATTTCGAAGCTTCGTTTCGTAGAGCCCACAGCAAGGTAGCTTTGAATACTACACGGAATGTTTATTTATATAGGTTATCGAAGAACGGGTAACAAAGTAAGGGATTGATGGTGATCATAAAAAGAAGACAAAAAGTTCATATGAACATAGGTTCGGAAATGCGTCTTAAGCGAGCTACAGCTCAGAGAAGGGCGAAGGATTACGCTCCCAAAGTAGCGAATTTAAAATCTTTAGGTTCGATTTTCTCGAAAACTATTGCTCTCAGCGATTCCAAACAAAAGGACACTTTTTATACAGAAAAGTTTAACCGCTTCGAATATCTAACCAGAATTGACTAAAATATTGACTGTAAACGGTTATGATAAAAACATCTCCTAATCTTTGCATAAACTACCCCTTCTGATCTTATACATATATCAACTGCTTTTAAGGTCATTTAATTGAGTATATAAAATCGCGTGGATATGCAAAATTACACGATATTAGTTTTACCTATCTGCATTATTTTAAGTAAATAAAATCCTTATTTTTGGCTGTAGCTCCCTTCATAGTATATTAAAACACAAGTTGTATAAAACATGATTTTGTCGCACGTGTTCAATGTTAGAAAACGTCGAAACGAGTCACAAGCTTTATAAAGGACAAATACGACGAGTTTTTTATACCAGTTTATCTACTTTGTATACAAATTATCAAAAACTTTGAATTTTGACATTTCATAATGTGACGATCTGTCAGTTGTCTGAAATAAAGGAGGTTGTTCAACGTTCTTCAGATAAAAACAGAATTCAAAAACAGTGCGTTAATAGACTTTATTAGCGCACTGCTTTTAGTGCATTAATAGTCACATTAAGACATCAAAGTAGACAAAACACATTTTAGAACCTATGTTTGATCTTTCTATCTTATTTTACTTCGACACGATCTGCGGAAGTATTATTTTCGGGTCCGACCTTTTTTACTAATTTGCAATCGCTACCAAACCAAAATTATATGAAACGTTTCATAAACCCGCATAACTTTTGTGAAGATAGCAACCGCTTTAGCGTTAAAGAAAAGTTGGAAAATGCAGCTTATTGAAGGCGTCCCGCCGGATGGATGTAAACATTGTATCTCGAGAACGGAATACCCTACCAGGATGATTTGTGCCCTAGTTGGTGTGCAATATAAATGCAAAGAACTGAGAAGCGAGGACGGTCGTTTTTATTGGTATGTGTTCGTCTATTTGTATTCACGATACTAGTAATAGCTGTTAAGCTGGGTACTCAATGCATTTTTTATTGTTATTGAAAGATTCGGATACAAATGTCTATTCTTTGTCACCTTTAAAGCAATGTTTTAACAGATTACGAAGAATTATAAATTAATGTGTCTTAATCAGCCTCTCAAGAGCGGATGGCAAAACTACCGAAGTATCGATAAGGCGCTTGCACCTTCTCATCTTGTTAATGAGTAGTACCACCCCTTAAAGTTTGTTATTCTTTTTGTAACACTCTGTATAATGCTATAATGTCTAAATTTGTGCGGAGTTAACAACGTATAAAATAGGAATAAACAATCCCTATAATCAGTGGTGGTTCGTGGAAAATTTTAATGGTAGAGCCATCCATCGAACATAAAATGCATTTTCTATCCCTTCACAGACAAACACAGATTTCGATATCCCGAGATTTAAATATGTCGCATATGAACTGTAAAAAGTTTTCTTCTCTAATTTTCCTTCAGCTCTAATAATTTGAAATCCAGAAAATCACAGAAAATTTTGTGATATTCACATTTTTGGCACTACAAATAAGTATAGTCAAATAAATTCGCTGATAAATATCTGAATTAAAAGCTTCGTTGTAGAGAGTTCTAAGATTGAGATGGAGCTATGGAGATAATTGAAACACGAAATGCATGTGGCGAAGTGGGGACGCAATGCCGACAACCGACCGTCAACCGAATTTTTAGACTTTATTTACATTCAATTTGATACTTCGTCTAAAATTTGAGTAACAATTATAATTTATACCTCAACTCTTAGTAAACATATATAGTCAACTTTTTTAAAGGATAAATATTTTCGATTTACGCTTTAGTTTTATAGAAAATGTCATGTAAAGACAGAAATTATTAATTTCCATTTAGATTTTTGCGAAGTTCACACGGAGATAACTAAGTTTTAAGATTTATTTTGCCGTAAGAAATCGGGTGTACCTAAATAGATCTAGTAACAATATTTTAATATTTTGGTATGACTTAAACGGTTTCTATGCTCCCAAATTCCAGTTACGTGCAATTTTGCTACTATGTCAGGCAAAAAACAAATAAAAAACGATATGGTTGGAATACAAATAATTACATTTACAAACGAGGAATGTATAACAACATAGATGGTTCTTTGACTCCTCACAAATAACCGCCACTGCTATTATGTAAAAATACTGCACTACTGATACTGACACTGATTAGTAAATTTACTCTTTACTCTTTTGATAATAATCAACGTGTACTATCGCTTTCGTAGAAATCTAAAACAGTGCAAATATCAAGATACCTTAATTTTTTAAAACTGTAGTTGAGTACAGTGAAATCTCCCATAAGCGGACACGCAGGGTGCCAAAGATTTTGTCCGGTTATTGGAGGCGTCCGCTTAAGGGAAAAATCCATTTTTATGTTTAAAAAAGTCGTATTATGCATAGGTATACACGCGAACAATTAATAATAATAATAAAATAATTGAAACAAAGTTATGTCATAGTTGTTACAAAATCTAAAATACTCGTTTGACGTAAGGGTTTCTTCTGACTGCTTATTATACTTTTCGCATGTATTTCTAAATATTTTGACAGTTTGAATACTTTAAAGTCGTTATTTTCTTTAGCAAAGCATTTAAAATTATTCACTGTTAATGCTTCCGTGTAGGTCTTGATTACATTCTCACAAATTTCTAAGTCGCCATCGTTTTCTAATTCTGCCAACTGCATATCAACCGCAGCTGATTCACCTGAAATTTCGGTTACATCATCTGCCCGGATTATTTCTTTGTCAGTGTTTATAAATTCGTCAGGGTCTTCGATTTCTGGGATATTCCTATACAGTTCAGCCATTACTGATAGGGTAAATCGTCCTCTGGTTCGAATTGATTACAGTGGCGTAACTTGATAACCGCAGGCTCCGCGGTCGCGGACGGCCCTGGGCCTAGTTTTCTTGTTCTGTCTTTACATAAAAGCAAGCAGAAAAAATTTTTCCTATTTTTATTTTTATCATGATGGGCTGCCCACGCAAAAGGCAAAGTAGTTTTGAATTGCAGGCCTCTAAAATTAGGCGACATGGACTGTTTTGTAATATCGTGCATAGGGTAATGAAACTGTCGAATTTCCTGCGGTCATAATGCTGATTTGAGTTGACTTAATACCGCCAGTATTGCAAAAGAATTCGATAATTTCACAACATGATCATTAAATGTTGGATTTATGGATTGTTTTGACGCCATTAGCTGGGCCTGCATTTTGATGTGTCCGTACAAGAGAGATTCACAGTCTAAAAATGGTCGAAAAATGGTGTCCGTGTCCGTTTCAGAGAGTGTCCGTTTATTAGAGAAAATTTTATGAGTAAAGTTAATGCAAGCAAGTTGGTTCCCAACAAAATGTCCGTGTAAGAGAGGTGTCCGCTTATTAGAGGTGTGCGGTAAGGGAGAGTTCACTGTAATTGTATCTTATTTTTTTCTTATTATTCCATTATCACGGATTGTTTCTTAACAAGTAAGACCATGTTCTTGTTAACGTCGAGTTCACGTGCAATTGCCTTTTTGCTCACGTCATCCTTCAATCTGATTCGAATTATTGCTTTCTGAGTTTCGTTTAAATATGCCACCTTAGCTTGACATTAAAAGTGTCAGTGTCATTTAATAGGAGTTTGTAGGAGTATCTATCATATTACAGCCCAATTAAACCTGATCAAAATTAGCTGTACCAGTTTAAGTTTTCTATGAAGGCGATGGTACTTCTGTTGAAAATGAAACTTCTGCACTCGCTTCCACTGCTTTCAGCAATGGATCACGGTGTAGATATATTCATTGCGGTGCCTATATCATTTTAGGTGTGGGGTACTAACTTACTACGCACTCAGTGGAGCGAGGGGTGCAGTTACTTTGTTGAATTTTTTAAAGGGGTACTCGAGAAAAAAAGTTTGAACACCACTTGTGCATAATGTGTGAGAGCGGTTAAATTAAAAACACGTGGAAGGCTATACTGGTATTAAATGTCAACCTCCAAAATAAAGTTGAAACTCATAATTTTACAAGACATTTTTCTCTGGACATTTACAAGAAAAACAAATAGATTTGTGGACGTAAAACATTTAAAAAAATGCTCTGTTCTGTTTTTCACATTATTATCGTGTTTCGTTTTTTTAACACTTATGTACATTTTGTGCTGTGTTCGAATACGTTCTGTTCTGTGCATGTGACGCTTCCTTTAGGAGTATTAAAATTAAAAATCGTTGCCATATTTGAATTAAAACATCGACGGAATGTAGATGAGTTATTAATTATTATCGTTGCTGTTTTGGTTCTATGAGTCCTCTTCGCTCTTAGGCCAGGTAGGTGGTTATCCTTGCCCGTCGAAATCGAGAAAGAGTTCACTTGTTTGGGGTTAACAACTACCACAGGTTTTAGCGTGGTAACCGGGAAGAGTACGATTTTTAAAATCCTTCTATAGTCGCCGGGAAGCGAACCCGGGCCGATATCTTAGATTCGAGCATTTGCTCGCTTGGCCATCCGCTCACATGTTTGTTTAGTTATTGTTAAAAATTAAGAGCCCCCAAATACAACTATCAGAATCCGAAATTTCATATTTCTTTTGCGTCGAGACCTCTAACATGCTGTAAAATGCTTTTAAAAATGCGTCTTCCTCATCTACTTCTCTTTATTCTTTCATTGCTACTCTTTTTTTTGTGCTGTCTCCTTTTCGTTTTCAGTTTTCTTTTCTTTTCAGTTTTTCTTGTTCTACCTTCCACAATCTTCTCCAATGGGAGCATTTCTGAATGATTCTAGTTGGCTAGGACGTTTTCCGTTGTGGCAACGATTGAATGAAAGGAGGCTTCTATATATATTGTGAAACTTCTCTAGAATGACAACCAGCACTAAATTGTGTTGAATTTTCAGCGTCATTTCATATAAATTGTCAGATGTTACACCGTCACGGTCACTTCTTCTAAAAAACCATAAAAATAATCGACAAGATCTTGTGTAAAAAACAAATCCGATGTTTGCTTTAGCATGCATGTATCGTTTAAAAATAAAAGAGACTCAAAAAATGCCAAATGGGTTTTTCATTTTCGTCATCAGCTCCATACTCAGACTTTTTTGTTAGTTTATCTGCCAATGTTTTAATAAAAGTTTTTCATGGCCTGTCCCAATAACCTTTTGCGATCGCGTAAAGAAACATTTTTTTTGTTTATCTTTGTCATCTTAAGTAACTTACTCGTAGGTATCGTAACTCTGGGACACTCTATATACGTAAATTAGCCCTTTGAAAAATTGAAAAACTAAATTAAGGTACCCAAAATTTTGAGATGTCACGATGTCAGATAAATGCGAAATGAATAGTAAATAATAGGGTGTCCCATTTTCGCTGGATTTGTGGAATAATCCATTAAAAATAAATGTTTTGTTTCGGTTTTTTCCACTGGTATAATTATCATTTAGGAATTTGGCCTTCTCAGATAAAATTATTAGTCCATTTTCTAAACGCTAAAAATTCGCCAAAGTTCTAACTTCGTTGACTCAAAACCGATTTTGAACATTTTTTTTTATTATTTCGGAAAAAGTTTATAAAAAAGTTCCCCATAGGTGAGAAAGTGTGCTTTTTATTTTTTCAATTGTTATTAACAAACAAGTGTTTTTTAATATACCCTTAATTAAAAAATTTATAACTATTTTATTTATTTAAACAATTGCCTGAAATTTGATAACATAAGGTTTTTGGGGTCGCAGATTACGAAGCTGGCCTCAAAATGGGTCTAAAAACAAAATGGCGTTGAAGGTTTAATTTTTTATTTTATTTTTTTTTTTATTTTTGTTAGGTGTCTGGGGGTTTTTAGGGTCGCGGATTACGAATTTGATACGATAAAATTCAACTAAAATAAAAAAAGGCGGGCCAAAATGGCGGAAAGGGCTCAATTTTTTTTTAATTTCTGATGCCTATACCTAGGGGTTTTTTGGGTAGCTCATCCCAAATTTTATGTTAAAATTTAATCAAACATAGAAAACGGCGTATGAAAAATGGTGGAAACAAATGATAGAAGAGTTAAATGAGTATTAAAGATATTATATTTTAATTGATTTATTGAAATTAACTCAAGATACATTTAAAAACAAGAAAAAAATTATTTAGCTTTAGTTTCTTTTTCCTCTGCTTCTTCCATTAACACTGCCGGTCCTGAATTAAGGCAACTATTTCCGCCACATTCACCGCAAGCCGGCGAGCCTAAAGGCCACATTTCCTACACCCACAAGCTGGCCCGCAACTAGTTTTGTAGTTGCAAAAAAATAACTTTAAGATGTTTTGTGGAGCTGGTTCTTGTGTCATTAGGATTGGAGAACACTTTCCTGTATCATATTTCCAACCCCAATCTTCCCTTGAAATATCTTGGTTTTCCAACCATAGTCTAACTGTGTTTGCAAATACACGCGTTTTAAATGTTGTTCTGCTGAATTCATCGTAGGGCATAATGATGCTAAATTAACGCTACTTTTTTTAGTAGACGTCTTAATAAAAGAACAAATCTGAAATTCAAAATGTTTTTATTTAAAAAATATATGTATTGTATTATCTGCAACCTCATTTACCTTGGGCTATATGAATAATAAAAAACTCTCAATCAATTAAACATTCCTGTAAGAGTTTAAGCAGTTACCTTTCTTTGCACCATACATTGCAAGCATACATTTTATACCAACATTTTTTTATATAAATGTTTGCAGTCTCTTGTAAATCACTGCTATTTTCAAATATTTGGGCAAATTAATTCTTTCCTGAACATAGTCATTGCTTCATTCACTAGGACTTATCCATGTCGATCTTTAATAAGGTGCCGGTCCTATTCGTCTTCCTCATCCTTATATATCTTCAATATATTAAACTATATTCAAAAGCCATTATCTGCACCTTGACACCAAAACTCGAATGCTAAGATGCTACATTTTTCCCAACTTGCTCTATGGGGTCGAGTCCTGGACATTTAACGAAGCAATCACAAAAAAATCGAAGCCTTTGAAATGTGGATATACCAGAGGATATTACGGATATTATGGAAAAACCGTGTCATAAATATTAAAGTTCTGGAGAGAGTGAAAAAAAGTAAAGAGATCATGGACATCAAGATACGCAAACTCCAATACATCGGACATATAATGAGGAATGAGAATAAGTACACCCTACTATAATCTATTATACAAGGTAAGATATATGGCCAGGCGCGTGCTGGCACACTACTGAGGGCCCGGGCATTGAAATTTTGGGGAGGGCCCCTAAATTCGCAAACAAAGATTTTACATTTTTCACGGTCTAATGATCTAAAACGACACAATTTTAAATCGAGAAATATCTTCTGAACAACTGGTTTCAGAGGTTAAAGTAGGGTAACATAACAAAAGACGTGAAATGTAAACTTTATTCAAAACTAAAAAATATTAGAAACTGACTAGTCAACTGAAAATAGATTTAAAAAAAAATAAGTAATTGATTATAAGTAGCTAACCTACGTGAATAATATAAATAACAACTCATAAACTTATACTTGCAAATATCTTTTAAACTCCTTGCTTTTGACACATAAGTTGTCAATTATGGTCTCAGCGCAAATATTACTCGTTATTTCCCTCTCACAACACATCAAAAAAAGACCTGTCAAATTTTCTTGTACAATGCAGCTGCGCAAACGAGTTTTTAATAATTTTAGTTTGGAAAATGAACGTTCACAAGATACCTGCGTAAGTGGGATTGTGAGAAGAAACTTGTATGCATTGAAAAGTTGTTTAAATTCAGTAGAATATAAATTATAATTATATTAAAGTCTGAAATACACATCATACACAGGTATTGCACTTCACATTTCGAGAACAGCGTCTACTATGATACATGTCAATGTCAAGACTTTCTTCACTTTCTTGCTCTTGTTCATCTCGATCATAGTCTTTAACTTTAGCTGTCTTATAAACGTTTTCAAAATCTCTATTCGATAACTGAGGCCACAGTTTGGCAAACGTTATTAACTCTTCTTTCTATTTTTCTTTTTGAACAGTTGGAATAACTTCACAAATTCTTTTCAAAGAGTCTATTGGCATATTTCGACTAATTTCAGAAAATCTACGAGGATCGAAGCATTCTAAATCACCATAAAATGATCCATGATCCGCAAATCTGCTTTCCATGCTGGCTATAATTTGGCCCATTACTACATTAAATGTGGTCAAACGAAAGTGATCTTCTTCATCCGCACCTACTTGCTCATGGCTAGCTATCTCACCTGGCACTGACTTCACTGCCTTTTTTCTCTTTTTTGGTAAGGTGGTGTCCAAAAAAATATCCGAATTAAAATTTTCCAGTTGACGATCAATAACCGCAACAAATGGTTTTAAGGATTGTAACACTCGTTCAAAATTATGCTGTAATGCTTTAAGGTCACTTAGTGCGATAAAAATTTGTCGCCACGCTTGTACAAAGTCTAAATTTTTAGTTTGTAAGTAGTCAGACGCAAGAGTCGTTATCTTGAAATTCTGTAAATAAATCATGGCAACTAACACTGTTTCATAAGAATAAAACTTTGGTAGTAGTCCAGATGCTTGACTTCTTGATTTAGAGTTGAATATAGCATTTTTTAATGGTGAGGCACTAACACCCCGTGAAGGAGCTTGGCCTGCAAAGCGGAAGGTCAGAGCTTCCGTATCCTCGCTCTCACACCCGGCTGTCGCGTGTCAAATTGATGACACGTGGTGATGTGGTGAGCATCACGCATTAGACAACCGCATTATTATTCCTTGTTCTTTCGAACGCAGGTCCCCAATTATATAAAGCGACTGGGTAGGCCGCCCGCCACGCATCGATTCTGGGATTTGAACCAGCGAACATACATCAAACAAGTAGAGACACTCATACCAAATCTTGAAACCTGTCTAGAGTGCCTGGGACAGTAACTCGGGGGGATTTTCTAAGCTTGACTATCAGATGACAGCACAATGTTCTACCAATCATATTTGATCATAGTATTTGATAAAGTAGTGGCGCCATCTGTTAGTACTATCGAAAAGTAACCCCCCCCCCCCCAGGAGCCGTTCAAGGTCATCCAAATCGGTACCTTTTGAATTTTTAAAGATTTTTTGGATTTTTAATTTTGACAATTCATATTTTTTAAAGAGCATCCTATTATAAGAAAGGTTCCAGGCAAGAGGGCCCGACGACTCAGGGCCTACCGGGAAATGCCCGGTAGCCCGGCGGGCCAGCACGCGCCTGTATATGGCAAACGTGGACCAGGACGCAGAAGAGTATTTTGGTTGCAAAACCTAAGGGCGTGATATGGGAAATCATCCAATGAGTTATCTAGAATTGCAACCAATAAAGTGAAGATAGCCGTGTTGATCGCAAACATACGAAATCGGATAAGCACCTGAACAAGAAGAAGAAGAAGATTCTTTCTTCTGTTAAAACATGCTGAAGTTGTGTTACATCCAGTCAAAGCATGCACAGAAAGAACATGCTCACTACAATTGGGATGCGCAAATTGCAGGCTTTTAGAAGAAGATATTTTTTTATTTTCTTTATCTTTGGCATGTTTAAAACAATATATATCTTTATCAGGAGAAACTAAAGCTGTAGTAAAGTAATAGGTCTATATTCTCTGATACTAAGACTATGTTTTTATTTGATGCATTGAGAGCTGTTGTAACTATTAACCGATCAGCATCACTTTCAGCTTGAGAGCAGGGATGTTATTTGCAGCTAAAGTTTCTTTTAAAAAATCAATAAAACGACATGAAAGACATTTGCTAGATTTTTTTCTTGATACAACTTTAAAAACCTGTCTCTTTCAAATCGAATATCTGGTGCAGTTTTCGTTTTTAGACTTCGGTCTCTTTCAGCAGATTTTATTCTATGTTTCTGATAATCGACAAAAACACTTGCTTTTTTCCATGATTACGTACAATAAAATCTGGTGTGATACACTCACACAACTTCCTTTTACAGTGATCTTATAATTAGTCAAAAATTTAATTTTTAATTTTTAAGCATTTGTCAAAAATTTTCAAAAATTACGAATTCTACAAAAACGGTACAAAATAGAGCGTTAGTTGAAGAGACAAATTTTCTCTAAAATCTTAAGCAGAATTCAAAAATGTAATAATATACCGGGTGTTCTATTTAAAATAGGAGTTAATAAAAAAAATAGAAAAAAAAACAAAAGAAACCCACTTTAGAAGTTTTCAACTGGAAAATCATCTATCTCACGTCAATGCACATTAAAAATGTAATAAAAATGTAAACTTTGAAAAAAATCGTTAGAGCCGTTTTTGAAAAAATCGAAAAAAACTGAAAAATCACAAGAGTAAACACCTACTTCCGGTTATGCGATTTTCTTCAAAATCTTGCTGTCTCATCTACATAGTACACAAAACTTATATATGAAGTTTCAACGCCATACCTCTTTTCGTTTTTGAGATATTCTGTTCACAGACAGACAGACACACAGACAGACAGACAGACAGACACACAGACACACAGACCAATGAAAAAAAAATATGTTTTTTGGGATCAGGGGACTCTAAAACGTGAAGATCTGTTGAAAACTCAATTTCGAATTTTTGGGGTGAATCCAATACTTCCTTTATCGTAAAAGGAAGTAAAAATTAATATATCTAAAATTGCACAATACTGTTGAACAAGTTGCCATTTGTTTTTATGTAATAACAGTCCTCCGTCAGTCACAAACAGAAAAATCTATTAATTCAGTAATATATTTTGGAAATTGTACAAAGAGGTCGTAGAAAACACATTGTTAGGCGTTGGAATTTATACATATGTATTCGTACGTTATATTTTAATCTATTTAAATTTGAGTTAATTTAACAATTTTATTTGTATATAATGTTTATTAAATAATAATAATCGTACAGAATAAAAATTAACCTTTTAATGCTATATTTATAATTACTGTGTAATTCAGAAATGAAGCTATTTTGCCGCTTTAAAGACGTTATTTTTCATTTTCGATAATTTTTAACATAAAATTTGCGATCAGCGACCCAAAAAACCGTATATAGATAAGATATAAAATTCGAATAAAAAAAATACGTTTTTCGCCATCTTGGATCCGCCATTTTGTGTTTTAGTTGAGTTTTAATTTCAAATTCGTAATCAGCGACCCCAAAAACCCCTAGACATCTAATAAAAATTTAAAAAAGAAAATAAAAAATTAGACCTTTGACGCTATTTTGTACACGCCATTTTTGTTTTTAGACCAATTTTGAGGCCAGATTCGTAATCTGTGAACCCAAAAACTTTATGTTATCAAATGTCAGGCAATGGTTTAAATAAATAAAGAAGTTATAATTTTTTTAATTAAGAATATATTAAAAAACACTTATTTGTTAATAACAATTGAAAAAATAAAAAGCACACCTTCTCACCTATGGGGAACTTTTCTATAAACTTTTTCCGATATAATTTAAAAAAATGTTCAAAATCGGTTGTGAGTCAACGAAGTTAGAACTTTTTTCCTTTAGTAAATGGACTATATGAAAACCGTATGTGTTTTGCATAACACAATAATCGACAAGGAGCGAATACAACATAATCTACATGACATCCCATTTAGGAACGGGATTCAACATACACACAAGCCACTACTGCTATATCTTTATAAAGTAGTGTCGTCCAGTAGTGTCTTTTTTCTTATTATTGAGTTTATTTTAATGTTTACTACCCTCGTCTAAAATACGAAGAGAAGTATGTATTGCAATCGTGAAACAATTACCTTCCGAAATTTCTTCATATCTTCACGTTTCAGGATCTGTGGATAAAGAAAACTGGTTTTCTCATTTCCATCTGTCTATCTGCCTGTTTGTCTGTCTCTCTGCCCGTCTGTCTAATGCCGGTATAACTCAAAAACTATTTGTTGGAGGAAGACGATATTTTTCATGCGGATTATATGTCTACCTGGCTCAAAACATAATATATGTGTGGTCAAATATATACAGGGTGAGCACCTAAGAAAGTGAAATGTTGTTTACTTTTGCTTTAACTGAGTAATAGATAAAAGTAATAATTTGCACATAGCTTAGGTTTTTACTCTTGATGAAAATAGATACAGGACAGGGTAAATATCGTAAAACGACTAAAATTGTGCAGCAATCTACGTGTCCTTTATAACACAGTAAAAATCAAATCCAACTGCTGTGCCGGCGTGGGATAGCGGTTAAAGCGGCGAACTAGAAATCAGTTACATAGTTACATTCATAAATTAGGAAGTATTCCATGGACATACTAGATGAAAATAATTTTTGATCATAATATATTAAATTGGAAAATAAATGGTCAAGACAAGGCACATGGACAAGACACGGCACATGGGCAAGACACGCAACATGGGCAAGAAATAACACTGTTGCGTTATAACAACGATGGGAGCCTAAGCAATAGTTGTAAAAATACGAGATACGATTTCGGAACGTGGATAAAACATCCTCTGGCAGCTTTCAGAAGTTATATTTCCCCCACTTGAATTGTGAAAAGTAGTTTTTCATACGTACATAGGCACTTTTAGACCTTTATAAGCAAATAAATTAGTAAATGATAAAAAGCATGAAGAAAATAGTATGTATTTGGAAAAATTTCTTAGCAATTCCTAAGTATACTAACTTGAAAGAAACATTAAACCCGTACTTTATTTTTGTATATTTGCATTTGTGTATGAAACTGTAACAAGAAAGACAAAATCGAGTAATAGTCGGTGTTTAATATTCAGATGCTTCAAATCCACTTTATTTCCCATGTGCTAAATGGAAGAATTCGAAAGCTGCTTGAGGTTAGTAACTACATTCCTCGAATAGTGACATGGCAAGACACATACATTCGTTATCAACAAATTCAAGGAACAATAAAAACAAAATTGCTCTAATAACTGGTATTTTTCAAGTATTTCTGAATTTGTATATCTATAATCCGTTTAACTTTTTTACCATTATATCAGCTAGGTCATCACATCATTCAACGTCCGTCGACGACACGAGTGGTGGCAGGTGCGCTTCTAGTGATGCCACTTACGATAGAAAATTTCAAGTGAAAAACTAAAAGTATATGATTAATAGCATTTTCGCTTTAGGCAAAATATAACAAATATACGTTGCCATCAATAAACAGATAGGTGGTGGATACTGTCAACAGAGGCAATCAAATGAGCTAGAATACAGTTTATGGGATTGTATGCGTTAGACAGAAATAGACTAATATGCTGTTAAAATTTAGTATCCACAGAATCAAGGTGATTTGTTATCACAGAACGCTGAATTCTAGGATACTATATTTTAAGACATATATGTATTCTAGCTAATTTGACTGCCTATGTTGACAGTATCCACCACCAATCTGTATATGTGTTTACTTACAGTGACATTCTTCAGTTCAAGATCATAATGCCTTAAGAAACCTAAAATAGATAGAATTTTATATATTTAAATTAAATTTATTTCTCTTTTCTTAAAAGAAATTACATAATTCGGAAATGTTCGACTTTGAAGATTTTCTAAAACGTAGAGTTATCATAAGAAAATAGGCATTACATTTGGTATTAAAAACCTTTATTCAAAATCAAGCAAATATAAATACAACATATTGATTATTACCATTGAGTCATTCTACTGTCTTTAAAATATAGGCTATAATAAAAGCATCTTTTCTATTTTCACAACCATTATAATACCGATGAATTTTTATTCTATTGCTGGCTTCCGATGCCCAATTTTAAAAGGTCGTCCTGACAAATACATATTTGCACAGTCAGCATAGGCGGAGTTTGTGAATAATATGTGCAAGTTAGTACTTCATGGGTATGGCAATATTAGGATTACGTATCCGATTACGCCACATATAATGTTAAATAATATTCATCAAACTTTTCTACATTTCTTAACAAAGTACAGGCCAACTAGAATATCACCTCATAAAATGTTTTTGAATTTAAACACGCTGTTTAGGGGCATCACAAGTCATACGAGCGTTATTCGGTCTTGTTACACCGTTGAATGCTCTAACAATTAATAACACCAAACTAAACCAATCCGTGTTGAATTCAGACTGTTTATCCCGGGGGGAATTGAAATGTCTGGGGGGAATTTTTACCTATTTCCGCCCAATTCACCCATTTTTTATGTAATAAAGAGACATGAATATGATGTGGTAATGTTTCCGGAAGGGAATTCTGTACTGCCCGGGGGGAATTTCCCTCCCGGTCATCCTCCTGGATTCAAAACTGAAACCAATGACCATCATAACACTCTTCAAAGCAAGCCAGATAGCAAATTGTTAATATCCAGAAATAGTTCCATGACCATTGCGTCCAACGGCCCCTCTAACTGAACTCTGGCAGTAGGGGTGACTTAACACTAAATTGAATATAATAAATACAAGCGCCATCAATTTAAATAATCAACAATTCCCAAATCTAAATTGGAATTTTCTCAGAACTTGCAATGAAGATGAAACCTCAACAGTTGTTGTCTCTATGAAACTCAAATGAAGTGATAAGCTATACTTTGTTAAAGTAAAAACAAGTTAAAAATGCTGCACAATTAAATTGAGATGTATATATTATTGTTTTATGTATAAAAGAGGTATTTCCTCGTTTGATATATCTATATGCATATATGTAATTCTGAATTTATATCATGTAACAGTGCTTACATAGCAAATTTGCGACGTGATCACAAGGAGCTCACAGTAAATTGGTAATTATAGATATAGGTTTAACATATACCTACCCAAATATTCCAAATTAAAAGTACGTAGAGAACACATATTGAATATTACTGCCTCGCTAAATACAGCAAAGGAAAGTAATTTTTCACATAATCTTAATACACTCTAGTGACCAAATATTTAAGTAATTAATAGCTTATCTGTCGTCTATAGTGCAGGTCACAGAAACGGATGTGGTCTCGATTTTTCACCGATTCAGTACCGGACGACACAGACGCCTGCTACACGCAAACCCCTGAGAATCGAAATACCCCTTGCAGCACACCAAAGAAAGGAGATTAAAATAAATCTGATCTAATAAAAGAAGAAGAAAAAGGTAAAGCCCTGCAAGAAAAATGCCATTAGCTCATAGGATTGTTTTTCTTTTATACATCTTATTCCAGGTATTGAACGGCTTTTAATCGTGCTTTCTCCAGTCCTACGCCGAATAATCCGGAGTTGCTGCCCTAAAGAATAGAATGAAATTGCATCACAAAGCTGCTAATAGGGATAATAATGGCTTACCAAACAAACATTACTGAATTCATTCAACTCTCCTTGCGGATCCAGAAAATTTCGAATCTGAAAAATAAGAAAGATGATCAAGTAGTTCTAAATGTAGTTAATGATTATATTGTGTGCATCTGCGTTGTACAACTAAAACAAGGCCATTCATTGGAAGAGTCCCGGGTTACAGAAATATTTGTGGTACCCAAACAGGAACAAGTGTGAACTACAATTTTGATAATAATGCTAAATAAGATTCTTTGCGTATGTCTATTTTATTTTCTAGGAAATTTAAAAGAGGTATTTATATTACTAGAGGGAATGACACTTGACTCCAGAGTTATACATATGCATTTTTTGACGCTTAAATTTTATGATAAAACCATCTCTTGTGTTCAGCTGCATTTAAAAGAATCGAAATATAAAAAGTAGGGTACTATTTAGTTTGTTATTAATCACATTTCTAATGGCAACGGGATCTAATATATTATATTCTCTCCCGCTGTCATTGGAAATCAACGAGAGAACCAAAAGTCTATTTTCGATACAGAAAATCTCGTAACTAGAGTGCCTTGATGTCAATTCGACGTATGTGTCGTTTAACAGGGTACGGGCAAATAGTTGTCCCTTCTCAATCTCAAGTACTTTTGAATAAGACATATTCTTTCTTCTTTCTTCAATTGTAGTAACAATAACTAACTACTTGACGTTGCTAAATGAGAGGTTTTGTTTCATCATGATACGTGTACATTGGCGTAATATCGATAATTTAACATCATCATAGATTAAATAAATATTATGACAATTACACCCTAATAACCACCACTTTTCCATTATGCAGTTTCTAAAATACAGGGCATAGCAAACAGTTACCCTAACCTTTTTGAAATCAAAGTTTAATCGTTACGTCGTCTTGATCACCTCCCGACTCAATCAACAGGTCAGCCAATACAGGTGCTTTTGCTGTGCGACGGATCGGCACGTGTTTTCGTAATCCAGCAGTGGCGCCGCCAGGATTCTAAGGTATTGTGATGTAGTTCTCTAATTTTGGTGCTATAGTTTAGGATGCTGCGGCTAAATAAACAGCCAGTAGCGCTTTCTGAAAAGGCATGTAATTACGTAACCCGTTCTTAATTTTAGTCCTGTTTGAGTAACTTACGTTCAAAGGTTTGGGAGTGTTATGTATCTTGTATTAACTCAATATTTACTTTTCTTTTATAGTGTTTTTATGCGACGTCCCATTGTATGTTTTTTATGTTTTATTTGTATAAGGAGTGCTAGCGGCCTACAAGAAATTAATAACAAGGTTGGTTCATGGAAAGACGAGCTTGGACGTCGCACACAGCTGTCGCCAAATCAAACTACTGTTTCTCATTTCAGATTTCCAAGGAGCAGTTTTTTAAAGATTTCTAATAACTCGAATTAATAACCAATTCAACAGCATATCGCCCTAATTCACGTTTTAGCTGGCCAAGTTACTGTTACAGGGACTGTTAAGTGTAGGTGAATTTTGCTTGTACATCAAGTTGCTTTTTTGAATTTACCGATTAAAGCAGCCGCTACATGCGACCTGGCTTTAGTGTCGTAAATACCGATTTAGCCTAAAACAAACCCTACCTCTAACAAGGGACATAAAGTGTGACTGTCGGATAAAGTTGTCAAAAAACTTCTGTGTTTCTCACTCTTTTTTGAAATGAGTAGGAACTATTGTATTCCACGGATTCGTTGTTTTGCCTTAAGATCGTTTCGTCTAACTGTAACGGCCATTAAAATGTTCTTTAACATAAACGCAATTGCATCAGTATTCATAACTAGTGAATCACCCGAGCTACGAGTCGGTTCGATAATTTAAGAGAGATTCATTAATATAAATTAAAAAAGGATGCATCGGCCGGGAATCGAACCCGGGCCGCCCGCGTCGCAGGCGAGCATTCTACTACTGAACCAAAGATGCTTTGTTGAACAAGGCGCTGCTATAATGGTATATAGTGAATCACCCGAGCTACTCTTAGCTTCGCTAATTACGGGATTTAATTAAAGCTTTACTTTTTCGTACTTTTTTAAAATAAAAACCGGCCTACGATCTAAGTCTAAAAAAATTTAAGCTATCCTACAATTTGATCGGTTCAGTATCTTCGGAGGAGATAGCGAACAAACATACATACATACATACAAAGAAAGAGACCAGAGATTTTATGGTATAGATGTCACTTTATTAATTTCTCATCAGTTTGCAAGGCAGCGTTCGTGAAATAATTTGAAAAACAGATTGCTACTTTTTAATCCAATTCAGCAGTTTATTGGGGTTTTATGAGCGGCATTTGTATTTTTTGATATGCACACAGTAATGTTGATACTAGAAGAGAGATAATTTTTGTTTGCCAGAAATTGCCAAGGACCGCTACAGAGATATTAATACTTCCTTGTTCTACAACTCCTCAATTCTTAGTAAACAAATATACTTCCCGCAAACTGTATATGTACATATAATGCAGCTTTTGTTAGCTTAAAAAATGCCTGCACATTAATTTGAATTTTTTTAATATAACAATAAATTCGATAGAAATAAAATGGGAAGTGTAAGAGTATAACGAGTTTATAATTTTAATTTAATTATTTAAACATAAAAAAATTGTAAAAACGTAACTGTGTGTAATTCAAATATAGCTGAAACCTTTAACGCGTCTGCTCCTTAGCTCGATACCGAATATCTTGTTTTTTTGTTTAATATATTTGAAATTTTCGTCATTCTAATCGGTCCTATTATTGTATTGACATAATATCACGTTTTTGTTTTTTATATGATGGGAGAAACTGTACAATTTCTCTCTTAGGGCTACACATTTTTTAACATTATTTAATGCTCAAATTATGCGGATCTATCTACAAATATGAATTGAAGCATGAAGCGAAATTCAGAGTTGGTGGGAAGTTGGTTTGATTAAAGACCCAGTAAAGCTCTTGTGATCAGTGATGTCAACAAACAGCGTGAATCATTACTTCGTGTTTACAATTTTAGAAAAACATCCTATGACTGACATTTTGTTGACCTTCGTCTGATTAGGATTCACTGTGTTGTCTAATTATTATCCAGTGTGTCATCAAATGGAAATAAGTACAACGCTTCTCTTTGAAATTTCAACCTGTTTGAACTGACATTTGTTTCTTACAATACTTTACATTTATCAAAACTCGAAAGTACTAAAACGTGTGCATATTACCTTTTTTTAGACACTGCCCATCTACCGGCAGTCATCACCGTTATAAAATGATTATGAAGGTAGAACGGGTATTAAACATTGAAGTGCCATTTCGTGCACTAGATCCGTAAACAACTATTATTTTCAATAAAGGCTTTTAATACCAAATATACATGCTAATTTTCTTACGATAACTTCACTGTTTCAGTAATTCGTATCTTCGAAGTCGAACTATTTCAAAATATCTTTTTTAGAGAAAAGAGAAAGAATTTTAATTTAAACATATAAAGTTCTTTCTGTTTGAGATTTCTGAAATCGGTATGACGTTGTACGCAATTGAAGAGTGTTGCTGTAACTAAAAGAAAGTGTTGATGCCGATATCTGTCTTTATCTAGTTTCTAAAGCGGTAATGCTATTAGTAATAGATTTTACATTTTACATTATCACTAGAAGTGCACCTGCCACCCCACTCGTCTCGTTCATGGAAGTTTGATGATCTTGCTGATACCTATAATGATAAAAGTTTAGACGGTTATACTTTCGATTTTATTGTTCTTTTAATTTGGCGATAATGGATGTATGCATGTCCTGTCATGTAATTTCCAGTGACGGTTAACCTCAAGCAGCTCTGGAATTTTTATATTTGGCACGTGTGAGATAATGTAGGTTCGACGCTCCTCGTTATCTATTGCATTGTCAATTATTACAAATACAGGGAACATAGAAACCGATGTGAAAAACTTAGCCAGCTGACTAAAACAGCAATGACGAAGACGAACAAAATTTTGAAAGACGCTAATATAGCCAAACAATTGAAGATCAGGCTAGTGCGCTGTCTAATATTTTCTATCTTACCTATGCCAGTAAAACGAGGCCGATGTGGCAAAAGATAAGATGGACCATCGATGATACAAAATTGTTTTGTTGAAGAAGGATGCTATGGGTGTCATGGACAGAACACCGCACAAACGTTTTAATTCTGAAGGAAATTGGATCTAAACGACGACTTTCCAGTGAAATATAGTTAAAGACTTTGCTGCGTTACTTTGGCCATATAATACTAAAAGGCCTAGGAAATATGGAAAAAAACTAATTATTCAGGGTAAGGCGAAGGAACTAGACCCAGAGACAGATCTCCTACACGATGAGATGCACAGAACAACTAGTTAACTTGCAGTAGCAGTGGCCACTACTTTCCCTAGAGAAGACTGAGGAAGAGTAAGAAATGAAATTGACTACGTCATGATCAATAAACAATACAAGAATAATAGGCCGAGGCTCAGATCATAATCCGTCAATTGATAACTTCATCTTTAAAGGCAAACTTGTACAACAAAAAAACGGAAACGAGACGCTGTCATAGCAAAGGTGTGAGGCGAGAAGAAAAACAAGAAGAAACGAAGACCAAACTTCAAAACAGTCAGCAAGGAATTGATGTTACAGAAGAATTGTTCATCGATAAAATTTGGAATGATTTTACAACAACCATACAAAATACTACAAAAAAGGACATTAAATGATAAGGAAACAGGTCAAAAAGCCCTACATAAATAATAATATTACATTTAACGCACACAAGAAGACTCGCAAAGGTTCAAGACAAGAAATAGCAATACAAAGAAATCAATAGCAACATACATAAAAATAAAAACAAGCTAAAAATGAATGGCTAATAGAACAATGTGACGAAGCAGAACAACTGACATGATTCATATAACTCACATAAACGACAGAAGCGCAATTAGAAAATACAATAAAATACTCAGAGACGTACAAGACGTAAGCTTGGAAAGAATATATCGAAGAAACCTTCAAAGATAAATAATCGCACTCTTGACATCAGCAATAATAAAAGCAACACTTTATCAGGTCCATCTTACTCTCAATTCGAAGTAAAATATGCTATCAAAACTTTCACGAATGCGAAAGTATCTGTAAACGATAATCTTCACTTAGAGGTGCTGAAATTGTTCACTAACTTGTCTTATTGTAAATATTAGATCTTGTGTACATCTTATACTTATGTATCCGTATTGTGTATCCTCTATTGTTATTTCAATTTCATTTCTTATTTTTTTTCTCTATTGTTCTGACCAGTAACTTTCCTGGGACACTAGATAGCGTTATGCTCCTATAACTGTTGCATTAAGGTTTAACCATTTTTTTTCTGTAAGTCTTTTGATCCTTCTTCCCGCACATATTTGATCATTTCTGGGGTAATATTGTCTCTACGGTGTATGTGACTCTTTCGATAAAATACATATACCTGAGTGGCCACATTTATTCGGACTGGCTCAGATTTCTGTGATTGTTCCCAAGAAATATAATGCAAAAAAACGTGTGAGGACCACACACCACAGACCAACTAGCCTAATGAGTCATATCCTGCTGTTATTTTTCATAATAATTCCTTCAAAACATTTCAAGAGTGTGGAAACATGAAGGTACAAACGCAATTTGGATTCAAATATGGTCTAGGTGGCCGAAGCACTGTTGTGCATGCAGCGCGTTGTTTAGAAAGGCTGCGACCCAAGAAAATACGCCTATTTTTTTATAGACTATATAGACTTTTATAGACTACAAAGGGCCTTTGACAATGTTTCGCCTGCGTATTAACGCTGCTGTCTTGTATTGAAATCAAACAGCAGAATTGCGAGTCAATAACTTAAGTCTCTACAGAACAATTTCCAGTTTCAAAAGCGGTACATCAGGAATATATTCGCTTACGTGCACTGTATGGGAAAATTCTTGCAATTATTTTAATATTTATTTGATAGTTTATATTTTTATAGCTACTCAAAAATTGCTTATATAAATATTAGGTTCATTTTTAATTATCTAGGCTGCGATATAACATACCAGTATGATCGAGATATCTACAACAAATTGCATAAATTCCAACACATTTGCGGAACCATCCATAGGACCTTAACAAATAAAGCACAAAGGGACACTAAACTGAAATTTTATAAAACAATGGCGGTACCAACACTTCTGTATGGATGCGAAACATGAGTAACATCAGAGAGGGATAAAAGCAGAATACAATCATCAGAAATGGTTCCTTCGGAAAACAAAAGGATGCACAAAAGAAGACGATACGAGAGTACAAGAAATACTGAAATAAGGAACGACTTAGAAATCTATGCCATCAACGACAAAATAACAGACTACAGCGAGAAATGGACACAACATATCAACAGGATGGGAGAAGAACGCATCCCCAGGAAAGCCATGGCATACCGACCAAGAGGGAAAAGGGAACCCGGATGTCCCAAAAAACGGTGGAGCGATTTATGAAATTCGGAACAGGCATATAATGCCTATACCTTGAAAGGAAGATGATGATGATGATGATGATGATGATGTTTAATTGATTAGCAAAATATTCTGCTCTTTAATTTAATTGTTAAATCAATTACAATGTGTTTATTTAGGCAAGTCTTATATTTTCGTATTTTTATTTGCATGTAATAAAGGAACACTGATGTTAGGTACCTGTTTTCTTTGTTCACTTTACCAACACCGCAGAAGTACTTCTGTTTATGCCGAGGCTACTTGTAACTGTACAGATATGCAGATAAAAACCTCAGTGAAGTCACCACCTGCGAACACCTGCAGTCCTCCAAATGGGGTCGCAAATGAGCTCCACCGATACCGCTGGCCATGCAGACGGAAACCAAGCACCGCGGTGAAGTCCTGACTCAGGAACACCTGTCGTACCTTAATGGCCTCGCAGATGACCTCTACCAATGCCGCTGGGCTTTGCAGATAGAGACCAAGCACTGCAGCTAAGTCAACATTTGGTTGTCGCTTGATGATCTCGCAGACGAAGTCAACCAATAGCCCCCTGCGTTAATTTATACTTCTTGATATTATTCTTATTTAAAATTCCGTTCATATTGATTACTGGTTTATTATTCGGTTGTTACATGCAAACCTGCCCCAAACAATAATTATTTTTCCTCGTTATTATTTCTTAATTAATTAATATTATCTAGCAACTGACATCTCATATATTTTTATATCCACTTGCTACTAGATTCCGTTTTATTTTGTAGAATGTCACAATTTGACACTTATTATTTAAACACAGTTTAATGATTCTCTTTTAATCTTGATTGCAAGTACCTTGGATCTTATTTCTTATATTTAATTACACATTCTTTATATCATTCATTTGCAAATTTCTTTGTTATTATCGACATGCCTTATGTGACCATCCTTACTTTTCCGTAAACAACTTGAAATTCAATATTAATTTTAACATGTATTAACATTAATAAGCATTACCTTTAAGGCCATTTCCCAGTAAACTTCAGCTTAATTATCTTATGTTAGCATATCAAATGTGACATCGTCTTGTACCGATCTAAAAGGAAACTGTTCAGTTACTAGCCTCTCAAATGCTACCTGCTCCGAATTTAAGTCAATCATGTTCAACAAAAACCCATTTAACTCTTACCCTGATATATCATTTATCGTTGTATTACACGATGTATTTATGATTTCTATCTACGTGAGTGTTAGCAATAACTAAAGTTTCATTTGTAAAACTTGGATTGGCATGTAGTGTAGTGTACCATTTAGCGAATTTTTGCAAAAGGCAAACAGTTGTCAAAATTGTATTTTTAATTTTTTATTTTATTTAATATTCATATTTTTAAAGATTAAAGTATAACCAATTTTGTTATTACTTTTATTTAATTATTTTTACAGTTTCGGATGAAGAATATGCCCAGGGAACCCCCTGCCTGTCGTAAGAGGCGACTGCCTGGGGAAAATGTCCTAGACCCATTTCCCCTACAATCCTTTTATCCTGTAAATTCAAAATCGCTCATATCCTTAAATATCCTTAAACAAACCTGGTGTAAAAAGCATAAAAGTCTCTACGGTTCTTCAATTTTAAATAACAGTCAGTCTAAGGAAAGAAACCCCTAAACTCAAATCACCTGGTCCTCCAGGTTGGGGGTTAGGTTATTGGGTTCGTTTCCCAGTATGCGTAAAATTTTAATTTGCTAATAAGTCCAAAATAAGTCTAGTAAAGGATGGATTTAATATAAACCCGACCAAGCTATGGAAACAGATATTAAGAATTGGAACGTGGAATGTGCAGAGATGTAGAGGGAAAATGATTGAAATTATCAAATAATCAAATAGAAAATGGTTTTAATTGCACCAACAGAAACCAAGGAGAAAGGTAGTGGAAAGAAATAATGGACAAATAACGTACATCTATACAGAGGAATACCTAAAAAAGAAAGAGCAAAGAAAGGAGTTGCGTTACTTATAAAATTCCAAGTAAAAAGCAAACATCATGAGTTGGGAACTTATAGATGAAAATATTATAACGAAATGGTAAACGTGAGGGATTATTTTTACGAAAATATCAGTGAGCGATTTTAATGCCAAAAGCTCCAAGGCGAAAAACAACAGCAATAACTACGATTAAGATTACCGACTGAGTGAAATACTACAAAGATTTGATAACAGAAGACAGAGAAGAGTATATGGTTGGAAACGTAAACCGAGGAGACATTTAGAATAGCAATGAATACATTTAGACGTAAAGCAAGTTGAGGAGACAGTCAGAAGGTTGAAGAATGGGAATTACCTGGCCCAGAAAGCATCAAATCAGAGCTGATAAAGAACGGAACCAAGGAATTATACAAAATGCGCACAAATATATTTAAAGCATATCCTAATGGACATCCAGTATCCGATTCATGGACAGATGCATACATAATCTCTATTCACAAGAAAAACAAAATCCTGTAAACTACAGAGGAATATTAATAACGAATACAATGAGCATATGGGCATATACTTAGTAAGAGATCTAATCGAACGATAATACACTGACGAAGAAGAACAACAAGGCTTCTCAGCCGGAGAATCCAGCAATGGCAACATATTCGGTGTTAAACAGATAATGGAGAAGATAACAGCAACTAATCAAGGGGTTCATTTACTGTATTTCTAGATATCAAGAAGGCATATGATAATATTCCAACAAGAAAATTATTGAGGGCCTTAGAGCAGTCGAATATACACAATAAACTCATTACAACCCCATAAAATGTATACTCTAACCTTACGTCAAGAATTTAAGTGGGAAACGGAGTATCCGAAAAATGTATAGTAACGAATAGTTTAAGGCAAGGATGCTGCATCTCGCCAACTATTTAAAAATATCAAAATCCTCGTCAATGTGGAAAAGGGAATGTAGGAATATGAGAATAGATATTGGAGAATCGTGTCTTTATACGCTACAGTTTGCAGACCAGCAGGGGGATTGTGGCCCAAGATATAGAAGATTTAAAGTATATGATTCGAAAGCCAATAGAGAAATATAGCAAATGAGGCCTAACCATGAATTTGGATAAGACTGAATATTTACTAGTTGGAATAGAAACCAATGGTCGCAATCTAAATTTATAAAACAACCAACCAGTCAAGGCACGCGAAAAATATAAATATCCACTTCCATAAAACTGGCAGAAAAGTTATCGGGTGTCTTAACGATACACTTTGGAGCAAAAATATCAGCAAGAAAAGGAAGATGGATAGTTACAACGTGATCATCAAAAGTGTTTTATGAGCGAGGTAAATAATAAGAAAGTACTTGCACCCGAAATGGATGCTATAAGAAGAGCCTCCAGAACTTCTTGAAGAGATAGAGTTAGAAACTATATCGTCAGGGAAATTATGGATGTAGAAAAAACGATTATGTGCAAAGAACTACATACGACAGGCTTCCAAAACAAATAATGACCCCACTGCAAGAAGAAGAGAAGGACGTCCACGTAGGAAATGAGGTGATGGTATACGAAAAGCAATGAGCACTCTAAACCTGACCGAAGGAGAGTGGAACAACAAACGAAAGTGGAATTTAGGTATTGGAATGCGTCAAACTCTATAACCGATTATAGAGGGTGTCCCACAATTCCCACTAAAGCTTCAGGTAACCTTGTTCTATCATGAAAGATGAACACAAAACTGAAAAAAAAATCCAGTAGCAAAGTCTAAGGAACTATAAAGAAAACTTAAATAAAACGCTATTTTATCAATTGGAAAAACAAACGGATGGTAGTCCAAGAGCTTGGCCAGCGAAAAGGTCGGATTTAAAACCTTTGGACTTGTTTTTGTGGGGGCACTTGAAGAATTTGGTTTATGTTACCCCTGCTTAACCTCGAGAAGACCTTACCGATCGAATTCATGAAGTAGCCATCACTATTAACCCCATAATGTTGCAGCGTGCTCAAGATGCAATTATTGTGCGTGTACGCAAAGCGTGCTGCGAAGCTAACGGGGGGCACGTTGAAAACGTTTCACAATAATGTAATGTTTTTTGAGTGAAAGGAATGATTGAGAATTATTTTTGCTTATTACTGAATTTTGTAAATAACAATGTTACTTTGTATATTATTTTTTTGTCTAGATTAAATAATACTTATTAGGGCATTTAAATTTGTTACTTCCAAACGGACCTCTTGTAAGTACATTCATTAAACAAACCTAACCTAACAGTGTTGTCAAATGTAATTTTCTTTTAATGCTTTGTATGAGGCAACTAGACCCTGTAGAGGGTTTGTGTTGATAATTTTAGAGTTCTCATGCGTTACTCAAGCCTGTCACCGAGTGTCACCTGAAGCTTTAGTGGAAATTGTGGGACACCCTCTATACAGGGCCATAAAGCAATTGGAGATAATAGATATAAAAATAGTTATTTTGAGCCAAAGTTGCCTGAGTAAAATGTTACAGGATAAAGAGACACAGGTGTTGAAAGTGAAAATTTTGAAAACACAACGCAATTTATTCACAATAATAAAAAATTGTTTTAATCTACTTAAGTAACTGTTGAAAGTGTCCACCGTTAACTTCAATACATTTTCTTAGGCTTTTTACCAAACAACGTCTCACAGCCGGGAAGATATTTTGATAACCTCTTATAACCGTGGCGGTTTCTTGAATTTTTGGTCAAGCGCTTCCCGTGTATTGACTTCATCATCTTATACTAAAGCCTTCATGTGACCCCACAGATAAAAATCTAACGGGTTAATATCTGGGCTACAAGGTGGCCAAGGAAATTCGCTACCGCGACCAATCCATCGATGTGGAAAACGTTGATTCAAATGATTTCGAATAGTAAGTGCAAAGTGTGGTGGCGCACCATCTTGCATGAACCATATATTTTGTCTTACTTTTAGAGGTATACCATCCAAAAGGTCAAGTAAAAACTGCAAATATTTTTCTCCATTAAATCTCTGCGGAAGCTGATATGACCCGATCAAAAAATTGTCGATAATCCCGCACCAAATATTTATGGAAAACTCGTGCTGGAAATTTCTTTCTCTGGGTAGTCGTGGATTTTCCAAAGCATAGTGATGATTATTTCTCCAGTTAAAAATTAC
This sequence comes from Agriotes lineatus, assembly GCA_940337035.1. Taxonomy (NCBI): domain Eukaryota; kingdom Metazoa; phylum Arthropoda; class Insecta; order Coleoptera; family Elateridae; genus Agriotes; species Agriotes lineatus. The sequence goes on along the minus strand of OW679194.1, from coordinate 197,130,210 downwards.
GGGTCTTGTAAAAGTTGCCTCGTCAGTAAATAATATCTTTTTCAGGAACATGGGGTCTTCGATTGTTTTATTTGGTAGATTTTGACAATATTTTGATCCGGCTTGCAAGTCTCCTGGCAATAAACTTTGAACGGGTGTAAAATGGTGGGAAAACAAATTTTCTGCATGGATGATTCTTGAGACGGTTGATTTATCAATTCTCGTGGAAGGTTTCAAACGCCTATCATGAATTGAGCGTGCTTATGATTAATTCAGGATTTTCCGCGATCGCTTCTTCTTGTTCGACCGTTACATTTTCCGGTCGTCCACCAGGATTTTTGTTATAAAACGAATCTGTTTGACCTAACCGATTGAATGTTCTTTGAAATATTTTTTGGTCTGGAATGATTCTGGTTGGGTAGAGTTCTTCAGTGCAGCACGACTGTTGCAATTTTCTTGGGCATAAACGCAGAGCATATCCCGTAAATCACGGTTAGAAAACTTATGAAGCCGGAGCATTTTTTATTGAAATGATTACAGTACTTGGATATTGCAGAAACTTGTTTTTTACTATTTTTGACAGGAAAAGGTAGAAAACAATGACTAGTTTGTCAACATTCAAGGCAGACTTTTTCAAATTCGAAAATCTGGGAAACGGCTTGAAGATTAACTTTCACTTTCAACACCCTGTGTCTCTTTAACCTGTAACATTTTACTTAGGCAACTTTGGTTCAAAATAACTATTTTTATGTTTATTATCTCCAATTGCTCTATGGCACATAAGTTATGGGACACCCTGGATATTGCTATGATATTCTCTCGTATGTTGAACATTCTTACAAGTTAAGGTAATGAGTAACTAACAAAGTTCATTTACTAAAGCAAAATTAATGGCACAAATAGATTTTCTTGCCGTACGATTTATCGAACATTGTATATAGTCACATTAAGGGCATAAGTTTGTCTCAAAAGTAAGATTTAGGATATTCTTATAAATAATAGCCAATTAACTTGTAGTAATTTAAGATCAGCATACATGCAAAGTGCGCCTCACATAACACCAATTACGATTCGGGGTACTGTCATGATTTACCGGAAAAGTGTAGGGTTACGTTTGGCTTTTTAGGATACTGCAGCAGCTGATAAATACCTTACTGTAAAAGAAGTTTTAAAAATCATAGTGGAAGATGCAGCTGTTAAAAGAATTAATAGCTGTATTGAAAAAGATTAAAACGTGAAATACGTAGATGCTTAAATGTTCTATTATTCATACAGCTATCGTGTTGTTCATTTAATTACGTGTTGACACTTAATTTTGAAATTAAAATTATAGAACTTGTCCTCTTTTCATAATATAATCTTTATATATATAATTCTTCTGTACGTGTGTCCGAGACTTAACTCCTCCTAAACAGCTGGACCGATTTTGATGAAATTTTGTGTGTGTTTGAGTGGGTTCCTGGATGGTTTACATTCACAATTGGACCCGGTAGGTGGCGCTGCAATCGGGTTCTAGGAATTTTTTTTATTTTTTTTGACGAATTTCTTTAAAATTTTTTTTTAAAGATTTCTCGCATATCAAAACATGGCCATAATAAGAAAATTTAAATTTCTTAGAGCAATTCTAACCTTCACGATGCCGCAGCTTTATTGTGCACTTATTTCTGGGACGCCCTGTATACTGGGGCCCTATTTTAGATGGAAAAATAGATGGTTACTGCACATAAATTATTTGCAACTATAAATTGGTGATTGGTATGGAAAGCAATACATAAACTTAAAAATACAGAGAGTAAAGAAAAATATCAGATGGACACAGACAAAGAATTTCAAAGAAAAGGGAATATGTAATAATGTGGATGCTAGAATAAAGATGGAGAGCGTTCACGGAAACACTGAAGAAGGCAGCAGAAAAAAATATGTGGCATAAGAAAATGTAACAAACACATGAAAGCGACAAGCTGGTGGACTGAAGAAGTAAGAGGATTGGTAAAAGAAAAGAAGGTAGCTTGGAAAAGGTATATACAAACAAAAGAAATGGGAGATAAAGACGAATACAGAAGAAAAAGAGATAGAGTGAAAGAAGCAATTAAGATAGCAAAAAAGGAATCATGGAAGAAGATGGGAGAAGAGATAACAGAAGTACACAAAATAAACACAAGGAAATTTTGGACGAGGATAAAAAGGTTAAGAGGAGATAAAAGGAAAAGTATAAAAGCAATAAAAAACAACCAAGGTCAAATACACACAGATACGAAGGAAATACTAGAAACACGACTGTAGAATCGGAAGTCAGTAAAACTCAAGCACAAAAAAAACCAGGAACAAACAATTAAGAGGGAAGAAGTAGAAGAGGCAATTCAAAAAATAAAAATTGGGAAAGCATGCGGGGAAGACAGAATTGCGCCGGAGATGTTAAAGGGGCTGGGACAAAAAGGAATCGAATGGTTATGGAAGATTTGCAAACAAGCCTGGGAAGAGAAGGAAATCCCAAGAGAATGGGAAAAGAACCTCATATTACCAATATATAAGATAGGATTACAGACACAATGCGAGAACCAGACTAATATGCCTAGCACAAACGAGCTATAAAATATACACGACAATTCTAGAACAGAGACTAAGGAAACAAATAGAACTAACACTAGGCAAAGAGCAAGCAGCCTTCAGACCAAATAGGCAAACAATGTACAATATATATTTACAATCAGAATTATAATTGAAAGAAAATTTGAAGAAAGAGAAGAGCTGTACCTAACTTTTGTGGTTCTGAAAGCGGCTTTTGATATAGTTGATAGAGGTGAATTATGGAAGACGCTGAGAGAATTGGAAGTGGACAAAGAATTGATAAATGCAATAAAAAGCACATACGAAACAGTCAGAGTAAAAGTACAACTGGTAGGGCAGAGATCAGATGAATTTAAAATGAGCAAAAGAATTAAGCAAGGAGACAGCCTAAGCACCTTACTATTTTTAACTATAATACACAAGATAATCAAACAAATAAAAGAAAAACACAACCGACTGGATACAGTAATAGGACACAGGAACCTAGAAGCAATAAAAATAAGCAGTCTCTTATACGCAGATGATGTCATACTAATATCAAGCACCATAAACAAAATGCAAAGGCTGGTAAACGCATGGACCGAGGAGACAGAAAACATGAAAATGGAAATAAACATTAGTAAAACCAAGACCATGATAGTAAATGAAAAACACAAAGAGGACCAAAACAATAAGGACATAAAATGTAAAAACATGAAACTAGAATAAGTATCGACGTATGAATTCCTAGGAAGTATATAACAGAAGATGTAAAAATGGAGGCTGAAATAGTAAATAGAGCAAACAAAGCGACGAGAATTTACTATACATTAAATAAAACGATACTAGGACACAAAGATATAGACATAGAGGTGAAAAAGAAAATAAACAACATGATAACAATACCAAAAATAACCTATGTTTGCGAAAGTGGGACACTTAGAATGATAGACGAACCTAAAATAACGGCAATGGAAATTAAACACCTTAGGAAAATGGCAGGAAAAACTAAGTGGGACAGAATAAAAAATGAAGACATAAACAGGAACCTATACTAGAAAAAATATAAAAGAAGCAACTAAACTGGTACGCGCATACAGTAAGAATGGAACTGAGAAGAATGGCGAGAAGAATAATGGAAGCGGGAAAACCCATAAAAAGCAAAGAGGCAGACCTAGAAAGAAATGGCTGGATCAAATCAGAGAAATAGGAGCAGAAAGGGGAGTGACAATGGAGGAAATGAAAACAATACCGAGAGGACAGGAGAAGATGGAGAAAATGGATACAGGACAAGAGACCGCCATCCGACGCCCGAAAGGCATCAAGGATTAGAGAAGAAGAAGAAGAAGAAGAAGAAGAAGCAATTCTCACCTTCACGATGCTGCAGCTATTTTGTGCACTTATTTCTGGAACGCCATGTATACTGGGATCCTATTTTAGATGGAAAAATAGATGCTTACTGAAAATAAATTATTTGCAACTATAAATTGGTGATTGGTATGGAAAGTTCGGTTGGTTGACCACCATGTTTCACGGATTTCAATCCTATATGCTTTTATTTCTGGGCATGTATGAAGAGAGAGGTATATGCAACGAAGGTACGTACCACCGAAGTATCCGCAGTCGCAGTGAAAGTGTAGCAGAATAGATTTTCCAAAATCC
>OW679194.1:196973272-197125922 GCA_940337035.1 Agriotes lineatus | reverse complement strand
ACCTTTGCCCCAGGCAATTTAATTATTATTCAATTATAAATTTAATTACAGGTTTAATTATACCCTCAGGGCTTAATTAATTAAACGTAGTGGGAGTAAAGTAGCCCTATTCTACTACCAAAATACAAACAAATTTCCTATGAAACGAGGAGTTTGCCAAGGCGATAATGTATCACCAAAACTCTTCACTACGCTGCTAGTGTTTCCTTTCAAAAAACACAATTGGGATCGCTTAGGAGTTAACATAGATGGAGAATACTTCAACCACCTACGATTCGCAGATGATATCATACTCATCATGGATCATCTTGATGATGCACAAAAAATTCTAGATGACTTAAATAATTCTACTAGACAAGTCAGACTAAACATCAATTTTTCAGAATCTCTATTTATGACAAACCTAGTACCCAGCTCAGCTATATCAACAGAAGGCGTCCTATTAGAACAGGTGTCATCCTACAGATACCTAGGTCACAAGGTTAAAATTAATAGAGATAACCAAATCCACGAAATAACCAGAAGAATAGGACTTACATAGGCAGCTTTTGGTAAATTGCGCTACATATCTAGATCAAATATTCCTGTATGTCTGAAAAGGAAGGTTTTTAACATGTGCATCCTTCCGGTCTTAACCTATGGAGCAGAAACATTGACATTGACAAAGAAGACCGTTTCCAAGATACAGGTCGGCCAAAGACGCCTGATATGTCTTTATGGTATGGGTATATCTTTAAGAGATAAGGTACCAAATACCAAAATACGATGCAGAACAAGAGTGAAGGATGCTATCAACAAAATCACCAAACTTAAGTGAAATTGGGTGGGCCACGTTAGGAGACTAACAGACTATAGATGGACCAAAAAACTATTGAAATGGCGACCAAGAGCAGGCGCCTACCGAGCAGAGGTCGCCCTCCCTCAAGATGGACTGACGATATAAGGCGCATTCGGGGAAACTGGATGCAAGTGGCCAAAGATAATTGGACTACAATACGTGAGGTCTACATCCAGCAGTGGTCAAATATATAGGCTAATTAATGATTGATGATGGTCCATCGACCGTAGTAGGTGTTTCCTGAATAAGAAACATTCGTTGCTCGGTATTCGGCGAATACCGCATTTGTGGCTTCAGCTTTATATCAATGAAAAGAATAAAATAAGTTCTACTTAATGGTATCACAGCCATCCTTGATGTGATGATTTAAAATATTTTAAAAATTATTGTTTCCAAATCGTAATCCTCTTAAAGCTTCCTTCAAAGGCCAGAAACATGAAAATTGTAAGGCAATACATCAGGGCTATATGGAGGGTGTGGTAGTATGTCCCTATATCCCAGTGTAGTCGTTCAAGGGTATTTCGACTTGGCAGTGTCATTGTCGTGATCGACTTTGTTCCCCTTTTTGATAGGTGCGCCAGCTTAACTTAGTAAGTCATTCTTTTAAAAATTTCATGCTTATAATCCCTTTCATATCCCAAAACTCTATCTGCGTTCTCTTTGGTAAAAGAAGTTCGCTAGCATCGTGGATGAGAACGATTATGGACTGACTTCTCATTCACAAGAAATTGTATAATATTCTTTATCTACTCCAGTGGGATAAGTAACTTATTACGTCACTCATTTGGCAATATTTCCGTTGGGTGATGAAGATCATTACACCACTGAGTTATGTAATGGCTTCATTGCCTAACTGAGTGGTGTAATGACTTCATTACCTAACTGAAATAGTGTCAAATGATAATGTGATAGTGTGCTTACATAATTCGTGCTACGCACTCGTTTGTAACTTGCACACACGTATACTAATGATGCTCTTATCTTATCCTACTCGTGTAGTAAATAACTATTCTGCAACGGTATTGTTCACTACTTAATCAGACATCTTGACAGATACTGCACAGCAAAACAAACAAAATATGACACAAGGCTACTATTTTCTTCTTTAAGTCCCGCTTCTATGGGAGGTTGGAAATCGTCGCAGTTACATGACCTTTATCTACTGCTAATCTTAAAGAGTACAGCCGAGACACTCCCTCAGATTGCAGACCCATGAGACTTTTCTACTGACTACAGATCTCTTTCCTTTATTCTTGCCTTGAATTATTAGTTGAAATATACTGAATTTGTTACCTCTTAGAACACAACCAAGATATGCAAGTTTTGGCTTCTTAACCATTTTAATTATTTTTTCATCCTTATTAATTCGATGTAACACTTCTCGATTATAGTGACTATCTACCCATGATATTCTCAATATCCTCTTATAACACCAAATTTCAAACAATCGATGTTCTAAAGATTTTCTGATTTCATTGTCCAAGATTCTACTCTCTATAATAAGGTGGAGAATACGTAGCATCTCAGCATTCTAATTCTAAGATTCAGTTTATGTCACCATTGCAATAAATGTCTTCATTTCCATGAAAGACTATGAGCAACTACAATGCGGAACTTGATTTCTTTTGTCTGGTCTGTTTTTACATTTAACCATGCAGCAACATATTTATAGGAAGACACACGCTCTATGAAAGTGTATTCGATATTTAAATATGCGTTATTATCATTTATATTTTGATGTTTGGTAATAGTTATGAATATTTTTTTTAAAAATTTATATCAAAGCCATACCTCCTACATGCAACATTCACTCATTTGATCACATGTTAGAGGTCAATTAAGACTATCCGTTATGATTACCATATCATCGGCGTAAAGCAGAATGTTAATGATTTGCAAGTTTATGAAAATGCTAGCTAATTCTTCGACGAACGCTTTTTCGACAGAAGGAGGACACTACACAACCCTGCCTAACACCTCGACATATCTTAACCTCCTCACCTAACCTTTCATCAACTCTGACTTGTGCTGTTTGATACCACTACAGATTAGATATTTTTCTTCAATAACTCCAAAAGCTTCGAGTGTTGGACTCTGTTGAATGCTTTCCTGAAGCATAAATGTTATGATTCATGTTCAAACACTTCTGCATCATTACATTCATTCCAAAAAGCACTGTTGCATGGTCTTATGGATGTTTCACTTACTTGTGAAAATCATGCTAGCGCACAATAGCCTTACCCAAGCTCAAGATATCTGTGTTCAGTTTTGTAAAATTTAGAAATTATTTTATTTTCAATCATACGTTCTGAACTGACTTCTTACCATTTGATACAACCAACAATCCAACATCCCATAAGAATATATTATCTAGCAAAGAAAGTAACAATTGTTATGTATATTTGTATTATCGGTAACCTCATTTTACTTTGCGGTGTAGAGGCTGGTGCTTTATGCGCTTAAGAAAGCGGTGCAATGCTCAACTTGCACCGGATTCGAGATACAACGTTGGAGCGCCTTTTGTGCTTGTGCACAAACCACAAACCTCTTAGGTCTATGATTCTGAGTAGAGCACAGTTAATTTGGTGCCTAATTGTGAATGGTCTCACCGAGCTCGCAAAGGCAACGAAAAAATTAGCGCCTTCCAAACTGCTACCCAGCTTCTTCTACAACAATTATCCAATCAAATCCATTGGTAGAATATCATCCATTTCATCACAAATGAATTGTACATTCCACTAATAGAGGTAAGTTAAAAATCTATTCTTGCCTAGTTACTGCAAAAGTCAGTAGTAAGAACTGCGTATGTATACAACTACATATTTGTGTGCTGGTAAATATATAACATGCGTTTCTTTGAACTGTAATTTGAAATTAGTTGTTACAGCTTTGCAGAATGATGCCAAGTCAAAACAGTTGTTATATTACTAATGGTAAGTACTTCCAAATATAGAAACAATTTTAAAGCGCATTCGCAGAGTTTATCCTTTTAAGCTAGGATTCTATTATTAGCTTGACTTTTTCTGCTGACGCCACGAAGCCTCTCTCTGTTTTTTATTCAAACTAGAAAGTGGTTGCTTTTTTATTATTAATCTCAAAAGTATTTACAATAGCCACCTACATAATTCAAAGAGGACTATTAGAAGAGTATGCAACCTGCATTTCTCTTAAGTGCTTTAAGTTGCGTAATTATCAGGTTTTTGGTGATTATTCAAATATATTCTTTATAGCAGCTAAGCTCTGTACTGCTACACTTTATTTGAAAAATGTATTTCTGCTTACTGACTAGCGTTGCCAATACTGTCATTTTGACCCGAAGACTTCGGGTTTGAGAACCAATCTTCGGGCTTCGGGTTTTCAATAACATCCTTCGGGTTAACTCAAGGTCTTCTCAATTTTTTTCAGAAAAATTTAGTTTCGTAATAGAAGCCAAGTCGTATTTATTATGTGTTCTCTTATTAGATATACTATTGTATTTTATGTAAGCAAATGTTCGCAAAGTCGGTCCTGCGCTGGATGTGTATTGTGAATTTTAGTGATCGCGAGTGCAACAAGAAACATTCTGTATGCGGGATGTGGGGATTTTCAACTCCTGCAAATTTTACAAAAAATACGGTATTTGCCTCTTCTGAGAGCTGCATGGGTACATTCAACTCGAAAGTATAATATGTGAATTTGCCCAGGGCGATATAAGTTAATTTTAAGCGACCTGAAAGAGCCTGGCAGCCAGCGTTTACTGCAAACAGGGTGAAAATGCAGCGAACCAGCGTTTATAAATTCCAAAAACGCATTTTCCGAGTGTACATATAAGTACACCCATTGTGCTATATTTAAAGACTCATTTGAAGCGTCAATTTTGAAAGGCACCAACTCAACTGTCCTTTTGAGGCCTGTACGCAATCGGGAGTTTTCAGCATCATGACCGCCAGAAGGGAGTGATGCAATCAAAGCGTGCCGTTTCGAAGGTTATACAGCAGCCAGTTCCAGGTAAAATGTTTTAGGTTGCATTTAACAAGCTTTTGCAAACAGGAATAAATTTCATTAGAGAATGTGTGTGTAGCTCGCACTTCAATTTAAACAGGGCCGGACTCAAGTATCGGCTTCAGGCAATTTTAACATTGCGTTTTCGTTAAATACATTTGCATTCTTTTAAACACAATTACTTCAAAGTTGTTTATGTTGACGTTTTACGTTGTTGAAGTTTGCTATATGCCTGTGAGATGAACGTATGTGGTTTTAAAATTTAGTTCTATTTTCTATTATTTATTTTGTGTTTGTATGTTTTCTTTGTGCTTTGATGATTTATTTGTTTTTGACGTCAATATATAATGTAAACAAATCGACTTTTCTTGTCTATTGTTTAAAGTTAAGTTTCAGTCCGACCAGCAGTACTAGAGGAACCAGACTCGTTTTGACAGATAGTGATCTTTCATAAGCCACTAACTGAGATATTATGAAAGTTTAATGTTAGCTGAGCTAGCTAGGGGATAAAAAGGGCAAATAATTATTTAAATATTAAGAAGTACGAGACGTCTGGTTTAAATATAATGTATCTACGAAGGGGTAAAAATCCGTATTTCATATGCTACTTCAAAAAATATAAAATAATTTTTGGAATTACATATTTTCAAATTAAGAAACCATTTCCCTTTAATCTTTTTATTACTTTTATCCCCTACTCCCCCCCCCCCCCCAAATATTTTCTTCGGGTCAGCATCGACTCAATGTTGGTAACCCTATTATTGACGTGTGTCTAAACTGGCATTGCATGGTAAATCGAGCATAATATTTAGGGGCAAGTTGGAGGTAGAAAACATTTTGCAAATTGAACGAGTTTTTGCAAATACATTACTCACACCAATAGGCAACTTTTGACGGGTAATATGTTATAAAAAAAATATTAAAAACACTTTTTAGCCGTTTTTCGCCCCACCCTAATGCAGAGTTTACCAATCACTTTATTGGATTTATGGAAGATTGCTATATAATAGAATATAAAGGTGTTGTTAAATCAAAATTACCAATTATTTCCCCATAGCTTATGTAGTATTAGCAAAGACAAATGCTTACAAACTTCAAATAAATTTATTGTAACTATTACCAGGTACACGCAAAATTATCATTACTTGTATCTGATACTTGCATAGATTTGGTCTTTGTAATGCATAAAAAATTACATTAACCGTCATTAATCCACCTAATATTATAACTGCCTATTTAAGTAGAACTACATGGACATAAAATTTGGGCTTAATATTTAAACCACTTACGGTAGTAACCCAGAATTTACGTTTCCACATGTGGAATTGCTAATTTATTTACAAAAGGTCACAGAAAACGTCTATGTGTGGTTTAACAGTACCATTTACTTATATATTAGACAAGTTTGATACCACAAAATAAGAGGCAACCGTAAAAGTTAATTACCTTTCTAATTACTACCTTTTTATACATAATTATAAGAACAGACTAGTCTCGAATACATTTTTATAGACGTTTTCCATAACTTTTCAAAAATATTTTGAAATATTAAAATTTACACATTTTATCTAGCTAAAGGTGTCATGAATTAAAATGTAGAAAATTGCATTTTAATTCACACTGCAGTCTTTTGATTACGTCTGACCACAAAGACTGGCTTAATAATGTCAAATTTAAGATTGATTTTAACATATAAAACACTTAAAACAACAACAATAAATGTACTTAACGAAAATATTACAGAAGAGCATACGTCTAGCATTAAGAATACCTCATCCCTTTTAAAATCTTGCATGGTAGGAACTGTCCCAAAAACAGTTATAATTTTTAATTAAAACTATTTATAAAAATGTACAAATATTTATACAAATAATGTGTTACTGCTAACTTGTAATAACTATGTTTGATTTGGCAATACTTTTGTGGCTAAAATATATACAAGGTAAGTGAAAACTGAATGCATTTACTAAAAACTTAATCTACATCTACACTCTATTAGTTACAAATTTAGCAGCAACAATGATTAAATTGACTCAATTGTGAATTATAATAATAACTATATACAGTTATGTACCGACGTCACAGATCACAGCACACTTTTTACACGAAAGTTACATACACACTGCGTCAATATCTGAAGTCTTTGATTTAATATATTATATATATTAATAAATAATTTTCTATTGGAAGTATCTCTATCAGTCTGGGAAAAGCACTAACTAAGAGTTCACCCACTCGGTGGCTGATTATACTGCAGCTTCCCTGTAGTAAGGGTTCACACCCTTGATCGGTAGAGGATGTGCTTCGGTATTGAAGACCCACTCGTCCAGTGAAAACAAGCTATCGTCAGAGAACAGCAGGTACAAATACTGAAATTAAAAACAATTAATATCTGCAATTTAAAAAATTTTATAAATTACAAACACATAATTTGAGAAAGACAGCATTTAAAAGTATATATTATCTAAAGCTTCTATTTATTACAATAAATCTGTCTAACAGTTGCTCACACAAAAAATCATATTTTTACTGCCTTACCTTTAAGGTTTCTGCTAGGAAGAAGCTTTGCTGAACATCGTCTTGCATGGGATCTTCCGAATACACATTTTTCAAACCTGTATAACCACCAGGGACTCGACAATGCCTTTCAAGAGCCTGCAAAACAATAGCAAAATGAATACCCATCACTGACAGTAATTGGATTTAAAAACGTACCTCAACTGCTTCCCAACCCCAATCCCGGTACTTTTGATCCTTAGTTAACCGGTACATATAGAAGTAAGACTCGATCACTTCTGGTCTGAGTATGTAATATTTCTCAGAACTCTTTAAAGCCCTGGCTTCGGCGCCCTCAGTGAACCTAAAGGACTCGGGACCCAATTTTGTGTAGGATCGATCATAGGACTCGTGGCAAGTATTAGTGATTTTATCTGCTACTTCCATGTATCTTCCGGACATTTCATTTTTCAAAGATTTCGCACCCAACGCCAACAAACCACCTAGAAATGAATTATTTCTATTAATTTCTACTGTGCTTACGTAAAAGACCAATTTATACCTGAGAAACATCCCAAATGATCCATTTTGTGTTCAAGTCTGTCAAATTTGAGTTCGGCAAAGTACATAAGACCACTTGGTGAAGTATGTAGCATGTGTTGCATGATCGCTTGCATCGCATCATCGTACATTTGTCTGGCTTCATTGTCTTCTTTGTTTGAATGCAACCATGCCTTGAGGAGGTATTCATAAAAGCTGTCGCCTAATGCGCCCATGGACATGTGATCTGTTTTCAAATTAACAATTAGCAACAAAGAAATTCCGCAAAACATTCAACTTACGTTGGCCCCACTTTCCAGTTTTAGGGTTGAGGTAGTTAGGGTAGAGCCCTTTAGGTTTCTCCAAGCCCCTTATGAATTGTCGAATGTGGTCAACTTTGTTACGATATATCGCGTTGCCAGTAACATCGCTGAGATAAGAGAATTCGAGGTGAAGTGTGCCAAACTCTGACAGTATGCTAGAACCTCCGCTTGCCCAACCGTAGTTTTTGCTAGTCTGTAATGAAGAATGTTTCTGTTAAGGCTGCATTTAATTGCACGACATAAACTTACCCCTGTTTTAAAATTGACCAATGCATTGGGGATGCCAGTGGGAGTTTGAAATGCGGGAAGAAGTTTGTCTGCTATTTGCTGGGCTTTGTCTTTGAAGACCACATCTCCTGTTAGAGCGTAACATGCTAGTAGACCACCAACGAATCTAATGTTTACTTCAAAGACTGACACATCTGATGTCTGTAATTAAAAAACAATATTAATGTTTTGATTTTGATTTTAAGCTATATCAATCACTTGGAATTTACATCAAATAGTAAATAGTACGCACATTTGTAAGTAAAGTCTATATGAAAATTTTTTATTGGTTTTCAACATGTAATTTATTTAATAAGAGTGAAGTATTCATATGGAAAACAGATCAATATCTGTTAAATAAATTATAGTTATTTCATTACAACTGCTTCTGGCAAAACGGAAAAAGTAGAGTCATCTACAGGTCACATTAACATTAGCTGTTAGGCGGTAACTGGAACAATAATAATGGTAGTATGTGTGTTTTGTTGAAGTTTTAATAATGATGTTCTGTATGAAATTCCTTTTATATTGATAGCAACGTTACTATGTGTTTGTTTATATATCCTTTATCTAATAGACTTGTCTGTCCGGGACGCTGTTTCAGCAGCCAAACCGTAAGAGATAGAGAAAAAAGTTATGAAAGTTATATGTTTGGAATGGTCATGTCAAGTCAGGAACCGAACTTCAGTCACGTGACACTTCCGGTTTTCGAGAAATCACGTGATTTCTCGAAAACCGGAAGTGTCAGTACGCTGTTTCAACAGCCAAACGGAGCTGCGACCCTCTGCGCCTTAAAACCTCGAACGGTTAGGCAACCACTTTGACAGCTTCCAGAATGTTCCGATGCGGCGTACCACTTTGACACCTTCCAGGTCTGGGTTCAGTTTTTTTTATTTAATACGCGTTCTATTTGAAAAACGGTCTTTTTTGTTTTTTTAAATGAGACATTTGTCTCACTGGGTTGCTAGTATAATATAATAATAAGATGCTGCTTTTGAGCTCTATTATTTTGTAATTAAGATCTTTTACTTTGTACATCCTATTAGGTACCAATTATTTTTTTTTAGTTCTAATTCAAGTTCTATTAACTGCTCTTCTCTTAGTTGGGTTGGTTTCTGTTGATATATCATCGTTGAGGGGTTAATTTTTATGGCTTTTTCTTAGCTTTTTTTTGCTAGGATTCTTTGTGGGAAAACCCATAAGAAGAATGTTAGTATAGGTGTACCTTTTATTGTGTTTTTTTGTGCAGTTTTATTTGATTCGTGATTGTTTTTTTTTGGAGGTGTGAATTTATAATTCTTTTAGTGGAGTTTCCAACATAGCAATCATCAATATCATTATCAACCAGCCTGTTCCTTCCATCCACTGTTGAACATAGGTCTCCTTCATAGTTCTCCACTGCTCTCTATCTTCACTAGCTCCATTCCAACAGTTTTTTGTCCACCTTCCATCGTTCATTTGAGCTTCTAACCAGTCCTATTCCATTTAAGTCTGGTGAACCTGGTTATTCATTCGACGACATTTGTTACCATAGTTTCACAGAGCAAATCCTTTGGTCAGTGATTTTAAATTTTTGTGCGCATGTGATGGCTAATGTTAGGGTTTCTGTGCTGTATATGAAGACATGCAAGACATATTAATCATATATTGATATAGTATTGACTCTACTTTGCAAGCCAATATTTACATAATAGTTACTAGACTGCTAAACTATTCCTATTTATTCAATTCAAAACACTTTAAATAAAATATTTGCCATAATTCAAATTTATTTAATCAAATTATTTATTTCTTTTAATAGCTCAGATAATAGAACAATCTCTCTTATTTCAGGTAGGTTCTTGTGTTCAAAATACTTGTAAAAATTGTTTGGTTAATGAAAAGTTATTTCAGAATTATTTGAGAACTCTCAATTATCACTGTCAGACTATTAATATGACATATAAGCTGAATTCATATTCAATCAATACATGTTAGTTCAAATATGTTAACAAGCATAAGTATTTATGTACGTAACTTATTATTTCATTGTTGAAATTCATTCATGTTTATCTTTACATATACCTGGTTATCCTCCCTTAATTGAATTGATACAATTTTGCTGTCAAAAAAGTACAAATGCAACCAGCTTATTCTGTCACATGTTTGAATCTCCAACCAGAATTCCTACTTCAACTCGAACCCATAGTGGATTGAACACTATTAAAGTCTCATACACCAACCTCAACAACCAACCAGCTCTCCCAAATGGTAGATCCTTTGCATCTCCTCCAACAGCAATTCCAAGATGTCTTACCCTTTATAGCAACTCGCATGGAATCCAACCAATTAACTCCATTTCATAAGCATTTAGTTCAATGATGACTTTGCAACAGCGTACCCAATTCAAATCCAATTCACAGATGTCTTCACCTTAACTGCGACTCGTATGGAATTCAACCAGCAATCACAGGTTCAGGTTTTATTTACTTCAATAATAACTTTATTACAGCATACCTATTCAAATCAGTTACAGATATCTGCGTCTTAACAGCAACACAAATCCCAGCTCTTCTAATTGCACCAGCTCGAACGAACTCACCTCACCAATTCCAATATTCTTAATTCTTCCTTAATTAATTAAATGGTTTATTTCTTCATGTTAAAGTTTGTTTCATTTTAAAATTCTTACTTTTTTCTTTTATTGTTAATTAATTTAGTCCTTTGCACCCTTGTAGATCAATCCATTAATAAATTATTGATTATAAAAGGGTTAACTTTGCTAATTTTATCGATACAAATGAATTATGTATACATTTTAAAAATCGAAAATAAGTTGTTATCTTCTATTTACAATTCACCATAGTAATAGTCATTTTATGCAAAATGTTTACAACTAACACCCTGGATTATTTTTAACTACATACAGTATGTTTTCGTTCTGACAATCTTATACATAACTTATTCAAATATGAACTCAGCTTAGAACTTTGATATTTCTTCAAACATACTTATAGTTTGTAGTAACTATTAATTACTTTTTTTTTATAAATTGCTTTCTGTTAATATCACCAACTCTTCATATAACTCCAAAGATGATAATTTTAATTTATATTTTAGAACCTTATTTCTGAATATTAAATGTATTTCCTGATTTGACTTTTATATCTAATTTCTTAATAATTTTTCACCCTTGTATTTTTAAATAATTAGATATTTTTTCATCCATAAATACTTTCTATTTAGAAATTAATTTTTAACAATAAATCAGCAGTCCTGATCTACAATCATCTAAATATTTTTCTTTTCAGACAGGTCGGAAAATTCTTCTTGAATGTATCTCTGAGTTTTCCATATGTTGCTATGTTGACTCTTCTGATTCAGTTCACAAGTCTGGTTATCTCTCGCAACCCTAATTTCATCACCAGATATGTGTATTTGTCCACTAATTCGTCTTCTGCATTCTCAATGCAAATGCACTCGCTAGTGACCAGATTTGCCATTAGTTTCGTTTTGGAAAAATTGATTTTTACATCCACTGCTGCACAATCTGAAGATCGAATAGCATTTCTTTTACCTCCTCTAGATTGTCGGCTATCATGACTATATTATCTGCAACGTGAAGATGGTTAAGTTTTTGACCATCTATCTGTGGTATTCCAATCAATTTTTTTGAAGGCATATTCTAAAACTGTAATAAAAAAGTTTTGGAGACATGCGGCTGCTGTTTTAACGTAGCTTTACTACATTGTAGCATCCTTATATATGTTCTAAATCAGTTTCGAGCATCTGTAGTCGTGTAGTCAATTTTGCACTCTTTCAAAGATTTTAAAATAGCATTTAACTCGATTGTATTGACAGCCTTATAGAAGTCTACAAACAAGAGGGTCAGTGGTCTATTGTAATCCAGTCTTTTCAACAAGGATTTTGATGCTTTGCAGAAACGCTTCCAGCAAAATAGTAAGTGATGCAGAAAATATAAAGAAGAAGAATATTTGACACAGACTCAGACTCAAATGATTCTCAACAAACTGACATACCTGAGCCAACGCAAAACGATGAGTTCTCAGAACCACCATCTAGAGAAGAGGTAGGTAGAAAGAACCATACAAGTACAAAAGAATAATAAAACTCCGGGCATAGATAAGATTCCAGCGGAACTGCTGAAACATGAGGGCAGTCGAATGACGCAATTAATACACTCACTCACAACACACATATAGAAATAAGAAAGAATGCCACCAGATTGGAGTAAAAGTATAATCTGCCCAATATACGAAAAGGGGACTACAGAGGCATCTCGCTACTATGCACAACAGATAAAGCATTCACGTTCATATTAAGCAAAAGACTTCAACTGCTCACTGAGAATATCATTGGAGAATACCAATCTGGATTCAGGTCTGGTAGGTCCACCACGGACCAGCTGTTCACTGTTAAAACAGATCTTAAGCAAAAGTTGAGAATATGAAATTGATGTTTGTGGACTTCCGTCAGGCATACGATAACATCAACAGAGATAAACTATATCAGATTATGTTAGGTTTTGACATACCAGTAAAACTAAGACTTGTCAGAATGACAATAGTAAATACGAAAGCGTATATCAGAATAGAAAACCAACTAACTGACCCGATAATTATAACACAGGGTCTAAAGCAGAGAGATGGACTAGCGCCGTTAATATTCAACATAGCCCTGGAATATGCAATAAGAAAGATGTCAGTTAACAGAAGCAACCTACTATTTAATAAGTCCATAGAATTGGCTGTATATACTGATGACATCAACATAATGGGAAGATCAACTGAGGCAGTAAACGAGCCATATATAAAACTAGAAAATGGAACAAGTGAGGTCGCCCTCTCCATAAACGTGGAAAAGACAAAGTTGTTGACACAGACAAAGTCAAATAGAACCCGACAAAATATCGCAATAGGAGACAAAAACATAGAAGTAGTGCAACAATTCATATATTTAGAGATTACAACCTCAAGTGATGGAAACGAAGAAGCAGAGGTCCGCAGAATAATAACACTAGCAAACAAATCCAGAGACCTACATAGGCATACAAAAATCAAAATAATAATAAAACTTGTGCTATGTTATGGCAGCGAATTCGAGAGGAAAATATTACCTCAAATACTAGGATCGATAAAGAAGAATGGCATATGGAGAATGCATTATAACCATGAGTTATACCAGCACCTCAAGGAACTAACAATTGAGATCTTCATAAGAATAAACAGACTTCGATGGACTGGACACATTATTATTAGAATGAGAGAGGAAACAATCCCAAAAAGAGCACTAAAAGGACAAATGGAAGGGAGAAGACCCATAGGGAGATCCAAGAAAAGATGGGAAGACAACGTTGCGGAGGATGCTGCCAGAATACTAGGAATATGGAACTGGAAAGTCTGCAACGGATAGAAGAAGATGGGGGGAAAAATAAAGGAGGCCATGGCCCGATTTGGGCTGTAGTGCCATAGGCGGAGGAGAAAGAGAAGGAGGAGAAGGCAGATAATCATATGTTCTGAACCCAAAACGGAATCTGGCCTGCTCTTTTGATTGGTAAACAGCTTTTTCTCCGGCCTTGATGTTACTACTCTAGTAAACTGTTTCCAAAGATGACTCAAGAGAGTTATGGGTCGGTAACAGTAGTTGGACTTCATTTGGTAGCCCCCCCCCCCCAGACTTGAGTGCCAAAGTTCTTTGAACCCTCTTAACCCCATTTAGTTTCACCACTGGTCGGTAATTCTTTAGGTCTGTCTTCTTCCCTTCCAAACAAATGGCATCAGGAAACATCATAGAGTTAGTTTCTATCAAGTCACAATTTCCTTCAATTAACTGCGTCATTTGCAATTTTTTACCATTTTTTAATGTAGGCTTTTTTTAAGTATTGGACTAGTCTTTTTCTAAGTAACAAACGACTTCCGGGATCGGACCGTGTCAGGATTGAGATCGAAGAACTCAACGTTTCGCCCACTTTCGTAAGAGGCTTCATCAGGAGGAAAAAGCAAAAGAACACGGTAACTCAACGTGTTAACCACGTCAGAGGCGAAACTCGACTGAGTGGGCGAAAGTGGGCGTAAAGTTGAGTTCTTCGATCTCAATCATGACACGGTCCAATCCCGGAAGTCGTTTGTTACTTAATGACAATGGCCGTGAAAGCCTCAAAAATCATCATGTCTTTTTCTATCCTGTTTAACTTTTTTAGTATAACATCAAGCATCACGTTTGTTTTCAAATTCCTTCTTTTATTTTTACATTTGCATTTCTTACTATAAATTCCAATGTTTCACACTTGTTTTCTTGGTAGTCCCATAAGAAAATGTAGAGAGTAAAAGACCATTAGGATGCTTTCTAACAAGATGGATACATTACTAAAGTAGTTGAAAAACTAACGGCTAAGGATGCCCAAAACAGAGAAAAATGGCAACAAACAATAGATAGTCACTATGACCACTACATTCCCTCCCTCCAGGGAACCAGAATAGAAAGGGAGAAGTTTTTACAAAAAGGAGTATTACTTTGCATACTGGACCAATTACTTGTTCAGTTTCTTTAGTTTGTTGTGAGTTTCCACAATGTATGATTCGATGATCTGAAGTACTTGTTTTAATTGTTACATATTTTAAATTGTACCTTTTGAGATTCGATTTAAATAAAATTGCACTGTTTTACTTAGATTTCAAATTTTATTATTGTTTGTGTGCTTGATCTCAAGGTCCCTGTGCCGCCACTTTAATTTTAATTTGATTATCTATTTAGAAACACTAGAATAAATAAACAGACAGTTCCTTTACAAAAACACGTATTAGTTGTCAATTAATAAATTCATTAATATTAGATAACAATAAAGTATCCATATAATACGTATTTGTAATACATTAACAAACTTATTAGTGCAAGTTCTCAAGAAAAAAAATATTTTTATTGTAATATTTTGTTTTAAATATTGTCATGTAGATAAAAAAATGTATTATCCTTTAATATTACCTCTCTGACTAACAGATCCATTACAGGGTTCCCAGCAAGTTAACAAATTTAAATTCCCTGACTTTTCCAGGTTTTCCCTGACTTAATTTTTCATTTTTCCAGGTAATTTAGTACAGCAGCTATAATTCTGCTCCATTCTGGATTTACGGCTGGATCAATCCAATCTTTTATTAAACACTGTTTTCTTTTGCGTCATGCTAATACGTTTCAAGTTTTACTAAAATACGCAAACAAAGCAAAACGGGCAACCTAGACCAACCTCACAACCTCACAAGTCAAACACTTTCAGATCAAATTAAGTCAAACATAAACAACATGTGGTTCGCGTCGTCGGCGGTCTGAGCGGAATAAGCAACCAATGCGCGCGACGCGCGAGATTCCACAATTTGAATGCGTCGACTCGTCGTCCGACTGCGAATGAATACACACACACACACACTGGCGACATTCCATCCTTGTCAACTCAACGCTACTATATAGGGTCAAGACAGAGATAATACGCTGAGCGTAGGTATATTATATCTCTGAAAGTAAGGCAAGAATTAAAATAATCATGTGCAGTTTTACGTTTCCAAAAATTCCCTGACCAAGTGAAAGAGTTACTAATTTTCCCTGACTTTTCTCTGATTTCCCTGACTATTTTTAATTCCCTGACTTTTCCCGGTTTTCCCTGTTTTCCAGGTCGCTGGGAACCCTGTCCAAATATATAAATTGCTAAAAACATGTAAAACCTAAATCAAATGTCTTGGGAAAACAGCATAAACACATATAAAAGTTGAAAACCTGTTTGCACGGCCCCGTGACCTATTTATTATTATAAAAGATAAGTCAATTCATAATCATAATTCTAAGAATTAATTTGTGAAATATTTTTAAAAAGGCCTTGAGCATCACATTTTATTCTTAGCGAAGTCAATGTGATATTGACTAATGGTTTAAATAAAAAAGATTGTGCAATAGTTATTAATAAATCATAGATATTATCATTTTTAGGCTTATGCAAACTGTCAACAATACATTTCTTAAGTACATACATGCTTAAATCTACTACGACAACTGTAAACAATGGTTTACCAGTTTATTTTTTGAAAAGTTTACAAGCACGATTCTTTTACAAAAAATTCTAAGACCACTCTATTGTACATTTGTACAATTCTAAATTTTGATATGAGAATTTAAATATGAAAACCGAAAATGTGCTTCAATTTTATTGCCATTTTTTTTTGGAATTTTTTCACTCTTCTAAAATTGTATTTTCATATATTATGCAACTAGTGGGTTCTTGATTATCAAATAATCATTTCTGTTTACACGAGATATATTGTTTGGCAATCACGCGACCTCGAAGGACGAGCGTGATTGCCTAAAACAATATATCGAGTGGAAACAGAAATTATTTGATAATCGAGAAGACACGAGTTGCACTCGGCTAGATTATATCACGAGTTAATAAACAACGTTTGAATAGTGTATTTTAAATATTAAAAGTACAATTAATGTGGTTGTTATGACAATTGTACTGACAGCAGGTAACGTGATGTTTGTGAAGGCGTGTGATTATCACCTATTAATCAGGAAGGTATGTGATTATCAGTTGCTATGTACATTATCAAAAGTTAGTACATGCGTAACTATGCATTTTGTCGTTTTTCATTGGTTGATGTTAGAGGGAGTGGTATAATCTTAATAATTCCATTAAAAACTTACCAGGGTATCGATGTTCAGTTCATTGGCTACCCAATCTCTGCCTTGTTTAAACTCATCATGGAGGCCCATGATGTACAGGGTGTCCAAACCATCCAGAATAGTGGCTCCAACAGGCATACTGCCAAATATGCTAGCACTATGCGCCCGCTTGGTGATGGGACGCAGTTCGTTCTTACTCCAAGCGTACTTGACGTAGTTGTCCCATGCATGTTTCATCATCTGCAAAAACAAGACTCAGTTAGCAAGATATCTTATTTTCAAACGCCATTAGTTTTGCTTTTGTTGCATATTTCTACTCGATGCTAGATCTGATCAACATTTTACCTGTTTTATTTATAATGGGATTCCAGCAAATACTCGTCAATAATCATATCGGGTTTCGTTTATGAGTGTTTTATTAATTTTTGCCGAAATGGTGGCAACAGGAATGTTTTTGTAGACACTAAAAGTCGTCTTTTTGCACAATTTTCAGGTTGTAAATTTTGGTAGCATCTCAGATTAATGTATGTAATAAATTGACTTGTTAAGTTACCATACCAGTTTATAATATTAAGATGATTTTTACCTAGTCTTGACAAATTCTTTGCTTAGGTTTCAATGTCTAGTTTATCTTTTACATACGGAATAATTAGAAGAGATAATCCTAGTTGCCGTTGACATTGTTTTGCCAAAGCTGTTAAGTATTGTTCAAATTGTTATTTATTTTAGTAGTAGCAAAGTAGTATCTCATTTGATACTAGCAATCCCTTACAGTTTAGAAAGATTAAAAATATAAACTAAAATATTATTATTTTATTTTTAAACATTAAGAAATAGGTAAAATTCCAAATCTAGTGACTGTATCTAAATCGATTTACTGGTCTAAAAATAGTAATCATGATTTTTTTCAAACTCGAGATTTTTGAGCAAATATCCGTTTTCGTGTCTTTAGATTAAGAAAAAGTGGGTTTTTGCCGAAGTGATCTCTGTGAATCTGTCCGACTGTGTCTTCCCTACAGCACCGATGGTTTAATCGACCGGCCTCAAAACGTATATCTTCATTTTTAATATAAATTCGGAGATTATAGCGATTTTTATGTTAAAATCGGGTAACCGGAAGTGGTACTTTACTCGTTAGTTTTTTTTTCGTTATCCGCGAAACTTTTATAATTGTATGATAAAAATTAAATTTGATAGAAGATTATACATTGTGCAAACATACAACTTTTGTTCAAAATGTACGAAGTGCAGTTTTTGGAAAAAATTGCAAAATTAGATTTAAAAAATAGTCTAAAAACCAATAATGAAAATATTTTTGAATCCCATGATATATTACATAATTATCTTTTTTCAAAAAACTTTTTTTGATAATCTAGTTTTTCAAAAACTCGCGAAATAAAATTTTACAAGCAATAAAAAAAGCTGGTTAAGTCAGCACACCTCATTGTTTGTAAGTACATACAAGTATGTAATATGATACACGTTCCAACTAACTTCATGCTATTTAAAAGTGAAATTTGTATAAGTGATTGATGTTTGTGTTAATTTTAAATCATACATAACGAAGAAGATAAAAATGAGAAAAAAACAGGCTTTCTTCATAGCACTGGTGTATGAACAAGGAAGTGGGTCCAAGAACTAAAGATGCACTGCGCAAATTAATTGGACACGATTGCTAAGAGGCAAGTTAATTTTGCTTAAATGTAATTTCCTGGAACAAAAGTTTAGATAAGAATAATCAATATCGTGTTAACGTGCAATAGTTTTTAATTATTTTTACTAACATGTTATATAATTCGAACTGTTACAAAGTTGCAGAGCACACTTGAAAATATCGAATTTCAATTAAATTGCTGTAAGAAACCATATGATATTGGTGCACCCGTTTAAATGTATATTTTTATGTATCTATTTACTTTTTTTAGAACCCAAACAATTTTAAAGTTGCACTTTTCATATCCTGTTTATGTAATAAAATTAATAAAGCAGCACATTTAATTATTTTTTATTTTCAACATAAACAATTACAATGTGCTCGCTCTTACAGCCAATGAAAATTTAATAATAATAAAAGAGAATGGAAAAAATGATCTTAAGAGATTATTTTTTAAAAACCTTTCCTTACTGGCAATCGTTGATACAAACATTTATGTTTTGCTTCTAAAGCATACAGCTTATTCCAATTCTCGTTCGTATATGCTTTTATTGTACATAACCACAGCTAGAATTTAGTTCGTTTCATCCATTTTTTATTAATCTAATTTTACAATGCAAACGGAAGAGTCGGTTTCCGCCATTGGCCATCATTTCCTGTTATATAGACTAGTTAAATCGACACGACCATTAAAAATGGGACAGCTATTCAACAGCCGGAAGAAATAAATTTGATCGCATTTAAAGCGTTGCAGATTAAAAATATCAACTTTTAGTAGTTTTCATTTCAGCATTTATTTACGATATTTATGATTTAAACTACAGCTAATAAAATAAAATTTGTTTTGAGGACGACTTAAACATAAACACGGAAAGCATAGCTTTCACGTCATAGCTGTAATTTATTTCAAAATGTTAATAATATTTATATGGCTTCTAAAAAAGGTTAATGATAGATGATGAATGCATAATAGCAATATTTGGTTTTACTACTAACAATGATAGTTACTCTGTGGTTTTCAAACACTCAGAACAAAAATCGAAAAAACTCATAAAAAGAAAGTATCAGTCAGTTCTAAGACTTCAATAAGAATGAAATAGTTTTTCAAGCTCTTCAAGAAATGAGTCAAGAATGGTAGTTCCACTTTTGAAGATTACTGAATGAAAACAGGCTAGCAATCGATGTTCAATCAGATAAAAATGTCTTAAATCAGCAACATCCATTCTCAATTCACACATCTTCGACTCGTCTCAGCTTGAAAAGAATTTCAAGCAGGTAACAGTTTAATACAAAACTTGTTCTATTTGTATTTTTCAGTTTTTTATGACTGATCGACTCTAATTGATACGGCATCACAGTAACGTGCATGGCAGAACGGCCGGTAAAACTGCTGGAATGCGTCGATCAGAGGCCCAATCAATCAGCAACAATCGACAGATTACCTCTTTTACGTGCTCCCTTTGCTCAACAGCTGTATCGTTGGCCTCGTCCATGGGATAAAACACGACGTCGTATTCATCTTCGTTGAGCTCGTTTCCGGGTTGGGCGATGGGGTCGTCGAGGGGCGACCGAGGGTGCCTCGATAAGTAGACCCCGGTCCAGGCCAACACGACCACGGCGGAGAGGACGCCCGAAGTAGCGGCTTTCGACATTTTTCCACCAAGTTTCAAACCACAATTCGCACTTATCCGGCAATAAAGTTAATCACTGGAGTCCCGCTGGGCTGCGGTTCATAAAGAGGATTAAAACTTTGGCGATTACCAACACCACCCAGGCCTAATAGACTGGAGCTTGCAGCATCCGGAGGAGACGCTCGACGAAGATAAACTGACCACTGGTCGATACTCATGCAGTGATAGGATTCTCATGTATGTGTCAGATTTATCTGTGAATTAGTTCGCGATAAGAAACATCAGGCGAGTTCTGTTTGTTTCGATTGATTTTTTTTTATTTCTTGGCGTGTTCAATATTTACGGTTGGGCCCGGATAAAAAGATTAATGCTATTTTTAAACGCCATCGAGAGTGCAGCACTTTTTACAAGCCATTTTACATATTTTGGTTAGTAATATTTGAAGTTACTACTGATAATGTGATAATATAGATCACCGGGTATATTTATCGTAACATAAGTAATTAACATTATTATTACATCAAAAATATCGTCGTGAACGGAAATTTTGTTTTTTTTATTGATGTAGAACTATATTTATGTTTATGAAGAAACGTTTAAATTACTTTTATCAATCACCAAGTCAGCGCCAGTTAGCGTGCCACATAATTTGAACGCACAGTACCATATAAATTTGCGAACAACTTTTACCAACAGATAAGTTAATTCCCTAATTTTGACAATTTGCAAATGTTCATACAATAATGTTAATAATCGTATACAAAATAATCTATAAAACAATCAAGGGCAGACGCGACGTCCTACACAAATAATGCCAAACAACTATTCAATTCTTGAGAAAAAAAATAGAACGCTTGAGAACATCCATAAGATTGATGTAAACATGATAACTCGACAACGACATAACTTATGGATAATTTCTTCGTCGGTTTGTGTCGAATATTAATGCAAAGAAGTGAAGATCTTTTAGGAGAGATCCCAAAACTACCACGCCACTGTCAGACTGCCGAGCTTGACGTCGTGAGTTCGAATCTCAATCCCGGCATTTTTTTAAAGTTATTGAGAGATTTCTACCCTTGTCATCTTTAAATCTGAAATGCTACATAGATAGATAGATAGATAGATAGATATTTATTGAATATAACCTACAATAGACAAAAAAAAACGAAACTAATATAAATTTGTACCACTATTACTAATTTATTACTAATTTGTAGTTACATATATTCAAAAGGAGAAAGATCAGCATTGCCGTTTTTCACTTTCACCTTAACATAGAAAAAAAAACTTAATATGTATATAAAATTACACAGTGTAATGTGCTACGACGCTTGCCACTACTGGTATTGGTAAATCTCGAACTCGATTTTAAACTGATTTCCTCCGTGTTGGATTCGCTATAATTAGTTTCCGTCTACTTTGCGTGCGAATTTTCTTTACCCGAAGTTGTTGCACATATGTGTGTAACATAATATGATGGCAACCACACTACACTAAAAGTACGAAGACTACATGTACCTACTTTAATTAATTAAACACTCGACTATTAATATTTACACGATTTTAAGAAAGCAGATGAATCACTCTAAAATCTCAATCTAATATCTTTTATACTACTTGTATACTTAGCTGAAATAGATATTTATGCATTAAGGGAGATATGAATATGTTTTTTCCCTGAGGTTGACATACGTCACAGACCGAGAGCTCTGGCCCGAGGTCTGTAAGTCAACCGAAGGTAAAGAACATGAATATCTCCCGTGCTGCATACAATATTTTATCTACTAGCATATTCGTAAAAATAGTATGAAATTTCAAAATGTCATAATAACATTTAAAATTAGATTATTTAAGTAACATCAAGGATTGCCTCATTGTATGGTTGCGTTAATTGTAGTTGCATTGTTACCATGAGTTTGAGGGAGAAATAATTTGACAAGTCCCTTGGGAGTTATGAGTAGCTTTTCATATTTTGTTTCTATGACGAAAATGTACAATATCATGTAGCAACATGTGTGTTTTTTTTATATTTACATATATAATTAGTTTAATTATATTTGCGTAGGCAAGTATAATAATAAAGTCAAATAATAGTATATTAAAGTATGAGTGGATAACAAGGTCTTTAAAACACGCGCGAGTTTTCGAGCACGACGGCGTAGCCGGAGTGCTCGAAATAGAGCAAGTGTTTTAAAGACCAGTTATCCACGAATACTTTACGCTATTTTTTATTATACCTGCAATACTGGAAATAGATTACGCACTAAAAACTTAGAAATAATTTTTGTCGTGATAAATCGAGAGAGCATAATAATATTGCTACTATAGTTACGAGAATTATTTACGTTTTTGTCGCGTTCATGTCCGTTGTTGCATTCAGTCGTTTCCTTGACAACCTTTAAAGCTCGGCGAGCTTTAATCGCCTGTATTCTCACGCTCAGGCGTGCTTTAAACGGCGATTCTGATGCAGGTATAATAAAATAGTATATTAAAGTATGAGTGGATAACAAGGTCTTTAAAACACGCGCGAGTTTTCGAGCACGACGGCGTAGCCGGAGTGCTCGAAATAGAGCAAGTGTTTTAAAGACCAGTTATCCACGAATACTTTACGCTATTTTTTATTATACCTCCAATATTGGAAATAAATTACGCACTAAAAACTTAGAAATAATTTTTGTCGTGATAAATCGAGAGGGCATAATAATATTGCTACTATAGTTACGAGAATTATTTACGTTTTTGTCGCGTCCATGTCCGTTGTTGCATTCAGTCGTTTCCTTGACAACCTTTAAAGCTCGGCGAGCTTTAATCGCCTGTATTCGCACGCTCAGGCGTGATTTAAACGGCGATTCTGATGCAGGTATAATAAAAAAATATTTATCAGACTTTTGATCTTATTTATACTTACAGTCTTCTAAAATAAAATAAAACATCCTTAGATGAATTTAAAAGAGTATAAATTTGGCTTTTTAATAAATTGTGAAAAGATTTACGTTAGCGCAAATATCTCAAAAACTGATTTAATCGATAAATTCAAGTCAATCTAAAATACTATAAAATACCTACCCTCTTTCGTGATAAATGCTATATTTTGAATAAATGCCATATTTTAATGTTATATTTCAATCAAAATCATATTTTGACGTACTCTACTTATTAAAGACGGAAAAAGTATAAGTCCATATAAAATATTTTAATCAATGACATTTCCTATAGAAAAAAAATGCGGGGAAAACCGAGATACTCTGTATATGACGACCAAGATTCGAATGATATACTTGGATAAGGACTAACGTTCTTTATGCTTAAAAAGAAATGTAGCACCCTATTACACAACTCAGATGTACTCCACACGGTTGCAATTCTATCATACGCCAAGAGATGGCCATCCACTTACTTGTAACTAGAGATCCTATATGTACTAAGAGATTAGCTACTGGATCCGCAAATCAAGCACTATGTGATTTAGCAAAAACATATTTCATTTGTTTTATTTTAAAGGGGCATGCATAAAGTATAAAATCGGAAAAAATCTGGTACTCAATGGTTTGTGGTTCCAAAACAAATCACCTACATGTCCCAACTCTCGCATTTGCAGGGACTCTATTGTAACTTTTCAACGACACTTGCTTAAAGCATCGCACCGACAATATGGTCATCAAGCTTTTAGCAACAGCGTGTTACATTACTGCTAAGGCTCAGAAACTTTCTGTAAGAGTCTTGTTCAATTGTTTGGTGCTAACGGCACAGTCGAACTTTTCACAGAATAAAATAAGTATTGGTCTGAACTTGACTCTCTCGTCCTCCTTACTAATGTAAATTTTATCAACAACCTGATTCTCTCGCGAACAATCGCAATATTAAATTTTAAAAATGAAATAATACACCAATATTTATGTTTAACAACGAATTTATTTTTTATGTTCATAGTAAACCATTAGAAATGTTAACATTGTTCGTAAGAAGAGAATTTACCAGTTGATGACTACTGAAGGAGAATATGAAAACAAAGCAAATAGAAGAATGGCCATTTTATTTAAGTTTTTTAATAAATGGTTAAAATAAAAATATGCTTATAAATATGTAAAAATACATTTTTCATTTTATTCTTGAACATTCTTCCATCACATGAAACTATCTGGGATATCTACAACTCTAATTTTGACAAATAATTTCTAACTACGTACTTAAAAAAGCAACAACGTCGCGTTTTCAGATTATATTTAAATCTCTCTTTTCTCCAAAAGTTTTTATTATATGCGTCTACTGACCGAAACAACATATTATAGTCACAAACTCTTACAGCCGTATTCATAGTTGTTCGCCAGCGGCTCGCCGGCGAGTCGCCGGAGTTTCGTTTTGAATAGTATGTTGGCGGCACTGTACGTCTATGTCAAATTCGAGGTTAGCAGGTTAGATTTTGTGTCAATTTCTGTCAAAACTGACGGAAAACCTAAACTGATAACCTAGAATTTGACATAGACGTACAGTGCCGCCAACATACTATTCAAAACGAAACTCCGGCGACTCGCCGGCGAGCCGCTGGCGAACGACTATGAATACGGCTGTTATAGTTTGTGTATGCGTTCCATATAATTTTAATGAAACAATTGCGTTTCTGGTACAGTGTGATCGAAAACTTTTATCCTCTAGAGGGCTGTGGAATTGTTTTGTCAATTTGTTTTGTTGGCAGTCGTGGTAGTAAAAGTCACATTGGCATTTTATATTTGTCAGTTTAAGGTTATGTCAGGAATGCAATTTTAACAAATACAAAAATTTCTGTTTGTTGAATACATAAAAATGTTAATAACAAAAGCAACTGCAGCTGTTCAAAGTGATTTCCTCTATTTTCCATACACAGCGCCACCTTATGTTTAATATTAAACATTCTGTGAAAGTTAAGTGATTATGTCAAAATTGTATAGGTTATATTATTAAGTACCTTTACTCATCACTGTCAACATAAATTAAATGTAAAAAAATCCACAGCCATCTAGAGTGTAAAGGATAAAAGTTTTAGATCTTAAATATTTAACAAATTTAATTACTTAAACATTTTATCGCTTCTTTTCGTATGTTGCAAATAAAATGTAAAATTTAGTTTAATCATGAAAAATATATAGTATCTAATTAGTCGGTACTTGACCTGGCTATAAATTTAATTACTTATAAGTTATTTACCACACTTCATTTCAGAATGTCTAAAAATACCTGCATTATAGAAGAACGAACGCTCTAAACACTTCCTTCTTGTTTAATATGTAATAATGTTTAAACATTTTCGCAGATTCGAGGTGGCCAATTATTTATTTACAAAAAATTACAAATTATTACGTAAGCCTTTACCTTGAATACACTCTAGGAAATTCAGTTATTGACGTTTAATATTAGTAATTTAAAGCTCTAAATACTAAGTTTGATCTTGTGGCATTATATAATTCATATTCCTAAAAATGCCATTATTAATTATCGTAGCAGTTAATTTTCCCCAACTGTTGTACGCTACATTCTTGCAAAGTACTACCTTGTTGATTAATCTTAATAACTGGTATCTAATCGTGCAATTAAGCTATAGCCGTTCTAATTTTAATGCTCTAAAACTTACTTTAACATAAGTAAAGCACATGTTAGTTAAGTTATAAAATAATATTCAGTTATAATATATCAAGGAATCATTATTTTTCTGGAAAAAAAAATTTGTCCGAGAGATTGTTGCTTTGGTAAACCTCCGAGGCAAATAACATGATCAAAATCCTGAGCGACAGCGTATAAAGTATCTATGAAACAAATGCCTTAACAAAATGAGGATAGATTAAAAATGAATCATTCC
Organism: Agriotes lineatus; assembly: GCA_940337035.1. Lineage (NCBI taxonomy): Eukaryota > Metazoa > Arthropoda > Insecta > Coleoptera > Elateridae > Agriotes > Agriotes lineatus. The sequence goes on along the minus strand of OW679194.1, from coordinate 197,099,695 downwards.
AGAAACTTTCAATAAAAAGCACCCGTTCATACAGCTAGAAGTTTCTCGTGCGACATCACTCGATTAGGAACTTTACTTAAAGCTGCAATTAGGACGAACGATTAAATAATTAGAGCTCCACTTACAACTAATCAATTGCAAGCAAACCAAATCGGGCGTAACAAATAGGAGCAAAATGTCCACAAGATTAAATTAATTATTCTGGTTCAGAGTAGTAGCGAGAGAGTTTCCGATTCCAAATGCAGCACAGAGCTAGTACACACTGCCATCGATTAACTAACATTAAGTAATTTCTGCTGCAATTGATACATGCCAGTAACTACCCATAAATAGAGTAGGTCTAATTACACGTGTTTAGAGGCTCATTGTGCGAACTTATAGCTTTAATTAAACCAGCCAGGCTCGTTTAACAAACTTATTTAAGGCAATAAAGCGTATCGACCCGAGAATGGAATTTCATTTCGTTCGATCATGTAGGCTCCGTGGTTTCAACTTCAACTTTCATTAACATTTCCAATGTGCTTTACGTGCAGTGGTGCAGCAACCTTTTTCAATACGACGAAACTACTTTAATTAGGTATGCATGGTGCGATCGCTAATTACCGCGACCGTGACAAAACGGATTTTTCTTATATTGACAATGTGTACTGGTTTTTTTAATGCATGCCATCAGCGCAGCGTTTTAATTACACTTTGCAATTGTAATAAAAACAGCGGGACAGATGCAGCAAAAGATAATTAAAAATGCTACGTTGTTAAATGCATTAAAAAAAGAATGTATGTATATTTGGACTATTTCATCAAGATTGTTTTTGCTATTATAGTCATCTAGGATTTCCCAGGACACTTCTAAAATATATCTATGCTAAAAATCTCTGCGTATTAAAAATAGATAGACAATCTGTGAGGAATTAATTCATTTTCCCATAACGCGCATCATTCTGAAATGAACTGAAATATCTAATATTTTTTTCTGGTCATGATTTTACTACAGCAGTTTGATCGAGTTATAGTCTTTTATTAACCCATAAAAATTAAGAATAAAAATGAATTTAGTCTTGAGGTGATGTAACGGCTACTTTGAAACAACTTTAAACTTGCAAATTTTTAAAATTTTCTGCTGTAAAAAAGTATTGCTTATTTGTATTTTCTATTTTTAACTGTAAAGCGGATTACGAACATTCAGACTGTGAAATCTGATTCAAGATTTTTTGAAGTGTTAAGTTTTTGAAAATAGTAACGTCTATGTTAGTATATGGATACATTAAATTATTTCTTGGTAAGAAACTTGCAAAAGTACCTTACATACAATTTTGAAGCAACAACTTTTTGGGAGAACTCCAAAGCAAGACAGTGAAAATTAAATTTTGGAAGAAATATTTTCGAAAATGATATACCAATGCATGCTAAATTTCGGTAGAACTTGCTTTAAAAATTCATATCTGTATTAACATTAAGGGTATTCTTACTTAAAAATATCGTGAAATTGCTTAGAAGAAAAACTAGTTACCTTATTAAACACAAACCTTCAAAATTATATTCCAAATAAATACCTAAATTTCATCTCAACACACACATACAAATAATGGCAAACTACCTAAAATTTGAATGCACAATGTTGATTGCCTATGTTCGACTTTGAGAGTGGACACCCGGTATATATAGACGTTACAGGTCATTAAGGTTCTGGTCCTGAGGTTTGTGCATTTCTTTTAGTACAGTGTAATAAGAAAAACAACGACCGAAATCCAGTACTAAAGAAACAATCTAAAATGATTAGAGCACTCTATCTATCAAGTCAGAAAAAGTCCCGAGAAATTCCGCATATTTATTCAATATCTATTGAATCAGTGGAACATTGATATATTTTATATTTTTTTGCATTTTTAAAATTGAATTGCAAATAAAAACGTTACAGAAGAAAATGTCGTATGTCTTTAATATAGAAAGCGCACTGCAAGAGTGTTCATTACATTAATTCGCACAAAAAAAAATTCGCAGCCGGTGGAATTCGAACCTGTGGAATCCGATTGCAAGTCAGACGTTTTAACCGCCGACAGAACCGATGGCGGACTAAGTACGCCCGACCAGTGCCGATGAAAAGGTGACGCAGATATGCAGAAACACAGAGACTCAGGCACAGCATGCGTTTATATAGGGATGATTTCGAATCTTAATTTACCAAACAATAGAAACTACAAAATCGTTTGAACTCTTTCTCGATCGGCCATTGCGATAACACCCGACAAAGGATTCTTTGGGAGTTTTTCTGACTTGGTGAGTAAGTAGAGCGCCATGACCGATTTGGAAAAGGTTAGTTTTTATTGTCTGGGTCAAAAGCAATTGCACTATACTATTTCCAATCCCATCTGTGGCTTGCGTGTTCCTGCCAGTCTTTAATACGTAGTTTCTCGAGGTCATCCTTCATTGCATCCAACCACCTTCTCCTAAGGCTTCCTCCTCTTCTAATTTCCACCAGTCCTCCCTCTAAAACTTCATCTGTTACTTTCTATGACCTAACCATCTATTCTTTGTGCCTTAATTATTTATTGTCTATAATCAGTTCTTCATATAACTGCCACAGCTCACTAGATCTTCTTTCCCGTCCATCTTCTGTTCTGTTTCCTCGATATATTCTCCGCAGTATCTTTCTTTTCTATATATCAACCCCATTCTAGTCTGATTTATTCAATACCCACGTCTTACTTGCGTACGTTACTGTCGTCCTTATCACTGTTTAATATATTCTATAGTATGCCTAAAAAGTAGGTAGAATTAAGAAATTTCAATAAAAAAACAATTATTTTTATTGGGCACATCTTTAACATCGCATATGAAAAACAACTTATCTTACTTGCTAATGCATAGGCCTTTTAACTGCAAACTGTTATTAATTCGGTGGGAAATACGGACAATTAAGTCGGATGCATATTTCTCAGTGATAACCTGCCATGTTTATAAAACTGCTGTCACTAATTATTGAAGTCTTGTTCTACCTCGATTTTCATGAGCACCCATACATTTTCAATGAGGCTCAGGTTAGGAGAAGCTGTTGGCCACGAAATGGTTGCGATCCTGTTCTCTTCTAACCAAGTTCTTGTATACCTGGACGTATGTCATTGGGCACTATCTTGTTGTAATGACAGCACTGAATCTATTTAAATTATGTCAGATACCTGCCAGCCAAAATAATTATATTTGTAGTTTAAAAAATCACTTTCCGAACCCTATTCCCCCAAGATAAAAAATCTCTAAAGGGGTTTCCACGGAACTGCCCTCGCCCGAATTTGATCAATTTGTCAATAAAAAAATGTTATCTGCCGGGATTCGAACTCCGCGCTCCGAGGGGAATATTGGGAGCCAGTGTCCTATGCGACGATAGCATAACTGAGCCTCGGGCATGTTCGAATAGTACGAGCTTCTGCTGGGTTATAAAGCACCAAACTATTCTGTCCCATTTGTGATGGTTACTGTATCTGTTACGTCTTATTTTCGCCAACGATAAAGCCTAAGCTATGTGAAAATTATTACTTTTATCTTTTGCAAATAAAAAACTCCTTCGTCTTTTATACGAGAAAAGTAAAAATGTAATCAGCTGAGATTCGCACTCCGCGCTCCGCCGCTGTATTATAATGTATTTATTTTAAGTTGATTGTGTGACAATAAAGTCCTTTATTATTATTATTATAAAGCACCATACTTTCTTTCCAATTTGTGATGTTTATCCTATATCTGTTAGGTCTTATTTTCGCTAACGATAAAGCCTGAGCTATGTGCAAATTATTACTTGTATCTATTTCTCAGGTAAAGCAAAATAAACAAAATTTTATTATTTTAAGGTGCTCACTCTGTATATATTTCTTCGAATTTTTCTAGGTTCTATGTTAAGTAGACATATAATATGCACGCAAAACATCGCTTTCTTCCAGCAAGTAGTCTTTGAGTTATGCCGCCAACAGACAGACAGGCAGACAGAGACGGAATTGAGAAAACCTTTTTTGTCATCTAGGCACCCTGAAACGTGAAGATCTGAAGAAATCTTGGAAGGTGATTTTTTCGTGATTACAATACTTCCTTCGTCTTTTAGGCGAAGGAAGTAAAAACGAAAAATTTCACATACTTTCTACATGTACTATAATTTATGCAACTTGACACATGTTATTTATTACAACCCACTCATCTGTCACTTTTATTACTCTGGCATTTGACAAGCGTGGATAGGCGGGTTTTGAAACGTTTTATTTATAATCTCCAATCGCAAATGCATTTTTTTCGAATTCTTTCCTATGATTTTATTAAATCTACGCAGTCCCTTCTCTTGTACACTACGGGTGAACACTAAACCGGCAATACAGAACCGATTTATACTTAGTCTTAGCATTATTTTAACTAGGATTAGAGAAAATAAACTAAAATGAATAATCATCTAATTTGAGTTTACATTCGAAATAGGTAGTAATATTTGTTAGAAGAATTTTACGCTATAATGCACAGTATTCTGCGGAAGTAATTAGTTACCTCATTACTGATTTAGTTCAGATGTGGGAGTTCAATGAACATCTAAAAAGTATATCATAATTAAGATGGTTCATTTTAAGTTTATTGTTCCATTGCGTGTATGTACAGAAATAAACACTTATTCTGAAGTACATGAAAATTTTCCATATTATTATAATGGTTATAAATTCAAATATTTAAAAAACGCAACGAAAAAAGGTATATGCCTTGTTATATTTATAACCACAAGTAGAGAGGGAACAGGATAAAAACCCATTGTTTCGGCACATTTGTAAATATTTTTCCAAATAATAACGCGTAATAATCGTAAGAACAATATAAAAATAGCTAAGATAGCTGCGATGTCAAGAGCCGTGAGTGAAACAAATATGATCCAAGTAATTCTAGTGAATGTCACGGAGTGTGTACATAAAATAATGGCAGATAAGTGAAGGTTGCCACGGTTGAACGAATCCGATTACGTTCTTCTTACAGTAGCTGGGGACCATTACAAGCTAGCATGTGTTAGATGATATCTTCCATGCGCTCTACATACGATTTAGATAAGTTGAGGGCACCAACAGCGAAGATGATTTCTTTTAAGCAGCTGTCATGCATGTGGAAGTCGTTCGCTGAAGGAAGCTTTACGATTACGTTTATGGTTGCGCCGCGAAGCCTATAAAAAGGAGTTTCAAGCACTAAAAAAATAAACAAACGATCTAAGCCCCTGCGTTGTTCGAACAACTCCAAATCGGATCGGCGAACGTGTAAACCAGAGAACTTCTGCAACCGGAGGTGTTCTTACATGTTGAAGAACAGGAAATCTGAGATTCTTTTGACGGACTGGTAAGTCGAGCAATCAAGCGAATGCTGTGAATTTGCCGGACGAATGGGCCGCCGCCTATAAATAACCACATCCTTGATACATAAAATGGAATCACAGGAAAACCAGTATGATATAAATTGCTGCTCATCATGAGAAATCACACTTGGACATGTTTTGCATCAGAGGTTTATCGTTTCAAAAAAACGGCGAAAGAATCGCATACATTAATTGTTGCTTGTTAGTATACAAAAATATATTGATAATAATTATTAATATGTATAAGTAACATAAATTAATAATGAACCAGCCCTTTATGACCTTACGCTAATGAAATCTTTAAAACTAGGTGATTTTAGAGCTCTACAACAGATTTAGCAATGTTATCATTATTTCTGCGAAAAATAACTAATTAATGAGGCAGCAATCCTATATTTAAATTTCACATAAAAACAACATATCTTTAGTGGACTCACGTGCGATCTTCGTCTAATATCTCATATGGATGAGCAACCAGCACGTGCAATACTGGATAATGTCTTGTAAATTTTCTATAATAACTGTCATATGCATGTACTGAAAGGACAAAACATACAGTTTAGCAAACACATTTGCAGAAGTAGTTCCCTTTTGTTTTATTCTTCATAGTTCTATGCCTTCTACCTGCATGTTAGTACTTCTAGTAGTCTAATTATTTGGGATACAAAATAACACACTTTGTATTCAGCAATCTTTATCACATTATACGAATTTTGGCAGAATGTCTACATGTACGAGGGACACTAAATTAATAATCTCCCAAACTAGTAAAATAGTTCCATCCACTTATGGCATAAGTATATGTAGCTGCTTTCTTCCGTATTAGATTGTCATTGCAGATTAGTATCTAGGCTACGAACCGAAAATTATACACGAAAGAATGCCTGCAATGTGTGGTGACAAGGAATCAAGCCTGTATAGGGTGACCACCTCTCAGGGTTTCAACAACACATCTCCGGACTCCGGGTTTTGTTATAATTTCTCCGGGTTACGCTAATTTTGTAATAATGTCTAACATTAACATCAATGTAAGTCGGTTATATTAATAAAAATAAATCACCACAAAAAATCTCGTGCGGGGCCCGAGCGTATAATCTTTGATTTTATTGTAATCAAAGGTATAATATTGTAATGCGTTACTACTATATCAACTCTATACATTAATATTACTTATTTGTAATACCATAAATAAATAAAATTGATTCACTACATAAAGCTTAGTTTGAATTTTATTGCCTCTCTCCAGCTGATTAAAAATATGATTATTTAATTATTATGCTTCACTGTAATAAAGGTATGTTGATCTTTCTATATTCTATCCATTTGCAACTTATTAAAGCTTTTGCATCGGCTAGCAATTTGAAACTAATATCTGCAGGGTTGGATTCTTACACTGTTGATGAATTTAACCATTGTATGGCAAATGTTCGATTCTGACGAATGACAGATAACCATAAAATATTTAACCCCAAACAAAGCTATTCGAAAACAGAAAATTCAGCCTATGTTTGTTTGTTTGACAACAATCAATCACTTCACCTCAGGTAAATTACAACAATGCTTTTATAATAATCAAGTAGTTTGACTAACCTAGAATTGGGTTTTCAAGTGCAAAAGGACAACTCGCATTTGTTTTTTCTTCAAAGAACGCCGATCTCGTTTCCGGTTTTCGCAAAGGACGAACAGCTTGTATTTACTTCTTGGAAAGCTCTCTGCTGCTGCTACCTGATTATAGACCATGAATAAGTCATCTTCTAGGTGCTGCTGTCTGCTTCCCGCAGCTCCTAATCTTGAAGAATCTCGGCTCTACAGGACGAACTCGCACAGGCTATGGTTGGAAAGGACGCCAAGATCGTATCTGCTTCCTAGCAATATTTCAGCTGCTGTTACCTGCTTCTGGATCACGAATAAAGCCTCTTCTAGGTGCTGCACTTTGCTTTCTGCTTCCCGCAGCTCCAAAACTTGTAGAATTTCAGCTCCGAAAACGATATCGCACAAGCTACGCTCCACGTCCAATTTATTCTGGAACTGCACTCCGGAACACTGCCAACTTAACCACAGCTAGCCTCCGCACACAGGAAAATAAATAAAACGCACAACTGGGCATAAAATATTTACTCTTATGAAGAAAATTTATCAAAATCGGGAAGCGAAACAACACACAAGCTTTCGGCTGGCTTCCCCAACATAAAAAAATACAAGCGACTCCCTAGGTTACCATAGCAACATGATTTACAATTGTTTATCTGTACGTGTACATCCTCTGATCTTAATTTTTAATTGTTTTTGTAAATGTCATTCAGGAAACTATAACCTCACAATTGGTCGTATTTTTCACTTTTAGTTAATAAACACTGATTAACACGCCACCAGCAACTTCTTGTAATCTTCAGTAATTCTAAGGTTGCTTTTTATATGCTCTTTGCCTAATCTGTGCCTTCTTGCACTGTTTTATAATTCCTTTAGCTGCGTCATCGATTGTTGGCACTTCAGTATGAATGCAAACCGTCTGTGCTGATGTTTTGTATTGAATACATAGTAAAAACAATGCCTGTTTAGTACGACGTACGATATGGACAGGTATTTCAGTTACACCTTGCATTATATTTGCTAACAATTAATAAAAATCAATAAAAACATGGTTTTTATTTGCTTGATTTTTGTTTTCTATAAATATTCTGCATTTCTCATTGCATAAAACCCTTTTTTAACTTACCAAGGATCTCAGGGTTTGTATAAATTGAAAAGTGGTCACCCTAAGCCTGTACCAAATAAAATACTGGTTAAAACAGTTCTGTTGGGGCCAAGAATTAATATAAGACGATTCAACATCGGAAATTCCGAGCACTGAAGGTAACAGAGATCGCTGTCGCATTGAGGATATCCGAACTAAGTGGCCTACACATTTTGCATGAAAAGTTTGAAATGAGCAAGGTGTCAACCAGATGGGTTCCAAGACTTTTGACTCTTAAACAGAAAGATCGCTATCTAGAGATTTCCCCAAGGAATTTCGATTTGCTGAAAAAAGACCCAGATGTTTTGAGCACAAGAGTAGCGGGAGATGAAACCTGGGGTCATTATTGGGACCAAGCAGGAATAATTGCAGTGGGTTTATAAGGGTTCGTCGTCTCCAAAAAATGTCGAACACAAGCGTCTGCAGGCAAGCTTATGGCAACGGTTCTTTGGGACCACAACGGAATTCTCTTAATTGATTACATGGATACAGGTAAAATAATCACCGCTAGTGCTTATTCTATCACACTTAGGAAACTACATCGTGCTATAGTACAAGAAAATTGTCCAAATTGGTTGAAGATTCTGCACGACAATCAAGAGTACACAATTCAGAAACTTAAAGAAAAACCTACGAGGACGCCAGTTTTGATACTGACGAAGAACTCCAGCAGTTTTTTGGAACAGGAACAGGAACAGGAAAAATACTTATATTCTAAGAAAATATGAAACTCCCGGAAAAGCGGAAAATGTGTGTAGGATCAGGTAGTGACTATATTGAAAAATTAGTGCTCTACGTCGTTTCTTCCTACTTTAAGTAAATTATTTATCTAGTGTCCCTTATACATACTATAATCAGCAATACATTCACAGAGGACACATTTACACACAAATAATTATTCAAAAACAAACAGATTGTAGTTATTACTACAAAACTCAAACAATGATATTTACAATCTCTTTAAATCTGTTTCAAGAAATGTACAGAAAAATAACTTTGTAACTGAATTCTGAAAAGGAGAGAAAACATACAAAAAGTTGAGAAAGGAATAGATTTCACAATAAAGCTAGTAAGAAGTAAATCCAGATTTTTAATATTTTCTACAGAAGAGAACTGTGTTAAAATTTGATGCATCTTCTAGTATCAACAAGGAGTGAAAAGCATTCATACCATCAGTAAATCTGTAGCAGAAATAAAAATTAATGAATGTGAACAATATCCTCTCCGGTACTTTTCACTTGTTTGCTATCCACGATTTCCACTGAAAATATCATTCATGTCTAAAATTATTTAGACACTGTTTTTGCTGGTTACATATTTATCGTTGCTATGCAAAACCTTTTAGAGTACTTTTCATTTACAAACTCGTGATCTGAATTTTGTGGTCAATTATTCTCGCTGCAATCTTTGTTTAGGAAAATCAGTCAGGACAGCTGCTTGCCATACGAGCGAGAAAAATCGTTTATAAAATTCAGACCTCTTGTTGTATTGTCTAATTGTATTAATATATTCTTTTCCAAAACTAAAAAAAGCCAATATGAAGGTGTGGTAATAAGGTCTGAAAAGGGTTATTATGGTAAAGCAACAAGAAATTCTAAAAGAATTTTGTTCTAAAAAACTAGCTTCGGATATTTGACTACAAATAACTTTAAAACTAAATATCAAAAAGAATAATGTTAGGGTTATATCAGTTTTCTGAAAAACTTTCCCTTTTAAAATTTAATGTTAATGCCAATAATCGACAAGCAGTTACATACTTTTTCTTTTTACTAGCGCATAAAGCACCAGCCTCTACATCGGAAGGTAAATGAGGTTACAGATCATACATACATACATACTAAGGTGATAGGTTAATATCAAATGTATACAAGCATAATTTTTATCTTGTCACGTTTATGCAATAATATTTCATAATTATTATTACTGTAATTAATGCGTGCATCTGGTGAGATATATTAAATGCGCAACTGTAATTTCTAAGAAAAATTAGAAACGGCCACTTAGGGCTTTCAAAATGTTTTTTTAATCTAGTTTCGTTCAATGAAATTTTTCTAACTTCTGAAAATTGTGTGTGATTGTAATTATGTTACATTATATCAGTCACTTACAGAAATTAATTTAGAAATTATCAAGGATTTACAAGAAAACTTTAGGAGACTGAAACCGAGAATTGAACCCGCAACCCTTGAATTGTATATCTAGACCTACTTTTGCGTTTCTTTTTCTGATTAAGAATATTTGTGGACTAGAATAATCCAGTTTTTTTTAAATTTCAGTAACCTAAGCATTTACAACGGATGATTAATCATATTTACTATCATAAGAACTAGACATTTAGGGCCGGTTCTGCAAACCAAGGATAAAGTTATTCGGGGACTAAATACCCTAGAAATGATTGCTGTAACAAACGTAACTATGACAATTATATCTTGGATAGCTTATTCTACTTGCATCGTAGAACCGGCCCTTAGTAGATTAACTTAAAAGGTTACTTGAAAACGTGTTGCATAGGAAAATATTAACTGCCACTTCGTGTCGGTGTTTGCACAAAGGATATTTTCCTATGCAACATGTTTGAGGCCTAACTTTGCCCGTTTAATCAACTTTTAAGGGCCCGTTCTACAAACCAAGTATAAAGTTATCCTGGGAATAAACAGCCTAGGAACGATTGTTGTACCAAAGGAAACAATGACAATTATACCTCGGATAGCTTGTTCTAGGTATACCAACTTGGCGTTTATTCACTGTAAAACGATTTCTATTGATCCAAAATTCTAATTGTCATAGCTTATGATTGCTTGTATGCATTAATCAACGTAGAACTAAACAAATTTCTGAATATAAATAGATAAGAAAAAAAACACAGAATAACCCGACAATGGTTCAACCGCGGTTTAACCCTTGCAAATAATGTTATATACAAGGCGTCGCAGAAATTGCCATAAAACGAACAGGTAGCCATGTATCCTGATTAATTCTGAGCGAAAAATTGTAATGAAAAAAATTGTATGGTGTTTAGTTTACTCACATGGATTTTAAAAAGCTTAAATTTTAAAACACTATTAAGGATCAGCTCCAATAAATAATAAAAGAAGGGTTATGTAAAGAGTAATAGCTATTTAAGTCACAAGGAATGTAAGGACCTATTAACATTTGAGGTAGGCAAGTACAAGCCAAGACGAAGTCGCGGCTTGTTGCCTGCCGAAAATGTTAATAGGCGATACATTCCGAGTTATCTTATTATATTTTTCCCGCTGCTTATCGAAATTTTCCTAGATTTTTGAAAAAATCGTTTGGTTTATCATCTGTCACCAGGATTAATTTTCGTGAGTCGTGTTACCTGTGAGTGTCACATGTCACAATGATAAATTAAACGTCTAAGTTTGCATCTTGCGTTGCTAATTTTATTATCCTAGGAACTTAATAATAATATTAAGTTCCGTTGTCAAGAAAAAGCAGCAAACAAATATAATCACCGACTTTTAGGGCCGGTTCTACAACCCAAGGATACAGTTATCCGGGGAATAAATACCCTAGAAACGATTGCTGTAACAAAGGAAACTATGACAATTATACTTGGGATAGCTTATTCTAGGTATATACTTGCATTGTAGAACCGGCCCTTACACGTTTTGTTACTAAGGCTGTATCACTGACTTACATGATCAGCAGCGGGAAAAAAAACTTACATAGGTAATCACTACTGCTTGACTAATCACTGATTGGCGAAATAAATAACTGAAATTTTGGAAATCACATAAAGCAGGACTGGTATTGTAGTAATAGTCGCTGTAGGTAAGTATAAAACTCTTGTTTTCAACAATTTGAGGAAATCTGCACTTTTAACGTGATTTAATTGCCCCTTTGATGTTTACTAGTTGATTACGTTTCGAGGACCGTAGGTGCAATATTTATGGTCAAGGATACAGTTTTCTAGACATGAGAGGCCATCTGGGACGAGGTGCATATACTCTTTTTTCAACTACTTTTCCAAATTAGGATTTGAAATTATGAATTCATATTAATTCCTGAAAATCTGTGCCGGTCATAAAAGTTACTTACGTGTCCTACGTTGCGTAAGTTACGTGACCTGTTTACTTCTTATAATAGCAACAATAGCAAAAAAATTAAATCGTGGTAAGCTGCACTTACTGTCACCTAATTTTGAGGTTAATGTGATGCTTCTGATGTAGGTAGTTGAAAAAGGACGTATTCAGTGACAAGTTACTACATTTTTAATAATTTGTTATACCGATGTCTGGTACCGAAAACAGTAAGGTAGTACCGCTTGTACGGTAAGCATCGAACAGGAAAATAAGTACAATTTTTTCACTCAGAATAAAGCAGACCACATGACTACCTCGAATTTTATGGCCATTTCTGGAACACCCTGTATAAACACAATTAACTTTCTCCATTTTTGAACAACAATTCGAGGTAGGATTTTGGTGGGTAAATAACCTTAACTGATTAGTAAACATACTCGACGTGTCGAGCGATCATCAATGAATGCACAAAAAATCTGCAACTCATCATACAACAATAATTATATTATTCTATTAATGCATAACACTTTCTTTTGTTGTATATTTTCTCTAATTCAATTTGTCAGTTGATGCATTAAATTGACGCCTCGTCAAGGATGGGATAAATGGTAAATTTATATCATTGAATTTGCTTCAAATGCGACATTTAAAAAATACATTCCTGTGGGATTAAATAACAAAATAAAAACAAGCTCTTAAAGAGGGAAATATGGAGTTAATGTCCCTAGTTACACCATTCGTATTACAGTTTTTAAAGAATATTAAAATATCAAATAAAATTATTAATGAATTATAAATGTGAACATGTATTTGTTCAGTGTTCTCTTTAAAAATTAAAACATATTTAAATTGTTTTGCATCATTCGTTTATGATCATACCGCACATTTAAATTCTTTTAAAAAGCATTAGTATTACTATTAGGAACTACCCGTCTAGGTATGTGCCCTTCGCTTTGTTCTCCCACAAAATTTCACGTGTTTTACAGATTTTCTCTAATTGGAAAAAATGGTTATTTGAACTTTAAACCCATCAAATTACAAATATCAAAATATTGAACATAGAATAGGTACATTTTCGCATTTTCACATATCAATTTGATGTAAAAAAAACTCACACAACTTCTTTTTACAGTGATCTTATAATTAGCGAAACATTTGATTTTTAATTTTTAAGCATTTGTCAAATATTTTCAGAAATTACAAATTCTACAAAAACGGTATAAAATAGAGCGTTAGTTCAAGAGACAAATTTTCACATATAATCTCATAAGAGCATTAATTCTTTCCGGAATTTTTTTGAGTGCGTTCCAACAACGTCGTATTAATTTTCCCGAGCGGGACGCGAGGGCAAATTAGGACGTTGTTGGAATGCACGAAAATTAATTTCCGGGTACGAATTAATGCTCGAATGCAGATTCGGTAAGAAAATCGTAACGACACAAACCCTAAAAAGAAGTAATGTCTACCTACAAAAAATTTCCAAGAAATTTTGTTGTTGTCCTGGTTATGGCTGGTGAACTAATTTTTCTATTGGTCATTAATGAGTGTCGTACGATTTTCATATACAATACCGCGAGCGGTCGACGAATTGCCGAAAATTTTTGTCAAAGTGTATGAGTGTTTATTGCTTCGATATAAATTGGTCGAGTGCGATAGCACGAGACCAATTTTGAAGCAATAAACACGAATAAACACTTCGACAAAAATTCATGCAGTTCGTCGGCTGCAAGCGGCATTTGAAGGACTATTCAACGAACAAAATTGACATTTCTTAGTAATTAATCAATTTTATCACGTCCTCTTTGAAAATAAAAATCTGTTCACGTAAAATAAATTGTTTGTCAAATTTGACATTTCTAATATAATATTTGATAAATTTTACAGGAAGTTAAATAAATGTCACAGGAAGAGAAAAAAATTGTCATTAAAACTCCGCTAGCGGAATTGTTGCACAATTTTACACTGATTGGTGGCAAATGACATAAATACTAAATTATGATTGGTGAATAGTTAACTTGAAGGGGGTGAGTTGAATAGTCTATAAAATTTTAAGCTGAATTCAAAAATGTAATAATATACCGGGTGTTCTGTTTAAAATAGGAGTTAATTAAAAAAATAGAACAAAAAACAAAAGAAACCCATTTTAGAAGTATTCAACTGGAAAATCACCTATCTCACATCAATACACATTAAAAATGTAATACAAATGTAAGGTTTGAAAAAAAAACGTTTGAGCCGTTTTTGAAAAAATCGAAAAAAAATCACAAGAGTAAACACCTACTTCCGGTTATGCGATTTTCTTCAAAAGCTTGCTGTCTCATATACATAGTACACAAAACTTCTATATGAAGTTTCAACGCCATACCTCTTTTCGTTTTTGAGATATTCTGTCCACAGACAGACAGACAGACACACACGCGCGCGCGCGCAGCAGACAGACAGACCAATGAACAAAAACATGTTTTTTGGGTTCAGGGAACTCTAAAACGTGAGATCTGTTGAAAACTCAATTTCGAATTTTTGGGGTGAATCCAATACGTCCTTTATCGTAAAAGGAAGTAATGAACTTTTCATCATTAGTTGTAAAATATTTTTATTTCATAAGTAGTTACGAAAAATGTGATGTTTCGAAACTTCAGGACATTTTGAAGTGACCTTAATATGTCAAGATTTTTATTTTTTCATCAATATCTGTCAAATGCAATTTCGGACCGACTACAGCTGTGCATCACCTCAGGCGCAGGAATTTCTATTTTAATGTTTTATGCATAAACCGTCAAAGATTAAAAAATGAAACAACAGAGATAAATGTTAGACGATGAGTTAATTTTTATAAAAAAAAGAGCGCAACATTTGATAAAAATGAAACATTTACCATTAAATTAGTTATTTGTCACAATAAGTCATGTGTCAAATATATAACGCCCTGTTATTATTAATGAAAATAATTCTTTCCCACGATATTTGAAGCTACATAATGGCAATTTTGGTTACATCGATTTGTTTTCACTCCAAAAATCTGTGGTGAGTTTTTGTGCAGACCTTTTCGAGGCACCTTGTATATTTCAATACATATCATGCTGCTACATATTACTGTTACCAGATATTTGTATCGTATTTTCGGATAGTTTTGTATTTCTTTTATTTTCAAAATTACTTGATCAATCTGGAAAAATGTTTGTATCATTGTTTCATGCTCGACACGATTCGACTCTTTCGGCACTTTAAGTCCTACGGAAAACAGACACTCCGAACACTTGGTATACAACATCGAGAATCGGTCGATGGGAAGAAATAAATGTATGTAAAATGATGCATATGTAGATACTATGCGAGGCGGAGGACATTGCTACTACAAGTGTGATAAATCACTCATTCTATAAATATTAATAACACCTGCATTCTTTATAAGAATAAGATCTGCTGGTGTTCCCTATAAAAAATGTTAGCAAGTAAGCTTGCAAAATTTGTTGCGATTAGTATTCAATTTATTATAAATAACATTTTTCGGCTCTGTGTGAAAGCAATAAATAATATGAATATAAAAGAAAATATTTGCATTTTTGCTGTGTAAAAAACTAACCATATATTTATCTTTCTTGTTTGTATGCTATACATCAACCAGTATATTCTAGCCACTGTTACACTAAAATAAATGTGACGTCTTAAACAGGCTTTACTTCAGTTTTACAAACTTCCATTTTGAATCATTAGCGTCAAGTGCCTATTAATAACAAAACGTCTAATAGAGTTATTAAATTCCTAATTTAATCACTTAATGCAAAAAGCAAAAAGTAATGGTCCGTGTTGGAATTAATCATTTTAAGCCTCCCATGTCCAGCTAGGAACAAACCTCGTAACGGTCTAAATAAAAGCGGAGCCATTCATCATGGGGTCATTTGCATCCAATTAATACCTAAAGCTCCTTGTAGGTTAGAAATCAAAACAAATAAGTAGTTAAAATATTGCGGGAAACATCTCCATTTATTAGCAAACCGTTGACCTTAACAAGGCTATAATTTATTTGATAAATAATTTACATAATGACCACCACAATAAGTAGACACCTCGACGAGTTGGCTCCGCCATGGCCTACACTGATTTATGCAAAGCTGTCCGCAAATTAAATTTAATTGAATATTCCACTTCCACCCTAATTGCGTCGCAGTAGGACCCTGGTTATCCTAATGTGCTACCTAGGATAACAGGTAAACACAATAAATTACCACGCGTGGAGCGTCAAAATACAATAATGCGACGTCTTTCCATAATTGTTGCAGCAATAAACGTCCATAAAACCGGTCTCCCTATATTATGGTAAATTTAAATACACAATTTGTATTCTGATAACATTCTCTAATACCGTAAATACTAAAATACGACGCGATCAACTTCTTGGAGTGTTGTTCTATGGCGAACATTATAAGCTGCACACGATAACGATTGGCAGCTTTCGTTTGTTGGCTAAAATAACAGGAACGACTCTACAGGGGGGGGGGGGCGCATACTACTGAAACCAGAGATTTATGATTCGTCTTTAATTAAACTTACAGCCTATTATTTACACGTTCTAACTGTTTTTTGAAATAGTATTTTCTTGAAGAAAGCGTTTTAGACGAAAACAAGGGACTGTGTTTTAGGTTAAAAAAATAATTTAAAGGTAAATTTTGTTAATAACAATCAAACTATATTACTACTATGTATGACAAGTAAGAAATCTCTTTTAGAACACTTTAGCGTCAGAAAATTGATTTAACTTTAATGTCCCGAAAGAGTGTTCAGATTTTGAAGAAAATTTTATTTTTTATACTTTTAAACAAAAATTTGAGGTTTTCCAGTTGTAGCTCGTGCGCACGCACCCATCCACTAGGTAAACTATGAGGTAAAACAATTTGAAAATGTAACCTCTAGTACAGGGTCCGGCAATGAAACGGGAAGATTTCGTAAATAATTTTATTGTTAAAAAATTATTTTTTTTATAATTATTAATACATTAATGGGAAGTAAAAGAGTCACCATTTGATTTACAATGTTAAAAAAATATATTTTTTGAATACTACATCTGCAAAATGTCCTCCGTTGTCCGTTGACATTTATGCATTCTTGGAGTCGAGCCTGAAAGTTTTGCATCACTCTTCGTGGGGTTACCTAAGAACAAAAGTGTTTGGAACTGATCCACCCAGGACAATTCCGGCCCTCAAACAACGAATTCGTGACGAGATTGCAGCAATACCTGTTGATATGCTACGAAGAGTGATGCAAAACTTTCAGGCTCGACTCCAAGAATGCATAAATTTAATGTCAACGGAGGACATTTGGCAGATGTAGTATTCAAAAAATATATTTTTTTAACATTGTAAATCAAATGGCGACTCCTTTACTTCCCATTAATGTATTAATAATTATAAAAAAAATAATTTTTCAACAATAAAATTATTTACGAAATCTTCCCGTTTCATTGCCGGACCCTGTATATAACAGCTGTCACCGATTATTATTACCAATATTATTTATACCTAATCATAAATTATAAATTAGACCACGGATTTCAGACGTAGCATTTTTCATAATTCCATAAAATATCGGTTAATATTGTTATGTAATTTGATTTTCAACAATTGACCTACTTAACGTTCCATTAAAACAATACTAAATAAATTTAACGTTGCGTTAGCAATAAATACTGCCACGCGATTAATTAATACTTCACAGGATGATTTCATAAGAAGTAGAAAACAATATAAAATGGTTTAGAATACAGAATAAACTTTTCAAGATTGAAATAATAGCCACTCTGTATCTTAAAAATATTATATACAAAATAGCATCCCTGGATGTAAATTCTTGTGCTTATATCAGATGAAAGAGGAAATTGCGTCTGTGTGTAATTCAGCTCTCAGTTATCATGAAAAATACGACTTCCAAAAACTGTAGACTAGCACTTCACTTCAATATACAACAACCTTTCAAATATCGCTTGCACGCAGCCACGTATAATTTTCAACATGAATAACTTACAGATAATAAGGAATCCGTTTCATTTGAGCGAGTCAATAAACGGGCAAAAAAATTGCCGTTCATAAGGAAGTCAAAAAAAACATCGTAACCGTTTACTCTGTTAATGGAGCTTCAATAGTATATTTTCGACGACTGACATCGAAAGTAGATTTTTCTCACTGTCATTTGACAACAGAAAGTTGACATTTGCCGCTGAGCGTGCGTTTTCATCTTTTTGCCGCTCGCCGAGCGTTTTGGGTTTCCGCGTGAACAAAATAAGTAGCCACGTCCGAATGTTTCCTTGACAACGCCCGTCATTTGTGGAAATAATCGCGTCACATGTCATATAGACTGCGCGAGTAATGTTAACTTGATTGTCAATTAATTTTTGCGATAAAACGAAATTTGATATTTTCCTTTAATAATATGCTCAGTCGTCGAAAAAATAGTATGTATATTTCGAGCTAAAAGTGCGCTTGCCGCTTTTGCATGATTGCTGGTTTCGACTTCGTCTCAACCAGCAATATTCGAGACGAAGTCGAAACCAGCAATCATGCAAAAGCGGCAAGAGCACTTTTAGCTCGTAACATACATACTATTTTTTCGACGACTGAGCATATTATTAAAGGAAAATATCAAATTTCGTTTTATCGCAAAAATTAATTGACAATCAAGTTAACATTACTCGCGCAGTCTATGACATGTGACGCGATTATTTCCACAGATGACGGGCGTTGTCAAGGAAACATTCGGACGTGGCTACCTATTTTGTTCACGCGGAAACCCAAAACGCTCGGCGAGCGGCAAAAAGATGAAAACGCACGCTCAGCGGCAAATGTCAACTTTCTGTTGTCAAATGACAGTGAGAAAAATCTACTTTCGATGTCAGTCGTCGAAAAAGTAAATTTAAAACATTTTCTAACAGTCAAGGTTCATATCGGAATTTGGTAAAGCAAAAATTTTCTTAATAAACTACCAATATGGTTTCGCTTGCAATAGCATTTCCATAATCTCAAAGCTTTGGAAAGGTGTTATGATATTGATTTGAAAACGCTAATTAGTATTTCCATTTTGGGAACGGTGTCAGACTATTAACTGATGTAAATTTATGAGTATTTAGAAATATCGCAAAGACGTCATACGCACGGGTCGGCAAATTTCGATGTGTTCATAGGGAATCTCGGTAACAATAGGACATATGGAAAAATAGACCCACCATCCTCCGTCTCTTTTTTCGTGAAGAGCTTAATGATGCAAACCAAAATTTGCTAGTGTCTTGTTTTCGAGCTTTAAATGAAAGTCCGATTTTTCGATTTCGTTTTGTGGCTGAATCTCGCTAATTTATTAAAAGAGAGAAAAAGAATTTCTACGTTCTTCTGGATTTTTTTATGAGAATGCATTGGCGTAGTCAGTTCTTCAAAAAAGGTTTCGAATTTCGAGTTATGGCATAAAGTTGTATTTTTTATGAAACTTTTAGTTGGCCGTGCCATCATGAGAAAGATTTTTTCCCATTCCAATGATATATATCATGTGGGGCCGATTTATTCATTTTCACTACATTATAGCCAACACTCACAATTTTCAAAGTTCTTTTTAATATTTCTTCGTATTCAAGTTGAAGGTTGGTGTCATTTAGAATATGCCTGTTGAAACAAAGTATCTCTCACTGCGTTGTTACAATACCGACCGTTTGATAGACAGAATTAGTCACGTTTGATAGTTGCTTATAATATTACACAGTGTGCGTCATAAATGTGGACACCTATAGAATATTGTTTTATTATGTATTTATCAGAAAGTTTATTCTTGATAAAAGTCCCTGCATCTTCTCAAACTAAAAATACACTTGCCAAAATCTAAATATCTTCTTTCGTGTACAGGGAAGGTTCGAAAATATGAAAATGGCGCAAGAATAAAGTACCCTTCTTTTTCGAAATATACAAAACTGTTATTTGGAAATATTTGTTATAACATACCAATTATAAATTATATACTTGTTTTGAATTCTGGTTTAGTTTTTACGTTTTTAGCACTAAATGCGATTAAGGTAATTTTCTGGTTGCTAAGTGAGCGAAACTCAAGTTCGACAATACATACTTATCGTATCCGATAACAACTTTGAAGAACACAAAACAAAAGCCATCGAATCGAGCAATAAATCGATTACACCTGTTATACAGGGTGATTCAGTACTTCGTCGACAAACACTTATGAGTAAGTATATTTATGTCAAATAAAATTAAGGTAAAATGTTTTAACACCGTGGAACGTAAATGCACCCTTATAGAACATGGCATTCCTACAAGATAGTTTGTGTTGTTTTACCGCATAATTAAAATGAGATGCTAAGTATTTAATGTCTTAATTTGTTATAGATATTAGCGATACAAGTTTGATTATGGGCATCTGAACGAATCGAGTTTGATTGCCAAAACCAAAGGAGTCTCGTTAAGTGCCATAAGCAAACGTGTATTGTTCAATATTTTATCTTCATCAATAAATTCTGGCTCAACGTATTTTTTATATAAAAAGGGTGCAGTGTGAAGCTCTTAACGATACTAAAATTAATTTGGTTAATAATCTATAACACCACCGATGAAGATAAATATATTAACTTAATAATTCATCTACAAAATAGCTCAAATGATTATGAGAAAATGTATATTAAAAGTAATAAATGACATTAATTCAAAACCCCAAGCTATTTATATGTAGGAGTAGTTGTTACCATGACACTAGCAACCATATCGCTTATTGCCTTTAATGGCGTTGATACTATTCATGAAATTCCTAAATACCACTGTAATCTATAGAATTTGCATGGAAACCATACTTCCTAAACGGGAGTATTTTCAGTATTTTATTATATTTGACAAAATAAAATTGCACAAATAATTCGATACAATTTCTTGTGTTACAAAAACCACAGATAAAAAATTCTAAATTATTACTATAGAAAATTACTTAAATTTTAAGTTCAAAGTACTATGAATGTAATTCATAAATATCACAAATATCAACGTTAGTTAATCGACTGCTTTATGCTTATTTCGATGACATCAATAAGGCCGAATAATTGCTCCAATTCAAAAATCGTATACTGCTAATTTGGAAAAATACTATCAATTTGCGTTATCATAGTTTCAACAAATTTTACTGAACTCATTGTTGTGTAACAAGTAATTCTACATTTTCAATCAAGTTACAACGACCTCTGAATTGCGTCAAGCTATTAATGAGTTAGTAGCAAATTAGGTCATATTTGAATAAACTTTTTGGTGAGATATTCAGCGTACTCTAGAAACTACGGCGTTAAAAAATTCCAGTACGATAATCAATTGCAGCAACTGCACGATAGCATGAACTTCCTCACAAATTAGCAGAAACTGGATTAACAGCGCCAAAACATTAATCTACACAAAATGCAGATTCCCGACAGCGACGCGAGTTGCTTTGGATTCCGAAACAGCAGGAACGAGCTCTGCAGGTTGCACCGGGCATTTATTTATTGGCAAATAAGCCCGTAAAATGCATCTAGTGCATTTGCCGAACTGAACGGTGCATTAAAGGTTTATTTATTGTTTAGCGATAATAGGTTATCGACGCTCAGACGCGGAGTCGCAATTACTTCTCAAATTACATTCCCCGCGTTCAAAATTGCATGAAAATTCTAAATCAACCATGTAGGGCTGAAAGCTTCAGATAGCCAGCTAACGTGGTAATAATGTTAAATATTTAACTTTCCTGTTATAAATTTGCCCATCACCTGTTCTCTCTCTTTTCTAACAGTAAAATAAATGCTACGATGCTATCTATATCTTTCACGTTGCTTCCTAAGTATGTACGCATTAAAACATGGCGGTTTTTAAAATAGCCTATGCTTGAAATAACATATTTACAGTTGCAATACAAAGTTTTCATAAAATAATCCTATTTTGTATTTATTACATTTAATACATCTAGGCAGTAGCTGAACAGAAATGTTAGAGATGCAAGACGAAGACGAAACTTAACATAGTCTTGGTATTAGTCTGGAGAAATTCGCCAGTATGGTCTTCATGTTCGCTCTCGTAATTTTGTCGATGGACCTCAGAAATTAAAGCAATATACTCATATACTTAATTAACGGCTTAACTAATGTAAAATAATTCTTCTCATCTTACGATTAGCGTTAAATTGCTTCCGTTATCCAATTTCTATTGAAGTACTATTTTTGTGAAAAAAATTTGTAATGCTCTCACTAAAAATTTTCTAGGCTACCTTTAGCTACCTGCCATTTACAACTGTGTAACACTTGGACAAAAAGGTCATAAGCAATTGTGAATATTCACCTGCTTCTTAATAACATATTGCAAAAGCGAAGAAAAATCAAGTTGTTATATTATCCTGATTTAAATTAGTTTGAAACGAAGTACTACATCCAGAGCATCGATCATATTTTTTAAAAAATTCCTAAAACCCACTAGGAGATTTAGTTTCCTACTTTCACACATGATGCGATATTACTTTTTGAAAACGATCCCTAGAAACCAGTACTATTCGATTTAATTCCAAGATTTTCAGCACAGCGAAGTGATCTAACTCGAATATTGCGATACCATACTTTTATATTCGACTAATAGTGGCAATAATATTTCAATAACTACATTTAGTACCTACATCACCAACTAAAGAAATGAATAACAATCTATTGTGCACAAATATTGCTGTTGGAAATCATATTAAATACTATTACCGGTTTCAGGATGTTAAGCCATTGTTTACATATACAAAAGTAAGCCATTGCTATACTGAAACAACTGTATCTGTACAGTAATATTCATTTACCGTACATGGCAACCATTACCATACTGAAACCGATAGACTATTGAACAAACCACGGATGTTATGATTATGAATCATAACTCATAACAGCCTTAGATGTCTTACAGCTCCTCGCTCTACGAGCTCGGATTTCAAGACAACATCTGCAACAGTTATGATACTCATAATATCATAAATATGTTATTAGCTATTTATTAATTCGAATTACAACAAAAATCAATTTCTATTAATTTGACATTTTTATTTTATTTTTATATCACTATCAGGCCATATTCCCACGTGTGAAATGAAACGCCCTTAACTTTACTTTATCAGGCACTGTATACGCATTTGCTATTTTTTACAGCGTAGTAATAAAGCCATGAGAGGAGTCTAAAATTCCCAAAAATTTTACTCCGCGATTTTTTTTACAAAAATTTAATTAACTTACATTTAAATAATGCATTTGTAGGTAGTTATACGATTTACCCAGTTGGAGTTTTGAAAACAGGCGCCGGAGATCCCACTTGAAATGATTCATGTAGAGTGGAATTGCGCCTTTCCGCGCCGTAATGCATACTTTTACATTAATTAAATTATTTAAAACTAAACACCAAAATCATATCAAAACATCATATTTCAATGAAAAACAATGCGGTAAAATTACGGCTCTATGTTCTCTGGATGATTAATTTTTGACATATATATGTATATATAAAAAAAATCCGGACAACCGTTCTAAAACTCGGTGCCTCTAATATTGGTTATTATTATTATACAGTATGTTCCACGAATTGAGTTTACAAGAGGGAACTCTTTTATTTTTCATTGCTCGTAGAAAAGTAATCCTTTATAAAAAGTTTTCCTGCCCTTTGAAAATCTGGTACGCCCAGTATATTATAACATTTTTGAAAAATCACTTCGGTGTTGGTCAAATTGATATGAAATTATATCAGGCTACTGTCAACCTTTCTCCCACTAGAGGGGTTAATTGCAAAAAGTGGCTCACTTTAAATGCTTGTAATGGTCAAACTGTTTGCAACATTGATATTGATAGCTGGTTTTCTTGTATCTGTGATACTAGATTAGTAGTGAAAGTCAAGAGTTTAAGGCTGTTGACAGCCACGCTAATGGCATTGTCGAGTTCGTCCAAAAATAACAATTATCAAATTTTAACCCTACCGCAGAGTCGACTCTTTGAAATAATTGAGTTAGAAGATGCGCTCCAAATAACTCACATAAGAGCCATGTGGTGACGTTGTCATGGTACTATTCTGACCTGATGTATATGCAGGCTCCATGCAAATTTAGGACGCATCGCAAAAAACATGAAGTTGGACAGCCCAGGAAGAATTGCAATCCACTCCTGGATCTGCTGAAATGTTATTTAGAACCGAAAGTTGATCTCTATATTTATTCCAGGTTGTATATAGTTAGATTGGAAGTGATTGATCCCACTCGAGTCCTAACTGCTGCAACTGTTGTGTTATTAGTTTTTCCATTATTGTAACAGGTCCAAGTAAACTACGGGGATCATAAATACTTATCAATTGCAGATATTATTGTCCATTTGGTTACTTTCTCTCTGGTTTTCTCTGACTTTATTGAATACTGTAGTGAATCCCTAACATAACAGCCCGTTTTGTTCTGCTTGTTTTTGTCGAGAAACAATGAACTTACCTCTGTATCCTGACCTGGGGATTGTCAAATTGTCTAGTGCATCACAACAAATGAAGAAATAAAAAACAATTTATTTTTCACAAATATGTCTGGTAGGAAATATTATTACCTATGTTTTTTATTAATTTAAATAAACAAACATAATTTCTTCGCCGTCCAAGATTTTTTCAAAAACCCTAGGTTCTTTCCTGTCTTTGATGCCCTAAGATCGCGAATCTTGGTATTGTCGCACAATCAAGGGAAAACCACAACTGCTTCAACTCTTGGACATCAATCTGCGACTTCTTCAACATTGGATATTTTCGACTTTGAACGTTTTAACTTTTGTCTTGAGCTACTTTTGATTGTAAATAATTATACTTCTCGCTTTTTTACTTCCTTTTACGATAAAGGAAGTATTGGATTCACCCCAAAAATTCGAAATTGAGTTTTCAACAGATCTTCACGTTTTATAGTCCCCTGATCCCAAAAAACATATTTTTTTTCATTGGTCTGTGTGTCTGTCTGTGTGTCTGTCTGTCTGTGAACAGAATATCTCAAAAACGAAAAGAGGTATGGCGTTGAAACTTCATATATCAGTTTTGTGTACTATGTAGATGAGACAGCAAGCTTTTGAAGAAAATCGCATAACCGGAAGTAGGTGTTTACTCTTGTAATTTTTCAGTTTTTTTCGATTTTTTCAAAAACGGCTCTAACGATTTTTTTCAAACTTTACATTTTTATTACATTTTTAATGTGCATTGACGTGAGATAGGTGATTTTCCAGTTGAAAACTTCTAAAGTGGGTTTCTTTTGTTTTTTTTTCTATTTTTTTTATTAACTCCTATTTTAAATGGAACACCCGGTATATTATTACATTTTTGAATTCTGCTTAACATTTTAGAGAAAATTTGTCTCTTCAACTAACGCTCTGTTTTGTACCGTTTTTGTAGAATTCGTAATTTTTGAAAATTTTTGACAAATGCTTAAAAATTAAAAATTAAATTTTTGACTAATTATAAGATCACTGTAAAAGGAAGTTGTGTGAGTGTATCACACCAGATTTTTAATGTTTGAGTTTTCAGGTTTAAGATAATTCGACATTTCGGACATTTCAATGTATGTCCAATATGAAATTGATGCCCCTAATTAATTTCGACTTCTATTTTTTATAATTATCAATATACCTATTTATTCTACTAGTTCAACTAGTTATAGGGTGACGGCTTTCGATCTATTAAAATCGATCTCCAAAGATAAGATTTTATTTTTTGAAGCAAATCTAAAAGGCATAAAATTTTTATATAAAAGTAGGAAAACTGTTTTGCAACTTTTTAATTGCGTAAATTATAATTATGAAAAGTAGTCTTACACCGACAAATAGCGTACTTAGCACTTCCAATTATATAATTGAAAACTGAAAAAATAAACATATAACCCGTTTTCTGAAAAAATAACATCAGAAACCATACATGCGAAGAGAATTTTAATAATTCACATTGACAAAGAAATAAAAGTACAACACTGAAATATCTTAAAATTTGAAATATTATTGATGAAAATATGTAGTAATTTCTTTCCTCGCAAGCAGATTTCCGCCACAGTTCAATGATAATTACAATTTCTACAAGATTTTCAAAAGATAAACACCTGTATTTGGGACGTTAACGTT
Organism: Agriotes lineatus; assembly: GCA_940337035.1. Classification (NCBI taxonomy): domain Eukaryota; kingdom Metazoa; phylum Arthropoda; class Insecta; order Coleoptera; family Elateridae; genus Agriotes; species Agriotes lineatus. The sequence goes on along the minus strand of OW679194.1, from coordinate 197,073,425 downwards.
ACTTTGAAAGAATATTATTGTTATTCATATTTCCAAGTACATTTTTCGGATTTTACTACTGCCATTCCGACTTGTGTTGTAAGTTTTTTTTTAGACTCCAGCCCCGAACTTGGTAGCGGTTCTCCAAAACTAACCAAAGAATATGTACGATTTAAAACAACACAAATAATGCGAACAGCGGGCAATTGAGCTATTTAATCTGTTTTCATCAGTTTACTGACGAGAGAGCACTTAATATTATGAAACGAGCGGACATCAGTTTGGGGAAGCTATTTTACAAATCTTATAATTTACCATTGAAGATTATTTAGATTAACATAACACAAAGGGTTCGAATAAAAAATATATAAAGGTTGGTAATGGTAATACACCAGTGTCACTGCATGCTTTAGGTTTTATTAAATGTCACCATACTGCCACTGTGATAACGTTGTATTGTAAAATAGTTAATTATCCGTGTATAGCCAATTCCTGTACTTATATTTTGGCGATGTAAATATGTATGCAATAAAGTAGTTCTGTTTAAGTTTTTGACTTTTTGTCCATTATAGCCAGGTGAGATTAAACTAAATGCATTACACAAGAACAACCTAGCTTGCTAGCAACCTAGCTTTCTCTTATTTTCTATTTTTTGACGGTTTATTGTTGCAAAAATCTCCGCAAGTTTGGGGTTGATAAACAAGAAAAAGGCGAGTTTATTAAAAGCACAGAATATGTCCTACTTCAAAAAGTGATCATATCTTTATTAACCTTCTAAAATTTAAACATACTATCTTAAATTGTTTCAAAAACACAGATAATACACATTTTCCAATTTCAATATTCCTGCAATACGCAGTCTTAATTATCTACACATTGCACATAAATTTCTCCTTACGTAATTACACTGAAACACCTAAATGGAGGCCAATTTGCAGTGGTTACAAACTCCATAAATTTTTATAATATCCTGCTCTCGGTATTTATTTGGAAAACCCCGGTACATTTGAATGTTGACGAGTCCTCCTTTAAAAAACGACTAATGTCAAAACTACGCCCACAACACACCGAGTCATCGCATAGTTAGTGATTTACTTGAATTTATTAACAGTCTTATAGCGCCTCTTAAATTTATCCCACTGGTTTATCCACAAATTTAGCAAATTACGGCGACACCTTCAAATAAATTTAAATGTAGCGTCATTCTGTATACACTGCACGTTAACGGGAAATCGCTGCCGAAATAATATCTCAAACGGAGTTAGCAATTTAATTAACAGGTAATTAATTCATATTATTAATATCTAGCTGTTACAGTCAGTTTCACATTTGCCAAATAAGTTAGCCAAAGTTATTCATTAACGGATTCATTTTATACCGTATTTCAGAATTTCAAAAAAGTGTACTTCTATTAATTTTGAAATTAGATTGTATAACCACAACGATGCACGACATTCTTCAGAATATTATTAACAGAAACGCCATGGCTTTTATTTCTCTCACTGCAAAGCTTATTAGGCTTGATAAAACACAAGTAAACTTTCTGTAACTGCTCTCGAGGATACCCTAGTGCTAGCGTATAACTGTTATTACCTCTAGACAAAATGGGTTTAAATAACAGTTCTTTGACCATTGTGAAGATATTACTTTCGTAACGATATATATCAATCTTCCATACAATTATATTGGCTATTGATGTTATGTTAAATACTACCCAGTCCTTTATTTTTATCGTTTTACTTTGTATAAAGTAACTCGTTTATCTTGTCAGTACATATCTCAGAATAAAAAACAAATTCATGCAGTTGCATCTTTAACTGCCTTTATTACTAACCAAGTGCAAAAAAAGTAATGTCGATACCGAAACATTAAGTAATTTTCTTTAGAGCATCAATTTTCAGCAATTGGCCAAATGAAAAAAGCTAATATTGAATTGTAAATAATTTGATTATGTACGAATATAAATTAACTGAATAAATAAAAGTGTGGAAGTTCAGTTGGACATCAATTCGGTAACTCTGATGATATTTGTTTTCAGGAAAAATCTCCAAGGAGTGTAGCGATTCAAACTACAGCGCGTATTTGAAAGCGATTTTTAGATTTTTAATCATTTGTTTTCCATGTCACGACGTCATCAATATTTTTTCCTAAATTACAACGTATATTTTTTCATTTATTTCGGTAGTACATTTTAATCTATTCAACAGTATAAAATTTTAAATATGTAACATTGAAAACATTTGAAAAAAATACCTTAAAGTTCAAGTAGTGGGGATAGTTCCATGGGCCAAAACCAAAAACCGATTATTGTACATTAATTTTTAATGTTGGAATTATTGTCAATTAAAGTCAAGAAGAATTCATAACTAAGTTTTTTGTTTTAAACTCCGGTAACTAGATTTGCTCTGTTAATTTCATCCATCTTTACTATATGAACTTTAAGGCCGTTTCCCTATTTTTTTATGTAATGAAATAAATGAAAAAAACACAGGATGTTATTTTTAAAAAATATTAAAAGATTAACGGAGTTACCAAATTTATGCGCTACTTAGTTTCCACACTGTAACGTTAATTACTAAATTATTTTTATTTAAATTATGCAGGAAAATTTGGGACAGAGTTGTAATTAAAATTGGTGTTTAAATGAAACTAATACGTATTATGAATGGAATACAAACATACTGTTGGGAATTAATCAGCTACTACAAGTAAAGATCTAAAAGTAGGAACGTTAAAATTTAGCACGTTAAACATTTAAAATTACATTTTGGAGTTACGAGTAGAGTTACATTACATTCCAATTAATAAAATTAAAAATTATTTATATAGAAATAGCTAATTTGTCTTAAAAAGTTATTTGAAAAATTCTGAGATTAAATCTCGATGGAGTTCATAGGTCTGTCGCAGAGTAAACTACAAATTTTAGGATCAAAAGATGCAACTTTCAACAATTTCATTACACTACTAAAATGTCCTTTTTTGTATTTATAAAACCTCCTCTCCGTATCTGCAAATAACATAAAACAATTGCCGGAGTTTCAGATTCCTCAGTACGGTTTGTTCTTGTTAAAGATCTCTAACAGAAGTCATTATTTCAAGTTAACTTTAGCAAAAACATTTTTTTCAACGCGAGCCGATGATTTATGCTTTTTTTGGTAAGGACCTTACGCGGAGCTCATTATTTCAAGTTAACTTTAGCAAAAAGATAGAAGAAAAAACAAAAAAACCCACTCTAGAAGTATTCAACTGGAAGATCACCTATCTCACATAATACACATTAAAAATGTAATAAAAATGTAAAGTTTGAAAAAATCGTTAGAACCGTTTTTGAAAAAATCGAAAAAAAACTAAAAAATCATAAGAGTAAACACCTACTTCCGGTTATGCGATTTTCTTCAAAAGCTTGCTGTCTCATCTATATAGTACACAAAACTTATATATGAAGTTTCAACGCCATACCTCTTTTCGTTTTTGAGATATTCTGTTCACAGACAGACAGACAGACACACAGACGGACAGATCAATGAAAAAAATATATGTTTTTTTGGGATCAGGGGACTCTAAAACGTGAAGATCTGTTGAAAACTCAATTTCGAATTTTTAGGGTGAATCCAATACTTTCTTTATCGTAAAAGGAAGTAAAAACAGGATCGCTAAAAAGCAGCGACCTAGTGAAGAATTCGAAAAATTTAAATAGTCACGACAGGCTAAATGGCCTACGTCTAACTCGAACGCCAGATCTACCTACAGCAGGTTAGACATGTTGCAACGGGATCTGAAACCGACAAAAACGCGAAATCGGAAACCGCAGCAGGTCTTTCTTCTATGAATGCGGCAGAAACACAATGACCGCGGAATGCGAACAATGATCTGCTGCTGCATTCCTGCTGGAGGAGACGCAACCCGCAACTTCGCCTTTCTATCCTTCCTGCATTTGCATGGATCCACGTAGCCGCACGACTTCACCTGACCTTGCGAATTGATCGCTCATTTCGCACATGTGCTCTAATCCGCCTTAATGGGCGCAATTAGCCAATTACTGGCTAAGTGCTCGCATTGCCGGGAAAGAATTAATAATTCACCAAAGAAATGTATGCACGTGGGAAACGCAAACAACAGCAAGAGAAACGAGGTCGTTAAAACGCCGACATAGGCAAACATGGGAACAAGGGTTGGCATGAAGTCTTAATAGTTAATATCGAAGTGGTGTTTTATATTATCAGCGGTGATAATGTAACAGAACCCCCCCCCCCATAGACTTTTTTTTAAATTGGCAGTGAAGTGAAATCTTCATTACAATACCAGAAATCGGTAGTGAAGTAATCCATTATTTTACCAATTTTTATAGGCGGCGGGGCGATAGGTAAACGTCAATCGATGTTAACATAACCTACAAAAGTTGGTTAAAATGTTGTAATTTCACGATTTCTCGATTTAAAAAAAAACAATGTATTCCTCGGCACTGAAGTTCTTTTTTATCCCTCATGTGGTTTATTTGCCTTGGCTCTATTCGTGAAAACACTAAACTTCAATGCCTTGGTATACAAACTACTATTAATCTCAAATAATATGACAATTTTGAAAATTTTACCTCTAACTGTGAATTTTTATACAGGGCATTCAAAACTAAAAGTTCATACATTGAGAGCCGATAGATGACATCATCTTAAATCGACAATGTAAATAAAGTCAAAGCTCACTCTGTTTAATTTGAAGGCCACGGATAACAAACCTGAATACTTTTAAATAACTCAGAAATTACTATACATAATTTTGAAGTTCGACATGAATCGAACACGTCAAAATAGTCATGAAATATTAGTAGTAAACACTGAAAATAATTTTTCCATCGACCTCCCCATAAAATGTGATTTTACGGACGCATTTGCGTACCAAAAATGTCACTTTTTTGGACACCATTCATTTTTCGACCGCAAACACTTTTCATCCGCAAATGCTTTTCGTCCGCGAATGCTTTTCGTCCGCAAACACTTTACGACCGCACTTTACAGCCGCAAACGCTTTTCGTCCATAAACACTTTTCGTCCGCAAACACTTTTCGTCCGCAAACGCTTTTTGTCCGCAAACGTTTTTCGACCTCAACAACTCTTATAATTCGGACTTCACTTTAATTTTTTTTCAAATTCTGACGGTCGACGGAAAAATTTAATATGCACCTCGGACGAAAACTACTTGCCTGATTGCTTGCCTCTGCTATCGCCTCGGCCAGCAATTGCAGGCATCGTCCATAAAAATCCAATTTTTGGCCCTTGATGCATAAATAACTACTGTCGAAGGGACGTTACAGTACATTAATTTTAATTTTATCGTTAATCTGGAAGACAATTATGAAAATTTATAAACAAATTTCACAAAAATAAGTAAAGTTCTACATTTTCATAATTAACAGCGATGACTACTGGACGTCCTAATTCCGGTAGGATAGTGCTATTTGTTTACTGAATGTTCGGGGTGTATATATCACATGTGTAATGCGAATTCGCAACTATGGTAGAAACCAAAACGCAACCTGCAATAACAGACAAGCTGATAGAAATTTCGTATTTGTCAGCTGCTTGGATCCAATCTATTTGAATGAATCGGCGATTGATGCAATGTCTTTTAAAGAGACAATTAGATTAATAGTCATTAATTTCTATTTTCTAATAGGCGTATTCGGTCTCACTACAATCTGTCGATATCTTCGGCTGGTTCAATAACAAAAGAAGTAGGTCTTTACAAAACTTAAGTAAATCGTGTTTAATATTTTCAAAATCTCATAGTTATACAGGTTGTCCATTTTAAATCCTGACCCCTGAAGGGTTTGGAATAGGCAACCCATCATTAAATTCAGAAACACCTTCGAGTTTTACATGTTTAATATAATACATTGAAAGATCACGATAGCAAGTTATGCGACTAATCAAAACTGTTACATTTCGGAAGTGCAATGTTTTTTCTTTTCCAATTGCAAGGCACCAGGATTTCAAATGGGCACCCTGTAAGTAAACCTCGTACACCACTGTTTTCATATTCGTTAATTTTAGATTAGGCCTGAAAAAACCGCGTCACCGTGATTGCTAGAATATGCTTAATAGTCGAAGAATAAATTTTTGAATGTTGAAAGTTTATTTCAGTTAATTTTACAATAATAAGAAGATTACGCACTTGATCTTCAAAAATATGTATGTACTGCTGCATGTTTTCCATATTTCCCTTGTATCAGCGATTTTAATCAGTGCGAGTAACGGTCATTAAAATTGTGAAAACTAGAGGCGTTAAATAACCATAAACTATAAAATTTTGATAAAAGATCCATCATGTGTGTTATTTCAAAAAATGTGTTTATAAATATTCTGCAATTATGAGTGAAAAGAAGCAGATGAATTCAGATTTTTTTCTTTATTGACAATGACAAACTGTTGTTCTCCAAAATATTTCAAAATAATTGGAGTTTGTAACAAATTTTCAGCAATTTGACAATTTTTCATAATTCTGCAGCATATTTTCAGTGTTTCCAAGTGCCAGAAAGTTGCCTCAAATTTTCCCCTACGTTAGCAGATTTTTTTTGGTAACATTCTAAGACTTGCAGCAATTTCTTTTAATAAGCTTGAAGATAATTTTCAGATTTCCACAAGTTTATGAAATATTTCCAGTAATTTTTTAGCGAGATTGTTGGGCGATTTACAACGAATTCCCAGTAGTATTTTTATGAAAATTGAAACAACCTTTCTGCAGCCAAGTTGTAGCAACTTTTCGAGAATGTTACGGCACATTTTTAACTTGTCATCAGCTAATCTTTTAGGAAATTCAAAATAAATTTTCACTTATAATACTATAAGTACTCAAAGTTATATGGATTATTTTTGGGGTAGTAGGTATCATGAATGTCCATTGCGTTTGGGTGCAAATAGGAGGAGCTGCGGAGCAACAAGTCGTATTGCACATGCAATGGACATGAGTGATAACACCCCAAAAATAGTCTACTTTGAGTACGAATAGTATTCGGAGGACTATTCAGTGAACTAAACCCATTTTTCAAAATTCGAAAGACTCAACATGTAGGCTAGTTACCAGAGCCAGATTAAGGATATGTGAGGCCCAGGGCTAATTTTTTTTAGAAGCCCCCTTCCCATTTTTGCAACGGTTACAAAGGGATCTAAATGATTAGAAACCGCACTATATTATAACCTTCGAATCTTTTCGAGGCCCCCGAAATTCGGTGGCCCGGGGCTGCAGCCCCCTTAGCCCCCCCCCCCCCTTAATCAGGCTCTGTTAGTTACACATGTTAAAAACCACAATTAGTGTAAACATCTTCAATAAATATTTTAATTTGTTCAAAATAGTCACTTGAGTACTAGTACAATAGTCGCTGCAATTCGGTACTAGTACAACAGGCCCTACAATTTATTTTGGTTGGCTATGAAATGCAAAATCTGACGTTTTCATTGGACCACTTTTGACAGATGACAGGTGAATCGACCAGCGTAATTTTCATTAATTTTTGGTAGTCATACAGCAAATGGTCAATAGGTTTGCAGTAACTTTGGAGCTAGACCTGATATTATTTATAGACCACGATTCTTAAACAATACATTCGATTACACAATTCTTCAGAATATATTCAAAGTTAGCTTTGCTGTAAATTTATTAATTAATCGTCGTAGTGAAATTTAACTAGCCTTAAACTGTCGAGGAAGCGTGGTTTTCCACAACAGCTTGTTTACTTTATTTCATGATTACCGTTAATGAATCAACTTACATTGATTACATAGAGCAAAATTCAGATTTCGTGGCGAAAACAGGAAGTAGGTATTTAATGAGAAATAAGTTGTCAGTGTCGGTTAAAACATAGGCGTCGGAATATATAGGGTGTTCGTGAAAGTCGGAGAATTTTTTTCAGAAACGATTCTAAACTTTAAGCAAAGAAAAAAGTTGAAATAAACGTGTCCGAAAATGCTTCGTTTAGGAGTTACTGAGTATCTAATACCTAGTTACGAAAACTCTTAACTAATGTGATTAGCTAAGCAAGTTGTCTTAATATTCAACTTAATGACATAAATTACTTGACATTGACTTTACTGTATATTATTTAGTAATTCATTTTGTTAAAATGGAATTATATTCGTTTATGGAGATGGCTGATATACACTTTGCGTATGACCTTGCAAATGGAAGTCTATACGAAGCTCTAGTCTGAAAGATTTCCTAATCGTCGCTTAATCATTAAAAAAATGTCTCCGCGATATTCATGAATACCCAGCCAGCTTGCTTATCTGACTAAAACGAATTTTTAGTTTTATACGGAGTAATTTCTAAATGGGTATAATTCGTAACCGAATCATTTCTGGACATATGTTTATATTATAGGAACTTTCATATACAGTGTGGTCCATTAAGTGTGCAACAAATGGAACATTTCTTTATTAGTTCTAGTTGTACAACCAAAATTTTAATACCACCACAAGTTAGTGCATGTTTGATAACCATATCAGATGCATTTAGAATGACTCCAAGTCAAACAGCACACAGGGCAGGACAAAAAATATGAAATTCGTTCAAGAATAAAGTAACCTTATTTCAAAAAATATGGCAAAATTTTATTGAGAAAAGTTGTTTAGAATCAAAAGTTATGCTCAACTACAAAGTCAGGGCCTCCTATTCGAATTTTTATTATTTTTTTGGAAAAATTTTTATTAGCCCCGTATTTTCATAAGAATATGAAATATAATTGTAGGCTTTAATTGTAAGTTTTTTATATGTACATTATTATTAGTAAAGCATTTGCCTTGTTAAAAAGAATATTTGCGAAATTCTAAAGTTCTGTTAAATATCGTTGCAACAAACATGAAGTGGACGCTTACCTAAAAAAATATAAATCCAAGTAAATTTTACAAATATGCTTCAAGTTGCTAAAAGTTATTTAAAAGTGATGTGGTTGTAGCTACTTTAAATACATATAAAATTAGAATAATAAAAATATGTATAATACGGGGGTAATACAAAATTTTCCAAAAAATTATAAAAAATTGAATAGTATGCCCTGACTTTGTATTTGAGCATAGCTTTTGATTCTAAACAACTTTTCTCAATAAAATTTTGCCATATTTTTTGAAATAAGGTAACTTTATACTTGAACGAATTTCATATTTTTTGTCCTGCCCTGTATGCTGTTTGACTTGGAGCCATTCTAAATGCATCTGATATAGTTATCAAACATGCACTAACTTTTGGCGGTATTTAAATTTCGGTTTTACAACTAATAAAAAAAAATCCCATTTGTTGCACACTAAATGGACCACACTGTATACTTTGGTATGTACATACTTATACGACATATTCACGAACTCCTACGAAAAAAATCAAATCTTAATTGACACTGACAACTTATTTTTATGACAACACCAAAAAACCTCTGTTTTCGCAAAGAAATCTGAATTTTAGGCTAGCAATACTAGTTTAGAAATAATAATTTTCTATACAAATAAGAGAATTATCGCAAAATTTCTTTCTCTTATACTTTTGAGCTTTTTCTATTGAGAAATCAGCAAAAAAGCACTTATTTTCCCAATATTCGTAATTTTAACAATATAAGTTCCATATATATTGGCAAAAAACTTAAAGTAAGTGTGAAGTGATTAATCAGTAAATTTTCAGCAACTTCAACAAAATTGCAGTAACCTTTCAGGAAGTTCTTAGCGAAGAATGGTCAAGATTCTAGAAATTTTCAGTAACCCTGGCATTTGATAATGATCAACTCCAACAATGTCCCGGTTAGATACATCAGGCAACCCTAATATTTAAGTTTCAAAGTAAAATAAAGTTAGAAACATCCTTGGTAGGCAAATAAGGGAAGCCCAATTTAATATTCTGCTGTAAAACTTTACTTACATTTATGATTTGAAATGTTTTATGTGGCCTTTTACTTTTGAATACCCTGCGTAATATTAAATTTGCGGTAAATAAATTCAATAGGGGTAGCTCATGCCGATTCAAATCGTTCCAGAAATTGCGATTTATTTATCTTTTGCCGATGTCATTTTAAAGGTATCTCCCTACGAATACTCCATTTACTGCATCTGAAAACAACCCTCCACTAAGTTCACGGAACGAGAAACCATAAGCTTGGGGGTGGATATAAGCCGTCACGCCAAAAATCCGATTATAGATTTCAATGCAAAAGCAGTTTCATGGGTGATGTAAAGCAATCGCCAATCCGCACGCAACAAGAGCACAAATCCACGCGATAAACCCAACCAGGCCCAGCACCAGCACATGACGACCAATTTCACGGTTAAATCTGCTAATGCGCTCTACTTGCATTTCAGGTCCGACTCGCCGCAATCTGCACAAGATCAGCTAGCTGCTGATGGTACCGTAATGTTGGCACAACTGAATGGTCAAGTCGTCAAGCTGCAGTGGATGCCTCTCGAAGCTCTGCAGGAGCAGCGGAGCAACCACCTCTGCCATATTTCACCTTTCTTGGACTTCAGCGACTTTCGACCACAAGAATTGTGCATACCGTCTGTGCTTTGCTTGCCTGCAACTGCGCTTTAAAAAACTAGAAACGTCGCCTGGCTTGTTTTATTGCCCATTGACTATTTGATTAACTAGGAAGAAGATCCTCGGAATTGGAGGAATTTGCGGACACCATCTGGCGAATCGATACGGTGAATGAAACGTTTTAGTGTAATGCAACCGCACTAAAGGAAAACGCGCAAATTAGATAGAGCGGGATCTATTGTAGGGGAATTACGGATAGATCGCCCCGTCAATTTATGTATATGCATGGAATTCAATTTAGCAAACCGAATTTCCTCATAAGGGATGGCAGGTTTTCGAATTTAACTTGCTTATTTTAAGTGTTACAATACCCATTAAAATGGGTCAAAATTACAAAATTTAACAAAGCTCGGTAAAAAGTGACATGCTTCATGTCGGTAAGAGTTTCTTTCCTGTTTTATAAGGCGCATAAAACATTGTTCCGATGCTTCGGAATATCTAAAAACATCGTCAAATTTAATTTTTCCCAATGGAAACTAATTAGTATATAGCTATGCTTTTGAATGGCTTAACTTTTTCTGATTTCAGCAAAATAGAATAAATCTACTTTGTGTTATCTTTTTGTTAGTTTCATTATTTATACAGGGCTCTTCAAAGGCATCTGACTAATTTAAACACACTACAATTGTCTTACCTTTACCTAAAATGAAATGAAATTTATACACAATAAGTATTGGAATAGGCTATTTATTGATTACTTTCGGGCCTGACCATTTTTACTAATTTGCAGTTTTTGCCGCAACCGCTCAATCAATCACAACCAAACCAAAATTATATGAAAGTTCTTATGAAACTGCATAACTTTTGCGAAGACTACCGCTTTGGCATTATAGGAAAGTAAAAAAGGCAGTTTAGTGAAGCTGTCTCGCCAAATTGATGTAAACATTCTATGTCGAACACGACGACATAACCTGTGATAATTATTTCTGCGCCAATTGATGTAGAATACTAATGCAAAGAACTGAAAAGATTTTGGACGTGATTGGTCGTTTTCCTTTGTATGTATTTTTCGATTTGTATTGATGATCCAGGAATAGCCGTTAAGCGGTCACGTAATTACGAAGTACGGTGGTGTAATACAGAGTGGCCAAGGTAAAAGAGGTCCCGTCTGAATACAGAAAGGTAAATTAATATTATATTTTTATTTAAAATCTGCAGAACTGTAATCACAACCGTTATTAACAAGTGCAAGACAGAACAACATGGTCCGAAAAGATAGCGCAAACATCATGATGCCACCACGTCCTTACGAAGGATGATGGACAGAGGAGGAGGAGGAGGATTAACAAGTGACAACGCAACACTGAGCAATACACAGTTAACACAAAATGGCCGCTGGACATCACGTGACGCAGCACGAGCGCTCAATATCACTTCCAGTATGGTACAGGACACTAGACCTCTTTTACCTTGGCCACCTTGTAGTACAGAGCTGGCTGCTGAGCTTAAGGTCACAAGTTCGAAACTGGGTACCGATTTATTTAAAATTATTATTGGAAGATTCCGATGCAAATGTCTATCCTATGTCACCTTTGAATGTGAAATTCCACATTATAGGCGTTTTCTGCCCCCACACTGAAAGGCCCGCTTTAACAGATTACGAAGACTAAATTAATATGTCTTAAGGAGGTGTCCCAAAGGTAGAATGGCAAAATCTGCTCCAACCCAATAGTATGCCCAAGTACCGATAAGGAGCTTGCATCGTCTTATCTTGTTTATTATTAATTTTTTAAATATAACTTTTTAAGTGTTGTCTCCGGGCTTGAATGCATTCTTGTAGTCTGGTCTAAACACGACACCATGCAGCATTTCTCTATTTAGAGTCTTACTTCTGTGGAAATGTTCTGTTTGAGTTCTTTAAATCTGTCCATAAAAATAAACCCGCCGCTGTTCGATCAGGACTTCTAGGCGGCCAGTTTACGTCTCCGAACATTGAAATTGGGCGTCCAAGCAACATGTTTCTTAAAATATCCATACAATCTCTGGCTTTATGGCATATCGCACAATCCTGTTGCAACCAGACAACATTCAGGTTAAACTTAACCACCTTAAGGAAGAACCTCTTCCAGCATTACGCGGTACCGGACAGATGTATCGGGTTGATACGTTGATATTTTCTGAATTTTCTGGAAGTGGTTGGTATAAGTAAAAGCCATATAGAGACGCTAAGAATGGGTAGGGCGAGATCTCAAGGTGGTGCCTCCACAATGACTGTTAGCGTGACTAATATTTTGGTTAGGAACAAAATACAAATTTATTCGGTAGGTAGGTTTTTACTTAAATAGTAATTAGGTTAAAAACGCTTACAATAATAGTATATTATTATACACCAGGGTTCAGAAGACTATCAGTATAGCCCGAGCGCCAAGAGTGCATATCAAGTGTAGAGCCCCGAAGGGTACAAGGTGCACAGGCTATAATACTATTCATTATACATTGTTTTGTAACAAACAAAAAATATTTTTGGACTAATTATTGCCCCCGCTTTTCGTTACACTCTAGCAAATAACTTTTATCTACGACCACTACTAAAAGTAGGCCTTTTAGCGCTAGCTTGTTTCACTAAAAGTGACGTTTTATAGTTTACCGTGTTTAAAGAAATCAGCTGTTCACTTTTAGCACACGGGCTAAAAGTGAAGTGAGGTTATAAAACTACAATTTCGAACTGCAAGTGAAGTTGTAAAGCTATTCTAGTTGCTTCTTGCGTTACAGGTAAAGCGTTTTTGAAATAATTAAAGCGTTATGTAATGAATATAGTCATATGTGGAGTATCAATAATTACATTTCGTAACTCACCTTGACAGCACGGGTGTGGCCAAACAATCGCCCGCGCGGCGTGGGCTACTGTTCATCATGACATAAATTAAAAGTGTCGTAAATGCGAACCTTTCTTAAATCGATATTTATGGATTAATAACGGTAAAATTAAGGTCGTAGATAAAATATTGTATGCAACGCGTGCTAAAAGTCGTTTATGCGCGAGACATGTTATGAAACTCAGCCTTCGGCTTCGTTTCATAATTTTCATGTCTCGCGCATAAACGTCGACTTTTAGCACTTGTTGCATAAATAGCTATTGTTTACTTTTTAAAAACATAAACCACCACAAAACCAAATAAATGTATAGCCAGTAGACGTAGAACATCAAACTGCAGACGCTGTCAATTTGGTATATTCTGAAGAAATCAATCAAATTATGTGACCAAAATTTAGGGACCACTAAAAAAAGTGACTATAAATTGTATCTTTATACTAGACCTAAACTAGAATAGTGACCGCGAATGCGAAACGAGGCGCTTGGGACATTTAAAATTTTGTTGATGCTTTCGGCGGCCCCTATACGACGGCGCATCGATCGCACCGCCCTAGAGCCACCCCTTGCGACATAATTTTTTAGAAATATCCTGTATTAATTCATTTCAGTGTTACAAAACAGAAAGTAGTTAATTCTGAAACTACCTTGCTACTATATTTGCAACAGTAGTCAGTGAGTGTGTGTTCAATATTTAATATAAAGAGCTACTACACTGATTTTTCTTTTTGACACCATAAAATGTAATGAAAAATGTACATTTTTCCTTTACTGGCCATTTTTTAAATTCTTTTCTCATGTAGTATTTTTCAATAAACGTATAATTCCAGATCAGTTTTGTTGATTAATTAACGACCGGTCTTATAAAAATCACTAATCTGAGGTTAACTTTAATTCGTTGTTGAAATAAGCAAAAGAGCATCAAAACCTTAGTGCTTATGATATTTTATTCATTTGTAAACAAATTTTGAAACATTTTTGTTTGTTTTAACAACGAATTAAAGTTAACCTCAGATTAGTGGTCTTTATAAGACTGACTGTTACGGCCGGTCTTATAAAGACTACTAATCCCAGGTTAACTTGAATTCATTGTTAAAATAAACAAAGACGCATCAAAATGTGAATGCTTATGGCATTTTATTTATTAGTAAACAAGTTTTGTGCATTTTTGTTTATTTTAACAACGAATTAAAGTTAAGCTCAGATTAGTGGTCTTTAGAAGACCGGCTGTTAGTGTTTTAAAACGTATATTTTATTTAACTTCAAACACTTCTACATATGCAACAATGTGTTTTGCTAAAACCACTTTGAACCTTTGAAATGGTGTAACATTTTTGAAAATGGGATTCTGTCAATGCTTTCTCTAAATTAAATTTCGATTTTCTGATAGTTTTTAGTCGAAGCTTCCTCAAATTGGAATAAATTTGAATTTCTTGAATTTGAACTGGCAGAATGAAATATGGTCATATCATCAAAATCTAATTTTATACATTATTAGTATCGTCGAAAAATTGAACACCGCATACAGAGCGCGCGCAAATAAAAATGGGATTAAGTAGTTAGTATTTTAGTTTGGTTAGGCCCGGATGCTGAAGTCAACGTGGGGCAAGACGAATCAGTTCGCTTTGGGTAGTTGAACAACAATCATCAGCATCACGCTCATCCTCTGTCAGTTGGAGCCGTTCATTTTTCGAGTTAACCAGGGATAGCCAAGCTTGGACTTCCTGTTTGTGATATGAGCCGTTTCGTAGTACCTATTTGGTGAAGCTTTGCTTTGACAAATTTACGACGACTGTCAAATCCACTTCTTCCTCTTGTTATATGCCGTGGCCTGTTTAAATCCACAAAGTTGTGGTTCTATGAGCCCTCTTTGCCCTTAAGCCAGGTAGGTGGCTAGCCTTGCCCGTCGAAAATCGAGGAAGAGGTCCCTCGTTAAGGGTTAATGACTACCACAGGTGTTAGCGTGGTAGCCAAGAATATTCAATTTTTTTTAAATCCCTCTATAGTCGCCGGGAATCAAACCCGGGCCACCTGAGACGCAAGCATTTGCTTGCCGGACCATTCGCTCCACATTTACTTAGCTTCCTAAAATCGCAGACTACCAAGTTAAAAATTCCGAATTCCGAATTGACTTTGACGGAGGGCGATTCAATACGTTTGAAGGCCAAGAGTTTGTAGGAGAGCGGGTAGTTGAGAGGATCGCAATCGAAAGGTAGTGAGTTTGAACCTCACACCAAGGCATTGGTTTCAGCTCTGCTCTCCAGACGTCATACCAACACTTTGGTGGTCGTCAGCCCTGTATAAGGGTATTCTTCCCTTTATCTTCGATGGGTTAGGTTAGTCACCTATCCGAGCCGAGGCCAAAGTGGGCTCATAAAACTCTACTGTGTGTAGTTAGTAACAGACTCAGAACCTATAACAAAAAGAAGAAGGATTTTGTACGATGCTCAGGTACGCGACTTCCCCTGGTTTTGGGCATTTCACCTCTGATCAAACTATACCCACCTAGGTGTTATTTATGGCTTACTATTTTATTCAGGTGTGTTTACCGTCAATTTGAAATGTGTTTTAAGTACCTAAAATGGAAATTTTGCAAGTGTAAGTTACAGCTTATTTTAGTATGTGTTTTTAAGTTGCCATTGTGTACAGTTCCGCGTGTTGTACAGCGGTTGAGTACCGTACACATTTCTCATTGTCGGGAGGTTTTCTATGGTGGGACCTTCGACTCCATCACATGCATTTAAAACGTCATAGCAGCGCCCCAAACCATAACAAAAGCATTTTTCGGGAGCGAATGCCCCTCAGGTTAAGATCCGCCCTTATTTCAATGAGCTACTAAGCATCCAATTAGCTTGTTACATTTTGTAAACGGGGATTTACCGGTAACACTATCTTGGCGATTAACCCTTTTATATGATATTTTTCGGCAGTCTACTGTTATATTTATTATATAACGTTTTAATATAGTTTATATCCTTAAAGCCGATAGTGTTCACATACAGCAGTACTTACTTTGCAATAAATATTTTTTTCTTGATTAAATTCTATGAATTATCGTTTTAGAAATACAGATGCACATTTGGTTCGCAGAAAATACAGATATTTATGATATCGTAGATCTTCTAACTTTGCAACTTTTTGGAGACCTACGAAGTTGTTTTTTTTTGCAATAAGAATTACTAGCGGAGTCATTGGTATGATGAGATCTTTTTTTAATTCTTACACTGTGAAGTATTTCACATTTTTTAAAAATAATTGATTCTTTTGGTTGTTAAAATTACAATGCGTTTAAGAACAATGTGCTTGTTAGCTGTTATTAAAATTGATTTGCCTTATCGAGCTTTGGGGCTTTGTTTTTATATCGATTGTAATAAATACATTTTAATTGCATATTGTTCAAAGTATGTACTTTTATGTAAAAATAAGTGTCCCAATTTTCTAACAATATATGCATTCATACATAAAGCGATTACGGAAACAACTTTCCCTAAAGGCAATCCAAAACGTTACTTGCCAATAAATAGCTCGATATTATTTTTTAATATAGGAATACGTTACTAAATTTAACAACGTATTTAAAAAATTAGTATGATGCGCAACGAAGGTGTTTTAATAATAGCACATTCAAAGCTGATCTTGTATTCTAAAACGTTATACTCTTAGAGCTGTACGTTGTATTGCATACCATACAACATTCTATGAATGCTTCTGTTGATATTTGCATTGAAATTTTGTCATACAAGTAAGAAAATAACTGCTACTATTTAATTCTCCTATCATCTGTCAAAAAGTGACCAATGAAAATCCAGAATTTAACGATGTGTTTTTATCGGACTTTTTCCACTGTCTAGGATGTATATCACACGACATTTCCGGAGTTTTGATCTACTCCCGTCTTCAGGTGTTCCTGGTTAGTCCTGAGAAGGACTGATATTGTACGCTTTTATTCGTAATCTCTTGCCTCCCCCTGGATTTGAACCCGGGACCGCTGATCACTAGTCTGTCACTCTTACCACTAGGCCACCAACTAATTTGAAAAAGTAGTTTGGTTCATTGAATAGTCCCTCGAATGCCATTCTTAGTCAAAGTTAAGTAGAATAAAGAATATTTTTGCGGTGGTGTCACCACTCATGTCCATTGCGCTTAGGATAACTGAACTTAAGCGCAATGGACATTCGTGATACCACAGCAAAAATATTGACTACTCATGGTATTATAAGTGAATATTCAGCTTCCTGTTTTGCAAACCAACTACATGGCTCCGAAAAACTTACAAAGCTGAAAACAAATTTTGTATTTCATAATAATTGCTATAGATGAAATACATAAAATTAATTTAAACAATCATTGGGGAAGCTATAAAATTAAAATGAGAGATCAGAGATTATTTTAGATTGAAACTAAAATTGCACTTAAATATATACTTAATATGATAGATATTATTATTGCATACAGCTTGAAAATTTATAAATAGGTGGCCCGGACAGCTTCCATCAGATGCATAATTTCAGTAACGATTTCAAAGTTAAATAGTTAAATTGTCATTGGCCAGACCTGACATTCTATTACGCCAGCTGATGGAATGCCAATGTGGAGCAAAAAATTGAATAGGTTGAGATACAGCTTGACGATGGACACGAAGCGAGCGCGTAAAAAATATTTAAATCAGATGAATTAACTAATTAATGTTACCATTCAAAAGATATTGATCAACATTTTTGTATAATAATACTATATAGACGCATATAATAAATCAGCGAAGAAAAAGCTGTCTACATTTTTCTCTTAAGAAGTTGTTACTTTTTTAGAGCGTGTAACTGGCGCTACGAAATCTACATGACGTATTACATGCCGTTTAAAAATAAAAACAGAAAGCGCGCTCCTAAATGCTGTTTAATTAATAAAATTAATAGCTGTAGCCGAAGACGAACTACACTCCCTGTATCACTTTATCACTAACAAAATCCGATGTCAAAGATGGTTTCGGTGTGTATGCATTTCAAGTTCCAACAATAGCGAGTAACCTACGGTATACACACAAACCCCGCTGAGGTGCTTACTTTACGTGCCTGCTTCAAAGTTAAATTACCCTATTGTTCTAAACTACGTGCATGTTCCTTTAAATTAGCCAACTTCTTTGTGTGGCGCTACGACTGGAAATTAATTATTTAGGCGACGAGGATTACGTAAAGTTGTTTCCGAATCGGTTTAATTAAATGGAACATTTTATCTTTTGTGCTAAACCTACAACTGTTGGAGTGTTTCAATAGCTAATGCTCTAGGCACAGCTGAAATGTTAATTTTATATTCAATTGGTTAGCGAATACCGTAAATTACAACAAGTCAATTGTCATTCAATAAATGCGTACAGTATTTAGCATGTTGCAAAAACTGTTTGCTTTCAGACTTGAAGAGAAGTATTACCCCATTACCCATTTTTTTAAAATCAATACTGAGCGTGCAACATTTTGCTGAAATTCAATGTGTTTGGAATTGAAAGTCTACTTCATAAAAGCTAGGTACATTTTAGTGCAAACAGATAATACCCAATATTTAAAATTGCTTCCTGAATGGAACAGTGTCATGGTTAAAGTCTAATCCACGAATTCCTTATTTTGTATACTAATAATGTCCATGAAAGCCTACGCAATCATTTCAATTGCAAGTTCTCTAACATTTTCAAATGAAGTGTGTGTATTTCCGGAAGTGATCGCAAGTACTTATGGCGTAAGTGTGTTTTAACAAAACTTATTTTTGCCAATCCGAATAGTGTACACAGTTTCCAAACGCTTATATTCGAAACAAATTGTAATTTTTAAAGACACGGTGCACATCCTGTAAGGTATCTGCAATAGTATTATACAGGGTGGTTCTTAAGTATGATCTGAAAATTACCGATATGATTCCTTGAATTATTCCGTGAAGAATTCATTTGAACCTTAGTTCAAAACGGCTTAGTTTCCGAAATAGTCTGCTCAAGCTCTAAAGTGACAGTTTTCAGGTAGAGGGAGAAACATTAAAGAGACATCGCATCTTGCAAAAGCTTGATAAGAATAAAAACTTTGTTGATGTTGATGTCAAGTTGAATCAATGATTTCAAAAAACTAATGTATTCATGTTGTTACTTTAGTTAGTTTTTTCAATTTGCGATTTTTTCTTAACCGACTGTATATTTTTTGAGTTCCATTTAAAAACCTAAGAACTCGAAAACAGTCTGTATTTAGCAAACTAAGCCGTTTGGGATATAGATTTACATAAACTTTACTCTACGAAATAATTCAATGAGGAGTTACACCTTTAATGTTTGTAATTTATATAAGTACCACCTTGTATAATTATCAACCAGTAACTTTAAATGCCCAGTAGTTAAAACGTGCCAGATTCGCTGACATTATATCAAAATCCTCGAGAGGAAACCTAAAAGCTTCGGTTTACACGTTCGTTTCTATAATACATTTTTGAATTGACTGTAAAGCACAGCAAATCCCACAACTGCGCTACAAAATCGTCTTTGCAAAGCTTTTAAAGTAATATTAAATTGCTTCTGGCTGACAAGTTACATTAGTTTTATGTGCATCGACCCATTTTATGTTTTTCAGAATTTTATTTGCACATTAGAAGCTGCGGTGCGGCAAATAGCATAAAGAAGCGCTGGCGCTATTGCAAGCAGTTCTAAAATACAGCCAGTTGCAAAATGTATGTAGCAGCGTAATGAATATAAGCTGAAATAAGTAATTTGTTATGCATGTTTCTTTCTAATAGTAACAACAATTACAAATACATTATACGCCAATGGTGATTGACACCTCTTGACAGACTTAAAAGGTTGTACAATTCTAAACCGTGCTAAAACGACGCAGTCCCAAAATCAGGCATTTAACGTCCAACTGCAAAAAAATCGACATTCAGAGCTACTGCACAAATAAAATAGTTCTCGAAAATAACGAAACGATATACCTTACTTATCGGATCTCAAAAAAAAAAACGTGAGACCTCTTCATATGGGTTTTTAAGGAGTGTTAAACTCCAAGACTGCCACCAATACAGCTGGTACAAATTACAAATCGGAATATCATAATGGTATGGACTGATCACTGGAGGCATCGTTTCTGCACTCTATTTTCTGGCGGCAATAGTGCACCTCATCATTAATTTTTTTAGAAATAACGATAAACCAATTTTATATACAGACTTCTTTGTCTCTTTCATTTTTGTGATTTGAGTTTTCGTTTTTAAGATAAACGAGTTTTTAACTTGTCCCAAAGGTAAAAAATACTTGAAAAATCATATTATCCATGAATCAAATGCTTGTTATAAGCACTTTTGTTTTTAGAAAACCTATTCAGATATTTATTTGGAGAAAACTCAGATAAAGAATAAAACGAAGCCAGACAAATTGAGCATATGCTCAGCCTCAGATAAATATTAAAGCTCCTATTAGAAAAATAGAAGAACCAAACACCAGGGGATAAATATACAGGGGATAAAATGGCCAACAAATACACACACTGATAACGGAAATATTGGAGAAGGAAGAGATGCCAGCAAATGGAATAGTGCATTGATATGCACAATTTACAAAAACGGCGACAAGTTAAAATGCGATAATTACAGAGGTATTTCCCCACTTACTGTAGTGTATAAACTCATTATAACTAGCACAGCAGAGAAGATTGAGCAGTTGACAGCACAAGTCCTGGGAAACTATCAGAACGGGTTCGGGAAGAGTAGATCAACATCGGACTATATTGTCACACTAAGAAGACTCCTAGAAATGTGTTACAAATACAACATCGATGATGTGCATTAGTGTTACATGGATTTCCGGAAGGCATATGATAGTATAAAACGAAACTACCTGGAAGTAACAACGTTGAGATTGGGAATCCTACTAGATAAACTAATTAAACTAACAATGATGACACTGCAATACACTCAAAGTAATATAAAGTTGGGGTTAACGACGTCACAAAAATTTGAAACCAGGAAATACCTCAGACAGAGAGACCCACTAGCAACGTCCCTGTTCAACATCGTATTAGAGCAATGCATTAGAGCCATTAGCTACAGTCCCGGAGAGTCACTGTATAATAGGTCTATGCAATATTTGGCTTATGCTGATGATATAATCCTGGCAAGATCAGCAGAGGCGATCATAACTGCGTTTATAGAATTATAAGGAAGCGAAAAGAACAAGTTTAAAAATCGCTCAAAAACTAAGTAAGACAAGGGAAGAAAGGAGGAGGCAACCTGAAGCGATAAATTGGAAACAAGTACTTTGAAAAAGTAGAACGCTTTAAGTATTTAGCGAGCAGCTTGACGGAACCAAATAACACCAAAGCTATTATTCCCTACACAAAATTTCGTCTCGTTATATTTCTACAAATGGTAAACTGAATATACGCAACAGACTTCGGTATATTAATGAAACAATATAAGAACAGGCTACTAATTTTTGAAAGTAAATTCTTGAGGAAAGTCCACTACATGACGAGAGTATTTGAAGGATACGAAGGAATCAGCAAATAAAAGAATTATACGAACCTAATATTGTGGCAAAAATAAAAGGTCACCGGTTGGCATGGATGGGCCATGTACACAGAATGCAACACGAAAAAACTCTCAAAACCGTATACCTGAAGAAACCAGAGTTAATGTGTTTAAGAGGAAGGCCTAGACGGAACTGTATTGAAGGTGTGGAAGAAGATTTAAGAGCATTAAGAGTGCGAAGATGGAAAACGAAAGCTAATGACAGAAATGCAGAAAGTTGTGGAGCGGACCAAGGCTTTTTAAATGGTTAACAAACGACTTCCGAGATTGGACCGTGTCATTATTGAGATCGAAGAACTCAACGTTTCGCCCACTTTCGTAAGGGGCTTCATCAGGAGGAAAAGCAAAAGGGGCACGGTAACTCAACGTGTAAACCACGCCAGAGGCGAAACTCTTCTTAGGAGAAGAAATTCTTCTCTAAAAAAGAAATTCTTCTCTAGAAAAGAGTTTCGCCTCTTCGACCTCAATAATGGCACGGTCCAATTCTGGAAATCGCTTCTTACATTTCTTACTTAATGAAAATGGCCGCGATGCCTCCGAAATCATCTTTAAATGGCTGTCACGCCAAGAAGAATAAAAAAAGAAAACATACATGAAATATAGAAACTAAGATAATATCACGGACACGTATAAAATGTAATAAAAATTACTTCACACAATACAAGGGTATAACAGTTCTTAACATGTTAAAAACGTCTATACTGTAAATATTAATCATTAAGCTATAGAGTAATAGCCTCTTAATGTCATATAATAGCTATTAAAACATCTAGGAATGTTATGAGTATCATAACTACAGAGGATGTTGTTTTGAAAGCCGAGCTCGTAGAGCGATGATTTTAAGACATCTAAGGCTGTTACGAAGTTATGATGCATAACATCCGTGGTTTGCTCAATAGTTTATCGGTTTCAGTATGGTAATGGCGGCCGTGCACAGTAAAGGTATATTAGCGTAGAGATACAGTTGTTTTAGTATGGTAATGGTTGCGATGTACGGTTATAGTTATTTACGGGGCAAGCTTAGTAAATTAGCCTTTATGGGCGAGCCGGATAACTTGAAGGGTGAGCGACGTAGGAGCGAGCCCTGTAATCCGGTGTGCCCCGATAAAAGCTATTTGCAAGCGAGCCGCGTACAAAGTTTTATTTCCTCTTGCTGAAAATCCTTAAGTGATTAATAAAAGTAACGTTTTACAGGCACCGTGCCTGTAAAGACTCATTTACCGAGTCAGTGCAGATGACAGTAAACGACCTTTAACAAGTCAAGAGGAAATAAAATATATTACCGTACAGATACAGTTATGACTTAGTTGCCAGCCTACTTTCATACTTATTTTATATTATAAGAGCCGATGCCGCCGGCCGTCCAGACCGTAAGCACAAGTGGAGCCGGCACACGCAGCATGAAGGGCCTGCATACTACTACCACACGCGCGCTTGCTATATCGGTTTCTATACGCGCAGGTTTCTGTAAGCGCACATAACGACCGTAAGCGCGTGGCGCCGCCACATGCAGCCAGACGTAGGCTGTCTACGCGCGTTCTAGTATGCAAATAAAAGCTTAATATCCTGAAACCGATAAATGTTATTTAATTACACTGAAATGTCATGTATAGAATTGTAATGATAAACTGCTAAAATACACATATTAAAAAACAGTTCTTAATACAATACGTAGTGTGCATAATAAAATTTTAGAAGCAAGAATTCTTTCAAAGACTATTAAGAACAAAATAGTTTTAGACCTGGATGTTCTTGTATAACTTGTATAACTAAACGTTCTGCACCCAATTTTTAAACATCTAGTAGCCGTAAACAGTAAAATACACCATGTATTAATATTTTTGCATCCCAGATGACGACCCTCTCAATTTTCAGGAAAAAAATATTCAAAGTGGGGAAAATGTGCCGTTTTAAATGAAAGCTTGATATTGATAAAAAACTACTAAAAACGTTCATAAATTGGATACACTGAGGGCAATTTAAAAGAAAAGTTCGAGTTGAACGTATAACCTATAGAGGCTTGAATAGCTGTAACGAAATATAGGGTGTTCCATTTAAAAAATCAATACTTTTTTGAGCAAAACCTTTTTGAAACACCCTGTATATGTCAAAATAATTTTAAAATGTACCCCTGTATAAGAGAATAAAGAGAATTCATTCTGTCCCACATTTTGTCGTTATGGCTTTGCGACATTAACTCAAAAGGGCGTTTCAACTGTTTCAGAATGTTTCCATAACTCTACCCATTATTTCTTATTTAAGACAGATTATAATTTCAGTATTCACCTTCGTACTTTAACTACTTAACTATTTTAAGTGAACGACATTTTTATGTATGAGAGAAAATCAACCCTACCTTGTAGGCATAGTTCATTCTGCTGAAAATGTTCCCTTCATTACAAAATTACGTGACGTCGATAAGCATCCTTTTCAAATGGGAATTGAAAACGATTGAAACAAACGGCGTGTAGTTATAATCCGACGTCTGGCATATTTCGCCAATCGTGACTGCTGCGACGACATCTTACTAATACCGCTACGTAATGCATTATGTTGATGGTGGTAAACTTCAAACATGTGTGTCGAGCGAGGAACGCCAGGAATGTTGCGTGTAAGCCGGCAGTATCCTGCGATTTCGTCGAGATGTGCAAGTGCACTAAATTATGCGACTGGAATTTAAAGTGTACCAATTAAGGCGGCAGCGCGATAAATTGCCGAATACTTGCACTTTTCAGGAACTCGCAAGTGTCGTTCCCGTTCAACTAGGTCATGTAGCTATTTATAGCCCCTAAAACAAGCGGGCGCCTACAATATCGAATTAATTAAAATTTGAGCTACGAGTCAAACGGACTTGGCGAGAACCTTGAAACGTGGGACATTTCTTAATTGGGGTCTACAACAGTAAGAAAAACAAAAATAGCTTTATCGGGCTTCTGCTCAAAATTAAGAGATTTCCGAGAATTTCTTAATGAGAATGGTTCAAAGTCTGGGCGCATCAACATAAAAAAACAGGAAATGTGTGAATTATCAACAATTATTGTGGTTTGTCATGATTAATAAGCGAAGTGAACTTTGATTGCAATGGTGCCATTAGACTTCAGTCGAAAATATTAGGACAAGCCTCCATCTCCAGCCAATGGAATCACTCGGATAACAGTCGATCAAAGTATAAGAAGTTCATGGATTTTCAAAGGCCATTTCTAAAATCGAGGGTAAAGTACGCATTAATCTCATTAATCCGTCAAAAATTTTACCGTGGACATAAGAACTAAGACTAGGAAAAATCCGTTCGTGAAGTCTAATAAAAGTTCCAGTGCTGGGAGATAGATGAACGGTGCGAACAAGAATGAAAAATGACGCTAATTCTACAAAATTACAATTAATTATTACATGCATTGTGTGCAGAGACGCAGTTAGCATTTCAACATGTTGTAATTATCAAGCAAGCTATAGGAAGGGAATTCCAGTAAATCCATTGAGCAAGAGTACTTTGTACTCTAAAATGCACTGTTGAACTGATAAAAATGTAAAAAAAATTATATAGGAATACGGGCAATAAAGTCTTATCAAAATAGGCACGATACTGGTAGGATTAAACTAATTAGAAATTATAAGTTTATTAATACTTCAAAAACTTCCGAAGTAAAGAAAAGTTCAAAAACATGTTTTATGGTCGTTAAATGTGTAGACGATGTAACTGCTTAAGAATTCCAAAAAATGTTAATTTCGAGACATTTTCGGAGTTGTTTAACTGGCGTAGCGGATGCAAAATGCTTTGGAGACGACGGTTATAAAAATGGTGATATATTCTGCAACTGTAGCCCGTTGTTATTCTGACAGTTATTAATTTGAGGATACGTTACAGCTGTGTTTCAGCCACGTAAAACAAGATAGCTTTAAAACTGCAATTTTGTTCCTATAACAAACATAACAGCACAGTAGCCAGTGGTATTTCCAGTAATATGAAATAAAAGTTTCACACTATAACTTTGTTTAGTCTAATGCTAATTTTATTAATGTTTAGTAACTAGAAAAGACATTATAGAATTACTAATAGAAATCTGAGTTTTCAAAATTTGTTTTTTTAACGTATGGTATGTTACTGGTGTACCGTGGGACGCTATTAAGTAGTGTTTCAGCTAGTGCATAATGTAATGAAGTGAATCACGATTCAACGGTAGCCTTAAATGTGATGGTAAACAAAATAGAATTTCAGTGCTCCAAGAATGTAATAAAAATCTGAAGGTGGCAAACACCCATAAGTTGAGTGAAAGAACAAACCATAAACAAGTTGAAGTTCAAATATAAATTATTAATCATTCCCAAAGATAGTAATATAAAGTGTGATCACAAATTAATATCATCTAGTATGGCTATGAAAGAACAAATTGCTGGCTCCAATATATTTTATTTTTAGGTTACATTTAAGATGAAGTGTCTATTCGACCGGCGCAAGCTTATTTGTTAGACAATTACATTACTTTTACGTGCAAATTCATTTATTTCAATATAATATTGTAATAAGATGGTTAAAAAGAATATTTAATAATAAAGTTTGACAGTTTGAATTAAATATAAGTATGTAGGCCAATTTTAAAAGCGTTGGTTTGCACTTCCACAGCCATAGTACTAGATGAGATTAAATTTTGATCATACTATAAATTTCAAACAATATTAGTGTTTCAATCCAAAACATATTAAAATAAAAATAACCGGAAGAGGTACCTAAACAATCGTGGTGGTTCAACTAAATAAATTCAGAATGCGGGTTACTTATATATGTTTTCCCGCTGCTGATCATGTAAGTCAGTGATACAGCCTTAGTAACAAAACGTGTAAGTCGGTGATTATATTTGTTTGCTGCTTTTTCTTGACAACGGAACTTAATATTATTATTAAGTTCCTAGGATAATAAAATTAGCAAAGCAAGATGCAGATTTAGACGTTTTGTTTATAAATTGCAAGTGTTTAATTGACATGTGACACTCACAGGTAACACGACTCACGAAAACTAATCCTGGTGACAGGTGGCAAACCAAACGATTTTTTCAAAAATCTAGGAAAATTTCGATATTCAGCGGGAAAAATATAATAAGATAACTCGGAATGTATCGCCTATTAACATTTTCGGCAGGCAACAAGCCGCGACTTCGTCTTGGCTTGTACTTGCCTACCTCAAATGTTAATAGGGCCTTACATTCCTTGTTACTTAAATAGCTAATACATAACACCAAATTCATTATATTCAAAACTCGGTATTCAAATTAACTGTAATTATTACTGTACAAATAACTCCAGGTTCGTTACCTTAAAAAAATTTAGATAAATAGTTTAGATCCAAAATATCCAAAATATTTATAAAAGCTATTGAACTAAGAACATAGAGGTTTTATTGCTAGCACAAAAAGATTCTACTAATTAAGAGCGCTCGATACCGATTCAGCGAAATAAAAGGCTCTAATTTAAAAGCTGATGGTTTACTAGTTACAAATTACAACAAACAAGGATATATGAATAACCGTAGGTAACCGCCATCGAAACGCAGGAATTGATAATTGCCGCACGAAGTACCTACGATAAAAACATCTCTAACCTGTACCGCTTCCTACATCTGACGTCGAAAAGCTCGAAGGGTGCAAGACAGGACAGAAATGAGCAGGGGTTTCCTCAGTCTGCGGTCGAAGAGATTTGAAGCTTATCAAAGGATCATCAAAGATAACGTGAATAATATAATTTATAAGTCCCTAAATGTGTTTTATGGCATCGGCAGTAAAGTGAAGACTCAAAATTCCCAAAATGGGTACGGGACATAGTAGTTTGTATACTACTAAGGCACTGAAGTTTAACTTTTTATCACGAATGTAGATCTAGTTGCCGAGGCCAGTAGGGCAAAGTCAAATAATCCACGTGAGGGTAAACGAGAACTTCAGTGCCGGGGGGTGCATTATGTTTTTTTCTATCGAGAAATCGTGAAATTACAACATTTTAACAAACTTTTGTAGGTTATGTTGGCGTTCATCTATCGCCCCACCACGTACAGAAAGTCGTAAATCTTCACTGAAGATTTCTCGCATTTTAATGACATTTCGAAGTTCTCACTGCCGATTTTGAAAAAGTAGTTTTATCCTAAAGTAATAATTCCCTTGCAAATTTTCAAAAAGAATGCTAATCGAAAGTCAAAAATTAGAAAAAAAGACTATATACACACTCATTTTTGGTCCGAAAATTCACCTAACCATACCCGAAGCGTAGGTGGCCCAAAAATACTACCAGAATCGATTAAAATATGTGAAAACATATTAATAAGACTGTTACAATGTTATGGAATATAAAGGTGGATTCTACCTGAGCCAATTTTTTCTAAAACTGAGATAACTTTTGGAAATGTTTAAAGCCTGGATATGAGTTTAACTAAAAAGGTAGAAACATGACGAGTCGGATTTGAACTGGTAAATGCAGTTAATTATAGTATCAGATGCAAAAAATCTAAGGAACAAAGCTTAGAAGACTGAATGTATTACATATATACGTAATATAAAATCGTTAGCCTCTTTTATATTTACAAGTGAAAACTATCAGAAAAATATGTAAATATGCCATGCAAATTAACAATGCCAAAATAAGTACAAATAAAACAAATTAAGTAGCTTTACGTGTGTTTTTTTTATATTTACATATATAATTAGTTTAATTATATTTGCGTAGGCAAGTATATCTCTTGGCGTCACTTTCTAGCTACAATGAATGCTTTGATATTCACCTTGCAAACATGAGCGTAGACATAAAGGGTAATAATGAAGTCAAATAAAAATATGCAAATGTCTATACACCAATTTTTACAAAATTTCATAAAAACTGCCAAAAATTAATAGATGTGAGCAACAATTCAAAAATTATAGTTTCATATAAATTAAATTACCATCTTCATATTTCTAGATCTACTTTTCTAGATATTTTCTTGATATTCCCGGTGGAGATTTTTAAGACCGAATAGAGAATATGTATGCGAAACCCCGTTTAGCTATACGTATTGCTACTTGCAATTTAATCGTACAGATATGATAATAGTTCCAATAGGAAAAGAATATTATTACGCATAAAGACTTCACTAGTTTCGAACAAGAAATAATTATTGATAAGAATGTCGTTCTAGCAAAAATGGATTGTATGCCTTGTTAAATTGTAAATCCGTTAACTCTGTGTTTTGCCACATCATGGCAGTTCGTTTAATACGATTATACCAATAAATATTTCTTGTTACTAACCGCTACAATACAATCATTGTCTCTTTCGAAGGCTAAGCTAAAGATTTTTTTCGAAAGCTACCTGTTTTAAGTTTAATTTCAGTATATATCCTTATTTAGTATGTTATAAAATTATAGTCGTCGTATCGAAAAATTAAAAGCGTTAAACATACTTTATGTTACGAATCTTTGGCTTTTACTTGAGAAAACATATTTTTATCATAACAAAGTATTATTTCTACATTTAAGTAAGCTAATGCAAAAATATATAAACACAGCAAACATCAAATTGTTATCAAGTACAAAATAAATATTTAAATATTATTTTTAAAATTTCATTTTAAAAAGTAGGCTTTTTTTAATTAATTTCGGTGTGTGAAGACACTTTGCTTTTAATTTAGGAATGAACGATTTTAAACAGACGTTTCCTTAGTTACCAGAACTGACCAACGCACTTGACTAAAATGAAGGCAAATACAATTCGATACAAAATAGACTTGGATTTGAATATTTAATGAAATTTTAAAAAATCTTATAGAAAACTCGTGTTAGCGTGCTTATTTTTCACGCGTGTGGAATATTAAATTCGGCTGCGCCTCCTTTAATAACCCTCCACAATTGTGAAAAAAAGATGCACTTCTAACACTTGTGGTCTAAATAACTATTACGTATTTAAAATGGAGTAACTTTGTAATAAGATTCTAAAGTTGCCATACCGATCATTTTCTTTCTTTCATCTCCATAACTTAAGTAAGTTCTGGATCGACTATCGTAGTTACGAGTATTGCAAAACAAACTAAAATATTGTTACGTTTTACGTTCTGGGCTATTTAAAAATTATACGACGCTTCTTGTATTAAACATTTATTTACAACGATTTATCTTAACTATTTACAAAGCAACACAACGATTTATCTTAACTATTTACAAAGCAACTATTAAACGCCAAATTATTTATTAACTACAAGAACTATTTCTAACAACGATACACTTATTTATTTATTTACGACTTAACATTAATGATTTATATGGTTATATTTATTTGTTCTACACGCGTTATTTATCTCACTAGATTTATG
This sequence comes from Agriotes lineatus, assembly GCA_940337035.1. NCBI lineage: Eukaryota > Metazoa > Arthropoda > Insecta > Coleoptera > Elateridae > Agriotes > Agriotes lineatus. The sequence goes on along the minus strand of OW679194.1, from coordinate 197,043,198 downwards.
TACACACGGGTCGATTTATATTGCAGCTTTACACGCTTCCAGTTGGATGAGAACTGCCCGCTATTCCTGCGGGCGCGTATTTATATTGCCGGATAGTTCCTTCTGGAAAACATCTCGAGTTCGCTCGACCTTTCTGGCAACTCTGACGTGTCACGCGTATTAATCACCGAGGCCGCTGACTCATCCGTCGCACCTGGATCCAAGGTCGTTTCTCGAATATTCGGGCCACTGACTCACGCGTCTGCAACGGCCTGATCCCAAGTCGTTACAATATATTACTTTCACTTCTATAATTCGCATTTGCTATTTTTGCCATTGTCTTAAGATCTTGAAAATCTTGTTCTATTTATTCTACATAGTTTCAGTAGAGCTGTGAGTGTATTTCAGGATCAATAACAAGCACATATGTAGGTAGATTAAAATAAGTAGATGCGCATTATACGTACTATAAGTACCGTGTATGAATATTTAACTGTTGAGAATTTTCCTACCAAAGGTTAATACAAGTTTTAATTTTCCAGCGAGTTAATCCAGTGGCTTTTACGTGTTTGGCTGGGACGGTTACGGAAATGAGTAATACTTATATTTCAAAGGCGGTTAATGTAACATTAGCCCGAAAGGTGTAGCAGCGGAAAACGCTATCACCTTTAACATTGATATGAAGTTTAGAAAAACAAATACGATATATGAGCTATTCTCCCATAGCAGCAGCAAAAAAATTAGTATGGGAATTTAAAACAAGTAGTTGTAATAATGTTGTTGACGTTGTATTTTTTAGTAAATTATTACGTTGATATTTTCCGATGTGATGCAAAAATCTTTTTTAAATTTCATTTAAAAAAGTAAACTTTTTTAAATTAATTTCGGTGTGTGACGGCTCCTTTTCACTCAGTGAATCAAAGTAACACTTTGCTTTTAATTTAGGAATGAACGATTTTAAATAGACGTTTCCTTAGTTACCAGAACTGACCAACGCACTTGACTAAAATGAAGGCAAATAAAATTCTATACAAAATAGGCTTGGATTTGAATATTTAATGAAATTTAAAAAAATCTTATAGGCAACTCGTGTTAGCGTGCTTATTTGTCACGCGTGTGGATTATTATACTCGGCTGCGCCTCGTTTAATAACCCTCCACACTTGTGAAAAAAGTTGCACTTCTAACACTTGTGGTCTAAATAACTATTATTTGCCTAGAAATCACAATTAAACACTAGTTTAAAGTGAATTTTCCGTTTAAAGCATTATATATGGAACTCTGTTTGGGCGCATGTTCTCCAAGTCATAGAAGCTCAAGGGGACTGTATATTCCATTTTGTACCAAGCGAGTTTTAAATGGCCAATCAAAAAAATGCTAAATTTACATTGTACCATCTTAAATTGGAGCTGCAATCACTGCAGCGCAAGTTGGCATATTCAGTTTCGGGTTGCGCGTATAGAAATTTGCAATTCTCTAGCAGATAGTGAACGAGCAGTTTTGTTATTGTTAGTTGCTAATCACCAATTTTTATTATTTTGCTTTTAACTTTTCAAAATAATAGTTACTACGCCATATCAAATAATTCTCACTTTTGAGCCACTATCGTCTTTTCAGTATCGCGATACCAAAATTTCAAGTGCCGTAATTTGATGGTTATTTGTAAGGGTTGCAAAGCTTGTCATGGGGCATGTGGTCTAACTCGTTAGGTTTAGTAATGTCATAAGATGCAATAGTTGGTGTTATAGTAGGATTCTTGAACACCTGCAGTCTTTGAAGATGGTGTTAGACAATATAGTTTGAACGGTATAATGTTGTGCAAGACCTAAAACAGTACAAGATAAGTTATAGCTGAGCAAGAACTGTGTAAATTGAAGTACTACATTCCAAGAAATAACTTTTAGTACTTAACATCACTACAACACAATACTATATTTAATCACAGTATATGCAATGCAGGGAAAACGTAGAAAAACTGCGAAGGTTATTGCTACGATCTGGTTATGAAATATACACATTAACCGATAACGACGTGCAAATATATACAAGCCAGCATAAATAGGCGTTTCACATAACCATTATTTCAATGAATGACCAGCACGTGGTTCAGAACATTCGATGTGTGGATTTAAGAAAGCGATAACCTATTAAAAAATCTGCTAAATATAGTACAGAAAGACATTGATTGGCAAATAATAATCTATTTAAAACGCTTACCTTAATTTACAAAACACGATAATAATATCTATGGAAGATTTTTACTTCTCCCCCTCTTCTTATGTTTCCTTAAAGTTAATAATATGAGCAAAAGGAAACGAAAATATACTTCGATGATCTGAGTGTTGCCGTGATTATTCAGGTATCAATAATGCCAATAAGGATTATCCTCATTTCTGTGCAAAAATTAATATTAAAATGTTAATACGCAATTATTGAGCAATGAACCACTAAAATATCATTATTTTGTAGAAAAAATTACAATGCAATTTAAAAACAACCAAAAAGTAAATATTGAAAAGCTGGTATCTCACCAACATTATTGCTGAAACGTTGGATAAAAACCTTTTATTGTATCAAAACAAATTGCTGGGTCAAATATTTTACTGGCGTATAGTTAGAACAAAAATAGCTAAAAAGTCTTAATCAACATACTAGTCCTTTCAGAGATGTTAGAGCTGCTCTTGTTAATAGTAATTTAAAGCATTTATTTTCTAGTTGTAATTTATTAATTCAGGTGGCTAGGGCCAGAATTCCAGCAGCGTAACTTCCTTAACCTTGGTTTAACCCTTTGTTGTTATGTAAAAACTTTCGTGAACTAAAATCAACTAAAAGTTCTGTTGAATACATGAACGAATGCGGCAAGCTTGTCAAACCATTAGGACAAGGACAACAATTTGGAAAAAGTTAAAAATTCTATAATAAAAATATGTGTGTAGAAGTCTGTTAGGAAATAGAAGTTTCATATTTTGGTATTTTGTAACAGTTGAAATCACAGGGCCAACATTTATTCTTCCTCTTATTATAGGCCAGTGGCCTGTTTAAAACACAAAGTTGTGGTTTTATGAGCTTGCTTTGCTGGTAAGCCGGGTAGCTGGCTAGCTTTGCCAGTCGAAATCGAGGAAGAGTTCCCTTATTATGGGTTAATGACTACCACTGGTGTTAGCGCGGCAGCCGGGAAGTCTAGTAGAGCATTTGCTTCCTGCGCCAACCCCTCATACAACATTTATTGAATTAAATAAGAAATAGCAGACATAGATCTTTCCGATCTTCCATTCTTTTGTGTTTCTAATGTGTCGTCTACAGCAAAAAATGATGTTATCATTCTATATAAAAATTTTAATTTCTGGAGTGAGTATTTAAAAAATTACACACTTATTACACAAAGCTTCTTTGCAACGAGTAAAAGATTGTAAGGTACATGTGAATTCCAACCACGTACATTGAGATATTAATAATAGAAAACACTTAAGTCGATATTTTCGAAGTTAAAGAATTAGGATAGTTTTTTGCAAATATAGATAGCTAAAATATAAGTAAAAATTAACCTGAAAGATGAAACTTGCAAATTAAACGCATCAAATAGAGATTATTGCTAAATATTATCCCAACAGTTAAGTTAAATTACCATTTTTATCAAATTTTCATAGTTTCGCTTAAAACGCTAACTTGACATGACTACGAGTATCATGAATCACGATAAAACAGCATTGGATAGTAGATTAACAGCAGAATCGCTTGCGGCGTTTTTGAAATCAGTAAGATAACTATGATGACCTACATCTTTTAGCCTTTTAATTTCGCTTTGTATGATAATCACTGTATAGAAAATCTAGGAAATTCTTGTAGATTGTATAATACGCTACGATAAGCTGTTTAGATAATGGTAAAAGGAATAAGGTTTGAAAATACTTAGATTTTAAACGATATTTACATCTAGATATTACATATTTAAGTAAACATAACATTTTAAGGTGTCTTTAAAGTATAGGCAGAAACTAGCAAATGGTCTAGTTGTATTTCTAAGCTGTTCAAAACTCCCATTCTAATACAATTTTCAAACTATAATTTTTCAAAAACTCGATTTGACAGTTAGTTTTAACTACATCAAAATGCAAGAATAGACATTTTAAACATATTCGTCTGTTTATTAAATCCCATAGTTGCTACTTTTCGATTCGATAATTTAAAGCAAAAAAAGTATGAAAACCCAGTATTTCCGGGGAAGAAAAATGTTTATACCGCGCATGCCATTAACGATGAAAAATATACAGCACGCTTGGCGCATCCGAACAGAACGGTTCTTACAAGTCTACACCTTGTCCATAAATTGCACCAAATCAGCGCTTTAAATTACGTGCAATACGTTACGTGTACTATCTGATTCTTTCGTACGACTCAAAGCGGCTTTGCGTTTGTATTTTTATGGCGGCAAATACAGTCGGGTATTTTATACGAGGCGTGATAAAAAATACAGTGAATAACTACACTTCCGTCGAAGGCCGCAACATACAGCGAGACCGGGGCTGGAATGTGATGATAAGACCTTCGTGTATATCTATCTGCATACAAGGTAGCAATCAAATATGAAGCGTTTTAGGTTGATTTACCTACATTAGCAAATGCACCCATGCAGAGTTACAGTGCTGGCAAATTTCGACGTTTCCATACCGACATAACTAAAGGAGGTATGAAAAAATAAACCCCCTATCCTCTATCTCTTTTTCTCAGAAATGCTTAATGGTGAAAACGAAATGGGTTATCGTTTTTTATTTTCGTGTTATATATAAACAAAAGTCCGATTTTCCGACTTTCCGTTTTGTAGCTATATATTTATGTTCTTCAGGCACATTTTTTTCGAATTTCGAGTTATGCCATAACGTTGTATTTTATTATATGAAACCCATAGTTGGCTGTGGCATCCTAAGAAAGAGGACCTTTTTCCATTAAAGTGATATACATATATCATAATATACGAGTATAACATAATACACAGTACGTAAAAAACGACTTCCGGGATTGAACCGTATCATTTGAGGTCGAAGAACTCAACGTTTCGCCCACTTTCGTAAGGGGCTTCATCAGGAGGAAAAAGCAAAAAGAGCACGGTAACTCAACGTGTCAACCACGTCAGAGGCGAAGCTCGACAAAGTGGTTACCGTACTCTTTTTGCTTTTTTCCTCCTGATGAAGCCCCTTACGAAATTGGGCGAAAGGTTGAGTTCTTCGACCTCAATAATGACACGGTCCAATCCCAGAAGTCGTTTCCCACTTAATGACAATGGCCGTGAAAGCCTTCGAAATAATCTAATATACACTATCTATCATAAATTCGGACACGTGCATATTGTTTTATTATTCATTTATCAGAAAATGTTATTCTGATAAAAGTTCTTGCATTGTTCCAAACTAAAACGGCACTTTCCAAAATTTAAATATCGTAAACTACGGAGCAGGTTCAAAAATATGAAAATAGACCAAGAACAATTCACTCTTATATTTCGAAATACACAAAAATGTTATTTAGAAAAGTTGTTTATAATTGAAAGGTCAGAAATATAAACTCACAACCACTTATTTCGAAAAACAATTTTCACTAATGTTTCCAATTTTTTCTTACCACCCTGTGTATTACGGAAAATGGGATACTTGAATTTTGCACACTTAGAAATCAGAAAATTACGTTAATCGACATTAGTGCTACAAAATCCCATTCTTTTTTGTGTCCAAAAAGCTTAATAACAAACATCAATAAGAATTCGAAATAAATTTATTTTTTTTATTGAAATATAATAAATATTTCCAAGTAACATTTTTGTGGTTTTTGGAAAATTATCCATGTTTTCACATTTATGACGGACACTGTATAACATTTTATAAGCAACAATCAAATGTGATTAATTCTGGAAATCAGACGGTCGGTATTATAACAACGCAATAACAGATATTTTGTTTAATCAGGTATGTATATTGTAAAGGACACCAGCTTGCAACTAGAAAACGAAGAAATACTAAAAACTACTTTGAGTTTTTACTAAAACAATACAGTGAAAATGAATAAATCGACCCCACATGATATGTATTACTGGAATGGGAAAAATCCTCTTTCTCATAATAGTACAGTCAACCATGAGTTACATATAAAAAATACAACTTCATGACATAACTCAAAATTCGAAACCTTTTTGAAAACTGCACCACTACATTCTATTCAAAAAAGTTCCAAAAGAACGTAGAAATTACTTTTCTCTATTCTAATAAATAAGCTAGATTTAAAATAGTTATTTATGCAACTAGTGTGTAAAGTATGTCTTTCTAATCGAGCGCGGGATTTTCGCACGAGACGCCAGCCGAGTGCGTAAATGGTAGCACGAGATTAAAAAAAGACCTTTTATCCGCAAACGTCACAAAAGTGACAACTTATGTGTCTTTATTGACAAGGTAAAAGTGTCACTTTATCTGCCTAAGCAGATAAAATAGCGACTTTTGCGTACTTTATCTGCCTAAGCACACAAAATCGTTGCTCTCTTTCTTTCTTTCTATGTTTGTTCGCTATCTCCTCCGAAGATACTGGACCAATTAAATTGTATGATGGCTTAAAATTTTGCTAATTTTTAGACTTAGGTCGTAGGCCGGTTTTTATTTTTAAAACGAGTACAACAAAGTTTTAATTTAAATAAACCTTTAAGCAGCGGATCGGCGCATCTGTCGCTGTGGGTTATAGTGTGACAGCTGCTGTGGCCGTGTGCTATTAGCTCGGATGATTCAGTATGTTCATATCATTACAGTAGCGCGTTATTTGAACAACAGAGGTTAGCGCAGGGGTACAGTGCCCGCCTATCACGCGGGTGGCCTGGATTCGATTCCCGGCGGATGCATCCTTTTTTTTAAAATTTATATTAATGAAATTTACCTGAATACGTTTGCGGATAAAATAGTATATGTTATTCGGAGTAAAAGTGACTTTATGTGGCTTAGCTGAATTATTTGCCTCACTAACGTTCGGCTAAATAAACTTCAGCTTCGCCACATAAAGTATCACTTTTACTCCTAATAACATAATCTACTATTTCACACGTGTTGCATACTAGACTTTTTCTACAACCAAACATTTCACATTTTTTATCAATTGCTTTATTTATTTTGGTACAGAACTGGTTGGTTGACTGAAATTAGTATTAGATAGCCGGCACGGATCGTGCTCGATGAACTGTCAAAATTATATGAAATTTTGTAAATAGACAACCTAAATTATATTTCACTTTTTATGCACTAGGGCTTGCAAAGAACTTTTTATGCACTATTACTGTTACTAATAATAATTAATTAATTATGTTAATTTTTCACGATTATTATTGTTTTGTACCTATAATTACCAAATTCTATTCAATAAATGACATCTTTCTGGTTTCTCACATTATTAACATCTAGAATAAGGTTATTTAAATAAGTAACCCAAAATACATTTCACTTTTTATGGACTAAGGTTTGTAAAGAACTTTTTATGCACTGCTTTTTAAAAAGTGACACTTTACAAACTAACTAACGTGTTTAAAGTATCTACTTTAGACACGGTTGTAGAAAAATTAACTTTTATTTATAACCTGAATACAAAAGGTGATGGCAATTTTGGTTTACACCATTAAACTTTTCTGGAAAAGAAATCACGGCTGGGGGGGTCCATTTCTCCACATCTCCTAAAATATCAAAATTGTCCCACCCTGTACACGGTTTGATAAGTGTAACATATCTAATAATCAAAATTCTCCAATAATTCTTACCTACAAATAGGAAATAACATGACGAAATCGATTTTCTCTGGATGCATGGGATTTCTTACTCACCACTTATGCAAATTATGAACGTTTAGAACACCATCCCCTATAAAGCAAGTTTAATCTGTGGACAAAATGACTTGAAATGACGTTTTATGTGTCCAATGTTCTGCTTCAACCATCACTGAGAATATCAAATATAAAATATTCAAAGCATTAGTTATTCGGTCTTAATCTTGTAGTTTTATGTACTGGTATAAAATTTTGTTGTTGAAATTCTAAGCATTCACATTAAAAGCTATTCTCCTATACCGCCTTAAGGGTTGCTTTTTATAATATCTAACAAAATGTTTTCCTTCACTTGCGGGCCCGAATTTACTCTGTTTTTGAAAAATGTGAATTCACGAAGCCGACGATTTTCGGCAGTACAAGTGGTGTAGTGAGTGAGTGAGGCACCCATCGAAATAACATTTCCCTGTATATTATAACTGCAGCTCTGCTATCTCCTTCGCGTTTGTCATACAGTAAATGCGTATCATTTAATCGCAAACATTATGATCAACTACTTTATTTTTTTGTTAAAAAAACAGTTGCAAAAAATACGGTAGTGGAATAAATTTAAAGTTTCCTATAATTTAATGCGATTAATATTGAAATGCAACGGTAACAAACATAAGTGGGATTAACAGCTGATAACCTAAATTTACAGGTTGCGACAAAGTTTATCTGCATTTTCTGAATTGTGAGTTAGTTATATAAATATATCCTCGAACACTTAGCAAGAATTCGAATGGATGTTTTGGAAAAATAGAGATTTACAAGACGAAGACACGCCAAGAGTAAGCTAAGATGCGAGAAACGCCGAATGGTGTTAAGTCGAGTCCCTGTATATAGTTAGATACGAGTAGGAACAACAACGTGATCCATTCTGATTGGTTGGATCGATTATTACAAACAGGACCGCCGCTAGGGTGTTAGCCGCCTGTGTGCCAAACAATTTTCGCCGCCCCTTCCCCCTCGTAAAGTAAAAAATAAAGAGCTTTGGAATTGATATTATTTTATGTAAATTTTAACTTTTTTGCAAAGAACGCACTTTCTAACAAACTTGTTTTAAAAATCAATTTTTGCTTTTGTAAAACTTAAAAAGTAAATGGGTGGTGTGAATAAAAAGTCTTAGTCGATCTACACGGCACACCGCACACGCAAAACCGGCAAAACTATCCGATCGGAAAGGGCTGTTATACTAAAATTAAAAATCATTACATGGCACGCGTAGAAATAAACAAACCCATAGCCCATAGCAAGTATTCTCGGGTAGGTACATCTCGTGCTCTAAAAAGCCCAATTATTAGATTGGTCCACTGTAATGTTTTTCAAGGAACAAGGAACAGTCATAATATCAGTGCTTTGCCGACGCAGCGTCTGTCACCGACAGTGTTGCCAGACTGACCTTTGTAAATGTAATACGACTCAAGTGTTTCTTTGCTTGTGTTATGATATTTTTATGGGTTTTATTAAGGCCGGGATACAAGATACAGTACAAACTTCGTAAAGAAATACTTTCGGTTTATTTTCGTCTTAGAATATTAGAGATTTTCGTTTTTAAAGCTTGATGGGTTTATTTATTTGGAAGACTACACTTTACTATTGTTTTTGCATTAGGATCGGCGGCGGCCGCCCCTTTAAATCGGCCGCCTGCGTGTTTTGAACACAACGCACACATGGTAGCGGCGGCCCTGATTACAAAGAACAATTGATTAATGGTAGCTCAGTCATTGAGGCCGCAAAATTAAAATTTTTGATAGTTCTAATACTCGAAAATCAACATAACAAGTTGTGGTGCAACAGAGTGTAAGAATCGCTCAGATGGTTATATCCTAAAACTGCTTATCAACGATCAGTTTGGCGAAGAAATATAAATCGTGAAATTTAAGCAGTGGCAGATTTTGTGACGATCAATAGCAAACTAAAGGCATTAAATTAAAATCAAGTGCGACAACCACGATTTTCCACAAACGTTACTCGTTCAAAATAACTTGGGACTATTCAATTCACCTGTCATCTGTCAAAAAGTAACCAATGAAAATCCAGAATTTTGACGTTTCTTGACCAATCAAAAAAATATCAGTGGATATATCTTCCTAGAAAGTATTCAAGTGACTATTTTTAACAAATGCTATTTTTATTAGAAAAAGTCAATATTAGTGTTCTGTTACTATAGAAATTGCGTAGTTTGTTGCTAGATTTACTGAAAACTAATTTGAAAAAGTAGTTTGGTTCATTAAATAGTCCCTCGAATACCATTCTTAGTCAAAGTTAAGTAGATTATTTTTGCGGTGGTATCACTACTCATGTCCATTGCGCTTTGGATTAGGACGAGTGCGATAGCACTCGTCCTAATCGTACCAAATGGACATTCGTGACACCACAACAAAAATAGTCGACATAACTTTGACTACTCATGGTATTATAAGTGATAAGACTATTACAACTTTACTGTTAGTCATAATAATGGTAAAGTTCCAGGGGGCGTCTGCTGTACTGAAAATATAATAACAGGTAAACCAATATTCAAAAGTTTGAGAAAGGAGAAATAATTTTAAAATCAAACAACAAATTAATAATTATTAAGTTCGCCAATTTTATTTCCAAAAGTTTGAAAACAAGAAGCTTTGCAAACATTAATAATCCAGATCAGGTTCAAGACCTAAACGACAGATCTTTAAAATGTTAAATGAAACAGTCACCACTTCCTTAAGGCTTACATTTTCATGTAGGATAACCCGATAACCGGCTATAATATGTATGGTAGGTGGGTTCAAATTTTTCACCGTTCGAACTTTAAATCGAGGTCTTCAGAATTTACAATTTCATTCTGAAGTTTTGAGCGAAGTCATAGATTTCTTGAAAATAAAGGTTGACATGTTTAACGACTTTGAAAGGGATTACATGTTTAAAATTTCAAAATTTGATGACGTTTGAAAGAACTTCCATGAATGATAACAAAAGTTTGAATCATAGTCCAGTCGTTGAAGGTAAAAACATGCTATTACCTCAGAATTCTTTGAACCTTGACCGATTGACGTGAAATTTGGTGAGTGGTTAGGGGATGGCTCAAGGAGCAAAAGTGATATAGGGCCGATGTGCGCTTTTACCCTGAGAGTGGATGCCACCCCTTCTTGGAGGTGGAAATATGTTTACCCAAAATAACCCCGGAAATGGATAGAGGGACAAATTCTAATTAAAAAACGTGCTATATAGTTTTTTCGATAGATCGATATTTATCGAGCTATTCGTGATTGAAGACTTAGATTTTTCGTGATAAAGATGCATGTTTTTGGACGGTTTTTCGCGAATAAGTTTAGTCGAAAACTTCGCGTTCTATCAAATAAGTTGTAATAACCAAAAACGAAGCTTAGAAAACAGCAAAGAGATTGGTTTTAAATCAATGCTCTAGGTCCAAAATAAAAGAAGTTATGGCTCGATGAAGATTTTTTTTTGCAAAAAATTGGTTCGAAGTAATCAACGTTAATTAACGAAAAACCAATGCATTTTTCAAAAGACCTTTAAAATGAGCACTGTTTTTTAACGATTTAACGATTGCATTATAACCAAGCGAGTTACGATGCAAAAACGGTGGGCCACTCAAATTTAAAAAAAAATGAGCGATAAAACCCCAGCCATTCCACCAGAATTGATATTATCTGAGATAATGGGGATAAAATATTTATTTAGAGTACATCTAGTTAACCTTGAAAACGTATGCGCAGAAATCCAGTTCTATGGCAGGCTCGTATGCCAGACCTAACTCTGATTTTTACTTCCTTTTACGATAAAGGAAGTATTGGATTCACACCAAAAATTCGAAATTGAGTTTTCAACAGATCTTCACGTTTTAGAATCTCCTGAACCCAAAAAACATGTTTTCGTTCATTGGTCTGTCTGTGTGTCTGTCAGTCTGTCTGTGAACAGAATATCTCAAAAACGAAAAGAGGTATGGCGTTGAAACTTCATATATAAGTTTTGTGTACTATGTAGATGAGACAGCAAGCTTTTGAAGAAAATTGCATAACCAGAAATAGGTGTTTACTTTTGTGATTTTTCAGTTTTTTTTCGATTTTTTCAAAAACAGCTCTAACGATTTTTATTACATTTTTAATGTGTATTGATGTGAGATTGATTTTCCAGTTGAATACTTCTAAAATGGGTATCTTTTGTTTTTTCTATTTTTTTTATTAACTCCTATTTTATTTAGTTATTTATTTCGCACTCAGCATTTATGGGGTCTTGCAACCCCACTAGCGACTGTCATGAAGTTATTATGACATCCGAATACAACTATTTCCGTGGCAGCCGTACGAGGCGCCGAGAGAAGCAGCCTTGAAACTCCCATCCAAGTTCTGACCAAAAAGAGCGTTGCTTAACTTTGCTGATCGAACGTGGACGCTTGTTCAAGCTACACCACCGGGACCTATTTTAAATAGAACACCCAGTATATTGTTACATTTTTAAATTCAGCTTAAAATTTTAGAGACAATTTGTCTCTTCAACTTACGCTGTATTTTGTACCGTTTTTGTAGAATTTGTAATTTTTGACTATTCAATTCACCTGTCATCTGTCAAAAAGTGACCAATGAAAATCCAGAATTCTGACGTTTCTTGACCAATCAAAAAAATATCAGTGGATATATCTTCCTAGAAGGTATTCAAGTGACTATTTTAAACAAATGTGATTTTTATTAGAAAAAGTCAATATTAGTGTTCTGTTACTATAGAAATTGCATAGTTTGTTGCTAGATTTACTGAAAACTAATTTGAAAAAGTAGTTTGGTTCATTAAATAGTCCCTCGAATACCATTCTTAGTCAAAGTTAAGTAGATTATTTTTGCGGTGGTATCACTACTCATGTCCATTGCGCTTGGGATTAGGACTCGTGCTATCGCACTCGTCCTAATCGTACCAAAGCGCAATGCACATTCGTGACACCACCACAAAAATAGTCGACATAACTTTGACTACTCATGGTATTATAAGTGAAAATTTTTGACAAATGCTTAAAAATTAAAAATCAAATTTTTGGCTAATTATAAGATCACTGTAAAAGCAAGTTGTGTGAGTGTATCACATCAGATTTTTATTTATGGGACAGTTTAAAAGAAAAACATTCTGTTGCAATCGAGAGTCAACAGCACCTAATAAATCGAATTCAAGAAGCTGCAGCAGAAATTTCTCAAAGGCCCAAACAATTGTTTATAACTCACAAAATTCACTTGCTCGTCGAGGTCAAGTCTGCATAGCTTAATTGCAATTATTGTGTACGATTGTTCTGATTTCAAGTTGTTTCTATTACGTTTTCAATGTTAACTAAATGTATGTACTTAGGGTGTCTTAAAAAGAATTACATCTAGTAGGTTTGGAATTTTGTTTGCATGTAAATTTTTATGTGCCGCTAGCTTGTTATTGGTATTACATTATGGGAAATTCAAAGCATACTAGATGTAATTCTTTTTAAGACATCCGGTATAATTAAATAGTTTTTTTCTCATTATCTCAATAACCCTTGAGAATCGGACATGGGTATATTATTATATTTTACTCCAAATTGCATGATTAATTAACCCCTAAAGTTATCTCCACACCTTTAAAATCACCATGTATACAGGATGTTTCCTAAGTAATCAAACTTAAAGGTGGTATTCTACGGCTTGTTTTAGGAAAAAAAGTTCCAATAAATATGTATCCTAAATGGCGTTTATAAAAGACAGGGTGTCAAAGAAGCGGAAACCAAATTGAAATGTTTGAGTAGATAATGACTATGATGTGTCACTTGTGAATAAGAAGGAAATGTTCACTGTAAAAATAATCAAAATCGTTAGTCATTTTAATGAACAACTATTTGTTGTTGTTTTTTCGACATTTTTTGGGGCATTTGGGCCTACTGACAACGAACGCTACAACGCAATGAAACCAAAGTCTGTTGACATCGTTCCAAAGCTTTATACAACATCTCTGTAAATTTTCATGAAAATCCATCTCTAACTTTCGCCGCTAGGTGTGGGACATAAGTACATAAGTACATACCGGGAAATTAATTTTCGGCAAGACGCAGTAGTTTTGAAAGCCCTCGCTTCGCTCGGTCAACTGTTACTATGATGCGCTGAACATAGATAACCTGAAATTCCGACCACGTAAAATGGTATCGTAATGAATTTTTAAAATTGTCAATGTGGGTCGAATTGTAGAATATAATTGACTACAAATAAAATACTTCATGCAGATTATAGTTTTGCAACCACTAAAATTGCAGAATATTTTTCAATAAGAGAAAACTTCAATCTAGAAAACTGTATCGTCCTTTCGATTGCACAGGAATGCCGAATGCCTTTCTTAGCAACCACGATTAATAAATTGTAGTCATCATTGACTAAGTAATAATGTTATCAAAGTTTACAGAAATTAATAATTATTGAGGAAGGGCTTACTTTCTTTTATCGCTGTAAAAGTAACGACGAATATTTAATTTAAAGCGTTACTCAACTACAGCGAATTCTAACGGAGAAACTTGTAACAATATTAAATTGTTAATACCATATAGTTAGTAGCCTTCGACAACTGATGGCAGCATAGTTGCTGAACTGAGTAGTTTTGAGGGATAATTAGTGAAAACGCTGAAAACTGATAAATCAGCAAAAATACGTACAACGCCAATTCTTTAAACGAAAATTTTAACGGTGAACATAACTAACCATAAGAGAAGTAATACACGTAATTTAGTTACGTTCTAATCGTGGATTACTGCATATTGAATAGGTCAACATGCAAGTGATAACACAGTTACATCATTTTTATTTATAAAAAAAGTAATATACAGATCGTAACCTTATTATCAACATTACTAGATTGACAGAAGTAAATATAACAGCACATCACATCATACAAACTTTTGTACAAAACTGTGATACAAATGTTTTCACAAATAGTTAAAAGGTATGCACATGCACAACAATGGCCTTAACCACATTTCTTTAAAATGTCTTTCGTTTATTACGTTTTCTTTCCAATTTAGTAATATTTATTCTAAAGGCTTGCGTCGTTCAAAACTAATTGCATCTTCTGCTGCATGAATTTTATGTTATTTATATTTGTGTTTTACATGCTCTACTTTACAACGACAAACAATTATGGAGGTAATTAAGTATACATAATAACAAATTACAATGAACGCGAAATGGACAACAATAGTAAATCTTTTCATTACCACTTTAAAATCAGAAAAACTCCTTGGATTGCGTTTCGATACCTGCAAGCTATTGAAGCTTCTATGGTCGATAGAACTTAATGGTCGGATAAAATAATTACTGGTAGGCAACGCTTAGCTTTTTGTTTTGTTTTACATAAAATGCGAGTTGGACTGGGATTACCAATATATAAAACGGTTACTGAATATTTTCTGTGGCTATAGCATATTTAATTTTGTGCGAATCAGTTCGATCATTTTGTACATCAAAGTAAAGGAAGCCCGTTTACAAAGCGATTACCGTTAACGGTCTGAATAGCCATGTATTCACAATGTTTCCCGACAGTTAGCTGCCTTTGTTGAAGTCCGGATTATTTTCTCCACTAGTTAGTACACTGTATTGGAGATGATATTCAAGTTTCACTTCTACCAAAACACTCCATGTGCCTTCGCTGATTTCCTAACAGCTCCAGAACTCTACAGGATTTTTGCGCTTGCACATTTATTTATCTTTTAGGTGATATTTTGTGATACTTCACAAAGTGTTATTTTGATGCATTCTGCAAGTTCTTGGAATAACTTTAATAGCTATTTATATAGCTAGGGAGCAAAGGTATTCATTTCCTCCCGCGTGTGAATTTAAACATACAAGGGAGGAAATGAACCTTTGCTCCACTGATATATATATGATTTTTTCTTCGAACGCATGTTCTATAGCGCGAAATTTCAAAAATTTTGCTTTAGGAAATCATTATAGTGACTCTAGATTTCTGTAGTGCCATTTTGTCTAATTTCCAAATCAACATAACGTTGTAAAGCTTTGGTGTGATATCCATGGTGACATAAACACAAATGCGGGAGCACAAAAATATTGGCTCCCGCCGGGAGTTGATAAAAATTGGCTCCCGCTGGTTGGAAATTGACAGTTTTGTTTCCTAAAACTAAGGCACAAAA
The DNA here is from genome assembly GCA_940337035.1 of Agriotes lineatus. Classification (NCBI taxonomy): domain Eukaryota; kingdom Metazoa; phylum Arthropoda; class Insecta; order Coleoptera; family Elateridae; genus Agriotes; species Agriotes lineatus. Next base: position 197,027,258 of record OW679194.1, on the reverse strand, counting down.
GCCGACTTTCTATACAGTGACTAGAAAAAATAGAATATTACTTTACAAGGAATGTAGGTAAGATTTACACTACTGAGGACCATTTGATGCCTGAGTGAGCGAAGCGAATGAGAGTAGCAAGGTTCGAGATAGTGTAAATCTTCCTACATCCTGTGTAAAGTACATCATTTTTTTTTCACTACCAATATTTCCTTTTGTAAATTAAATGGTAGGTAATAACCTGGCGTAATATTATGATATTTGCGAAATTATAGTAGCCTTATAGCGCTGTGACGTTTTGTTTGACAGTTATGTGTGAATACGATTGCAAATGCTGTTTTGTGAGCTTTGTGCTTGTATTCTGATTAAAAATGGATACTAGTAGAATGGTTTTCTTCGTGTTAACCAAGTGGCAGACATGGCATCTTATCAGTTGTAATATATGCGGGATGTAAGTAATTCACTTCTCTAGGGAAGTAAGTACATTGTCATGGAAACTGTAACAATTTTTGTGAATTTATTTATTTATTTATTTCGCACTCAGCCAACAGCCGGTAGGCCAATTATAGGCGTCGCTGTGCATTGTACATGTAGCCTACATCCCTCAAACTTGACAGTGACAAGACAATGATCGTCGTTAGTTTCAGATATAACTCACCCTGCTCAGGCCTGATGTATACTGTGTACTATTGGGTTATCAAATAAGATACTCGCTGTTGTCTTACCTGAAATTAAAAAAAATCAATATTAAAACTATTTAAAACGTCAGTAACATATAATAATAATAATAATAATAATAATATAAACATTTATTTCCAAAAAAAAAGCAAATTACATAATGTGCAATGAAAACTAAAGTTTGGAAAATGGGCGCTGTTCAGTTTGACCCACCAGATGGCAGGTTAATTGGTCTTCCACAGCACCCGTATAACATTATTGCGTTATCACAATAAATATCTTGTAACAGAATAGAGGGTGACGAACAATGCTTTGCATTCAGATTTTGGTGTATTTCTCAGAACGAATCATTTCAAATTACTGTAATACGACATTCTAATTCTTTAAAAAGCAGAAAAAAAGCATACAAAAATGACACAACGTATAGTTAACTAAAGATTTACGTTATTCTAATTAATATGCTACCCCGTTTCTACGAAGCTTAAACTAAATAAGATGAGCTGCATCAATAATTTTGGTGAGAGGAGGAAAACCTTGTCCTGGTTATGTTAGTACAGAATACTAGTCAAAACTGAAGAACACCGGCTTTTCTTGTGATACCTATCTACATTATTTGTAATTAATTTTCTAAGATTTCCTTTGATGTATTTTTTATGGTGCTACTCAATAAATTTCCGTTTTTATGTTCTTCGCCGCCAGGCCGTCTTTCGGATTCTATTTCAGTAACTAGACTAATCAATCATATTCGGATAGTAGAATGTCTTAACTTTGAATAGTAAGAAAAAAACACGCGACTATTGTTATATTTTGCAGAATTCTGGGGAGAAATCGGATAAGACAAATTATAAAGAGTAATCACAGGTAACCTATTCAGAAAGCCTTTTTATGAGTTACCCACAATATGTCAACCATTTAATTCTCATTTTGAGTCTGAGCTCAGCGACGATCCAAGAGTCGTTCAAATGTTATATACAAGAACATTTCAATAAAATGTGCCAACTTTCACTATTTTCTTCTTTTTGTAATTTCAGGCCTTAATAGCCATTCATTTCACGAAAGATAATCGTGAAATCTATAAGATGTTGAATTAAAAATTAATGTGGGACTTTTAAGTTTTCTCGAACCCAAAGTCGCCATCTGCAACTTGGAGTAATAATTATTTTATCAATGAAAAAGTCAGTTCATGACCACACACCTACATATGTTCTAGAACGTAATCAATATTAAAGAACACCTGTTGAATGTCTCGGCAATTAGGCCTGACACAATCTGTTTAGTTTCTCAAGCGTGTAATAATAACAAGGCCGATATACAGAATAGATTAGTAAAAGCCGCTGATATTAGCACACCATTTATTCCTAATATTCGGCAACCCTACTATTACAATGATATCTTCCGGTAACATCATGACAGAAAGTTTGCACTGTGTATTTTCAGACATGCGATCTACCTGTTTTAACATGTATACACAAAAAAAATGGAATCCACACCATAGTTACATCTATTTATGAGAGAAAACGCAAAAATTATTCATACTATGGAGAGATACAGAAATCGAGTTGCGTCCAAGTATAGGAATTTTCAAGAATTTTAGAAATTCCGAATTAATGGATTTATGATAAAGGTACAAAATAAATAATTCCAGAATTCTGAAATTGAGACGAGTTATTTTTGGCATTAATTATAATACGATATAAATTTAGAAAGGAAAAACAAAAAACTAGAAACAGTACATTTTCAAATAATAAAACAATCAAAAACTGTCTTACTTAGTTTTATTATTTCTATTTAATATTAGAAACCCCGCAGTGGAGGGCTCGTTCATTGCTATATCTTTTTAATTGTTCTAATTAAATTATTTACTTCCAACAGTCACAAGATAGTTATGTATGGTACAAGTCAATAAAGAGACATTTTATCCATAAGGGGAAAACCTTCGTTGACGAGGCAAAGCCGAGTGAGCTAATTTCCCCGAATGGGTAAAATCTCTTTACTCACGTGTGACATACAATTTTTTTCCAATGCCTCCACTTAATTATATAAATACATTTTAAAAATAAATAAATAAATCTAAATAAGTAATCATATTATCTGGTTGTGTGGTAGTTACCAAGATACACGAATGTTTTGATACGGATTATGGACTGTTTTATTCACTAGTGAATAAAGTAACATTTTATCCACCCTCATAATTAAAATGTTACTTTATCAAGGTGATTTTAATAGATAAAACACAACTTCACAAGTAGGTGCTGGAAAAAAATATGAATTGTCGATGTTGCTACATACTTTTCGCTAATTATTTTAATAAGTAATCATAGGCAGTGGACACTGGTGAATTACATATAAGCTAACTAGGCATGTTCCTAGAGGCCTATTTTTAATATCAGTCTTGAAAGTAGATTCTCATTTTGTTGTTTTATGTGAGCATTTCTATGCTACAAAACAAAATAACTACAAGTTTACCATCCGGTGATTAAAATTTCATTTCGTTTTTATTAAATATGTTGAGTTTTGAAATAAAATTGCTGAAAGATGTTATCATTTGAAAGGCAATAATCAGGTAGTCTATAATCAATATTAAGAAAGATTATGAAACATCCTATACATACACCAACCACTTCCGCCATTGATAGTTTATACAGGGTGTTATGGAAGCCCACCTAATAACTTTATTAAGTAGTGCTAGAGCTCACCAAACTGAACAACATTTCTATTTATCGTTTTCTAAATAATAATTTTTTCAAACAACCCCCCCCCCTCTCTACATTCTTCGGTAGGCAAATGTAAGTTAGAACACTAATAGGGCTATGCAAACGCTAAACCGGCTAAACGGTTTTTGCCTTGCATAAAACGTGTACAATACGATTATCAGTTAACACAAAAACACGCGGTCAATAATTTACCTACATCAATTAATAACGTACGTTATTTATTTATTATAAAAAAGAAAATAAAAAAATAATACAATACAATTTAAACAAACATCAATTGACAATATATTAGAGATTGTCGTACTTGTTTTTGAAAGTATTAATTGATGGTGCACACACTACATCGGTTGGCAAGTTGTTCCAAGGGTCGAAAATCCTGTTAGGCAGGAAACGTCATCTTGTCCTGGTTTTGAAATTTTCCTTTCGTAATTTAAACTCAATATACAAATGCGAAAGGTCAATTGAGAAGAGATTGCGAAGAATTTTGTACGTGACTATTAGATCACCACGCAGTCTTCGGTCGGAAAATGAAGGAAGATTCGCCATAGATAGTCTCCCTTAGTAGGATGGTCTTGCCCTTCCAAAAGGGATGCGAGTAGCGTACCTCCGTACCCTCTCGAGATGGTTTTGATCCGCAACCCGATCAAGACACCAGACCGCACCCGCGTATTCAAGATGAGGTCTCACAAAAGTTTTGTACAGTAACCAAAAGTTGTATCACTAGTCAGTAGATATGCAGTTTTTGTTAGTTTGCCTTTCAATAGAACGTCTTTTGTGCCAATAACATAAAATATTATTCCATTATTTTGAATGGGTCTATTTTCGAAAAAATAATAAATGAAAAAGTTCTTCAGTTTGACGAGGTCTTCTATAACCTCCATAACACCCTGTATATGTATTATACTTCATTGTTCTTTTTTATAACATGTCTTTCTAAATACATAACATACTAATATTTAATATTTGTTTGAACTTCGTGGTCCAACAACATTTAATTTTATGTCGATTAAAAAAAATTAAAAAATTACAAGTTGTCCCATACTTCTGGAAAATCTAGTATTCTAGATTATGCCTTTACTACTAAAGATGTACAAATAATACAGTGGTGAACTTATAGATGGCGCCATGGTCGAATGGTGTGAGAAGGGCAATACCCACCTTGTATTTTTACGGTACCATCGGCTGTGACCTTATTACTTTATTAACTCATCACACAGCCTTGTTTTTAAATTGAGACAAAAGAAGTTGTATCCTAATAGCCAAGGGTCAGTAATTTATGCTAGAGTGCGCTAGAGTGTATAAAAAGAAATTTGATATGGTGATTTAATTTGTTTCGATGATTGAAACTAACAAACTTAAAATATGCAGCATTCTGGTGTAATTAAAAATATTGAAAATAACCCTGTTTTTATTATATAAAATGTTTTGAATAATAAAAAGAGGAGTCATTAAAATCTACAATATTGCAGATTGCAACTTGAAGTATGTGGTAATGGATAGCAGAAGTACTCTACAAAAGTGAATCATTGAAGAATAATAATGGGTCAATTTTAATGGAAAAGTCCATTTGACAGAATACATTAATCAAATTGGATTACGTCAAACTGTTTGGTTCTAAAGGACACTTCCATAGTAGAATCACCAGGGTAAAAGAGGCACATTCCAGGAGATTGGTGAATGCAGCGGTGCAGGTAGCTGTCTGCAAGTTTGGTCTGTTGACTACGTGCTGTAAAAATGGGTTGAGTTGCTGATGTGGGACGCTTAGGACGTCTTGTCTGTCCGTGGTGCAATCATTGCAGGAAGGTGACTTATGCGAATGATATTGGAAATATAAAACATCAATTTTTCAGAAATCAGATAACTAGATAAAGGAACTCCTGATTTTCAGGAGCTATCTCTCATGCGAATTATTGACATTCTAATACAAAATAGGGCACATTTTTAATTAAAAAAATAGATTAAAATAACTTGAATTGAATGTTCATAGTATATTAAAGGCACTGCAACGAGTATCTTAACAAATTTATGACGGCCCAATTTGTTAAAAATTAATAATCAAAACTAAAAGCCTATTAAAAAGTAAATAAAGACAACACGATGTAAGGGTCAGTTCATATTTATAGCGCCGCAACTTGGAGCCAGTACAATATACACATGCAGATAAGGAGGTAGCTGATGATATAAAAAAATACATGGTGGCATTGAAAAAATATGAGTGTTTGTATCGCCCTCCCACACGAGTCGACCACAGCGGTTCAACATTTTTTTAAAATGTATTCTCTATAAGCTCACCATCATATTTTTGTATATTTTTCCTAGATGGTTGGGATACTCAGTATTCCACTGTTAAATGTGATCGAAACAACTAATTCTTACAGACAGCTTTAAAACGCAGAAAAACAGAAGATTCCAATATTCGTTATGCACCTTCCTTGTCATACGCTTACGGTATCTTATCAAGCAATAACTTGTTGGTCAAAAAATTAGATCTGAGCACATTAGTTACATTAAAAGAATCATGCCACATTTAAAAATACTCAAAATATAAAATCTGAACACTTAAATATTGTATACATAACATACAAGACAATTAACCGGCTTTGGCTTCACTACAGCTATCTTGTATAGTTCAACAAGTGAACCATACAAATCAATAGATTTAAGTTTCAAATATATCCATAAATGTTTCACACGCTTTCTGTATCTAAGCTCATTTCTAAAGTATGATAAAAAAATTTCATCTAGTATGGTTATGGAAGAGTTCCTAGTTTATAAATGCAACTATGTTTATACTTAAATGTCAAACCTGATATATGATTTTTAAGTGACTTATAGTTGCATTCATAAATTAGGTACTATTCCGTAGCTATACTAATTGAAAATAATTTTTAATCATACTATAATACACTTTTATTTCATGCTGATGTCAAAAATGACATTTTCCGGATTATTTATGATACAAAAAATGGAACATTAAAGTCTTAGTACTTTAAAGTAAAATACTACAGTTCACCTACTTTAAAATTGTACGTCAGTTGTTGATATGAAATTTGAAATGATTTACAACTTTTTATTTAAAATTCGTTAAACTTGCATTATGAAATAAACCGTTGTATTCACCACGAACGAAGTGTTTTTAAAGGTTCTCGTAAGTAATTCCGTCCTCGGCTGACGCCTCGGCCGTAAACAACTTTTTCGTCCTTTAAAATGTCACTTTTCGTTCTAGATAAATAAAACTACTATTAACTAATCCCATTACGTGTTTTATATAGCGCAGCAAACATAAAATCTGAAGAAACTAAACCCAGGCCTAAAAAATCTCAGCTTTGAACTCCAATTTTATATTCAGCGCATAGATAATTCAGGAGGTTATCCACGTTAGCTGAAGCGTTGCAACGCCGGGAAAATGTGCAACCACATTACTCTTTAATGAAATATTAACTGCACGATTCATGCGGGTTCGTCCTTTACAGAAATGCACTCAGAAATTAATCTCAGTTTCTGCTTGTACCTTGACATGGCAGATTTCCGAGAGCACGCTATGAAAGTGCAAGCGAACTTAAATTATTATTATCGTGAAGAAATATGGCTCCTTGTAATGAACACATTGAATCTAAGCATAAAAGAAAACCTATTTGTAACACGTCTTAACAGGTTTTGCTTTTTTTCGTTTACAACATATTCGAGAAGATAGGATATTTCGACAGAATTTACGAAAGAACATGCTTTTATTGACTATTAAACCCACCCCCTTCATGTTAAGTATTAACCAATCATAATTTAGTATTTTTGTTATTTGCACCAATTAGCGTGATAGTTCACGCTAATTGGTGCAATTTTCACTAGTGAAAATAATCCACAATTTTCACTAGTGGTATAGTGAATATTTTATGACAATATTCACTAGTGAAAATAATCGACAATTTTCACTAGTGGTATAGTGAATATTTTATGACAATTTTCAGTAGTGAAAATAATCGACAATTTTCATTAGTGGTATAGTGAATATTTTAAACAAATGTGATTTTTATTAGAAAAAGTCAATATTAGTGTTCTGTTACTATAGAAATTGCGTAGTTTGTTGCTAGATTTACTGAAAACTAATTTGAAAAAATAGTTTGGTTCATTGAATAGTGTACTCATGGTATTATAAGTGAGAATACTCAGTTATGCTATTCTTTTCCCATTTTCTGTATAAAACTGCATGATACAACCGAGATCACCCAAAATAAATAAACACGATCCAACTATTGATAGGCGATTTCGTGACAGTAACTGCGATTTTTTATATCAGGATTTTAAAGAGTTGCGTGATCACGACTCTCATATTCCGTTCATTTCATATACGAGTAAGTACCTAACCCGTGAAAAGTATCAAATCGGTAAAGGGCCGGCTTCACTTCTCATTAAATAATGAAATAACCAAAACAGTGCTCGGAGCTTTAATACATTCATTTTCAATGTCAAAGATTGCACCATATTTGAATTGGGGCGACGGTCTCATTTACCTTTGGATTGTGTTACATTTCGGGAGAGCTATATATGTAAATAAGCTCGTAAGTTTACGGCTGTTTCCACGTTGTTAGCATTTGCGTCACACTGAAACTGCTATATCCTGATCCTGCTGCAACAGCGTTTTCGCCCATAATTTTCAAATGAGTTTGGGCCACATTTCGAATACGCTATTTTCGTTTTTACAAAATAGATGCGTATACATGTGAAATTTTCCAAAAAATGTACACCGACGCCTATAATTGGCCTAACGGCTGTTGGCTGAGTACCACAATAAAATAGGATAAAATAAAATGTGAATAGTAAATGCGAAATTTCAATTTCCGCTACTTCTCCGCGAATTATTTAATTTACTTTTTTTAAGCGAAATTTGGTGAATTAGTTTACCAATTTCGCGGAACTTGCACCCGAATCAGCCCGCGGTGTGTGGAGAAAGGTATCGCGCCCCCGCAATGTATTTTTTTTTAAATATGAGATTTAAATACAGCTAGGTAGATACTTGTTCTTACCTGTTGCTATTAATGAAACACAATTATTGAAAAAATAATGTTTTTTATGTAACCGCTTAAGATTTTGTGAATACACGTAAAATTTGGTATTTTGAAAAACATTTTTTTCTACGGTCACCTTTAAAACTGACTATTAAGCGCTCACTGTCAATGCGAAAAGTTAGCGATTCACACATTTTTTCCCTAGTAACCATTTTAGCATCGCAACCACGTAAACAATGTCTTAATGAAATAATCGCGTCACTTCATTTTACTTTACGCATCGCCATGGCTAACCTGATTATTAATTTAATTCGTCATTTTTCTGAAACTGGCTAAATTATTGATAATTGCATCACGGTGCGTCCATCATCCCATCATCACGCAACAGATTTATTGAGTTTGTGAGTTTTTGTGAAGTTGAAGATGGAATCTGAAGGTAATTGCACCCGGCCTGAAGTATTTGAAGCGACCCAAACAGCAACCAACGAGTGTTGTTCCCGGCCAAATCGCGCGGCCTTTATGAACGGCGGTACAACGACTTCATCAAATGGTGGTGTATCGAAATTTCAATTATTTAACAATTTTGTTATTTAGGACCGTAGGAAAAAATTTTGTATGTATTTCGAGTGTAAAGAGCCATTTTGGTATTCGGTTGCTTTTTCGCGCCTCGCTACCGCTCGGCACGAAACTCGCATCCTCATACCAAAATGGCTCTCTTTACACACTAAATACATAAATATCTATTGCAAAATTTCGTATTTTTTATGTAAAATTTAGGCACTCCTCATTACAAATCGAAATCTACACCGACACAACAGACAGGGCTTGTAATAAACTTGAGCAAGACAACAACGATCATATCACAAAACGTTCAACAGTTTACTCTCGAAGACGTCAAGCTAGAGATTATCGAGGAATATGTTTACCTAGGTCATCAAATAAAAGTGGAAGAAATAATCACATTGTTAAAATTTCAAGACATACTAGGCTAGGCTAGAGTGCTTTCTAACTAAGAACTACTGGGGCTCCGACATCCCAGTCTGTAATAATTTATGGGCTAAAAACTGTGACTACAGACAGATAAAGAGGGTAATGCTTGGTGTTAATATCAGACACAAAATAAGAAAGATCGTTATTCGTCAACGTCAAAAGTGACAGGTTAGTGCACCAGATTGCTAGCTTTAAATGAAGCTGGGCATGACATGTTGCTCGGAAGGATGAAAACAAATGACCACGAATAACGAAAATAAATGTAGGCAGACCGAAGAGAAAATAAGCAAACGATATAAAAAAGATCGCAGGTAAAAGTTGGCATCGCAAAGCGCAAGACGGAATAGTTTGGAAGAACTTGTGGAGGTCTACATACTGCATTGGATGAAAAACGGCTGAAAGAAAGAAGAAGTCAATGATGACCGTGCACTATGTAAGTTCTAAGCATCAATTCCATGGCAAAAAAATAGTTCCCCCTTGTAACGCCCCGTTTCAATTTTATTTCAAAAGCGCGTTAATGCATTTAACACCGATTTTCGGACCACAGCTATATTTTGTAGCAAGAGAATTCAAGCTAATCAGAGTAGGCGTGTGTGCGATGCGATAAACACCTGCACATTTTCGCGTCTGAACTTGTCGTCGATTTTCGACCCGCGTTGGCTGTGAAAACAGTGCAATAGCTGGTATAGTATTGATTTTTCGTGAGGCGTTCTTGTTTTCCAAGCAAGCGAAACCGCTTGTAGCATTGTTCGCGGGCGCATTTCTAGCGTTGGTAAGAGCGTTTCTTCTAATTTTATTCGTTGAGTATTAATTTTGGTTATTTAGGCTGGATTGCTCTGCGCTACCGCTCATCGAAATCGCTGCAATGCGTCTTCTAAATTAGGCCGTAAACGTCATCGATAAGAATGCTTTTGCGTGCATAATTTCGGCTTCTAGCCCAAACTAACCCATACTAAACGGCCTAAATATTTGAAAATTAGAAAACGAAATTATGCACGCAAAATAATATTTTCACTTGTTTATTGAAAGAGCTATTTCCTGTTACTTGGCTTGTAATTTGTTCAGCTGTATTTACATTAGGGACAGTAGACATGCATCATCTGCGCATTCAAAATCTTTTAATGTTTGTCAAACTCCACCTGATTCTCTTTGCACAGTCTCGTCCTTTTTTTCGCATGATGTTACTCCTATTAAAACCTTTTTCTGTGCGTTTATTGTCTATTCCTCAATACCAATTGTTAGAAATAACTAACTCTTCGACTTAAAACCCCTTTTCTCCATTAAATATTACAATATAGGTAGTTTATTTGTGAAGATCAGTTTTGCACAGCAAAAAAAATGATGTAGAGACGCTATAAGTAGTATTAATTGTTAATATATTTTTTAATTTACTGAAATATTTTTTATATTGTTTGATGTGTCCAAGGTCAAATTGATATGACGCGATTCTTGTCGTACAGCTCCAGTCGCATAGTACCAGTCAGTCAGTTTTTGACAAACCGGTGTTAGATTATTTTGTAAACTTTTTTATAATATGGTTTAATTAAAACAGAAACAAAATAAAAATGCTAGAATGCAAAAGAATAGAAAATTGAAATTAAGAAGATATTTGTGAACACAGAAGTTATATTATCTAAATACATTTCAATAGTAACATTTTAGAATGTATTAGAACGATTAGACTAATTGAGAATAATCACAATCCCTAGAACAGTAACAGTAACATTATTCGGTCCACTAACTATTGGCCACTACAGTGCGAGTTTCGCTTTATATGCACACCTTTTGTAGAATGGATGATATGGGTTAGTCTAGTTTATATGAATCTCTTCATAGGATGGTTTTCATGCGTCACCTCAAAACGCAGCTCTCCAGCGGTGTGTATGCAATCCGGATTTGTCAGTCCAGCAATTGTGGTTAATACAGCCATTTACACAGAATGTTTTAGCAGGGCGCTGGGAATTAACGTCGTGACCTGTATGCTAGATAGTTTTCATACTATGCAATGTGTTTACGAAATTTCTGATCAATTGCGTACGACTGTAAACTAAAATAAAATGTATAACACCTTTACAAACTTTTTTATTTTTCATACATACATATATTTTATAACTATATCTTTATTTAGAATATATGTATTATATACTGTTATCTAGTAACTAATAAAAGTGCAAAATCAATTATGTATGGCAATTCGATCAGTCCCTCTTCGCACTGTATGATAGTGGATGCAAAACAACAGTTCCTTAGTTTCGCTATCGGTGAGTTTTCAACCTGAGGTTACTTAACCGCATCGACAATTGACGACCGTCGGGCGCAGACAAATTACCTTTGCGGTAAGTTAGGGGCTATATTTGATTGAATGCAATTAGCATTGGATCAGTTGGTCTGCAGTATAACCAGTGGCGGCTCGCTATAAGGAGTAGAGAATCCATGGCTCTACCATAACAAACCAATCAGTCAAGATTTTTTGTATTCTGAAAGAAACCCTTTTATGTAGTTATTTTTCATCGTTCTTCTCATTTCAAAACACGATTAATTTTTATTTCATGAATATATACTTTCCATTTAGTGTTACCCAAATATTATTATACAGGCAACCTGCCTTCCGGCACTATACAGCATGAATATATACAGTGGGATCAGCACTGCTTGCTTTTATGGTCGCATTGGTGCTAGATTGTAGCGGCTCCTCAACTTTTCCGCCGTTTATAGACTGCAGCGCGTGCCACCGGCAAGAACCAGGTCAAAAGATGAGGATATTTTAAGATTCAATGGGGGCCGTCTGGCTTTAGCCTAAAGCAATATCAGCTGCTCCAGTCTACGACAGACCGTATGTCGAAGGCCCGGTTACTAGCGCTCACTTACAACTTTCGTACGACCCTAGGTGTCAGATAAAGAAACCCCGAGCGTAATGCCTGAATATTTAATAGTACAGGGCTTTGGTCGGAAATATTTTAACTTGTGCGGAGGACTCGGAGTTACACAATGAAACTTACACATAATCAAAGCTTATATCGTAGTGATTCGTGATCCCGAACTAGTCAAAAATTGTAATGGATAAAAGGGAATTATTTTTAAAAACCGTGATAATATCGAGGAGAAAATTAACAATATTTTCATCTAAAATTTAAGATTAATTTTGCATCAAATATTTTGTTTCAATTTTTCAAAATTTGCAGAATTAATTGTCTATTAATTCAGAAAATAATCATGTCGAATATCCCGCGCGCATGTAAACTAGCCTATATAAATTTTGACGATTTTCAGTCAAACTGTTTTGCTCTGAAGAAATGTATCTCGTACATTTTCCATCACAAAACATTCTTACAGAAAATTTCAAAATCTAATCGTCTATTCGAATGCACTTGGGATATTACTGTTGATTATATAATTCATTACACAGTAAGCAAAGAGAAAATTCCTATTTATCATAGTTACCATGTATAGATTAGCGATTATACGCTTGACAACGTGATATAAAACCGTTTTGGTTTTTCGCTGGGTCCAACAATCAAAAATATTCAATCTAAAGCCATGATTTTGAACATCGTTGTTATAGTAACATTGTTGAGACTTGAATACGTTTAATATTACTACAAAATAATTCGATTTTTCCTTGTTTAATTAATTTTCCAGTCATTATACATAATCGTAACGACTATCACTCGATCATCAGTGTATATCTACTGGCTCTGCATTAAATGTGATCACAGCGCCTTTCATGACCTACCTTGAGAGTCAATCTAGTGTGAATGTTTTTTATTAACAAATAACATTTTTTTTCTTATTGTGTAAATTTGCTTTCCACAGCATACATTTTCCTGTTCTATTAGTATAGATCACCGCTAAGGTTAATTGCGCATATCTTTTATTAAATTGACAAGTTACATTATCCAAACCCTACTATACTACGTTTAACGAATATATTCTGTAAAAGCCCTTCCCACACATGAACGCTAATTTTGAAAAGTGGTAAGCTGGTTGCACGCAGCTTAATTTTATTTGAATTCTCTGGAGTATTTAATTTGTACGTGTAAAACTGGTTTTCGTGCAAACCCAGTAACTTTATAAACGAATCGGTTCGTTAAACGTAGTACAATTTAACATATAAAAACAAACAAATTAAGGATAGTTTTCAAGATATGCCACAGAACAACCGATAACTGTATCGTCCTTTAGATTTGCCATCCTGAAACGCATTTTTCCAAAAGGAAATGTCTGAATAGTTAACTTCTCAAACTTCAAGAGGAAGTTGTGGATGTGGTATCTTCCCTGTAAGTTGAATGAATTACAGAAGTTGAATACATGCAAAGTATACTACAATTATCAATAATCATTTCTTAGAAATATTTTAGAGTCGTTAAGGGTATGATGTAATTGCGTCCCGTCCTTGATACATACTAACATCATGAAGACACAATGATATTGTAAATTCAAGATAAAATAACTTTAATTTATTTTCTGCGACATTGAATAACATACATTGTAATCATAATATTGTAACTGTCACTATTTACATTAAAATTGGTAGCTTGTAATGGATTAACAGAAATAGAAATTATTTAATCATTCACCTTATTGTTGTCTATATGACTTTGTGATTTACTATTATTTAAGTACAAATTTCATTAAGAGCATTTAGTAGATATATAAGATTAAAATTACGAACTGCCATTATTTAAAATAACGCTAAGTTATGTCATTATAGGTAGTTTTCTGCTAGACCGTCTCGGGGTGTATATCACATTTTTAATTAATATTGCATCACTCCCATATTAGCCAGCTTCATTAGTAAAAATATATTCGTAGTAACTACATGACTACATATTTATGTACAATTTATAAAATTTTTCTCGTATTACTCTACCGTTTGATACGATCGTCAGCCGGAATTTAAAAATTAAGCCGGCACATAAACACTCGCATCGATGTTAAAATTATGAGGGGGCCATAAATTGCCCCTAAAGCTTAAAGAAACGAACGTTCTCGGGCCTCGCCTTTCTATAACAAGCGACCGCCGTTAAACGGGAGTTCGGAAGTCCGTTTGACGCGAGCTGATAATTTCTAAAATAACAAGCACAGATGACAAATTTCTCGAGCCCCTGCAGTCGCCGTATCCAGTGTAACAAAGCTGAAGATGCCCTTAACCGGACAAAGCCGGGTTTCCTCTTTGCGCGGGGACGGAAGTAATAAAACAAGTCCATTAAAAACTCAAGCAGTTGACTCCTTCAAAAACGTCAGAACAAACTACTCAAAAAATCCCATAGAGCAGGGAAACAAAAGCTTAAGCTACATAATTCACGGAACTCGGGAAGGCAAGCATGGTCAACAGGTCCACGACGACGGAGGTACAAAACACCGATCACCAGGGGCCATAAATTAACTGGTCGGCATAATGAAAGCTTGAAAAGGCCGGAGCCCAATCGCCCTAACGGCCGCACGCTTTTCAATCGCCAAAATCAGCCTTAAAAGCGCCAAGGGTAAAATAGTGAATATTCAGAAATAGCAATATCTATTTTAATTAAGGCTGTACAAATAATTGAACTCTAAGTGTTGGGAATCGAAGGTTGCGCAATATTTACAAGGAAGCCGACGGACGGCAGCCCAGCCCAGAATCTGGCGAATGAGCAGGCCGCGGAGGAAAATACGTTTGGAAATTACACAGTCGCCGCGGAGTAATTAAGCGGCGAGTAATATTTATCCCAATCAGGCCGTGTTGGGTATCAAAATTTAAGTTTTTTGTCCGGCAAGACGATGCAGCTAAAATCAAACCGCTAATTAGACGCGCCGGGAAATTAGCATGACGCCTTGCACAATTGCCTAAATGAATGCCCCCAGAAATCTGTCTTCACGCCACGGGCCAATAAGCATCGAGGGAGGCAGCTACCCCGGGGTTCAGGCCCTTTAAATAGAGAAACCCTGGCCTTAGGAAATCACTCTGCCTCGGCGGGTCGAACCAACAGCCATCCAAGGATCAGCAGCCACCTCCAGGAGTTCCAGCCAACCTCGAAGGAAGCTGCCTAGCTTGGACTGCCGCTCACGGACTAGCCGCCTCTCTGGACTCTGCTGCTCCCAGACTAGCTGCCTATCTGGACTCTGACGATTCAGGAAAGCTGCCCCTTCTGGACTCTGCCGTTCACGGAGCTCTCGCCCACGCTGGACTTAGAGCATATCACCTCCGTTGGACTTAGCACCGCCGTCTCCGCTGGACTCAGCCGCCTGCCGTCTTCGAGGAACTTGGACGTCGAACCACTTCAGCCGCCGCTTCCGAGAGGACAGTCATCGTTTGCACCCGCCGCCTACGCCTTTCCCGGACGTCGAGCCCCTTCAGCCGCCGCCCCCGAGTGGAAGACAAGCGCCCGCTCCTGCAGCCCTAGCCGCTTCGAGGACGCTGCGCCCTTCAGCCGCCGCCTCCAAGGGATCCCACCAGCCGGACGCTGAGCCATTTCCGCAGCCGCCCCCAAGAGGACGATCATCGCCTGTACCTGCCGCCTACGCGTTCCCAGGACGTCGAGCCACTTCAGCCGCCGCCCCCCGAGAGGACGATCAACGCCCGCGCCTGCCGCCTACGCCGTTTCCAGGAGGTCGAGCCCCTTCAGCCGCCGCCCCCGAGAGGAAGACCATCGCCCGCACCTGCCGCCTACGCGTTCCCAGGACGTCGAGCTCCTTCAGCCGCCGCCCCCGAGAGGGAGAACATCGCCCGCACCTGCCGCCTACGCGTTCCCAGGACGTCGAGTTCCTTCAGTCGCCGCCCCCGAGAGGAAGATCATCGCCCGCACCTGCCGCCTACGCGTTTCCCGGACGTCGAGCTCCTTCAGCCGCCGCCCCCAAGAGGACGACAAACGCCCGCTCCTGCAGCCCCAGCCGCTTCTAGGACGCTGCGCCCTTCAGCCGCCGCCTTCGGAGAAACCCCACAGCAACTGACGACGGACGCCAATCCTCCATCTTCTTTTTCTGGGTTATATGTATATATTCTCTAGTTTTAAGTTAATCTGTACAAAATAATAACTATAATAAATTGTTCTCCGATTAATCAACTGTTTAGCAGAGGGTAACGCCTCCTTTCCTCTTTCGACTGCCGCCATTTTTACCACCGCCCCGTTGAGCTAGTTGGAGGTGTGTTACGTTATTGTATTTTAGCTGAACTAAACAAATACATGAAGTCATTCACAGCAGCCGTCGCGCCGCGCCGGCCCAACCATGTGATCTTTAAAAGACAAAGTCATTCATAACGGCCACCACCCGTTAAGGATCATGTGATCTTTATATTATGTTTAATACATTTTTCTTAAAACATACATTTTTATTACGAAAACTCTTGAACGACACACGGCCGATACGCAAATAACGGACTTGATTGATTATAAAACTTGGCTATCCCCTCGGATTACAAAATTCAACCGCGTCCGTTATTTGCTATACCTATATCGGCCTAATGACATTAACAACTCTAGCTGATATAACGACTTCAAGATAATTCCTTATAAATATTACTCTGCAACTACATAAACAGCATTGCAAGACACAACAAGATGTGTAATTAAAACAAACTTCTGAGGTGTAAGCCCTTTTATATACGGGGGATGTACAGTATTTGTTGTCCCTAGCATATATGGCTTTGGAATATTTTGCCCCTAGTAACCGCACTTGTTTTGTTATTTTATTAACAAACCAACTGCCAAATTTGATTAGTCGAGCTTTATTTATTTTATTTATTTAATTCGCACTCAGCCAACAGCCGTTAGGCCAATTATAGGCGTCGCTGTGCAGTTATGAGGACTTCCAACCCCACTAACGACTGTCATGATGTTGTATGACCGCCGGGACCAACTTTTTTCCGCGATAGCCGTACCACGAGGCGCCGAGAGATGCAGCCGTGGAACTCCCATCCAAGTTATGACCAGAGACAGCGTTGCTTAACTCTGCTGATCGAACGTGGACGCTTGTTCAAGCTACACCACTCGGGACCCTTTAATAGTTTCGAAGTTGTACAAGTTGGAAGTAGTGGTTGCACGAAGATGTTGGGAAATGGAAAAAATCTGGTGTGATACACTCACACAACTTCCTTTTACAGTGATCTTATAATTAGTCAAAAATTTCATTTTTAATTTTTAAAAATTTGTCAAAAATTTTCAAAAATTACAAATTCTACCAAAACTGTACAAAATAGAGCGTTAGTTGAAGAGACAAATTTTTTCTAGAATTTTAAGGTGAATTCGAAAATGTAATAATATACCGGGTGTTTTATTTAAAATAGGCGTTAATTAAAAAAATAGGAAAAAAAACAAAAGAAACCCACTTTAGAAGTATTCAACTGGAAAATCACCCATCTCACATCAATACACATTAAAAATGTAATAAAAATATAAAGTTAAAAAAAAATCGTTAGAGCCGTTTTTGAAAAAATCGAAAAAAACGAAAAATCACAAGAGTAAACAGCTACTTCCGGTTATGCGATTTTCTTCAAAAGCTTGCTGTCTCATCTACATAGTACACAAAACTTATATATGAAGTTTCAACGCCATACCTCTTTTCGTTTTTGAGATATTCTGTTCACAGACAGACACACACACAGGCAGACAGACAGACCAATTAAAAAAAATATGTTTTTTGGGTTCAGGGGACTCTAAAACGTGAAGATCTGTTGAAAACTCAATTTCGAATTTTTGGGGTGAATTCAATACTTCCTTTATTGTAAAAGGCAGTAAAAAGTGAGCTTCATGCTGTCATCAAGCACCTACAAAAGAAAGGTTTAACACCTAAAGAAATTTATACAGATATGGTTCAAATGGAACGATTGGAACCATAATAAATGTTTATTTAGGGCTTCATAAGGTGTCAGCAAGATGGATATTCCAAATGTTGATGCGCGAGCAAAAGCGTGTGGGCATCTTCAATAGCCAATTTAGCCTTGTTTAACAGTAATCCGAAACGTTTCCTCGATCGCTTTGTTACGGTTGATGAAACTTGGGTTCATCACTTCGATCCCGAGTGCAAGCTACAAAGTATGGAGTGGCGTCATCCAGGATCTCCCCCTTCACGCAAATTTCGTGTACCGGCTTCAGCGGACAAGATAATCGCTACCGTTTTTTGGGATGCCGAAGGAATTTTACTGGTAGATTTTTTGGAACGTGGCCACACAATCACTGGTTAATATTATGCAGCATTAGTTACAAAACTTCGTGATTGCATTAAAGAAAAAAGAAGAGGAAAACTGTCGCGGAATTCTCTTTCATCAAGACAACGCCCCAATTCATAAGAGCCTTATTTCTATGAATGAAATTTATGACGCTGGGTTTGAAGTTATGGAGCATCCACCCTACTCCCCTGATTTAGCTCCCAGTGACTTTTATTTATTACTAAAGCTTAAAGAGAGTCTTCGGGGAACAAAATTTGAGAGCGATGACGCTGTTATGGCAGCAGTGCAGGACTTCTTCCGTAATCAACACTCCCGAGTTTTTCAAGAAAGATGCTTGAACATAGGTGGAATAAGTGTCTTCACGTTCAAGGGGATTATGTTGAAAACTAATGTTGAATTCAATGCTAGGGACAATAACTACTGTACTTCCTTCGTATATGTGCCCTGGAAGGAAAGTGTTTATACATAACAAGTCGCAAAATACATATATAGTGCGACTTTATTTAAGAAACGAGGCGAAACGTAGCGAAGCCGAGTGATTTAAAACACGAGAGTACGATACACTTTCGAGCTAGTTATTACGCTTTTTCCCACTACAAAAAATACATTTTTTTAAATTTAATAAATGATAGCACAAAAAATTGTGATTGTGAGCAATTTTTAGGTTAAAATGCCATATTGTCAGCAACAATAATGCTATTTAGCAATGGTTCTTATTTATGGAGGTTTCATATTTCATTAGTTGTAACCCTATCTAAACAAAGCTTATAGATTGAAATTTTCTCCCTCGGTATTCCAAAGCTGCGCATTTTTTTATTTTTTCACACCTAAAGATATTAGTTGTATTCAGTTTTTCTCTGATCCGTATTTTATATTTTTTATGTACGACCTGACAGATCTATTATTTGTTATTTATATACGAGGTACATAAAGCAGTCCATAACGCCCTAGGGCATTATGGATTGCTTTATGCAAGCTTTTCAAGTTATTTGCGTATTCAAAGAAGAAAATAAAACGCTTTATACACCACGGGAATAATTTGATGTTCATAGCCCTCGGACGATTTATAAACCCTCGGGCCAGAGGTACTCAGGCTTGTAAACGTATCGCCCTCCAAAGAGCATAAACATTTTCATAATGCCCTTGGTATATAAATAGCTATTACAGCCCGCTAAACGACCCTAAGCAGGCCATAAAGTATTTTAAGGTCCGATTAGTGTCTTGTTTGTCAGGTTGACAAGCAATTACATGGTAGGCTGCCAAAATGTATGAAAATGTTAAATCTTTTTTAATTGTGAATACTTATTCCGGCCGCGGTTTCTACAAAATATTCATTTGTGTACCAAGAGCATAAAAAGGCGTTTATGGCCTGCGTCGTAAAAATTACAGCCCAAGGCGTAATCGCAGGCCCATAAACGCTAGTTATAAACGAGATACATACAACATTTACAGACAGGAATATTCCCAAATAACACCAGATTTATAATTTTTATAAATTCTAACAACCTACGATGTCATAGCTTGTTAAACTGACACGCACGACACTAAGGCCGTAAATTGATACATTATATCCTCACAAAATAGGGTACAATGTGACTAATACCGCCCGGTCGCCCTTGTGGTATTAGAGCCCGCGGCTACGCATTCGGCTCTAATTTTAATGCCGCCGGCAATAAACGTCTTCTTACGCCCTTGATACATAGATAACTATTATAGTTTTTGTATTAGGTATTTTAATGAAGTGTTCATTAATGTAGTCAAAATATTGTTAAAAGAACATTCGCAACTCTCTTCGCGAACCCTGGACACATACCTCGCGAAGCCCCTGGAGGTCGCGGCCAACAGGTTGATAAACCCTGTTCTAGAGTATACATATTTACGAAAGAGCCTTGTAGTCTACTTTAATAAAAATTATTGATCTTAAGTTAGTTCAACAATTCTATAGAAAACTAGCGGACCCGACAGACGTTGTCCTGCCCGCTGCCTGCTATTATCGGATTCAGCAAACGTTTTTCCGATATTCAAATTTTCGATTTTTTTCATTTTAAAAAATATTGGGGGTGGTGGGGATGTGAAATTTTGGGATTATATGTTTTAATATGTGAGAAATCTTAAAAAAATTTAAAAAAGAAATTTGTCAAAAAATTTTAACAAAAATTCCTAGAACCCGATTGCAGCGCCACCTACCGGGTCCAATTGAGAATCTAAACCATCCAGGGACCCACTCAAACACACACACAAAATTTCATCAAAATCGGTCCAGGCGTTTAGGAGGAGTTCAGTTACGTACAGCAGAATTATATAATATAAAGATAAAATATTTTCGGTTTGGTGTAAAAGGTGTTAAAGTAAATTTACTCCTAATGAAAATGAATTAATATTTCTCTCCAAGCGTTATAAAAATTGATGAAGTGATGATAAGTTTTAAGCAAAATCAGCGAATGGAGAACTAAACGGTGAAGATCCGGTTTTCACCTTTTCCATGCGCTGTTCGGTAAACTATCAATTTAGCTGGAGCGTGTTGCTCAAGGAATGTTCGGACAATTTTAATTCTATAGTTCCTTTGAATCTTCTCAAACAGTATGTATAGCCGTAAACTTTTCTAAAACATGGTTAGAATGACGATGGAGTATTATTTTACTATTTTAATTACTTTCATAACAGAAAGTACATTTTCTCTTTTAACTATATGTACGAGACAAGAGTATGAAAGTAAATTTTCCATAAAAAACTCAGAAACTGTGATATTAAACGACAGTGCAAATTAACACTAGACAAATGTTCACTATAACGAAGAACACTTCTATTGAACACTTGTAAAATGTATTTACTTTTTAATTTGGACTGTTAGTTTTATAATTTATTTTGATGTCTGCCTTTTTAATCTGAACACTCATTGCAATGCATATCGCTTACAACTTTTGGTGACATTTTTGAGATAGTTCTAATAATTATAAATAATTGCATGAAATGACTCCCGAAATATAAAAATTTTAAAGTACGATGCGTAATTGCGCAAAAAATTACAAAATTACACAATGTACACTACTATTATTATTCTGTTAACTTTATTTTTTGGATCTGCAATTGTTACCGGAGGTTTGCGGAAAGTTCGTTCCTCACATTTCGTACCCCACAATTCGTTTCCGGGATATTTCGTTCCCGGAATATTTCGTCTCCCCACATCTCGTACCCAGAAAACTTCGTTCGCGTGCCAGCTCAATAATTGTGTTGAAAAACGAGTGCCGCGATCGGAATGCAGTTAGAACAATAAATGTTTTAATTAATTAATTTATTATTATAAACTTATAAGAAGTATATAAACATACAAAACTTAGGGAGAAAGTTAATGTTCACAGTAATCAGGTAACATGCATTTCTTGCAAATACAGCACAATTTAAGTACATACCCTCATAACAACATCATATAATTGCATCTTCTAATGGGAAGCTTTCTAATGACTTGATTAGTAGTGGAATTTCGTTATTTCAAACATTCTTCCAAATATTTAACCCCCTCCGGAACGAAGTTTTCGGCTACGAGATGTGGGGAGACGAAATATCTGGGACACGAAATGTGGAGTACGAAATGTGAGGAACGAAATGTGGGGAACGAACTTTACGTATGCCGTGTAACACGATCACTGTACATTTCGCCTTTTTCCTTATTTTTGAAGTTTTTTTTTACACACCGTATGTACTTAATAAATATCACTTTTGATATATATACAATTTTTTCAACTTCCGGTTTCGCAGAAATGTGATCAACGTAATATGCAAGTGGAACACTTTGTGTCTTATTGCATTTTTTAATTCTATATAATTATTTGAATTCCGTAAGTGACATGTCAAATATCAAAGTTTTTATATTTAATTTTAATTTAAGCCTACCAAGACTGTTCCGATTTACTTATTACAATCGATCTATGTAATGTTAGAACAAACAAAATCACGTCAAAAATACTTATAACAGCCAGTCTTATAAAAAATTTCATTTTAAATTAACTTTAATTCTTTGTTACAATGCACAAAAGCCCATCAAAAGGTGTTTACCAATGAATAAAATATCATTTGATGCGATCTTGTTTACTTTAGCAAATAATTAAAGTGAATCTCAAACTAGTGGTCTTTATAAGACCGGCCGTATAATAATGTAAATTATGAGTAAGCAATAGTCTTCAAATGGTTTTTGGGCGAAACTTTTATCCAAATGGACCCATATTGATACCGCATACTACCATTAATAAGCGAACTACTCGTATATCTTATTACTACTTATTACTAGCAAAATGACACCTAATCAAAAATTAAAAAATAAATTAAATGAGCTTACATTATAAGCCTCCGGACTTTCTCAGTAAATAGCGGTGTGAATAACAATTACTAATTTTAAATTAAATTTGTATTAGGGAGACCTAAACAATATAATAATAGTTATTTACGTTTAGAAGGCCGAAAGAGTATGATTCCGCCCGCAGCCAGAATTTGAGGCCCGACGGAAGAGGGCCATTATTTGGCTAGGGGCGTAATCTACTTCTGGCCTGAGATACGTACAACGTTTTACGCACAACTGTATGGAACAAACACTTTAGGTTTTTTAATGCCAAAAATTGCTACCACAGGTACCAGGAGGTAAAGTAATTTGCGGGCAGCAAAGTTACTTTACCGGCCGTGTTTTTATTTTACCGCCCGCAAATTTACCGCCCGCCAGGCGTAAAGTTGTACTAGCAGTCGTGGTAACTAAGATGGAAACTTTCATTTTCGGCCCGGTTGTGCGTAAACATCTTTCGCATTAACACAATTAACGAAGGAACAAATCGAATGCACAATGCATATATAAATATCCTTCTAATGAATTTGCAACATTACCACAGGGATTGGACATAAGCCAGGTACCAACTGCATTTCCCTTTCGATCTCGTAGATGAATTCACCCATATATCTGTGCATACACGTACACGCATGTTTTTCATTTAGAGTGATAAAAGGCACGTAGCGGTTAGCAACAAGTAGCTCACCCGTAGCGTTAATCTACAACAATAAGAAGTTGTGTAGTATAACACTTGTAATTGAATTAATTTTCAGAAGCGACCAACTTTGATGTCAAATTGAAAAATAGAGAAATAGCTTACCCGTAATTGATTACCTAATGGTACAGTTACACTGAAGTTTCCATCAACAAACTGTTTACCTTGTATGTTATGAATTGTGAAGTATATTTTATTAGGGTACTCTGTACTTGAATCGCAAAACCCAAACGTTTTGAGGATGATATTCGATTTTCCAGCTGCCCTGTTCTCCTAAATGTAAAAAAATGATGTTCTCATTTTAATAAATTGTAAAGCACGAGCTAATTTATAAATATTGAAAATGGACTTACAAAATCACAAATGAAGAAGAATGCAAGGCACAGCCAGCGCTTGCAGTTCTGCATGTTTACTACGTGGTATGCGATACTGTTTGCCGTTTTATGCATTCCGCCAACAAGAGATATCCAACAAAGAGATAAAATAGAGCGATAGAGATTTGTAACGATTGCAATCCTGGTGGTTGAATGCAGTAAGTACATAAAGTCATACAATATGATTATTACCTATAGGTACGCAGACGCTGCCATGACGGCAACAATTTAACAAAAAATCTTTGATGTAACACTTTTTCATGACTGGATTTAAATTAACAATATTTGCTGCGTCGAACACCAGTATAGCCATTCCAACGTTTGCCCTGCACATAATATACCGAGTGTTTCACTAAAGGTGCGAACATAAGGAAAATAGCATAGGAAACCGTATATATGCAGATTCCTGCTTGCCGCTTCAATTGATAGGATTGATAGTGGTATCAATCGAAAGAGAAAAAAATCCGGTGTGATACACGCACACAACTTCCTTTTATGATCTTATAATTATCCAAAAATTTTATTTTGAATTTTTACGCATTTGTAAAAATTTTTGAAAAATTACAAATTCTACAGAAACTGTGCAAAAGACGGAGTTAGTTGAAAAGACAAATTTTCTCTAAAATTTTAAGCCGAATTAAAAAATATAACAATATACCGGGTGTTCTATTTAAAATAGGAGTTAATAAAAGAAAAAAGAAAAAACAAAAGAAACCCATTTTAGAGGTACATATTCAACTGGAAAATCACTTATCGAACATTAATACATATTAAAAATGTAATAAAAATGTCAAGTTTGGAAAAAAATCGTTAGAACCCTTTTGAAAAAAACTAAAAAATCACGAGTCAACACTATACTTCCGGTTATGTGATTTTCTTTAAAAGCAAAAAACAGACCATCCACGATCAAATTTGTTTATGCTAAAATAAATGTCATTTTCGGCCAGTTATCAATTCACTATGAATAATAATGTTGAATATTCTAATGCTGCATACAGACCAGGAAAACAAACAGCGGACAACATTCACATAATAAGGAACCTATCGGAAAAGGCAATAGAAAGAGGAGAAGAATTGTTTGTCACACTGATGGAGCAGCATTCGACAATAGAAACGGAGTACACATACGGAAGAATCTGAAAGGATTACAAGCACGTAGAAAATTAATTGGAAGTATCAAGAGCGTATATCGAAATATCAAAGGGAAAGTACACATGAATGGAGAAGCATTTAACACCTTCAAATGGCAAAAGGACAAAACAAGGGGACAGCCTTAGCCCTCTCCTATTCATAACAATTATGGACAGGATACTCTTAAATACAAGAACTAGAACACAAAATCTGCAGACAATAATAGGACATTTATCAACTGGCACATGTACGCTGACGATATAATACTGGTAGCAGATACACATAGAAAAATGAAAGGACTAATAATAATATGGAGTGAAGACATTGAAATATGGGAATGGAAATAAACACAAATAAGACGACAATGATGATTATAAACAACAGAAACAGAGAGATGATAAGGAAAATAGAAATAAAGGGAGATACAATTGAAGAAGTAACATCAGTTCAATACTTAGGCTTAATAATAACGGATGGAGGAAAAATAGATGTTGATATAGCACACATAACAAAAAAAAAAACAGAAACATATACCACGCGATAAACAAAACAATATTAAGTAAAAGAGAAATAAATAAACAAGTGAAAATATACGTCTACAATGCGATAGCTGGACCAACACTAACATACGGAAGTGAGACGAGCCAGAACCAAAAAGCATGAAAGTAAGCTAAATGCGGTAGAAATGCAGTTCCTAAGAAAGATCGAGGAAAAGACCAAATGGGACATAGTGACGAATGAAAGTATTAAACAAACACTAAAACAAGAAGGTATAATGGATTCTATTGAGAGAAAGCAATTACGATGGTATGGACACATCATAAGGAAAAACGAGTAGTCATTGGTAAAAAAGATTACGGAGGCAACGGGATGACGGAAGAGGAAACGGGGAAGACCCAGAAAACGATGGCTCCAGAGGATTGAAGAAATAGGAACTAAAAGGGGAAAACCATTAAGATAAATGAAAAGTTTGGCGAAGGACCGCAAAGAGTGGAGAAAGTGGACCTCATATCAGACACCCTAAGAGGGTAAAGGAATTCGAAGAAGAAGAATAATATTCTAATGAAGAGAGGGTAGTTATGATCAAAACATTTTACAGTGGCATCAGTTAACGCACAGTTTGTCATTTATTCTAGATTGAATTTAATAATCGAGAGATATTCCATCTGTATTTGTATGTCAAAGCGGGAAGAACTGTCGGAACAACCACCTCCGCATCACGGGGGGCGGGGGGCAAACAGGGGGCCCACTGGCCCATGCTTCCAGAGGACGAAGTCGTTTTGATATATGTTTCTTGCGAAAGTTAAGGGATGAGCTGGCGAACACTTTTTCTTCCACCACTGCCGTCGAGAAAAGGGCTGCAATTATTTGGCCTTTAAAAGCCAGATAGTTGAATGAACTCTTATAACAAATTTTGCTTTAATTTAGTTGTTATTGTTGGCTTTTAAAAATTTCATCAATTTGTCAACGATACAGCTTTGCTTAAAAATGCTACAAGTTAATACAATACAATATTGTTGATAAAGCAAGAATAACTGATTTCTTTTTTAAATTAAATATACCCTAAGTAATAATTAATTTTTTATATCAGTAAAACATTATATTTTTCTCCGATCGGAATAAACGCAATAATTAATAACGTTTTTGTTACGCTGCGTTCTTTTTGGCCTAGGACGAAAAACTATTCCCGTACTGTTAATACATGTCGTCGTAGCAATGAGTACATTTGCGCACTGCTATATCTTGTTGTATAGCAACAACCATAACATACTAAAATCAAGTATTTTACGGCATGAAAATACATCAAAAAAGCATAATTTTTCTTGACGAAAAACGTCGTTTTTCTTTATTTATAGCGTATTGGTATGTAGCGACCTACGGATATAACGACCGAATTTTGCCGGTCCCTTGGCCGACGTTATAGTTATAAACGATATCTACTGTAAATACTATACAGGGTGTCTCAGAAAACATCAGGTAGCCGTGCAGCCTGATTAATTTTGAGCGAAAAGTACTAATATTTTTTTCTATTTGATGGTAACTTTTTGTGAACAAGCGGCTTTACCTTAGTATCTTCTGTACCAGAAATCGGGCGATCAATATAGCAAATCGTGTTAAAATATGTAGTAATTTTTCAATGGATACGGTTTTTAAATTAAAAGTGCACATTTCCATTTTAAAACATTGCTGAAAACAAGTGTTATACTTTTAGCGAATATGGTAACAATGCCTGCCTGAGTAGTACTTTAGAAAATTACGTTATTCAGGTTAGGTACTTACTTATTAAGGGTGTACTACACCGAATACCAAATGCCGTGTTTTCTTGCTACCGCTTGAGTTGCTTACCTGAAAAGAGTAATGAAATTAGTAAATTAATTCAGTTCATATAATAGTAATTTCTACTTAGGTTAATAAAAACAAATACCGATGGGGCCACAATTATACAGGGTGTAGAAATGCATTACGCACCATAGGGATTTCAAAGGTAATTTTTCCACATGAAAATATTTGCTTCCCTAATTATTTTAGAGCAAACTTGTATGGAAGTTTTTTGTAGAGAAAAAAAATCTGTATCCATTTATGCCAGCATTTGTCATTTTACATTTCGGAAAACCGAAAATTTAAAGCAATAAAATTACCATTTTTAGACAAATCGGTGGTGCCTTGAAATTATTGAAGCATCTCAAAGCATCAACAAATTAGTTTGTTTTTTATTTGTTTGCATCTGTCAAATGTAGCGGCAACCATGGCACTTATTGCACCTGATCTGCTTCCAGCATACCACCACTTCACAATTTGCACCGATTTTTGAAAAAATTATAATTCTAGTTTCTTTCATTATTAGGTTTTCTGACGTAAAATGATAAAAATGATGGCATAACTGGATGCAGAATTGTTTGCTCTACAAAAAACCTATTTACAAGTTTGCTCTAAAATAATTAGGGAAGCAAATATTGTCATATGAAAATAATTACCATTGAAAATACAAGAAAATAACCCGTATTGCTCGAGTAAGAGAGAGATAAACATAGTAGCAAATGTGCGAGTAGGCTTGACGTCATTTTATTATGACAGATGTCAACTAAACATGGCTACTAAAATAATTTTTTCGTATGGTCATCTCTTTCTTACTCATGCATTCTATTTGGTCGTTCATGTTATCTCATTGCTGCTATACCGGGTGTCTTAAAATGAATTACATCTAGTATGCTTTGAATTTCCCATAATGCAATCTAAAATTTTACTTGAAATTGGCAATACTGTAAGTCTATGGCAAATTCAAGGTTAGTAGGTTAGGTTTTGCGTCAGTTTTGACACAGACTGACGCAAAATCTAACCTGCTAACCTCTAATTTGACATAGACTTACAGTCTTGCCAATTTCAAGTAAAATTTTAGATTGCATTATGGGAAATTCAAAGCATACTAGATGTAATTCATTTTAAGACACCCGGTATATAATTATGGCCCCATCCGTATAATAATGAATCTCTCTACAAGTAGTAGTTGTCATAGCAGGAATATAAAGAATGCGCATCGAAAGGGTGTACATGGACTATCAGGTTTCTCTTTTTATTTTAAGTCAAAAAGTTTTTACAAACAAGAATCTGCAAACTCTTTGTTAAGAAAACGATAATGAGATATTTGTTCGCTTATAAATTATTAACTACTAATGATATGGTACCGCAATTTTAAAAAGATTACTAATCAAATATGACAATTGAGTAACGTTGCGGTTGGTAGTAAAGTGCTCCAAATTGATAAATAATCGCAGAAGTAGTCACTATTACTTTCATAATAATTTTTAAACTTTACATACGTGATAATTTTTATGCCACTTTTGAATTTTGATTAATTACAGGAAAAACATGTTTTAACTAAGACAAGATTGCTTTGCGAAACTGCGTGAAATAACATTGTCATGTCTTACATTTTATGTCACACGTACAGTTTTATATTTTATTGTATGTCACTAATTTTTTATGAGGGATACAGTCAAAATACACTTTATATATGATAGCATGAACCTAAGCTATTTTACTGTAAAACTTACAGTAAAGGGGATATTTGAGAAAAACCTCTTTCTTGAATGTTTTACTTCCTTCTGCTAAAAGCCAAAGCCAGTAATGTAATCGTGAAAAAATCACCTTCCGAGATTGCTTCAGATTTTCACCTTCAGGGTCCCTAAGTGACGAAAATAGTAATTTTTCTACAGCCGTCAAAAAAACGTGACATTTATGCATCGCTATAAAAATATTATTTTTTCTATAGCACATGTTAAAGTGTGCTTTTATCAACTCAACACAAAAGGTCAAGTTTTACTTTAACAGCAAGGGTAGATAAAGTAGCACTTTAACATCAAGGATAGATAATAGTATATTATGTATCAAGTTTTATAAACGTCATTTTAGTCACGAGTTTTATTAATCTCGAGCGAAGCGCAGCGGAGCGAGTGTTTAATAAAATGAGTGACTAATAAGTTTATAAAACGAGTTGCATACTATACTTTTTCTACGACCACAAATTTTGAGAATATAACATCATATTATTTCATTAAAATTTTGACATTTATTATATTAGGTTAAATTATGCTTGACAAACGTCAAAGTGACGGTTGAAAACTAACTTGATTTTAGTTTTGGTTGTGGCTAATAAAGCAAATAATATTTGAACCTAACTTCACCCCATGACTAAAACATCGTTGCCAACTTCAGCTCATGACTAAGAGGCTCTTTAGTCATAGGTTATGAAGGCATGATTAAAAGGTCACTTAGCGACGTGTATGTTAGTATGTTAAATGGCATTTTAGTTACAGGAGTAGAAAAAGTAATTTAATTTTCTAACTTTTGTTTAAATTAAATATGACAGCTTCGTATTATCGTAGCAACCCAATCATTTTGAAATGTGATTGACTATCCTTATTTTCTTTTGAAATTGTTAAAGTTCTTGCTATAGAAAAAAATATTGTATTATACACGACGATAAAGTTATTTCTATCCACTCTTGAATCATTAACGTCTCGACTTCGTCTCGACGTTAAACGATTCACTCGTGGATAAAATTTAACTTTATTGTCTTGTATAATAAATTACTATTTTTCACGTGTTAAAAAAAGTTAAACTTCGCGTATCTATAGCGATGCATAAATGTCACGTTTTTTTGACGGCTGTAGAAAAACATGTTTTCTCAATTCCGTTGTCTGTCTGTCCATCTATATCTTCGTCTGTTGTGTGCGTCTTTCTATCCGTCTGTCTGTCTGTCTGTTCCGTCCGTTATCGGCATAGCTCAAAAAGTATTTGTTGGAGCAAGTCGATATTTTACATGGGGATTATATATCTACCTAGCACGAAACCAAATATACTTTCGGTCAAATATACAGTGTGTTCGCGGATTGAGTTCACATAAGGTGTAAATAATAAAAAATATTCGACTTAGAAGCTGATATTCTAGGATTCGCTCCTGCTTGTTCTCAAACCAAAATTTTGAGAAAATGAATCAAATTAATTAATATACAGGGTGTTTTTCGAACCGATTTTTAAAAAATGGCCAAGAGTAAACTACCTTTATTAGAACAAAAAAAGTATTAAGAAAAGTTGTTTAGAATTAAGAGAGATGGTAGACTCAATTTTCAGACAAATCGGCCTACTTTGATTTTTAATTTTAAACGGAATATATGAAACTGACCGATTGTTAATTTGGAGAAAACATTATGACTTCTGTACTAAAACGTTTCTTTAAAAAGAAAGCTTTTAAAGCAGATACGGAATACGTTCACCACAATGAATTGTTCTTGTGTATAGTCAAATTGCAATTTGCTCGGACCAGTTACGTACATTAAAAGGAATAAATATAATGTTACGTACAACTTAATCTCACATAAACTGTAGAAACGAAAAGTTTTACCAACGAAATTGATTGTTGCAAACACATTGCAAATCTGAATAACTATATCTACAGATTTTAGTTAAACATTCAAAATCTTCCAAATTTTAACCTATAAAATTATCGATAATGAAGAGAAAGATACAACCACCATACTGGCTGAGCTGAATATTGATACTATATTTACGGATCTATCGAATGGACTTAAAGCATCTGCAACAATAAATATTAAAATAATGAAATTGTAGCAAGATGCATGTATGCATAGAACATACTGTACTTGAACTAATAATGCTTAGAACACATTTTGTAACAAACATTAAATTGTTTGTCATGAACTTGAACTCATAAAAATTTAATTATCTCAATAAATTAGAAAAAATCCTAGATGTGCGCGCAAATGATCATCTTTAATATGCTTTATATCACGTCAAACTCCAATTTGTAGTCTTAAAGTTAGACTTCTACATAATGACTATCATTAACCAGTACTTTAAAATGTAAACGTTAATGTAATGTACAACTACGCATTTCATTAGTTGCGAACAAACCGCCTGTAAAGCACTTTACACCAAGCGTAAATAATGAATTATTTTGTTGTTGAAATCCCACTTTGGAAGCGTATCAATTTTATTTTGGAAAATTCACAATACATTTTTACATAATAAAAAATTATGAATATCAAACAAAACAAACAATACAAACATGTTTATAACCTTGGTGGTTTAAACCGGGAATTTGTTATGTATTGTATTCACCAGCAATGCCATTCCAGGAAAAGCATCATTGGAAAATTCCGCAGTAATTGTGAAAAAAATGCAACTGATAAACTTCATAGCTGAATAGAGTGATTTCTATCACAGAGATCAGAGATAATGGTGTTTAAAAGTACATCATTGCACGAGTTTCGCAACAATGCTATTTAAAAAAAAATCGTATATGCGTCACTAATACATTTTACGTAGCTTACCTGAAAAATGTTATACACAATTTATTATGGTTTTAAATGGCGCTAAAATTTTGTAGTCAATCATACATTAAAGAACAAAACTACTCAACTTAGCTTTGATAATGTTTAGTAGTAGGTATGCAAAACTATTAAAATTTATCAAATTACTTTCAACAACCCATTAATTTCTTTCACAAATCGTTAAAACCCCTCACCACACAAATATTTAACTACTGCTAAATACATATTTCGACAACCAAGCTGTCATAGTCAGTAGCTATTAGTTGTTAAATATTTGTGAGGCGAGGGGTTTTGACGATTTGTGATATTTTCAAACCACAGGCTCCAGCAGTGTTTTATTACTATTACTACTCTATTTCTTGTTTTAGTTAAATTGGGCATTATAAACAAAAATTTTCTGGATGTGTTACTTACAAAAAAATAATAAATAAATAAGGTTGTTTTGCAATGTTATAAAACGTTAGCAAAATATGATGGTGAAATCCATCTTCTCTCAAACATCTTATCCCAACTTAATGACAGCGGATTGCTATTTTGCGTCTCAAATTTTGAACAACACTACAAGAAAAATGTTGTTCAACCGGAAAATTTGAAACATCGGGTAAAGCCAACACTATACTGCATCAAAAAGTGCAAACGGTTGGAAATGACAAAGTAATTGTTTTTAGATTTGTTGATACAAAATATGGAATTGTTGGGTATATTTTCCTACGCTGTTAAATTGTGGTTCTATGATTATGCAGTTTTTGCCATTTTAGATTTTAGTTATTTAAGTTGTGAAAATTGACATTTAGAAATTTAACGTTAGAATGAATTTTTGATAAAAGCATGCAAAAATTCTTAGTCTAAATACCAATGTTTCTCTTTATTTAAGATACGCAGACGACATCATAATGGCAACAAACGCCCAAAACAAACAATTTTTTTCAATCTCTTTGATAATGTACACCCTAGATTAAAATTTACAATTGAAAATGAGGATTCCAATACCTCCTTAAACTTTTTAACCTTATATTATTCAGACAACCAAATGGGTTAATTTTAACAAATTGGTACCGAAAAAGCATAAAAACAAATAGATACTTAAATTTAATTCTAATACAACAATCAAATATAAAATTAGTGTCATAAACAATTTAGTCGACAGAGCAATTCAATTATCCTCTAAACAGTTTCATAATAAAAATTTAAAATTAATTACTAATGTTTTAGTTATACATGATTATCCTATTGATTTTATCAAAAAACATATTATAACTACCGGATAAATAAAATTAAAAACCAAAACATAATTAATCAATCTATAGCATTACAACCAAACTGCTTTGGCAACGATTTTAATATTTCAAACACATCATCACAAAACAAATATGTATCAATTCAATATATCCCTAAACTTGCTGACAATATTGAATATAAACTTAAAAAATATACCAAAACTGCATTTAACAACAATAATACTTTAGGCAAATTGTTTTTTACTAATTTAAAAGATAAAACCGAAACTAGTATGGAATCTCAAGTAGTTTACCAACTTAATTGTAACAACTGTAACTCCACTTATATTGGTCAAACAAAGCAATTATTAAAAAATAGAATTAGACAACATAAATATTCTGTTAAAATTAACAACATATCACCCTCATCCAGTAAAACTGCTGTAACCGATCACGCAATAAAACACCAACATAAACTTTAATACACCTACTATCTTACATAAAGGGAGCAATTTAAAAAACGCCTTTGCCTGGAAATGATTGTAATACAAAACAGCCCTACAACTATTAATTATAAAACAGTATAGACAATCTAAGTTCAATTCACCACAACATTTTCAAATAAATATTTCCTGTAATACATTTCTCATTTTTTTTCATTAAAAACTTTTAAAATTTAAGTTAATACAACCCTGTGTAAATTAATAGCAAGCTATATATTCTCACGCCGACTGCGCAGTATGATAACAAATTAAGGAAACAACCTTGCATGCTTTTATCAAAAATTCATTTACTTTCTGCATTCCATAATGCTCAAACCGAATGTTAAAGTTTATTTAAATTTTCCAAGTACAGTGCTCATCCCTTTAGGGATGCATTTCCCGTCTTTTATTATAATAAGTTAAATTAATCAACATGTTACCATCATTATTATTTAAATTTTAACATGAAAACAAAAATCGAAGCTTAATAATTTAGAAAAAAGTCGTATTTATTTCAACACAATGTCAATTTTCAACTTTATAATATTTTTATGTTAAGTATACAGGTTTTATTTAAAATGAATGTATTCGCTAATCTGTGCTTTTTAACCCTTTCAGAAATGTAAACCCAATTTTTAATATTAATAACAACCGATGAAGCAACCATAAGTTGCAAAACGTCTTGTAATTTTTAAAATATTAAACATGTTACGACTTATTGATTTTTTATTATTCCAATAGTAAAATTCATGCATTATTAATACAACACATATTTACAAATTTTTTGACATGATTTATTTCCATAAACTAAACTATAACTTTAGACTTTAGCTTCTTTGTTTTATAAGGCTTCAGAGTCTAGAGATTGCTTCCACCGTTTTTCAGATCAATGATTTGCAAAAAGGAAATAACCTCCTATTTATTATTTCGATTTAGTTTGTGTTACTTGGGCTGCTACCCATTATCACTAAAAGCTTGTTTGAGAACATTTAACTATCGTAACGTGTTTCGAAATAAATATTGGAAACAAAAGGCTCTCCATTTTATCCAGAATTACACGTATAAGCAACTATAGTATTCACTTAACATGAAATATCTACAAACATGTTGTTACATGTACTATAAAATTATCATTATCTGGAAAAAATATGGAACAGTAGCTATAAATTATAACAAATACAGACACGTACGATATCATAGCGGCCGCGGCATAAAATGTATATTTATAGCTTTCGAAATTAACTTCCTATCAAGAGTCGTTTAGATAAGTACTTGATAAGAAAACTTGGGAAGTTGGATTTGAAACGGTCATAGGAATAAATAAACGAGTACTTCCTGTAACACCAGCAATTTTAGCTTCCGGTTTTCGTACAGCATACGATTAAAAGACAACGCTCTGTGTAAATTTAAGATTTATTTCGAAGATGCATTTGGCAGGTTGCATCTAGTTGTTATTACTCACAAAAGGGTTCCGACAAATCAGTAAAGTACTACTAAATCCGTCGATAACAAAAATGAAGTAAGGGCAAATTACAACAAATTTAAATTTGATAAGAAGTTACTACTTCATATTAACAATTTATATTGAATTGCATGAAAAACACTAACAACAATTTAAATATAAAACTGTATTCGGCAAGAGCAACTCATAAACTACAGATTTCTTATGCTTACAGTTTTAGAAAAAATGGTAGTACATAAAAGCAGACAATAACTAATTTCATTGAATTGTGTGTGGAGAATGGATACATTTGGGATTCTCTTCCTAGTTCATTTTTCTAAATAGTAAATAATTTCTCATTTAAGTAACATAAAATTTTCCAACGACGATCAGTGAAAAGTATTTTCAAAATTGTGCAATTGCACACAAATATGTTTCTTGTACTTCTTTCCATCAATAAATACAAGAATTTAAATATATTTTGTTCAGTTTCCTACTACAATTTATTCTTATTGAGCGAGGTCTCTGCAAATAGTTTGGTCTCAGCATTCTGTCTATCCTAGCATGAATATTATGTTCTTTTCAAAAAATTACTGTCTACAATTTTATTACTTTGTTTAGTATAACTGGCAAAGTATAAAAAAAATACATATAAAAAGTGTCTACCCGAAATTCTGTATCTTACTACTATTATTATTTGAACATCGCAGAAATAATAAACTATTGCAAATCAATATACTGTTTTTATTTTTAAATCTGAAATCCCACTCCGTGTCAATATTAAAATTATAACTCAGAGCAACGAGGGGAAACAACACAACTACATAATTGTGGCTTCTAAATACATACTACTGCTATGCAAGTACTTCATTCGTATGGATCGTAATGAATAGTGAGATCCCCGTTCCGACTAAAAGATGGAAATATTAAGTTATTTTTCTTATTTTACAAACAAATATTTTGGTTGATATTAATATAGAACCTGTAGTTAAAGACTGGCAAATCAATTTTAGATTATATAAATTCTCTTTGCAAAAACTTACATAAAAACTTTGTAACAACATAAACATCAGCACTCTTGTTATCATTTATATAGCTGTGTTTACAGATACAGTTTTCAAGAAAACAACATCAAAACAAGATAACTTTATACATATACCATGTATAATGGGTTGCCTAATATTGGGACATCCCCACTATTAAATAATTATAGAACGCTGTGAAGTCTACTTTAAATTCCTCTGTACAACTGTAAGATACTTACTTTCAAAATGCTCTCGAAATGCTTGGAAACAAATTTTGACAAAATTGTAAAAGTTACAGAGAATCGCAGAAAATTGCGAACAATTGTAAAACGTTTTACCTGACGTCTTTAATTGCGACTAGATTCGCGTGTAGGATAATGATGTAAAATACATGTAATAAAAGACCACTCATGCATTATATAAAGATAAGTCACATCTGGTGCAAAAACTAGAAACAATCGAGCTGTCAAAATAACAAGTCAAGTATGTAAACGCTTTCAGTCATATTCACATCATTTCCGATGTAAAAATGAGACTGAACAAGTAGATTTAATTTTACAAACTAAGTACAGTTTTCGGAGTCCTTTTTAACTAAATCTAAACAGGCACTAAATAACGCTCATTCAATTTTTATTTCCCTCGTCTAAAAGACCAAGGAAGTATTGTAATCGCGAAAAATCACCTTTCGAGATTTCTCCAGATCTTCACGTTTCAGGGTCCCTAGTTGAAGAAAAACAAATTTTCTCAATTCCGTCTGTCCGCCTGTCTGTCTGTTGGCGCTATAACTCAAAAACTATTTGTCGGAGGAAGACAATATTTTGCATACACATTATATATCTACCTGGCATGAAACCGAAATAATTTGAGACAAGATATATGTACACGGTGAGCAAGTTAAAATTTTTTTTAATTTAACTTAGCAATAAATACAAGTAATAATTTGTACATAGAGCAGGCTTTATTCTTACCAAAAATGGGCCCCTATAGATACAGAATAAATGTTGTACGATAAAAAAGGAGCAACAAATTAGTGGTGTACTTAATACAGCGCGACAACACAGGAATTCCAAGGGTCGGTGCTCCGTAGCGCAGGTGCCCGTTGCCTTGCAATATCCCACAAAACATTGGAACTGCATACGCGGTTCGCCTGCCTTCGAATTCGACCACCGGTAACGTTTTTTTATTTGAAATTTTATTTAATATATTTTTACTCCTAACTTAATTTGATTTTTAAAATTATTTAGTGTCACAATGTAGACGAGGGAAGTTCTGAAGATACAATAGAATATTCACACACTTTACAAAAGTTAGTCGTATTTTATGTCGGACCACGCACCTTGAACAATATATTCTATGCAAGGGGTGTTTTGTAGCAACTTTTATCGGAACCGAAAAAACAACAAAAACAATAACAGCAACAACACTAAAAAGATCAACGATAAACTGGTTCTTAGAATGTATAAAAATTCTGGCATAAACTAAATTTGAAACGTCAGAGTTTATGTAGTGTTTCAAATTTGACATTGACTTTTTGAAATTTGTTTTATCTAAAATAAATTTAGACACAATATTTTTGATAATTTTTGTTTTGTTTTTATAATAACGTTATGCTTTAGAAAAATATAGTAATGTCTCAATAGGTATTATTTTTATTTTACCAAATACCCTCTTTCCCCACGAATACTAATATTTATACAAATTAATATAAGGCGGGATGATAATTTTTCTGCTTCGTTTTTCATGTTTCTCATTTCCTGTACATTTATGCCGGGCGCACGTTATTTCTATCCTGGTCGAATTTAAAATACTGGCAAAGAACATGGTAAACAGTATATTTTTTATTGCATATTGCACAAGCCGGTTGTGGATTTCTTGAAAGTAAATAAGCATGAGTAAATTTACAGTGACCTATTGTCAAAGAGTTAATAACTATATTTTGGTGTTCGGTGAGCATTAATAAGGGTGAACTGGTGAATTCTAATATCTTCATTTGATTAATTGTTCCGTATCTATTTTCTCTTTGCTTTCTCTTTTCGACAAAAGCAATTTCTTTAACATTTTTCATAGTTTTTTAATTCGCAAATTGTGTGGTTATAGCTAAAATGTAGCAGGTTTTAACTGCATGTAAAAAATATAAATTGTATTATTATACGCAAAGTAACGCATCATCTCATACATTTTTACGATTCATGAAAAAATACTTCTACTAATATACGAACAATACAAACAGCAACCACAACAAACATCCCTTATACGGTGAACTAAAGCGAAAAATAATACCACCGCGAGAGATGGTATTAAAAATAGATCTGCTAGCGAAATCGGAAGTTCAGATCTTAATTAAACTTTGTCGGAAGTGAGCCTATATATCTATATTTACTCGCGTTTTTGTACATTTCCACAAGAGACATCAATATATCAACGGACACTGAAGCGATAACAAAAATCCCGGCGTGATATTTTGAGCTATTTACATTTTATCGCGGATTCCAATCAACACGAACGTTTAAGTAACAGGCAACAGTGTCCGGACAAAAAGACAATAAATACTGCTTTTTACATTTAAATTTTTTTCTTTGCTAGTTTAATTGCATCATTATTTCGATAAAAACTGTAGCAAAACTGCGTTAAGCTTATAAACAAATACAGATGCAGTTTTTGACCTAACCGTACACTTTATTTTTCTGAGGTCCAATCGAAGGTTCGAAACATGAACTCCTTATTAGTAATACACATCTTTAATTAATTAGGATACTCTACAACTTCAACAGTATAATTGCATAATTCTCTTGTTATGCTGCACTTGATCGGTGTTTCAGCAACAAGAGTATTCCTAAAAAACCTATTAAAAAGGTTGGACGACTTAATATGCATGTTAAATTTTTCTTTCAGAGGAGCAACTTCTTCGTCATCATTTTATGTACTTGTACATAATTGTGATTTCTTGTTACCTACATAATATTGAAACTGCATGTGTGTAAGAAAATTTTATTAGATTATTTTTTATCATTTAAAAAATATTGAAAACAATTTGAAACAAGTTCTTTCTTAAATTCAGCTTTGCATACTAACATCCATATTTGCTCTGAAACTTCTGTAAACTGGAGGACACATATTTTGAGTCAATAGTCCTATGTAACTTAAAACAACAAATATAATACAAGAAATACCATCACTCCATTAACTATCTATTATTTTTCATTTTCCACTTCAGCGAACATACATAACAGCACCTTCTGATTACGGTTGTCTACACCAATGGTTGTTATATTAATATCTCCAAAAGGCATACCCTGAAATGCCATTTTGTCCAAGTCCAGTTTGTAATCTTTAAGTTCGTAGTAACCCTATACGAATTCATATTAAATTAGTTTACAGCGGTCGATTCAACTTCAGAGGTGGCACTTACTTTCGAAATTGGACATTTTTTAGGTTCGATTCCACTCGACTGGGCCATATCGAACCATAACTCACCCAAGAACCTGTTCAAGGCATCGCAGGCATTCTTTTCTTGTACATTTATCACTCGCATATTTCGACCACCGATAATGTAGTCAACTTTCACTTTTGCCTAAAACATTCAAATTATGATTGGTCTACTAAAAAACTGTTATATTTTTGCTCCGACTCTCCATCTCTTCCAGACAAGTTTTCTGCAGTATAAGAAAACTCGAGGAAATTTAGTTGTTTACAAAGGCGCCCCCCAACATAAAATACGTATATATCTAGTAACCACACATCACTTACACCCAAATTGGCATCAGCAGGCATTGGCAACGTGACGTTGCCTCTTATATACTGGGCATTATTGCGCTTAACAAGTTCAGCTTCCAATTTGATGGGATACTTAGTACTGCGATCGCAGTGATCCACTCGTTTAATAACCATTTTTCCTATCACATGGTTCTAAAATGTTTACAAACAAGATATACGTACTTCTCGAGGTTACATACTACACTATATACAACTTACGAACAATATCAGAAATAGAAGAATTCTGGTGAATGTAAAGTAAGCATGTAGTTTCTCCATGCTGTATTTGGTATTAAAGCCATAAAAATAATATATACAGCGTTTTATTTCCAATGGATCGATCACTAAGCCTAAGCGACGACCATAATTAAAGTAAATGACAGGATATGATACGGAACTTTACAATAATTACTGATAAAAAACTTTTTGTTCTACGATCTGATATAAAATATCTTCCATCAAATTTGAAATATATAAATGCAACAACGCTATGTTTCCGAATAATCGCCTTCATTACTAATATATACTGATAGTGCTTTGTGTATGGCACCATCGGAGTACGAGAAAAAATGATCGTATCAAAAATGCGCACGGGAGCATTACTGCTACACAGCGTGTGCAGAAAAAATTAAAATGTACAACCTGAGTGTCACCTTAATGGTAGGAGATAGAGATTCGGCTAAATCAGAGAATATTCACAGCAGTAATTATTAGTTGAAACAAGATTATTTTCACGTTATTGACACAGTTTATAATGAGAAATTTGAGTCTGATTCTAGATCATCACTTTCTTTGTTAACTGTTAACATGGTGGTACTAATTTTCTTATTTTAAATGCGCAAAAGACGCAGAGAAGATAGTTTTGGATTAATATAATGTGTTATAGACTTATCTTATAGATACAATTTTCTGATAGTACGAAATTCCTGTTTAATCAAAAGACAAACGAACGTTGACGCAAGATGTAAAAAGAATGGAATTTCTTGTGGTAAATTATTGGTCATTCCTCTACACTTACACGCACGTTAAAATTTTAATGAATGTCGGTGTCCAGAGTTCCTTGCAAGAGGTGGATAACCAGTTGTCCTTTCATACACAGTGTATCTATTAAAAAGTTAATTACTTATTAACTGTGCAAGTTCTAATATTTAATTTAACGTTGAAACGGGACATCTGCATCCCTCACCGGGTACAGATACAACCTGTATTTTGTATATGTATTTTCTTATGTGTTTTATTTAGTATTGTATTTTGGAATTATAAATGTTGTGTAACACAGTCCTGGATAATGAAAGTATTATAAATTCAAATATGTTGCGCCGCGATAAATGCAACGTTCAGACATGCAGCGGGGTGAGGGGAATCTTAACACACCAGCAGATTTCACGATCAAGCGTGCTTGTGCGATAGCCGACGGCTACGTGAATTTGACCATACGAAAATCGAGATAAACACAAGTGGCTTCAATAGTCTTGCAGTGAGTAAATTGCTGCATATTCGTTCTTGTGGGGTTCACAAGGCAATGTTTGCTGGAGCAGGTCTCCTTCACCTTTAATTTCAAGTGAAGGCATTATTCAACGTATACACGTAAGTACACCAATGGTACCATATTTAATGAGTACATTTAAAGCGGATATAGGAAGACGCCAATTTACTCTGTATACAAAGAGGCATTTAGGACTTTCGAGCACGCCTTGATGCTAGATAACATGGTGTAAGCAGCAATCGAAGTTTCACTGAGCAGTACAACGGGGATTTCCAGTACCACGCTATCCAGTAATCAAGGTGACGCAATGGAAGACGTGCTGTTTTCAAGGGTAAGAAACCGAGTTCCCGGTAAAATGTTTACGGGTTAGCCTGATACGGTTGCGTTCCAACTGTGAGCTTAAACAAACGCGAAGAAATGTTTTATCATTAAACACAACTGTACTCAAAACAATATCGGCTTCAGGTAATTTTGACATTTCGTTTTTGCTAAGACATTTATTTTATTTGCGTTTTAAAGACAATTATTTTAATCCCATTTTTTATTAAACTTTATATACAGTCTGTTCTATAAAAAAGGCCCCGCCTTCTAGCTACTTTATTATTTATTTTAGACCCAATAAACCTTATATCAAATCAAATGGCACATAAAAACCTACATTTTAACACTATCAAAAATTTTTTATCTTCAATTGTTTCAGAGTGGTGACGTCACGTGCAATTTTTTTAAATAACACTATATTTTTGGACATTTTCTGGTAGAGGTTTTTTTTTCTCTTTTCAACAATATAAATATTTCATGCACTTGCATAAAAAAAATTTCGTGAAAAATTACAAAACTTTTTCACAGTGGGAGGCCATGATACAAAACTGTAAACAAAAGTGTAACTCAGATAAACAAAACAAATAGTAGCCAAACGCTTTAACTGTCAGATTTCAGAATAATCTAAAGTGTTTATTGTTTTGTTTTTCTGAGTTACACTTTTGTTTATAGTTTTGTGTGGTGGCCTCCCACCGATAAAAAAAGTGTTTTAATTTTTCTCGAAAATTTTCTTATGTAAGGGCATAAAATATTTATATTGTTGAAAAGAGAAAAAAAACCTCTACTAGAAAATGTCAAAAAATATATACAGTGTCATTTAAAAAAATTGCACGTGACATCACCACTCTGAAACAATTGAAGATAAAAAAAATTTGATAGTGTTAAAATGTAGGTTTTTATGTGCCATATGATTTGATATAAGGTTTATTGGGTCTAAAATAAATAATAAAGTAGCTAGAAGGCGGGGCCTTTTTTATAGAACAGACGGTATGTGTTACGAGAAGAGTTGGCTATCTTGAACATATATTTTACTAGGAATTAATTCTAGTTTGTTACTTGATTTTCTTTGATTTGATTTACGAGTTTTCGTTGTTTCTTCTACGTTTTTATATGTTAACAGATGAAGTAAACAAATTGGATTTTCTTGTGCATTATTAAAAATCAAGTTTCAGTCGACAACACTACAAAGGGATACTACATTCCTATTTTGGTATAGTGATCATTCATAAGCCACTAACTGAGATATTAAGAGAGTTTCATGTTCGCTCAGCTAGCTAATCGGACATAAAGGGCAAGAAATCATTTAAATATTAAGGAAGCCTACTAGACGTCTTATTCAAATTTAACATAGCCACGGAGGGCTGAACAAACGCCGCATTTCAAAGTATAATAATTTAATTTGTTTTGTAAGTAAACTAATATATTCTCAGTCAAAAATAAATAGTGTCTGTTAGGAGATGCATCTTTATAATAATTTATATTTAAGAAATGGTAATAATTAAGAAAATTGTTTGAAAAAATTAGTAGTTTCTATCACAATTACATGGTGTAGATAATACTACCTAAGCATAGTAATAACGTAGATCCAAAATATGCTAACTTAGATCTTTATATTGCACGAATAACTGAAAAAAAAACATATTATATAGAATAACGCCACCACTTTTTACTCATCTCTGATACATTCTGTATATTTCTTGTTTAGAAACACTTATATTTAGTGCACATAACTGAAATAGTTATTTATGTATCTAGGCCGAAAAACTGGCTTTTTATGGACGATGCCTGAAATTGCTGGCCGAGGCGATAGCCGAGGCAAGCAATCAGGCAAGGCCATAAAAAGCAGTTCTCGTCCGAGGTGCATATTAAATTTTTCCGTCGACCGTCATAATTTGAAAAAAATTAAAGTGGAGTCCGAATTATAAGAGTTGTTGAGGACGAAAAACGTTTGCGGACAAAAAGCGTTTGCGGACGAAAAGTGTTTACGGACGAAAAGCGTTTGCGGCTGTAAAGTGCGGCCGTAAAGTGTTTGCGGACGAAAAGCATTTGCGGACGAAAAGCGTTTGCGGACGAAAACTTAATGGTGTCAAAAAAAGTGACAGTTTTCGTACGTAAATGCGTCCGTAAAATCACATTTTATAAGTTGGACGACGGAAAACAAAATTTTCGATATTGTTAGTGCTTAAAGATCCGTACCACAACATCTATATGTATGTAATTCAATGCGATACCATATATTTTTAATAATTATTTGTATTTGTCTTTATTGTGCGGAATAAGAAATTAAATTAGCCAATAACTACTACTTAATTATATAGGCTATAAATCAATTATTGGTTTCCGTAATGGCTTATATTCTGAATCGTATTACATACAATAACTTTAGTAGCAGCTATAAAAATGTAATATGTTTCAACGTATTTCAAATACCCACATCGATTCCTAGTAAAACAGACTGCCAGGTTAAGTTGTTTACTTGTTTATTGCTTAAACGTTTTGCTCAGATTTTGTAGCTTCTTTTTACTATGTTGCATCCGACGTTTGAAATTCGTTGTTATAGTCCTCAAAAACTGGAAAACTGAAGTAAAGTTCGATAATTGGTTTGTCGTGTAAACAAACTACTTAAATACTGTGTGTCTTCTTGATTATTTAGTTATTATTATACACATACATTGAAATGGGATTCTTGGCAAATTCAATAACTTCTCATAACATTCAAAAAATCTCTCTGAAAATCTTGAAATAAAACATCTAAACATAAAATACATACCGAGTGGAAAACTTGGGGAGTGCACGCTACTAATTTTGTAAGTATACCTTTGACTGTAACATTTGTAAAACGCTATACTTAAATTGACATAGTCAAATGCATACTAATATTATATAAGGTGATCAACAAAACTTCATATCTAGAGTTCTGTGGCTCCATATAAACAGTTTAAATAAGAGTATTATTATCAAGTATTACGTTTAACGAACAGATTCAATAAAAGCCCCTCCCATAAAGGAGAGCTAAATTTAAATAGAATACTGCTATTGGTAAGCCGGTTTTACTCAGCTCAATTTTGTTTGAAATTATACTGTTTCTGAATTATCTCGTGTAATTGTAACGTATTAAACAGGTTTCTGCCATCTAGGCCCCTCCAAGTAATTTAATTTCTGTAGAATGTACAAGGTTGAAAAACGGGCCAAATCAAATACAGAACATGTGACGTATTTATATGGAAAATTACTCCTAGCGTCCTTCGAAGTAATCTCTATCGGCTTC
The DNA here is from genome assembly GCA_940337035.1 of Agriotes lineatus. Lineage (NCBI taxonomy): Eukaryota > Metazoa > Arthropoda > Insecta > Coleoptera > Elateridae > Agriotes > Agriotes lineatus. Next base: position 196,982,376 of record OW679194.1, on the reverse strand, counting down.
TACGCACCGTTGATATCGCAGATATACGTTCCGGAAAGCCTGTTTAAACTTGCTGGAATGAAGTGCGTTCAGTTCGGCGGTAACATTCCGTTGAATGTCTACCACGTCGTCAAATTGCCTTCCATGTAGGGTTAGTTTAAGCTAAGAAAACCACATGAAAAAGACCGCTAGTGCACAATGCACAGGAGTATTATCGTGTAGAAGATACCACTTGTTGGAGGTTGCCAAATACGGCGGCACACAACGAATGCGCTTCAGTAAACGCTTCATGACACCCTTGTAGTACAGGATAGTGACGGTGACACCAGGTGGCACAAATTCCTTATCAGTGATGCGTTGACTATTGAAGAGAGTGATCAGCATGGCCTTCATCTTCGATTTTTGAAGGAAAAATTTATTTAGTCTGAGAGACGTATTCTATCGCCATTTTATGCTTTGTCTATTGCTTCTTGGATCGTACTAAAAGCACCATGACTCGTCACCAATAACAATTAAATCCAGGAAATTTTAGTCACTGTCGGCTGTTGCAAGAGCTGTCCAATCGATGCGCTTCTTGCTCAGGGGCCAAATTGAAAGGGACAACTTGGAACAAACTTTACTTTCTCAAAACCTTTATCCAAAATCGTCCTAATGATTTCACGGCTTATTCCCAGTTAACGCTCCATCATTTTCAATGTCAACCGTCGGTCAGCGGCCACAATTTGTCGGAATTTCTTGATCATTTCGAGGCTTCTAGCTGTGATCGGACGACCAGGCTTCCAATAATTGGAAACGTATTCCCAACCTTCACGAAATCAGGAAAACTACTCGAAAACACGAGTACGAGACAAGGCCTCTTCGCCGTACATAGTTTTTAATATTTTGAATGTTCCATGGCTGTTTCCCCAGTTTGAAGCAAAACTTGATCTTCGCTCTCTGCTCCATGTCTGCCTTGTGTTACATGTGATAGCTATACTATAGTATGAGCAAAAAGTAACTGCATCAAAGATACCTTTGGAATTTTGAAGTAATGTGTATTATAACACCAGAAAATTATATTTAATTCTTGTTGATTCTTGTCAATGACGTTATTGACGTTTAAATTTAAAAATGTAGTCTTGTAAGGAAACTTACTGAATTTAATAAACAGAAAATTAAAATTATAACGGAGAACATTTAGAACAAAATTAATAAAATAGAATTAGCATAACGCTTGGGTTAATGGAGACACTACTTGTTAGACGTACATAACCTCACTTCAGTCTGTAAACAAGTTAGGAAATGTTACAAAATTTTACAGTTTATACACATTTACAAGAAGTGCTGAAAATGCCTTCCTTCTTCTTGAAAGCATAGCCTTACACGTCTTTACATATTTTCGAAGACACTTTGCAATAGTTCTGGTGCTATGGCATTACATGCCTCGGTGATTTGTTTCTTTTAGCTCTAAAATCGTATGAACAGGTGTTTTAAATACTGAATTTTTTAGTGTTAATAAAAAGTAATCCAAAATGGTGAGATTACAAGACCTGGGTGACGAAAGATCTTTTGAAATTATTCGATCATCAAAGAACTGCTGTAGATATTCCATCGTGGTTCCAGTTACATGAGGTGTTGCCTTATCTTGTTGGAAGTAGCCTCGTTGAATTTCATCGTCATGGAGCTGATTCACAAATTCTTCAAGACTGTAATTTTTATATCTTTCGGCATTTATTGTATCTTCAAAGAATATTGGTCCGATAACAATTGTCCGGAGAGAGCACGCTACCCAAATCCCTATTTTAAGGCAATGCAAAGAAGCTTCACGAAAGAAATGTGGATTATCAACGCTCCATAAGTGCATTACTTATGAATTAAAGTAAAACCACGACTCATCAGAAAAAAAAGTTAAATCCAAAACATCATTATTTAAATGTTGCAAAAACTAATTACAGTATAAAATTCTCTTATTGTAATCTGGAGGTAAGGGCTCTTGATACATTTGTAGTCTGTACGGATGCATATTTAAATCTTTTTTTAAAATTGTACGGCAAATACCACAACTCAAATTCACTCCTTGAGCAAGCCTTCGGATTGATGTGGAGGTTCGTTTTGCATTCGATTTTGGACATCTGCAATTTTTTCCGCAGTTCTCAAATGTGGTCTACCAGTTCTTGATCTGTCTGCTACACTACCAGTTTCCCTGAAAGCAGCTACAGTACGTCCTAGTTGATAAAAAAAGTCCGTTGCTAATACAACGTTAGAAAATCTTTCTCTAAATTCATTTAAACAAGCCTGTGCTGAGTACTGCCAATTACCATTGTCCATTTCGAAAATATGCTTCTATTATAAATATTTTATATTCAAGGGTAATACCACAAGTAGTGGATATATTTTTGACAAATATTTTGCCGTTTCCATGTAAATTATTGCGTTTAAATTTCACGAAACAAAATCATATCAAAAATGTCACGAGCCGAAGGCGAGTGACATTTAAATGTGATTTTGTTGAGTGAAATTTGCAATAATTTCTATGGAAATGGCAAAATATTTAAAAAATATATATTCACTTCGAGTGGTATTTGGGAAGACTATTTAACGATATTAATACATAACAATCAACTTTATTGAAAAATAATCCAACAATTAATATTCATCCTCAGTTAAATTCAGCGGAATACTTCCAAACAACAACATTTTTAAATTTTTAATGCAAGCCAATCTTTGTTCACACAGTTTGTTGGTGTTTAGTTTTACGTAACCTAGCGATAACGCTAAGGACAGAACATAGTTGCTAAGCGATATTTCGCAACAAGGCTATTTAGTTTTTGAGTACGTACATTGTTTTGTGAATATTTTGCATGGTGCCCAATATTCAGTGATATACTGCTGTTATTGGTTGAAAAAAGCAAATGTCTGCAATATGATTGGCTTATATGGTATAGTGTTGAATAGTCTGGTAAATTTTTTTAAAATAAATTATTCAGAAATTATTGACAAACAAAATATTACATAATAACAAATGTCAAATGACAGCTCCATATTTTCTGGTGTTATAATACACATTACTTCAAAATTTCAAAGGTATCTTTGATGGAGTTACGTTTTGCTCATACTATAGATTGTTAACGCGCATACGCAGCCTACCACACAAGCTCTAGAAGGGCGCCACTTTAGTTATGTGTAGACGAGGGTTCCAGCTAGAATTTTCATATGATTTGGTAATATGCAGTTTTTCATAGCGCCCGTTGTAGTGTCAGTCCCGTTTCATGTTTATTCCACCCTGTATTACACCAAAGTTTTTTAATCGGTTGTTATTCACAACTGCATTTTCGAAAATCCTGGTTCAATTTTAACTGATTCCAGATTCCAACAGATTTACTGCTGCATATAAACTTGCAAACTTGCACCTCTGAACAGGGTATGTTGCTACGCGTTTTAGTAATATTATTAGTTTATTGTCATTTAAAAAAATATACGAGGTGTGATTAGTGATGTGGGTCGGGTAAATACCCAGCGGGTAGGGTGTTTATAAATGGGTATTTATCTGGGTATTTACCCCTGCCTCGGGTAAATACCTAAAAACTGGGTATTTATCAAATTTGTAATATTTAGAAAGCTAAACTAACTTTTACTCACATAATAATGTCATCTTATTAAATAAACTACATATAAATGCACTGGAATTCACCCAGGTAAATTAATCGTTTATCGAGAAAAACATTGGTTGCTGTAGTTTATGGAAATAAACAGAGATGCAATAAATTGCGTCTGTCAGAATTTACAAAAAAAAATTGCGATTGCTCTGACTCCGAAGAGTGGGATGATTTATATTGTTCGTACATTATTTTCCGACTTTATAATAAACATACTTATTATATACTTATTAAGAAACAATCTTAATAAGGCAAAGAAAATCACAACAACGTTGTATACCGGTGGAACAATAATTATGTATAACAGCAATGAGATAGCATAAACAAAAGTAAATAATACATGAGTAAGAAAGAGATAACCGTATAAAAAAGTTATTTTAACAAGCATATTTAGTTGACATATGCCATAATTAAAATGAGCGTCAAGTCTACTCAAATATTTCTATGTTCATTCGGTTTTTTATTCATGCTATCATATTGCTGTTATATACAGGTTGCCTAAAATTGTACCGAACATAGCAATACTGTGAGTTTGAAAAGGATCAAATACTATGTGCCATAAGAGTAACCAAAATAGAAATTGGAATAATTACTTTGGTAGCTAGGCAACAAGTAGGCACAATAGCTACTTGTTGCCTAGCTACCAAGTAATTATGACATTTTCTATTTCGGTTACTCTTGTGGAAAATAGTATTTGATTCTTTTCCAATTCATGGAATTACCATGTTCCATACAACTTTAGGCAACCTGTATAGTTTAGTTATGTCCCCATCGGTATTTTGGGCAGTAAATGTCCTCATTGCAGCTATTTTATTCTACATTTTTATAAAATTCGAATAGACCACCTTCACTTACCAATCAATTATACTGGTTAAATTAGCTTTATAATGTTTGTAAATCAGGCTATAAATACCCGTTTAAATACTCATTTTGGGTATTTACCCCTAAAAATAAATACCCGGGTATTTTACATCACTAGGTGTGATCAAATAATACGAATAGGTCCAATTCTGACACACCGCTTCTGAAAACGGTTCTGGACATGATCTTTCTCAAGTGCTTTTAATTGCCATGTCGCGGCCTCTTCAATCTTCTTTCTCGAAAGGAATCGTGTTCCTTTCAGTCATTTTGATTTATGTTTTTGACAAGTTTTTATCCAACATAAACTGTCAGAACAGAAATAGTTGTCATCTAAAACAACAAAAGCAAACACCAATCCATTTTCTTTCATAACAATTTTATTTTAGAACAATTTTATACCAAATCTGATAAAACTTTAAATTTGACAGAAAAATGCGCAAAGGCTTGTGGCTTTCTACTTTTGGTTTTCCACTTCAGCGTTCATGCAGACCAAAAGTTTCTGGTTGCGATTATCAATTGCTCTTGTCTGTACATGGATGTCTCCATAGGGCACGTTTTGAAGCGCTGATTTGTCCAAACCAATATTATAATTTTTCAGCTGGTACCTGCCCTAAAATATTTATTAACTTTACAGAATTTGGAAAAGCACAGGACTTACTTTAGGAATTGGGCATTTCTTGGGCTCAACTCCAACAGACCGTGCCATTTCAAACCAAATCTCTCCTAAATATTGGTTTAAAGCATTGCAAACGTCCTTTTCTTTGGCGTTGATGACCCGCATTTTTCGGCCACCCACAATGTAGTGAACTTCAAGTATAACCTACAATTTGAAAAAAAATTTTTTCGAAGTATAAACGCAAGAGAATTTATGCACATCGGGCGCTTAATAAAATTAAAATTCACTTACTCCCATGTTCGTATCCACCGGCATCGGCAATGTTACATTTCCATTCGCATATTGAGTGCCGTTGCGATTAACAATTTCGCACTCGATTTTGATTTCATAATTAACACGTCGATCGCAATATTCCACCCGTTTCACGACTAGCTTTCCGCAAGTCAAATTCTAAAATTTACAATTTAATAAAAATATATTCTAATAGCATGCGGCTTACACAAAATATTGTCAACAGTAAAATGAGAGTTAAATATGTCTTGAGCATTTTCAGGACTTCAGTTACCAATACCGAACTGGATTCAGCTCGAGCTTTTCAACAAATAACCAGCTGTAACATAGTTAATAAAAGCAACGTCATACAATACATTAATGATAATAATGGATAGCTCAACTCACCAATTAATACAGCCACAATACTGTCCACCTTGTCTTTTATCATAATTTTGAATCAAATAATAACAGGGTAGCAATTTTGAATCATAGCTATAGAAATAACCAACACAATGTTCAGACTTCAATTCAGTTGAATCGTAGGTATATAAGTACATACAATTTTCTTATTTCTACGTGGAAACTGACACTGGAGCGAAAGAATGTTCGATTCGATGTTTCTTATTTCTGCAAATAAAATCCGTATAAAACAACGCATAAAATAAATGATAACATTCACAATTATAAAATTGTTGTAAAAACACAGTGGCGAAAGTAGGGTGTCTTCAGAAATACTTCGCCGCGGTTACCGTTATATAATAGTTATTTATACAACGAGTAGCTAAAGTGCCACTTTTTTGCACGCGTGAGAAAGTTTAAAGAATGAGTCGCAGGCGAATTCTTTAAATCTCACAAGTGCAAAAAGAAGCTTTAGCTACGAGTTGTATACATAATTTTTCGACTACCACATATTTATGCTAAAAAAGTTACAAAACCTCAACATCATTTCAAATTGAAAACTCATTAAAAATCATGTTAGATACAATACGCTTCAATGTTTTAAATTGAACGCTAAAGAACAAGTTAGGCATACTTTGGTTTCCAAGGTATTATTAGTTTTAGTAAACAAAATCAGATGTTTGTGTCGCCATTATTTTTTGCTTTTTCCACGAAAGTAACGTTTTGGTGCATTGTATTTTTAAACATGAGCGACGAAAGTGATGTCCCTGATGATATTCAAAAAGCAGCGGACGCTGCTACTCTTCAGCTTCTACCTGAAAAATCAAGAAAACTTTACGAAAATGAATACGAACTTTTCAGGGCGTGGTGCAACGAGAAGGAGGTTCGGAAAGTATCAGAAACTGCTATTTTGGCCTATTTGGGTGAAAAATCCAAAGTACCTATTAAAATCGTCGACTCTTTGGTCCAAATACTCTATGTTAAAGTCGACATTGGTAGCAAAGGAAAACGTTAATATTGGAAGATTTCCTAAGGTACCTAACAATAATAAAATAACAATAAGGCTTATTTAATTATGATTTTATAGGTAACGGCTTTTTAAAACGACGAAGTGAGGGGTACAAACCCAAAAAGGCGAAGGTTTTTACGAGGGAAGAAGTAACCACCTTTTTAGTAGAATCACCTGATGAAAATTGTTACTAATGAAAGTAGTGTTAATTATGGGATTGTCAGGTGCATGCCGACGTGATGAACTGACCAAGATGAAAATCGACGACATAGAAGACAAGGATTCTTACTTAATCGTGAAAATTCCAGATTCGAAAACCAAAATTCAAAAACATTTACGGTACCTTCCATTACGGAAAATATATTTAATCCTGCTGAAATTTGCAGAAAATACATGGCACTACGCCCAAAACACGTGGAACATCGGAGATTGTTTTTGCAGTACAGATATGGAAAATGTACGGTTCAAGTTGTTGGAATTAATCAGTTTGCTAAAATGCCCAGCCTTATCGCCTCGTATTTAAAACTGCCAAATCCAGAGTGTTATACAGGCCATAGTTTTAGAAGGTCGTCAGCTTCTTTGTTAGTTGGTGCGGGGGCTGATATTTTAAGGTTGAAACGTCTCGGAGGATGGCGGTCTTCAACAGTCGCAGAGGGATACGCAGAAGAATGCATCGAGGAAAAAGTAAATTCTGCAAGTCAAATTCGTTTAAACAAAAAAACAGAATTGAAGCAGGGTGAAGATAAGTACATTTCAAATGTAGTTGATTACAGTGCTTCGTCCTCTGTACCATCGACTTCCGGTGGTATTGTTATTAGCAATATTAGCAATAGTACTATAACCATAATTTGAATAAAGAATAAAATGTAATATTTGAATTTAATAAACTGTTTTGACAGAAGCGTGCAAAAAAGTGACAGAGGAGTTCAAAAAATTTTTTATTGCATAGTATGCAAAAACAACATGCTTTTGACGTATGGAAAGTGTCAAATAATAGCCTCCTTTAGGAAATGGTAGTCGAAAAATATTATTTTCCGTTGATCATTTATTTCTGGGTTTCGTTAATGCATACAAAATCATTCACTAATAGCCCTTATTAATGCAAGATTTATTTATTTTCCAATTCCACTCCTATTAATGGATAATTTTCTATTAATAAACGATTTAGTATAGGAAATCAAAGCTACCATGAATGTCAAAACTTTTAAGTGTCAAATTTTTGTCATGCAATAAAATTTTCTCCAATTTAATATGAACGATCAACGAAAAAATATTGCAACTAAATCGAGTGTTAACCGGCGGTTAATAATCTCAACAATTAACGTGTGAGCGCTAGGGAACACCTTAAAATGTCTCGATTATCATTAATCGCTCTCATTAACACACTTGTTTGTTAAATAACTATTATCTACTCCAGTGGGATAAGTAACGCATTACGTCACTCATTTGACATTATTTCAGTTAGGTAATGAAGCCATTACACAACTCAGTTGCGTAATGAAACCATTACATAACTGAGTGGTGTAATGGCTTCATTACCTAACTGAAATAATGTCAAATGAATGACATAATGACATTTGCCTACTAAAATATTTTTGAAAATGACAGATCTGACATTTCTCTTAATGCACTTTTCTCAATTTTAGGCAGTCGTAGATAAAATTTTGTACAATACATGTGTGATAATGCATCATTAATATACTTGTGTGCTTACATAACTCGTGCTACGCACTCGTTTGTAACTTACACACACGTATATTAATGATGCTGTTATCTCACTTGTATAGTAAATAACTATTAAACTTCGTTTGGAAAGGTCTTGTTATGGCGGTTCATGTTTTCCATGTAGTGATCTATAATTGGTATACGTGGTTGTAATCTGCATGATGGCATGATGAGAACTAAAGAGTAATCATAATTAACCTACGCATACGTAAAATAGATATTTAGCAGCCTCGGTTGGTGTTGCACTCACTTAAATTTCCCTTAATTTTTTAAGCAGCAAGCTATCGAACTTTAAAGGTAAATGCCAATGTTCCCTTTGAATTAGGATGCAATAAAAACTATTGTTATCCACTGCTTTTACATCATATAGTTACGCATAATATTAGCATTACTTAATAAGGAATCCAGACAGATGCTTGACAAATCTACGCACAGCGAATGCAATATTTCATACTCGTATTTAGAACGGATGCTTTTTAGGAATGGATAAGACTACGTACAAATTGAATTATATGATGAAAAAACAAGATAACGTTGAAAACAACAAAATACGAGGTTTTTCCAGTTAGTATACGACCCATAACAATATCTACCCAACTGATTACGC
>OW679194.1:196807717-196973172 GCA_940337035.1 Agriotes lineatus | reverse complement strand
TGAAACTGTAATGTGAATGAATGACATTCCTGCAATTATAATTTCTCTTGGACAATTTAATTCTGAATCAGATACTGAATCAAAATTAGATTTATCTGAGGAAATGCAAGTTGATGTATTTGACTGAATAAGGTTCTGTATATCATTCGGCATATTGAGCGTAAATATAGCCGTTTTCTCTTTGTACTCTTGAATGTTCTTAGCGATATTTACTTGTGTTACCTGTATAAGTTTATATTTCTTTATCGTGTGTGCCATTCTTAGTTCATCTAATCATCAAAGATGTTAATTATAACGTATAATTTTTGTAATAACATTTTGCAGTTAATTTGTTTCTTCCAAACGTCATTTATATTTTTTATATCATTTTTGTTTCGCTAAAAAATAAATTTTGTATCTGTATTTTAATTTGTGTTTGTTGCGTGACTTCTTAGAGTTTTGCAACACATATCTGTGAGGTTCTTACATCGTTATAATTATTTTGTCAATTATTATAAATTTAGTAATTTTTCTAAACAGACGCAAAACCTGAATCTTCCATACACTGTTAAAATAAAATCAAACCACAGTCTACTCTTTTTCTATAATAAAAAATTAGACCATATATTATTAAAGAAAGTTTACTGAGTAGAAAAAATAGCAGAATTAGTAATTTACATTACAAGTCCGGCACTAAGTCAAAGTTAAGGACAAGGCGACGAAGCAGTCGAGTCCTGAATAGCATAATGAGAACTATAAGAGGCTTACACGATGTATCATGTAATGTATTTTATTTCATACTGTAAACAATTTGATATTTTATTTTTACATATCATACTTTTTCAATAACTCAACATGTGACATTATTGAGTGTATTTTGTAGTAAATCACAGTACCAGTTGTTCTATAGCAACTGTGTTTGTTTATTATTTTTCATGTCAATATGTTAAAAATAAACGCGATGGACATAAATGCTTCTTCTACGTTTTGTGATGAAATTTCTTCAAAAGCAACTGGAAAATTAATTCCTACAAAGTAAACATGATGATACGAAAAAAGGTACGAACAATTTTGTGAGTGGCAAAAAGCACATCAATAACAGGAAGTGCAAGAAGATGTTATGTTAGCATATTTTTTGAATACAGTAAGTTTCGTAGTGCAAAAACTTTCTTTTTACGGAATGGTGTTCTGTAAATTACTAATTTTTAGTCGAAAAGAGTTAGCTGTTCATCACTATAAGCCAAATACTCCATAGTAAAATCAATTCTGGTTGTCCATGACAATATAAATACCTATAGCCAAATTTAATAAGTTGGCGGCAATTCTGAAGAAATCGATTTTTTATCAAAAGTACATTTAAACTGATCGTAGTTTATTGCAATGATAGGAATTGCTGGGGGTTGTCGTCGAGAGGAGCTATACGCGATGAGTATCGACGACGTAGAAGATACCGGATCTCAATTAGCAATTACGATACCACAGTCAAAAACAAACGTCAGAAGAGTGTTTTCTGTATAAATGAGGCGAACGGAATCAATTTTTTACAGACCCGGCATTTTTGCAACACCCTATATAATAATGTCTTGAAATACAGTGAAGTGTCAATAAATATAATTACAGACTTCGGATAGGTGAGTTATTGTTCTGCCCATAGCACAACTTTCCTATTTTGTGATATGGCAACGCTCTATTAATTATATCGTATTACTGAAGTTTGATAACTAAGAACTATGCGCATTTCTCCTTGAAATTACATTCCATACTTTAGTAATATTTTCGGTTGTCGATACTTCATCCTCATCATCGATAGCTCATTCCATCCATTGTCTAATCTAAGCCACCTCTAGTGTTTTCTATTGGTCTCTGTATTTTGTCTTTTGTAGCGAATCATAATCAGCTATTCTTTTTATATCCTCCGTCTATCTTGTCTATGGTCTGCCTCTGCTCCTCTACTTTCCCGTAGTCACTATACCAGTACTCGACGAGTCCATATGTTTTCTCTTGTTCTTCCACAGTGTCCCCTAGATACTATTACGGTTTTTAATATTGATGTTTATTCGAACGAGGAGTTGGCGGACATCCATTGGATGAACAGCTTAACAAACTGTAATACATAGAGCTTAATGATGTGCTCTGTCCAAATAGGCGATTGCCAAGTAAAAACTTTTTGAAAACCTCTTTTAAGCTGCCAAACTCAAATTGCAGTAAACAAGGAAGCACTAGAATTGTCGAATTAGAAGAACGTGTATTGGAATACTTTGAAGAAAATCCAGCCGGCAGTACAAAACGAATTGCTTTAGAAGAGAATATAAACAATACAGTTTGTCCCAGGGATCTTTTTCCTGAAGTCATGTGCATATAAAGCAAATGAGAAAATGATCTAAATAGTTCTCTCCCACTAACAAGAGGAAACAAACGCAAACACAATTTTACGTCATTTCCGTGATTGCTTCATACGCGGGTGACGTCATGGAGAAGATCCTGGGACGAACTGTATATGTGTATGGAGAATTTTAAGGACGTACCAACTCGATCCTTATCATTTGGAACATGTGCAGGAATTCACTGAAGCTGACGCTCAGTCTCAAAAAAACTTGTAAAATTGTAAAATAATATCAGTAACAGTTTTTGATAAAATTTGTGTTTTATGGTCATTATTATAAATTACTAACGAGATTCAACACTACTGCTACATATGCAAAAATTTCCTTAGGACAAATAAGAAATGCGATTTTACAATTTAAACCTAGACTGAGAAGTACAAAATGGAGGTCCAATACAATAGTTTTAAGAAACTTGTTTAGGTAGGTATATTAATAAAACTTAATCAAAAATAATATTTTAACGCCTAACATTAAGTTGTTGTTGTTCAGTTGTTCTGTATAATGAAATTTGGAAATTCCAGTGTATTATTTGTGGTATTTCTGTAGTACGCATATCATCGCCTATTAAAAAGTTGTGTGCTTTCAAACACAGAGCGTTTTTTGTGCACCCTTTTCTGGTTTTACACTCTATTCATAATGATTTTGCAGTGGAAAAGAACACATTCTAAGGACATTTTTCAGTCACGAATATGTGAGAAGAGATTTTATCTCAGATTTTCGACTTCCCGATCTCGACGAGAAATCGGTTTCTCCTCTTTGAGGAGGTGGTAGGAATTAAGACCCCACGGTTGCCAAATGCGGATTGGGGAAGCGCTGTGGGCGCTACGCTTGATTTTTGCGACCATTGGAGTTCATATTCTGAAGCCTCTGAACCACCTCCGCTGCTTTTCCTTTCTCAAATACAATGCCATAATTTTCACCACGAGGATGCCGAGACGTTAATACGAGGATTGTTCGACAGAAATACATTTGGATTTCATAGGCCCGACTTGATTATCACGGCAATTGCATGTGCTGTTGAAATTGTTTATTGATGTATTAGTGAGGTGTCTGCCAAATTTCTTTGTGGTTACTCCTTTGTATGCATTTTTATGGAGCTCCCAAATGGCGTTTACTATGGAAAATCCGTCCAAATATAATATTCAATGTTTAGCCGCCAAAGGACGTCAACCACTAGAAATTAATGAGAGAATGAAAGCTGCTGATGGTGAATTGGTCACTATAGTTATTCTCACACTACAGTGGTTTATTAAGGCAGAAAGTTTCAACGCGGAAGATTTGGTTCATCCAGAACACGTTCATGTTGCAACTTCAGCAAGAACATGTGGCTTACGGAAACTGCTGCACTCTTATTACCACGAAGTTCAGGTTTTTGGTCCATTAAAGCAGTCGCTAAAGGGACAGCAACTCACTGAAGTGCAGATTTCTGTTAGAGAATGATTTCATTAATAGCTGCAAAAATTTTACCGGCAGGAAATCTACAGTGAATTTATTTTAATGGTTAACATAGCACTTGCATTTCTATGCCAGCATTTAATCATACAGGTCACTTCCATAGTTACCAATAAAATCAATAGATTAGAGCATTTATTTTACGAGTTAACATACGAATTTGAATTAGGGACTTGCTAATAAGAAACTTTAATTGTTACCGGAATGTAGGTATGCAACTAAAAAGTAGATACCTAGGTACCACTTGTGTGTTGTATCTTTGCTTCAGCGGTATACATTAGGATAACTTTTAATTGTGTTTTTGACAAGTAATAATTCCTATGTTAACTCTTAAAATACAGACTCTAATCTATTGGTCCCATTTGTAACTGTGGAAATGATCTGTATAATTAAATGGTGGCATAGAAACGAAACGCTTATGTTAACTATTAAAATAAATTCCTTGTATATACAACAATAAGACTCATTCCTTAATGTTAATAGATTTTTTAAATTTGAGTAAATAAAAATTATGCTACAGCCTCCAAACGTGTTTCTATTGAACAATCTTCGTACATCGAGCACGTAGCCGAAAATTGTACATTTATCTCGTTTTATAATTGTTTATACTATAGCTTTTGATATTAAAATATGCTATGAGATAGGACAGGTTTGTATTAATAACATGACAGTGAAGGTATATAATCAGCTAAAATAATAAAAAATCATTACTAATGGATCTAAACGAAACGTCGTGTGATATACACCCTAGACAGTGGAAAAAGTCCGATAAAACATATCATAATAGACCACTGCCAAAAAATTACATTCAGAGAACAACTGGATCTAAAAGTTGTCCTAGTTGTTATTGTAGTAATATAGGTACATAACTGTTAAAAAACGAAACAAGAAAATTTATTTAATAATCGAAACGTCAGAGCATGTGATGCATGCACAAATCCTTTTGTTTTTGTTGTAAATGTCCACAGAAAAATGTCTTGTGAAATACGCGTTTCAACTTTGCTTTGCAGGCTGAAATGTAATCGAAGTTTTTTAATTTTAACCTTTTCAGTTAACGGTAGGCTTTTAAAATTAATGTTGAGTAGGGTGACCACCTCTCAGGGTTTCACCCGGAGTCTCAGGGTTTCTACATCTCGTCTCCGGGCTCCGGTTTATACCAATTTTGTAATAATGTCTAAAATTAACTTAACCGTAAATCAGCTATATCAATGGAAATAAAATACGATTTATATTTGCCTTTTTCTTAAATTATATTAGGATTTTATTTTGCATGCATCCCGTAATAGTTAAAAAAAGGAGAAATATTTGGACATTAATATAATTCCTTTTGATACTAAATCGATATAATTTACTTCTATATTTCCCATTTTTCCGTGTTTCTAATCTCCATAATGGTTCTATTTTTAAACCTCGTTTTTTGTTATGTTGGGCGAACATGTTTAAATTATTATTTTTAATGTGTTTTTTGTTATCCCTTTAAATAAAATATCTTAAAAGAAGCTAAAATTGTTTGTTTATGTTTTAAATCGCATATAATAGAATAAATGGTCGAATTGAGCGATATGAAATAATATATTAGAAGAAAGCTCGTTAGAAAAGTTTAAAAAACAGATATACGTACAAAAGTGACAAATTATTAAATTTGCAAATTTTGAACACTGTATAGCCTCAATACTCAGAGGCACTCTTTCTTACTCTTAAGATAATTCACAAAAAAAAACATGATTGTTTGGTAACGTTTTTCTTTTCTTTTTCAATTCTTTCCTGTTACTTAGAGCAGCCGCCTGAAATTAAGTATTTTTAAATAAAATCGTTATTATCTCCAAAACCGTTAACTTTAGACCCATACAACTACCTAACTACAGGACATTCTATTAAAAAAAGAGAGTAAGTTTGGTTCGCCACACTTTTGTGAGCGCCATGTAAAATAAAAACATTTTCATAATGTACACAACTTTTGCAACTTTTATATAAGCGCATTTTATGTAACTCTCGTAGTTTTAGAAATATCTTCCACCCCCGCATCGTTGTCGGGCTCTGTATACATATACAATATGCTGAAATGCTTGACCATATTTTAATCACGGATTTTATGTCACAAATTGACAATTCTTAACTTTTACGAAGATATTAGAACGAGGTTAAAATTGGATTTTTGTTATTTTACTGATTATTACACACAACTGTCACATGACTGATATCGGCCAATGAAAACCATGCATTTTTTGAAAATCGACCAATCCCGAACTGATTACCTGGTAAGCGCCCGTGGGCTGATTACCAAGCGATAAGCGCCCTAGGGATGATTATCGACCCCGTGGATGGTGTCATGATCAGAATAAGAAATGCAAGAAACAAGCAATTTGAATTTTTTGACATTATTAGATCAATTTTAAATCATAATTCGTATACAGATTTTGTATAATAATCTTCAAAATATAAACGCGGGCGACACACTTACATATAATTTTGCCCGTGCCAAGAGTCATCGTGCTGGTTGCCCTTAGAAAACTGCCCTAGGGCAAGCCCTCGGGACAGTTTTCATTGCAAACAGCACTCGACCTTTGGCGTGTGCAAAATTATCGGTAAGTATGTCTCGCCCTTGTTATATTACTATTGAAAACTTAGTAACCTTTTCTACCAATGGAAGTCTTATTTATGATTCGTTTTTATGTTTGTATGGCTTTAAGGGATTGAAATTAGCAACTCACAATGTGTATTTTATTTTTTGTATAAAAGCTTTTAGTTTTACGAAAAAACTAAAAAACAGCTAAAAAGTTTTTTAAGTAAAACGGTCTTTCCAATGCATTTTTAACCAAATTCTTGTCCGTTAAAAAGTTCTAATAATAAATAAGCTTTTCTACTGGTAGAAAATATCTATTAATTTTAATTTGAATATTCTTTCTCATTTTACAGTAAAAGTTTACTACGTTCTCGCTTACAGAGCATCACATTGAAACTGATCAACTCAATTCTGCTGCGCTTCAGCGTTTTTGCCTATAATTGCCATATACATTTGGGCCCTATTTCGGATCGCTCTCATCAGCTGCCAGCCGCTCGTTGCATTGATACAAGCGAGTGTATTGACACATGTTATGTTAACATACTTCCTGGTTTTAAGCGGCATCGAATAACTACCTCTTATGTATCTAGGCCGAAAAACTGGCTTTTTATGGAAGATGCCTGAAATTGCTGGCCGAGGCGACAGCCGAGGCAAGCAATCAGGCAAGGCCATAAAAAGCAGTTTTCGTCCGAGGTGCATATTAAATTTTTCCGTCGACCGTCATAATTTGAAAAAAAATTAAAGTGGAATCCGAATTATAAGAGTTGTTGAAGACGAAAAACGTTTGCCGACAAAAAGCGTTTGCGGACGAAAAACGTTTGCGGATGAAAAGTGCGGCCGTAAAGTGTTTGCGGACGAAAAGAGTTTGCGGACGAAAAGCGTTTGCGGCTGTAAAGTGCGGCCGTAAAGTGTTTGCGGACGAAAAGAGTTTGCGGACGAAAAATTAATGGTGTCCAAAAAAGTGACAGTTTTCGTACGTAAATGCGTCCGTAAAATCACATTTTATAGGTAGGTCGACGGAAAAATATATTTTCACTTATAAAATAGTTACTTTTTTCTAATACCATGTAGGCTGTCAACGGCTGCGGAGCTAGCGCCCCTGCGCCCCTAAAGAGCAGCCACCACTGCCCTAACGTCATATAATCATAGCATATTCTTAACCTCCAAATCGTCAAAACAGATACTTGACTTGAAACTGGGAAATTACCAAATTGTATGAGCTTATTAATTAAATAAAGCTTTCAAAGGGGCGTAACAAGACCATCACATTACTCGGGAGGGGGAATGCGAGAACCTAAGTCAAACTACAGCTTAGGAGCAGCAGATAAAACGATATCCTTGAAACAAAACCTGGCAATTGAGTAGCTGTTAGGAAAATTAAAATGAGACAAATCACTAGGGGTATCGTTAGAAAATAAAGTAATAATAGATGTTTACTTCAAAGTGAACATAACAAAACGTACGGTGTAGTGAAAGAGGACGAGGCCCGGCAAGGCCCGTAGAGTGCGCGAGAGGGAGAAAGGAGGTACAGGACATGAAAATAACCATTGGAGATTACCTATGTATTTATGTTCAATTTGCACTTCAAAAGAATTAATTAAGAAGTAAAAAAGAAAATTATTCCAGGTTTTTGTAATGCTATCGTAATTTTAATAATCCATATTAAAAAATCTCGACATATCCTTTGAACTATTCCAGAGGTATTTTCTACGGTGTTTGAGCAAAATGTGAACTCAGGCGCTGCATCTTAAGCCGAGGTATCTCCCAATTTATATCCAAAGAATATGCCATTTCTTGGTTACGGTTCATGATATAAAATGCAGTTTAAGTTGTTTGGTTCGGGCAAGGTATTCAGATAACGCGATGTTGAATTGCATGTACATCCTCAGTTCGTATATCGCGACTAACTGCGCGTATTCAGATAATCGACTTTCAGGTACGTGCATATAATTTTGCCCTGGAAGATACTCGTATCTTCATGGGCACGTTTAGCAAATTTATTATAAATATTAGCGAGAGTATCTTTTTTAAGGCGTCTTCAATGATGGGGCGAGCGTGTAAATATTCCAGCGGGGCAAATTAAGTTTGCATAGAAATAGTTTCTTTTACAAAAGATGCTCAAGAAGTTAGTGTATTCTTAAAATGTAGCTTTTTCGCTAAACACAAACGACAAATGTATTTAACATCTACATAGAAATAACAAACAAGAATTTTGGAAAGCTTAGATCGTGCGATTCTTTACAAATTCACCGTCCAATGCTCCAGCGCGCGCTTTACATATACATCAATTTTACTCTGTATCTCTACCACACGGAGGAAGCCCAAATCACTTCCGCCCGAGATAAGTTCCCAAAATATTGCAGAATGAACCGCGGTTCGTCGAACCTCACGTAATCGTGTTCTATTAATTCTATCTGGTTCGACATAGGGTGGTTAGCACTAAACTAATGCAATTCCTGCTATCATTAAAACTCGATTAACTGACGCGGCTTTATTCAATATTAATTATAGCGAATTAATTCGCTCTACAGAATAACAAGCGACCTGTCGACGGCGAGAATAATTCAATGTTTCATACCAAGACACCCCTTGTGACAGGAAATCAAGAAATAACGAGCTCTGTCGATTTGAAATTCAAAGTTACCTTTGTGTCGCCTTTTTGCGCTAATTTACTTTGCGTAGCACATAATGAGCGCCTTGTTAAGTCTATTCGAGATGCAGGTCAGTTTTCTGGCTAGACTTTTAACTGCCTTTCTCGTTAACGCTTCGAAGAACGTTACGACGAAAATAATATTGATTAAATTATTCAAATAAAATTGTACTGGCACTTGGAAGTACCCACGTATCGTTACTTTAACTGCAGCAACTATATGAGCAGAATAGCTATTTATATATCAAGTTGCAAAATAGAAGTTTCTCACACTAGATGTGAAGTTTGCCCTACGAGCGTTAGCGAGTTGGGCAACACATTGAGTGTGAAAAACACTAATTGTTAAACGTGTTGCATACAAGATTTTCTGTAATTTTGAGTCGTATTAATTTTTATAGAAAATAAATTTACTTAAATCTACAAAGTTGTTCTCACTTTTCATATTGGCACTAGTGTCAATATGATATCTCATACTGCAACTAGTGCGAACATATACATCATTTTGACGTTGAAAACGACAACAAAATGTTATTATGTTAGGACAAAATTACTGAAAGAAATTTTTAGCATTAATTACTACTACTTTTCACATCAATAGCCTGCTATGAAACGCTGAGAACGGTCGTTTGGTACAGGGAAACGCAAACCTTTCATGCCACGCCACAATTTTTGTTCAAAATACAAACTTGGACCCGTATTATGCCTGGCACGATTTGTATAAATACATACTTGGTATTTGGGAGGGGTTTTATGTAAATCATAGTACTTTGTCGCAAAAAATGATATATTAGAACTGAAAATAAGAAAATAATTCAAGCTGAAAACACAAAATGGACATTGTAATAGGAATAAAATGAAACATCAATAATACAAAAATATAATTATATATATCAGATTTTAAAAGGGCAATCAGAAAATCAAAAAAGATTTGATTTTTGTATGCGTATGTAGCGAACACCCGGTCACGTGCATAGTCCATAGATTACCACGCAAAAGGACACACAAAAACAGCGCAGGAAGTAAAAAGTAAAAACTGAAGGTCGACAAGTTGTCCAGCCTAAATCATCGGAAACTCTAATGGTAAAATGCAGGTGGCCGCTAAACCATTTTGAAACAATACCGGAGGCTGCTCAATGATCGCGGGAATCCCACTGACTACCAGCGGAAAAGGAGATTACGCCGAGATTACGTCCGGCTTCAGCAAGATGGTAAAGCAACTCCAATTATTCGGCATGTGAACGGGGCACAATGCCTAATTGCACTTTCCAGAAAGCGAGAGTTCATCCAGCCCACGGAGAAGTAATAAACCCTCCACAGATTTCTTCAGTGACATTAATTCAGTCAGTGTCATTCGGTTTACAACATTTTGCTTATTGCATTCTATGTCTAGGATCCGTTTAGTGCATTTCGAACTCGCATCAGTACTAAGTCCATTAGTTCACATATCTCTGTCAAAATACCAGGCCGTGTTTATCTGTTAACACAATAGTTGTTTTCTCAAGCACTAGATATATGTATTTGGTGTATACCATTCTACGTTTATGTACATTTGCCTCTGAGCATCATTAAAGTTTGTTAAAATACATAAACAGTTGTTGTTTTCCATTAAATATTATCATTTCTAAATACTTTGGATATTACCAGCTACACGCGTGGACCAACAGCAACTAAACATATATCTAATTCAACTTGATCAACGGCAACTAAACATATATCTAATTCAACTTGATCTGTGGGCTTGTCTCTTACTGGCAATTCGTAGACGTCCAGTGACTACGATAACGCGTAAACACGAGAGGAACATTGTAAGTACGAAAAATATATAAAATAAGAAAAAAGCTGAAGTCTCTTACAGTTAAAATTAAATTATGGCTAGTTGCGCACCCCTGGTCTAGTAACTACCAAGACTACACACAAAACATACACACGTATGACTTGGAGGTAGCACAATAGCCCCATTGTAAATGAACCTGATCCCCCCCCCCCCACAACTACCTAACTGAATAGAATACAGGGTTTCCCAGAAATTGCAGTGAAACACCAGACAGCCTGATTAATACTGAGTGAAAAATTCTAACATTTTCTTCTAATCGGGGTTTCAGTTTTTGCGTACAAGCGGTTCTACTTTACTGTATTCGGTACCACCAATTTGGAAATCAGTATAAAGATTATGAAAAATACAGTAATTTGGCAATAAACACTACGTATCTCAACATTTTATCAGAAACTAAAACATGTTAAAAATGCAGATTTTCTTTTTAAAATTTGTTGCAAACACGAGTTTTATACTTATAGACAATAAGGCAACAATGCCAGTTTGCCAGTCCATGTTTATGTCATTTATTTCGTCAGTTTTGTCAGTGAGTGTTTAATCAAGCAGTATTGCTTACCTACGTACTTGAGTTATTTTATTAGTTAAATGGCATTTCTTTTAGAATTTTTTGGATAGTGTAATAGCCAATCCTCTGACAGTTTAGTCAAATTTAAATTTCTTCTTTTCATTCGTGTTAGTACATTAAGCACGACAACGTTTTGCTTTCATCACAATTTTTCACTCACAATCAATCATCAATCACCTACTCTACCTTGCGTTTTATTGCAATTTCTAGGGCACCCTGTATATTTAATAGCTATGGATATTCAGCTAAGGATATTTACCTGTTTACATAAGTTCTCTCGTTGCATGCTATGTATATACAACAGCAATTATCCCAAATCGAAAATAGTTATTTACCTAACAAGTTCGGGCAAATTCTTCCCGAAAAAGTTAGGTACCATGCTTTTTGTAACGAATAAATGAAAATATTTTAAAAAATATAAAAAAACATTATTTAGTGTTTTACTACTTTACTGAATTGACAGCATAATACAATACACTTTTATACGGATCCTACGCACCTGTTAGCTTTTGTCGACGTTTACCGCGCCTCTGGTGTTTGGAAGCGCAATTAAACCAACGAGGGGCAATTATAAAAATTTACAAAGAACACATAATTGCCCTAGTTTTTGTTACAAAGTAAAAAGCACCGCAGTGCGGAAAAAGTAACTTTCGGCGCATCGGGAATGACCGGGAAATATTAATTTTGAAGTCATGAGTACAAAAAAGCCTTTGCCGGTCCTTGATGTCTTCGTTACTATGGAAACAAATTTGTGTTGTTGTTTGGATACGTCAATTGATAGATACTAATGTTATAATTTTTATGAGCTTTCGAAAGCGAATTCGCAAGATTCAAAGTATGGACTCGGATGTCGTAAAAAAATATTGCACGATATATGACCGGAAAGTATTTTGCAGGTCTCCCCAAGCTTCCTAATCTACGAGTACTTGGTTCCACCTGCAAAACACTACGTTCCGGTCTGGTATTGTAAATTACTAGTAAGACAAAGCACTAGGAACCAGCGATGATAAAAATACTTAAATAATACATTTGACGAATTATTTGCTATAGCTTCGTCTCCGAAAATTATCTTGTGGCGTGCCATACACACCTATAATTTCTATTTATTCCACTGAGGAAGATTGCCCCATGATAGAAAATGTTTATAAATCATTTGCTTAAGATTATGAATGAGAGAATGATTATATGTTTTGCCTAATCCCAAAATCGTTACAATTAAATTAAAACGTTGTTTGTGAAAGAAATTCTCTCAAGAAGGGCACATAATTGTAACAACAGGAAACCCAAGCGGTTTAGCAACCACATGTACTCCAAACTATTTCCACTAGCTTATCTGAACATTGGTTTACTTATTTAACATAGTAAGCATAATAGTAGACTTGGCAAATTCAGAATTTGGTCTATATAAAGACAAATAAGAAACTTTTTAAGGCGTTAAGAACTCCTGCAGTAACAATTTTTAAATGTGCAACAATCATCAACGGGGCAAGTTCAAAATGCACTAGGAGATAAAATAGCTAACATTGAAGGAGACTATATATCTACTTGTTACTTCCCTTCTCATATCCAAATGCTTTATAAATTCAAAATCGTTATAAATGAAAATTTTATGAAGAATTCAATACAAGAAATTACAAAGGAGGAAAAAAGGTTTAAGCTATTTGCTTCTTTCCTATAGCATTAGCATAAGAAAAACGTAAATACGTATAATTGAATTATTATTCGCATTTGATTATAATGTTAGGAATAAAGCCATTTTATCCGCAAACGTCATAAAAGTGACAACTTATGTGTCTTTATTGACAAGGTAAAAGTGTCACTTTATTTGATTAAGCAGATAAAATAGCAACTTTTGCGTACTTTATGTGCCTAGTCAAATAAAATCGTTGCTCTCTTTCTTTCTTTCTATGTTTGTTCGCTGTCTCCTCCGAAGATACTAGACCGATTAAATTATATGATGGCGTAAAATTTTGCAAATTTTTAGACTTAAGATCGTAGGCCGGTTTTCATTTTCAAAAAGAGTACGAAAAAGTTTTAATTTAATTAATCCTTTAAGCAGCGGAGCGGAGCATCTGTCGCCGTGGGTTATGGTGTGACAGCTGCTGTGGACGTGTGCTATTAGCTCGGGTGATTCAGTATGTTCATATATCACTATAGTAGCGCGTTATTTAAACAACCGAGGTTGGCGCAGGGGTAGAGGCTCGCCTGTCACGCGGGTGGCCCGGGTTCGATTCCCGGCCGATGCATCCTTTTTTTAAAATTATATTAATGAAATTTATCTGACTACGTTTGCGGATAAAATAGTATGTTATTCGGAGTAAAAGTGATTTTATGTGGCTTAGCTGAATTATTTGCCTGACTAACGTTCGGCTAAATAAACTTCAGCTTCACCACATAAAGTATAACTTTTACTCCTAATAACATAATCTACTATTATTCAGGCATACAATTTAAATTGAATAGCAAAATGAAATAAAGGGCATACATTATTGCGAACTAATCATATACATTATTGAGATAAATTTTTAAATTTGTTTTGGAAATGTCGTAAAAGTGTATTTTAAATGCATTAACGTAAATAAATCTTTTACGGCCATTTATCTTCTCGACTTATATTTCATCTACGTATTTATGCATAATAAAAACTATATATTCTCACCATGAATGTTTTGGCTCTTAAACTTGATGAAACTATCGTGAGGACTCACCTGAAACAATTTGAAAGTGTTACAATAATTTAAAAAAATACATATTAATTAAACTACGAAGTATCAATAACAACTAGATCTCACAAAGAACAGTAATTACACATAAATCTTTAACAATCATTTAAATGTATTTAGGTATCCAACATCTTATTATGAAGCAGATTTCAGGGAAATTATATAGGTCATAACCCACATATGACTTATATGTACTAGAACTCATTATGTCACTTTGACTTTGAATTTTCAGTTGTCAATGCAAAAAGTACGTTATTTTGGTATTTATTGAGTTGTCGAATAAAATGTTGTACACTTGTATCATACATAACTATTATTTTTATCATTTATAGCCAATATTAGTTAATAGAACAAATTTACTTTTAGATGAACTGAAAAGAAGTAAACATAAGACAAGGACCGATAGCATCTATAAGTCACTTCGAAGGGTTACTCAAAAAGAAGATAAAATTAAAACGATTGAAGTTCTTTTGATTTAGTTTATACATACTATACCTAATTTTGACCATCTGTATATTCGATATTTGTACGAAAAAACTTAAATCATTGTGCTCTCCGTTATAAACGAGAGGCGCAACTTCAGTTTTAACCACTTCAAATCTTCTTAAAAGCCGAAATCCAAAAGGCCGCCTTTAAAGAAATTGGCTGGAAACTGACCTTATATAATTTTTTAAGAATTTCAGAGCGGATGGCAAATTAAAGAAGTTCGCACACTCCCTTAGATTGCGAATATCGATATAATGATACCGTGTCCAATATAAACTTCTTGTCAGGGTGCCTTACGTGTATTATTTCGAAAAGCATTTGCGGTAATCTGTTAAGGACGGAGCTTTCATTAGGACCCATAAAATTGAGTTATATGAGGAGTAATGGGCAGTTTTACCTTCAGCAACAACTTACTTTAATCGCGTGTCGGGCAGGAAATTGGCCTCTACACAATTCTGATATTACTTTGTTTAAATTTGTTTTGTTTTCGCTGCATACTACATTAGCGATGTTTACGATTTTGCCTTGGAAGGTGAGTTCAATAAAGCGTTCCAAAACAATAAAATTTGCTTTCATCGAGTAACGGTGCTACGCTGCTAAGACGAACGATTTTTTCAATACTCGAGAAAAGCAACAATTTTTAGGCTCAATAATAATTATTGCAGTCATCATTGTTCCTAAAGAGAACTTAAATTATTTTCTCGTACAGAATTTAAATCAATGGGTCTGGGAATTAAACGGCACCCGAGTACACGAAACAAAGCTGCTTTGAAAATTAAGATTTAAAAAACTAACCGAAAACAATGGCGAAAGACAACGTAGGTCTTGGGGGTCTTCTCGAGGTTCCAGAGACAAGGGACATTGACAGCTCAATGCTGTTCAACAGCAGACCCCCCGGAACACTTTAATGAATAAGTTTGGTACACAGCAATGTATCAATAGCAGCACTTAAAAAACATTAAATATAGGTATCCTACAATAAATCACAATAATATTTGCTGTTGAAAGATGAGTGACTAGGAAAAATGATCACCCATCACGAACGAAATTCTTCTTTCTTCTATATGCTGAATTTACTGAATTGCTGAAATGAATTTGGCCAGTGTTGAAATTGAGCAATAGTATATTGTACAACTAATTATGAAAGTTTAACTTTTTTCACGAATTTGCAGTTTGATTAACGAGGGCGAAGCCCAAGTTTATAAGCAAATGAGTAAAACAAGTTGCTTTCATACCTGTTGTGCATGTTACTTTTTTTGCATAGTGATCCCTTGTAACTCGAAATTTAGTCGTAAAGTACTTCAGAATTTACAACTACCAAATTCACAATTCACAATTTCAATAAAATAGTCAAAAAAGTGTTACTTTCTTTGATTTTTCGTAAAAAAACGACTTTCATTTTAATGAAAAAAATTAATGTGACAATTGGGCGAATTTGGGTTTTACGCAGTTCCCGGTCCGAGCATTCTATTTCGGTAATTGAGCGAATTCGGAATCGCTTGTATCAATTTATGATTAGATTTACGTTTCCATATTTTTCACTTCCTTTTACAATAAAGGAAGTATTGGATTCACCCCAATAATTCGAAATTGAGTTTTCAACAGATCTTCACGTCTTAGAGTCCCCTGATCCCAAAAAACATATTTTTTTCCATTGGTCTGTCTGTCTGTCTGTCTGTCTGTCTGTGTGTCTGTCTGTCTGTGTGTCTGTCTGTCTGTCTGTCTGTCTGTGAACAGAATATCTCAAAAACGGAAAGAGGTATGGCGTTGAAACTTCATATATAAGTTTTGTGTACTATGTAAATGTGATAGCAAGCTTTTGAAGAAAATCGCATAGGTGTTTACTCTTGTGATTTTTCAGTTTTTTTCGATTTTTTCAAAAACGGCTCTAACGATTTTTTTTTAACTTTAAATTTTTATTACATTTTTAATGTGTATTGATGTGAAATAGGTGACTTTCCAGTTGAATACTTCTAAAGTGGGTTTCTTTTGTTTTTTTCTATTTTTTTTATTAACTCCTAAGTTAAATAGAACACCCGGTATATTATTACATTTTTGAATTCAGCTTAAAATTCTAGAGAAAATTTGTCTCTTGAACTAATACTCTATTTTGTACCGTTTTTGTAAAATTTGTAATTTTTGAAAATTTTTGACAAATGCTTAAAAATTAAAAATCAAATTTTTGGCTAATTATAAGATCACTGTAAAAGGAAGTTGTGTGCGTGTATCACACCAGATTTTTTAAAAACTTATTGCCCACTGTTTCATATTTGTATAAACAATGAAAGTTGAAAATTCAAGACAGTTCGGTAAAAAAGAATAATTGATACTAATAATAATAAATAATTTCTTTCTACTCACTGTATAGATCGTCAGCTTTTGCACCATAGTTTTAAGAAACAAAACTGTCACTTTCCAACCAGCGGGAAGTAATTTTTATTAACACCCGGCGAGAGCCAATATTTTTAAATCCAGCAGTTGTTTTTCTGTCACCATGGATACCACGCCAAAGCTTTACGTTATGTCGATTTGGAAATTAGACAAAATGTCACTACAAAAATCTAGTCACTATAATGATTTCCTACAGAAAATTATTGCAATTTTGCTATATAAAACATGCGCTCGACGAAAAAAAATTATAGCTACGCATCAGGCATTAAATTCACACGCGGGACGAAATGAATACCTTTGCTCCCAAGATATACCGGGTGACAATGAGATCAGGGCCATGTATCTATCTCCTTTACTTATCAATTGGCTCCGATGAAACTTGGTACAAGAATATTAAAAATCTGAGATTTATAGACAGTCTAATCCAACAATCAATAATATTCACTCATGTCTCGACCACGTTAAAATGCAGTTGCTCATTTCTTTGATATACGAAAAAGTACACCGTGTCATCATTTTCTGTACCATGATAGTTTCTCTTGGCATTAAATTTATTTTAAGCAAGGACGTGATACATTATTAATTGCCGATATCGAATCGGAACATGCACTCGCTCTAGCTCAGTGGAAGGGCGTAGGTAACTTACCTTCAAAACTAAACGGTCGAAATTATAGGGGCGCCAAACGGTTTTAGGCCCATGTTCTCTGGTTCATTTGAGCGAACAAACCATTAAATTGCTCAAGGTAACAATACAACATAAACAATGAAAACTCACAGTTTGATAAATCGTATAATGTTTCAAATAGATAATGGATCAATAACAGGGGGAATAAAATCGATTTGTAATTACTGGCATTAATGGACAATAACAATACTATCACAAAAATAAATATATCACATATGTAAATATCACAGTCTTAATCAAGCAATACCTAAACAGTGTGCAACAGAAAACGCAGCCTTTGCTGAGAACGTGAAAAGCTAATTTCCAAAATAAATTACTTATACTGTAAGTTGGCCAAAACAGGTAATTTAGTAACATCCCGAATACTGAATGAACGACACAACGGTACTGCGTTCCACCTTTAATGTGTTAAATTGGCACCTCGCGAGTACTCACACATGCAGATATCTGTATGTCTTAGTAGTATACCAAATAACCTGCTGGGGTAACTTTCCCTCCAGCGAACTTAATTACTATGGCGATAGTTATGGAACAGACGTACGTGAGTTCACCATTCACTCAGCTAATTTTATTAGCATGCAGAGCTACGTTAATGATAACTGAACTAACTCAGCTTGAAACTGACGTTCGTTTAACACATCTGAATTAAAATTCACTAAAACAGCGGTGAATCCGCTAAATTTAAGGTTTAAGCCATATATGAATTACTAAATTAAAATAACAAACGGGAGAAGGCCGTTAGAAATTCAATAGCATGTCAATTATTAGATCATCAAACAAAATAGCCGTTAAGTTCAAACCCCATCCAGTACAAGGTAAAGGTGGTGTTAATTGGGTACCTATAGCCCGTAGCTTGGAGGCTAAGTATATAGGTATATGCCAAATTAGCAATTTGAACAAGAAAGGATAAAAACGGCTTACCAGAAACTCTGCCAGAAACACACCAAAAATGTGCTCACACAGAATTTATGTTTGCATGGTTTAGGGTCGAAAATGTAGCCAAATCGATTATGCTACATACGCTTAACCCCGCGGTTAATTTCTACAATCCATCAATTCACTTCAGCCATGTTTACAGTGTTCGATGATTCAAGATTCGGTTCCGGCCAAAACGAACAGTTTTATTAACACCTTTCTGACATTTTGGAAAAGCGGAAATGACGCCAAACTGTATCGCCATCTAGCGACCATTAATGCCCTCAGCGGAAAGAATTGCAGATTGCATAGGAAACTGTATTTAAGTAGAACAATGCAGCCTGCTGGGATCTTAAATACCAGTAGAATCAGTTGCCTAACCGCTGGGCGTTTTCGGCCCTTGAAACTTGTTAAATTACGACGAGACAATAAATTCGTCTCAACCGATATTCAAATTCCATTTTTTAGAAAATTACTGTGGTTATCTTCGACCAACCCTCACACTAAAGCTACATATGCGATGTAATAAATTAATATGGGAAAATGCCGAGTATTAAATGTCAAATGTTGTGACATACAAAAGTGCATCGCCTTATCTATCCATTTCATCATTTCGCCCTAGTGCGTAGATCTCGTTATTAAAAACATTGAGAAGTAAATGGTAAAAGTAGCATATAAAGCTATATAGTGTTTAATATAATTTCACAGTTTTTTCAGCTTTAAGTCTGATTTTTATGAGTGCTGTGACGAGATGCTAAAGTTTACTGAAGTAGTTCAGTATGTACACAGATATCTGTTGATTTCTATTTTCATTGAACATTGTAAATGTCCTTGTACTACTAATTGCAGCTAAATGATTAGTTCAGCAGAATCAATTTGTTTTCGGGTCAATAACAGAATATCCACTGAAACGTGAAGAGTTAGCACAAAGCCTGAAAATGGTAAATGTAATTTTACATTGTACGATAAACTTACCTATTTTGTCAATCCACGAGAAAGTTTAGAAATTTTCTAAACTTTAGAGACCACTTCTTTTGACTGAATTACTATCGTCATATGGTTGGCTTTACCAATTTTTTTCCAAAATTACAGTGCGGTGTTCAAATTTATCTAGTAATTAATGTCGGGTTTGTACTAACACGTTTTCATTTTGAGTGTTTTTTATTGTTTCAATTAATACTACATCCTCACCTTGCGTGCAACAGGATATGCAGGGTATTTCAAAATTGCACAAAACAAATATAAGGGCGTTATTCTGCAGCAAAAAATTAAAAAAAAACTCTGATAAACATATGTCCTAAAATCATTCATTTCAAAGGTATCATTGATCAAAGAATTGAAAATAGCAATTAGTTTTAAAAACATTTAGATTTAGTAGGCTGCCATTTGGCTTTCATTATCTGTTTCTTTTACTTCCAACTGTCAGAATTATTATGAGTGACTTAGAATAAAAAGACTACTTCGAACAGTTACTATAAATTTTACTTAAAAAAGAAACAAAAGATAAACCTGAAATAATTTATTTTGGAATGCATGCTTATTATTTTTCTACTTTTTACTTTAGAACGACGCCCACATATTTTATGTAAACAAAACTATGTGTTACAACAAAACACCAGCCTACTAAATCTTAAAGGTTTGAAAAACGAGTTGCTATCTTTAATTCTTTGATCAAGGATATGATTTTAGGACATATGTTTATTACAGTTTTTCTCTTATTTTTTTATGAAGATAACGCCCTTATATTTATTCCGTGCAATTTTTAAACACCCTGTATAAGGTTTGCAATAGAATAAATACATTTATAATGTTACGTAATACATATTTAATAATTGTATCCCGTATTTATTATGCAAGAGAACTATATTACATACTATTTCCAGACGAAAATGTTGCTGCATTCACTTTTCCTTGTACACAGAGCCGGATTAAAGGGGGGGCTAAGGGGGCTGCAGCCCCGGGTCACCGAATTTCGGGGGCCTCGAAAAGATTGGAAGGTTATAATCTAGTGCGGTTTCTAATCATTTAGATCCTTTGTACCCGTTGCATAAATGGGAAT
Source organism: Agriotes lineatus (assembly GCA_940337035.1). NCBI lineage: Eukaryota > Metazoa > Arthropoda > Insecta > Coleoptera > Elateridae > Agriotes > Agriotes lineatus. The sequence continues at coordinate 196,952,486 of OW679194.1, read as the reverse complement.
GGGGCCTCTAAAAAATTTAGCCCTGGGCCTCACATATCCTTAATCCGGCTCTGCTTGTACATTCACTTTATTACGTTTTCGATTAAAAAATTGTTAAAAATTCTCAAAACTGTCAAGTTTTAAATTTAGTTGTCAATTTGACAAGCGACAATACCCGGGTATTTATATATGTGCAAATATTCACTTGCTTGTCATTGGACATTTTAAAAATGCAAAAAATTGATTGGTAGAAATTTTCAAAGCAACAATATTACAGGATATCATAATATATCAGAGTTCACAAATAGCATGATATTTATATAAATATCAAAGTATGGGATATCCGATATCTATCAGAATAAGAATATTTATTATTTTCAGTCTTTTTTACAAAATGGTAACACGTTGAAGTAACTATGCAGTATTTTTATGTTTAGATAAGAATAATAGAATGTCATTTAAAAATAATGCCTTTGCGGATGTACTTTTTGTGAAGGTTTGATGCTGCTGTGGGACACACCCATTTCAGATTTGTATGTCTTTGCTTCGGGATTTTGATTTAGATATTTAAAAATAAATATCAATTTCCCCGATTTTTCATTTCCGAGACGATTTCTTAACTGGCATTGAACAACTTATTCCAAATGTTAAATAATACCTCCCCAATCCTGCAGTTGCGGCTACGGCTGTGTGGAGTTGATCCCAAAGACTTAACTAAAGTTTCTTACTGGGCCATGCTGATTCAGTTGTGGTTAAGCTTTTCCACCGTATAAAGGAAGCGGTGTTCTTAAAATGAACACCAAACACAAATTCAGGAAACGGTTCTAATTTAGTCATTAGAGCCGTAACAAATGGGATTAATTTTATTCAAAAAGTTATTTGCTTCTTCTTTCTGAAGATTGGCGAGTCTTTCATTCAAAATTTCGTGATCCAACGTACCTATTCGGCAAGTAATGAGAAGGTCTTCAGGCCGCAATTCTTCTTTTGTACTGTAAAAAAAGTTTGGTGCTTTCCGCTTTAAAACAACTACGGAAAATGCTATTCCAAGGCAAATGGTATTTCTACCAAGTTAAATTTTGTCCCCGTTTCATCAGGTTGCATGTTCAGATCACGTCGAGGTCACCATTATGCAAAGATATTGATAGGTATAGTAACTAGCCATCAGTTAAATATACACTGGATCCTATAAAGTACGTGTTATGCTACTAAATTCAGGTTTGCACCGGATATTTACATTGTCATCCTTAGCTACGTAGTTATCTGTGTCTAGACGCATTGAATAGCCGTCACTGCAGTACACATATTTTTCAGCGCTTAGGGGCTTCTTTTTGAAATCTTGTTCAAATTTAAAAAAATTATAAAATAAGAATAGTAAAAAAATATAAAAATCTTGATATGTACCACGATATTTTTTAATTAAATATGATATACGTCGGATATGTATAAAGTGATTTATATCAGTCAATCACCCTGTATATATCATAGTTATTTAAGCAATGAAGGACATAAATTGATAATTACCCTACAACTTACAACTACACGCTTACGTCAATTACAGTTTACATAAAAAAGTAGACTATGAAATCGATGAAAATTCCAGTTTCTAGATGTGCATTTCCCAAAACGCTTTATAACGTAATAATAATTTAAAATATGTTTATTATTTACAATATTTTATATTAAATTATTCGTAAATAAGCTACTGCTCCACGTATCGAATTTGGTGTGAATGTATGCCCCAAAATATGCCCAACAGCTCGCAAAAGCGTGAGGATGTGTTACTTTTTTCTGTTATTTACTTTATGTGGATGTGGACAAAGTTAAAAAGGTTAACAAGCAAATGTTTCGCCAAACAATATATTCCCGCTATCAATGAAAATCAAAAACTAAAAATCAAAATATTGAAACTTGTACAGCATCGTATTGCATTTCGGAAATGTCGGTTTTTAATGTTTTGTACGGGAAATACCCAGAAAAAAATAAAGCATGTTAAAGGTACAGAAACAAACTTATTTCTGCATATACCTTGAAATAAATTTATTACTTTCTGTAAAACTATCATTGTATATCATTGACAGCCTCACGATATCTTTATTACTATTAGTATGAAAATTATATTTCATCATCTCACATACCGGGTGTCACACGTAGTACGGACCATAGGGTGACTGTCATGTAAAAAAAGCACAAAGGATCTACTACACTTGAGGATATTTTTTATGCTATTAACGTCTCGCAGGTATTTTTTTTTCTCGGCAACGTCAACCGACAATTTCGAAGATTGTTGCATTTTGCTGTCAGCGGTTCTGAGCAAACACGAATATACGGATGGGGCCATAATTATATATAACAGCAATAAGATAACATGAACAACAAAATTGAATGTTTGAGTAAGAAAGAGATGACCATACGAACAAATTATTTTAGTAGGCATATTGAGTTGACAAATGTCATAATTAAAGTGAGCGTCAAGCCTACTCGTATATTTGCTATGTTTATCTCTTTCTTACTCAAGCAATATGTGTTATTTTCTTGTTCATGTTATCTCATTGCTGTTATACAGTGAATTTATTATAACGCGCAATGTGGCATTCCCGTTTCTATAAGAACTTGATTGTTACTATTGGTTTCTAAGGGTACGCCACGCCATGTGTAAATGCGTTTATTTTAAAATAGAAGGTATGAACAGTAATTTTATTGAAAAAGAAGCATCAGAAAGAACAACAGGGCATGTAATAACCCACATACTTGCTGTAAACTGAAGTCTTTATACTATTTGATCAACAGAATTCCTTTCCCCGTACAATATATTATGTTTTTACATACTCAGCAACGTTTCCATATTGCATTTTAAATTAAACGAATTTATACATATTGCGCGTTATAATAAACTCCCTGTATATAATTCTGGCCCCATCGGTATATTCAACAGAGGTGAAAATGTAAATACTGGCTTGGTACCTTGGCGGTAATAGTTTAAGAAAAACTGCAGAATTATTCAGTGTGTTTTACAAAAATCGGTCAATTCCAAGCAGATTGTGTAATAAAATTTTTACATTAAGATCTATCATACAAGTCAGCATTAATTGATTGTTGTTTTTAACATGGCAGTAACCCTATGGTCCATTCTATGTGGGACGACTAAACTGCAGAATCCGGGGCCCCTCCTTGTACTTGCTCCCTTATAATATTGGTTATGGTTACCAGAGAAACATGGTGAATAATAATTAATATTAACGCCCAGGGGAATTTTCACCGGATTCTTCAGTTTTCCCCGTGGGACAACCGGTATATACGGTCAGTATCAATCCATTGGAATCAATAGACATCAGCAATCAACAAGTAATACCAGCACAACTATTTTAAATTATATTTATACAATATGTAGGTTTCTATAAGTCTATACGAGTATAATTTAATATTTATTTTACGCGTTATGCAGTTCCTGTTTAAATGAGGGTGCTAGTAGGATAGTACTGGCGTAACAAATATTGAATTATTTCTTAATAGATTGGGAATTGTATTTAAAGCCGTTTTAATTGCATTTTACTTAAAGCAAAAATTCGTAAAGAGTCACATCATCTACTTATACCGCATAAGTACTTATTTATCGGGATCAAATATAATGTACACCAAATTAAACCATACATCCCTAGCGCTGTCCACCAAAAAATTTAATGAACATCAAAAAATCTTAATGGAACCCAAATTATTATACTTCAGAAAATGAGAACAGCACCACTAAAATAGCTATGTTGCGTATTGTTTTACCATTGCTTACATTTTAAATTCCAAATGTCTATCAATTTTACTAAATGTTCACCAAATTTAGAACGCTCAAGTTACGCGTCCGTGCTGCACATAATAAATATTCGCGCTATCCATTTATATTTAGTCTTTCTCGAAAAAACTACTTGTGCGTCAAATAATTATTCTGTTACTCCAAAAATGAAATAAGCTCGAGCATCTCTCCTTGTCGCTTCCAGATCCAGACAAACTTCTTGCAGGCTACAGCTTGCAGCCGCACACTGTGTTTGGTAGCTTTTACAGTAAGTGTAACCAGTGTATTGCCGTATGAAAAAACTTAATAAGTTTAATTTTCAATTTTGTTTTGTGAAATTTGTGTTAGATTTTTATATGTATACTAGCGGACCCGACAGACGTTGTCCTGCCCGCTGCCTGCTATCAGTGGGTTCAGCAAACGTTTTTTCGATATTCGAATTTTCGATTTTTTCATTTTAAAAAATATTGGGGGTGGTGGGGGGGCGGGCGTGAAATTTTGGGGGACCCGACAGACGTTGTTCTGCCCGCTGCCTGCTATTAGCGAGTTCAGCAAACGTTTTTTTGATATTCGAATTTTCGATTTTTTTAATTTTAAAAAATATTGGGGGTGGTGAAATTTTGGGGTTATATGTTTTGATATGCGAGAAATCTTTAAAAAATTTAAAAAGAAATTTCGTCAATTTTTTCTAAATTGCCTAGAACCCGATTGCAGCGCCACTTACCGGGTCCAATTGTAAATCTAAACCATCCAGGGACCCACTTAAACACAAAAAGATTCATCAAATTCGGTCCAGCCGGTTAGGAGGAGTTCAGTTACATACAGACGTACAGAAGCATTATATATATAAAGATATTGATTTATTTCTAAGAATTCCTCAGACTTATTTCTATGTCCCCATTAATAAACAAGACCTAATAAAACACGATAGATTTTCTTATAAGTAATATTTAGGCCAGCAAGAAATATAAATCTGGGTATACTTTTGAAATTGAATGTGGTATAAAATATAGTAAACATTGTGTATTTTTGCCAAAGAAATGGTGTTTTTTAAATGCTACATAATATAAGACGCTGACGAAAATTAAATATCTGGGTATCATGTTAGAATTAACTGCGGAATAAAATTTGGTGAACATTTAGCATTTTTAGCCAACGAAAGTTATTTTTGGGAACAAATAATATAAGAGACTAGCATGATGTCAATTTTTGGTTGTCGCTCTAAGATTATGTATTTTCTTAATTTTGGTGAGCATTTAGTATTTTTGAGAAACGAAAGTATTTTTTTGTACGAAAAGGTTGGGTAAATTTGGTAGACTGTTAAATACCACCCTTATTTATCGGGACGTTTTATTAGTAGCTTCAGCGTACTTATGCGAACGTTTTATCCGTCCGTCTGTCTGTGTGTCTGTCTGGATCGCCTGTAACTTTCGAACGGCTACAGATATCGAAATTTTGAAAGGGGGCAAAGTTGTTGCTAAGGTCCCGAGCACCTTCATGCGCTATTTGGTTTTGGCGAAAGGTCAACCGTTGGCGACCTATGTCAAAGATCACTTATATTTCCAAGCATTTTCACTATAATACTTAATGTTTTCGCAGTGCTGAAGCTACTCTTTAGACCTGTACTTGAGCAGTTTATTTATTTATATTCTTCTGCAGTTCGTAGAAAAAACCCGACATGTGCTATTACATCTTTGTAAAAAAAAATGAAATGCTTTTTATAGCGTTTACAATGAAATAAAGAAAAAATGTATACAAATCTTTGCCTGTACTGTGGCATTAGTCAAATATGGACCATTGGTAACGAAAGAAAAAGGAGGTAGGGGCCCTTAAAATGAAGCGTTATAGAAAGATGTTGAAAATAAGTGTGGTAGACAGAATAATAAACACAGAAGTATTAAGAGCAACTAAGAAGAAAGAAAATGATCAAGAAAAAGAGCGACCACCTAATAGACCACGCAGTAAAATGTAAATGCTTACTACAAACGATCATTGAAAGTAAGATGAAGGGAGAACGTCCAAAGGGCGACCGCGCCTACAATATATCAATCAGATAAATGTGGTCGTGGGATGAAGAGAAAACCCAAAATGTGCATCAACGGAGGGTTTCCTCAAGAATCTAATAGACTGTATATTCTATAGTTATTTAATACATTCACCAAACACCAAAACAATTTTGAAATTAAACACAGCGTACGGAAAGAGCTGCTACGTAATGCCATAGCTGTACAACATAGTTAATATATCAAAAATTAAAATAATGTAACTTTGGGGATAACGAAAGTTCTTTTTAATAACAGCAGTTCTGTAAAAATTATAATTGCACTCATAAACTTTTAGCGTATTGCAAAGGGAGGCGTAAAGCTCGAGAAGCGGAAGATGGGATTTTAATGACGCTAAACAGCTGTTTTATTCGATTTGAGCCGATCCTCGTTGACATGGCGCAGTTCATAATTAGATCGGTGCCGAATTAATATCACCCTCCATTGCTAGCCCGCTTTTGAAATGTAGCAGAAGCCTGAGGAAGCCAAGAGACTAATAAGTCGGCCCGATATTAATTAGCCCAAGTGAACACCGATAGCGAAGACAAGACTGAAGTTATCAGTAATCAGATCAGCAAATGCCTTGTTGCAATTAATACCGACAAGAAGACTGCACTTAATTAAAATATTGATCTTATCGCACGTTTTATGGGGAACGCGTTTCTCTTATGCACGAGAAGACAAGGAATTTATCTTTTTTCGAGTGCACAAACAAACCGTCGAGAGCAAATCCGAAAGGGTGCTTGAACTGCTGCACGTTACAGCACAGCAATTATAATTAATGGACGTATTTAAGTTGAAGAGCTATGGAGGACACACTGGTGTACCCACTACAATAAATTTCAGCCTGCTGTATCCACCTCCTATTATATTAACCTTTCATTAAATTTCTAGTATTCGTAAACCTGTTGTGACAAGCCGTGATGGAACAATTAATTGTTCCGCGCCCCAAAATATAGACGAGCAATTAGAGAATTTGTTTTGGAGGAGAATTAGCAACAAATATCCACATTAATAATTACTGTCATCCGTACTTGTCGAAACTGATAAAACCGAAGGAGCATCCCATTTCTAATACTACTAAAATTCCATTTTGACAAATGGTCTGGTATTATTTCAAATTCCGATATCTGCGGGACTGAGGGTTTGAATAGGACGGAAGGGTGAACCCAACAAAGAAAGTTTGAGTAGGAACAAATGTCATTTTCTACCTTCCTAATTGGAACAATACTTGGGAAAATGGTTCGCCGGAAAGTGGATTCGAATAGTAAAGATTTTATCGTTGCAATTAGGAACTTAATATTTAATAGTTAATAAAATCTAGTTACCATTAAACAGTTATTGCCATTTTTTGTATAGTCGTTTTATTGTTAATACCCGATAGTAATTTTTATATTCCGATCAGTTATGTTTATAAATATTTAAAATCCAATGTTCAGACTGTAGAAAAACTTTCAACAAAGCCAAGAGATTATTACTTGGCTAATGACTTTTTGACATTCCAGCTGGCCCGAAAAATTTGAGAATACCACCAAAATACATTTTACTTTTCACAATTTATTAGACCATGCTAGACTGAATTTGGAATACACATGGGGCTACATAAAACTTTACAAACTATTGAAATCGATGAGTTACAAATATAAAAAATCCAAAAAAGCATGGTTGATTCAAAATCTCTGTTGACAAACAAACTCAAGTCGCCAGCGTGGCCGAGCGGTTAGAGAGCTCAGGCTGCGAGGCCACGGTACGGGTTTCAATTCCCACATCTGGCAACTGGCGGGCGGTCCACCCAGTTGCTTTAAAAAGTGGGTACCGAAAGCACAGTTGCAGAAGAAGGGAACATAAGGCAGACGTCGAAGGCATGCCAGATTGACTGGGTTTCGGAAAGAGATATTTCGGCGACCCTGACCCGCCGTGTCTTAGGCCATATTCCTACGTGTTGAACGAAGTGCCCTGAACTTTACTAAGCAAACTCAAATTCTAAAAAAAAATATATGCAATATGCTGATAGCAAGGTGACTTTTATTTACCTAGGGAAAACCTAGATATACTAGAACGGAAGCATGATACCTACGAATGTGATTGAAAGATGATGAAGTGTGCTAATAATAAGAGATTGAAATCAAAAGGTAAGACATGCACAGTGCTTCATTCAAGCTATTGTGGTGGTTTCCTACCGGGGTGTCACATTTTAGACTCAAAAATTGAACATCGAGATTACCACAAAAATATGAGCTGCTCTAACTCGCATTATGGATAATGCTCCTTATCACTCAGTCTGAGAAGAGACGAACTGCTAATTTAAATAAAAAACTCTCCAGGACTGGCTATATAAAACACAATTTTGATGAAAACAATAAAAAACAACTTTGGAATTTAGCTAAAGCAAACAAATTTCGACAAAAAATATAAAATTTGCGAATTTCTAAAGCAAAATGACAACAATGTTCTAAGGCTTCCTCCCTACCATTGTATTTACATCCCCATTGAACTTAAATCGGCATTCTGTAAAAAAAACTAAGTATACATATAATAAGTTAATGTCAGCCCCAAATTCAGAAGAAAAAGTCAGAAAGGTTTGGGAGCAAATGCGATGCTGATAAGTGGAGAAACTGTGTATCTTTTATCAGGAGTGATTGGATAAAAATATGGGAGAGCATTGTGTGGTTGGCGTTGCTTCTGTGGTCACTTTGTTAGCAGAGTCGTCCGATTCTGATGCTTTGATTAATGCATGATATTTCAAAGTGGAACTACATTTCTAACTAGATTTCAGTAATGACAACCGAAACACAAGAAATTATCCTATATTCTAAAATCTACTGCCTCGCCTAGTTCCAAAATGACTATTATATATTATTGCGAGGCGAAGCGTAGCAGAAAATAGTAGATTATGCAATGAGGGAGAGAAATGCGTTATTTTGCTGAGGTGCCATTTGTGACGCGAGGGCGAAGCATATACTATTTTTTTCACGTTGCAGGAAGATTTAAAACTACAAACCTGTTTTTTTAAACGTAATTTATTGACATTTTTAAATTTTAAAGTTGGTGGCACTGTAAGTCTATGTCAAATTCGAGGTTATCAGGTTAGGTTTTGCATCAGTTTTGACACAAGACTGACGCAAACCATAACCTGCTAACCTCAAATTTGACATAATTGTTGTGTCAGTCATAATGAAAACTCCCTAAGTAAATGTCTCTACTGTAGGAAATAATTCATTACTTCTGTCACGATTTTGGTATCGCAGAAACCGTGTTTTTTTCCAGACGTGAAAAATAGTAGATTATGCAATGAGGGAGAGAAATGCGTTATTTTGCTGAGGTGCCATTTGTGACGCGAGGGCGAAGCAAATACTATTTTTTTCACGTTGCAGGAAGATTTAAAACTACAAACCTGTTTTTTTAAACGTAATTTATTGACATTTTTAAATTTTAAAGTTGGTGGCACTGTAAGTCTATGTCAAATTCGAGGTTATCAGGTTAGGTTTTGCATCAGTTTTGACACAAGACTGACGCAAACCATAACCTGCTAACCTCAAATTTGACATAATTGTTGTGTCAGTCATAATGAAAACTCCCTAAGTAAATGTCTCTACTGTAGGAAATAATTCATTACTTCTGTCACGATTTTGGTATCGCAGAAACCGTGTTTTTTTCCAGACGTGAAAAATAGTAGATTATGCAATGAGGGAGAGAAATGCGTTATTTTGCTGAGGTACAATTTCTGACTCGAGGGCGAAGCCCGAGAGTCAGAAATTGCACTGAAGCAAAATAGCATTCTCTCCGAGTTGCATATACTATTTTTTCAGGTTGCAGGATGATTTAAAACAAAAACCCGTTTTTTTTAAACGTCATTTACTGACATTTTAATTACAATTATTTTAAAATTAGTAGCCTATGGTAAATTTTAAAGGTGGCACTGTAAGTCATTATGACAAGAGCTCACAATTATGTTAAATTCAAGGTTAGCAGGTTAGGTTTTGCGTCAGTTTGTGTCAAAACTGACACTAAACCTAACCTGATAACCTCGAATTTGATATAATTGTTGTGTCAGTCATAATGAAAATTCCCTAGCGAAGTTTTTGTCTTATTTAGTCTCTAGGGAGTAAATGTTTTACTTCTGTCACAATTTTGATGCTATAGAAACCGACTTCTACTCCCGGTCGTGGAAAAAGTTTTTTTTTGTATAATCGTCATAAAAGTCGTCGTTTTTAACAAAAAATCGTAAAGAAAGTATCATTTTTTCTAAATATTTTATTAAAATTGTGAATTTCCAATTTGACAGTTGTAAATTCTGATGTAATTTTCAACCAAATTTCGAGTTACAAGAGATCACTATGCAAAAAATAACGTGTACAACATGTATGAAAGCACCTTTTTTTACTCATTTGCTTGATAAATTCGTTAATCAAGTTAATCAAACTGCAAATTTGTGAAAAAAGTATGACTTCCATAACTAATTGTACAATATATTACTATATTCTACTACTTTATTCTGGAACAAAATGATTAAAAAGCAAGCTATATTAATATAAAGAAAAATGTTAATGATTGAAATATATGACGTCCGTTATATTAATGATTCTTTACAAGAAGTTGCATTACCTCTTTCTAGCGACTTGATTGCACTTAAAACAGTACTTAAAATAATCCAACAGTTCTTCTATGTCAGTTTCGAATTAAAGGTTTTTGTTATTTTCAACCTAAACAACGACATGAAAAAGCTACACTACGTTGAAGATACACAACTACTACGTCGTGGCCCTCGAGAAGGACAAAAACTAGAATGTTTCCCGGGAAATAAACTTCAGTATTGCACTTGAAGCTGCTGCTTTTTTTCTACAGCAACAGAATGGTGTTACAGCGTCTTTAACATACGTTGTAGGTGATGTTTCATTTTAACCTTTTTTACGTAAGCGATAATAAAACGCTAATCAGGAATGGGTGTTTTATTTTGAGGACTAGGGCAGTAAAAACTAACAACGAAATTCATTAAAAACCTTCTATTTCATTAAAACAGCAAAATAGTGTACAGGAAATATATTCAATTACATAAAAATCAGTAGAGATTAGGAACAGCTTCTTTATTTGGGAAGAACAGGTCAATATAGGAAAGCACACATCATTAGATATACCTATCGTTAAAAAGTCGTCTCAATAACAATTCACCCATGGAATAATACAACAAAATAGTTAATTATTTGTCAACGCTTTACAAAAAGTGATAAATTAATTGCTTCCTTAATTCCGCTGTAATGCTAGTAACCAAATTTTCTACTCTAGTCGAGTACAAGAAAGCAGTATTGAAACGATGGTACAACGTTGCAGTTTATAAGCAGCTGTATTTGGATTAAGAATATAAACAAAACGAAGCTTATTTACGTTAAAAAATAAAATGGTTCAATACACTCTGAATACTATCCTCACAATAAAAATGTAAATGTATGCATACAGAATAAGAAACCATTTTAAGTGCAACTGAAAGCGCGAAATGATACGATATAATGTGCCTTCGATGCATTAAAAACTTCGCAAGATTGCTTTTTATTGCATTAATAAACAATGAAAAACACAGGACGACACTAATTTCACTGGCACGTAAGTGGTATTTAGTTCGCGGCAGGCAATTTTATTAGGTACATTATTTATTTAAAACTTAGTGTGGGTTTGCTATTTACAGTGTGATTGATGGATATCTTTCCTGTATGCAAGCTATTTACCTATATTATAGCGCTTGATCATAAGAGTAATAATAAATACTTTTGGGCAAGCGCAGCTGGGAAAAACAATGTGTTAGATTAGTTCAAATTCTTACAATAATTAATTTATCTGTCAATTTGACACCTGTCCTATCAAGGTGTGTTTATTAAAATGTTTCTCTCACAAAAATGCAAGATAAGAGTATGGCACCTTGTTTTCTTTACTATTGTGCAAAAGTACCCCAAATTGTCTGTCATATTAAAGCTGTTAAAAAGAAGTTGACTATAGAAAACAACAATGTACAAGGCCTCGCTATCAACCTCTGCATGTATAATTGCAAACACTTATTTTAAACACAAATTCACAAATACCCGTGGACAGATCCAACACAAAACGTCTTCTTCTTCTGTTGTTAGGCCTAGGGCCTGTTGTTTCCGGATTAATTTTCTTGGGATGTTGATTGTTATCTCTCTTTCCATCTCTTGGTAGGCCTTCCTGGTAGTTTTCCATCCCTAGTAATATGAGCTGTTTGTCCTCTTCCCATTCTATTAACATGTTTGTTACATGTGCATGGTCGATGTCTGGACCATCTGCAATGTGTTTTGTATTATGCATCTGTATTGTAACGAGACAGACTTGTGGTGTCGCAAATGCGCACGCTGGTGTTCTGATGGCCTCTAGTGATCTATAACCCTCTACGTTGTGTACATCACTTTGTTTTAACAGATTTTATGAATGATTTAAACAAGCTCTCGTAACTTGTGGACCCTTAGGGTTCTTATTACCCTGGTAACTGCCAGTTCTTCATTTAAGTAGGCTCATACACACACTTTGATGAAATAAAACGCCAAAAACGCTTTATACGTTTATTAAACCAATAAACCCTATACTCACGTATATAAAACTAAATTTAAACAACCAAACTGTACCCTTTACCTTTCTATAGTGGGCACAGTCTAATGAGAAATGTAATACTCTTCAATTGTTGGTGTAATAATAGCAATACTGCGACTTAGTCAGTACAAGAAAGGACTTGAGAGTTGTAAAGGAAATTTATCAGTGAAGGAAATTGCGCCCGTCGCCCTCAATCTGCTGTAGCGATGAAATCGCCCGCTGATCGAATGTAGCGACAACCGTGTAATTAGGAATAAGGAAAACTATGGTCGTCTGCTCTCAATCTGCTGTAGCGATGATATCGCCCGCCAATCGAAATTAGCGACAAACACGTGATTAGGGATCAAGTAGGGTGCCCAAACTGTTGTTCTGACTCTGTCGAGATTCCCTTTAAATAGCAGCCCGTAGTGGATATCCCCTCTCGGAAATACCAATGGTGATTCCACCCCATATCCAATCGCAGCGTTTCCGCTGGGTAATTATCCAATCATAATATTTCCATTATGACGCAGTATTTCTACCGCAGTTTAAATCGTATTATAATATTTTCGGTGCTCTCGATCTGGGTGAATAGTAGTGATGGGCCTATCCGGAATGAATAATCGAAAAGTTTCCGATTGTTCAAAAAATCGGAAGGTTCCGATTATTTCGGAACTTTTCGGAATTCGATTATTTTACTGTTCGGTGCACAAAATTCGGAACTTTCGGAATTCGATAATTTTACTATTCGGTACACAAAATGATAAAACGAAATGCCAATTTGAACTGAACGGAATACGGAATGTTGTGTTGACTCACTTGACTGCTATATCCTGGTTGGCGAATGACGACGGGTCGCGCCGTGTGCGCACGTATATGATACGTGAATGGCACTAATGGCAGTGGTATTTCGTAGATTAATTATTAGATAGTACACCTTACAGACTTCCAATTCATGTATTGTTTTATACTATCTATTGTGTACTTTATGTGCCATTAACCTATAAAATATCACTACCATTTTCCGAAAGTCTATTAAGGTAACTACTGTAATAATATGAAAAAATATTTTATTTCCTCTTATATGCCACTGTGCAATTCAAACTCATAAATTGTTTTACTGGCCGTCCTACAAACCCAAACAATAGATGCCAACGCAGATAAAGACTTACAGCGCGACGGCGAGTGCTCGCATCGCAAATTTGCACGCTCTTCATCTTCCTTCCGCTTGTTGTTGTTTCGCTCGTTTTCTCTTGCTTGCACTTACGGAATGTAAAATAATCGGATCACTGGATGACCTGCATACATGATATGTTTTTGATTATGTTATTAATAGTGTTATATCATTTGATTGATGTCCCTTGGACAGATTGTAAATTGCCTTGGAGTTATATAAAAAAAATTGTCAATTACTACGTTAAAGAGTACTGGGCTTAGGCGACCACCTTATCGTATACCAGATTTAATTGACATTTCTTCCTTTAGTTCGCTACGGATTCTCAGCTAGCTTTGTTATTGCTGTTTATATTTCAATTAGTTTAATGATTTGGTCGGAATGTGTTCTTCTTTTAATATTGTAGTAATGCCTTTATGACGCGGTCGAAGGCCTTGGTCACATCGATAAAACATATGTAAGCTGGTGAATTAAATTCAAACGATTTTTCTACAATTTCATAACAAATATGACGTAAAGAGAGGATTTATTGTTTCTGAAATCCTAACAAGAAACTTCAAGTATTTAATACATCTATACCATAAAATCGGTGGTCTCTTTCTTTGTATGTATGTATATATCTTTGTTCGCTATCTCCTCCGAAGTTACTGGACCGATTAAATTCTATTTAATTTAATCAAATCGTGTAATTAGCGAAGCGAAGCGTAGCTCGGGTGATTCACCCACCAGTCTTTTAATAATGAACAGCGTACGAAAAGTGAAGATAGAAGATGTAAATACAAGTATATCGACAACCCGAATGTGCTAGTAACCACCACATGGTAATAGAAAAGTTCACATGCCATACTCAAAAACAAAAAGACTTTTTCATAGATAGTATAGTAGAGAACATAGTATTACATAGTACAGAAATGTAGCCACCTCCCACGAAAATTATGAAAATACAAGAACGGTAGAACTGCAGTATATGTGACAATGCTTATAGCTCACGCGAAAAGACAGAGCAAGATCAAAAGAAAGTTGAAGTTACTCGTTCTCTTACTACACTCCAGTAGTATGGTCATGTTCAACGAATGCCGGCCCATAGATGGCCAAAAAGATTAACACAATGGACTCCAAAAGGTGAAAGCGAAGATCTACTCTTAGTTCGGAAGCGAATATCAAATACGTCATGGTCGAAAGAGAATTAAAGGTAGGATATTCACCACAATTATGTGAAACCAAAAACCGACAAACTCGTAAGGATAAAACTCAAAAAGAAGAAATAAGAAAAAAGAAATCATTCCTCATATATTTTTAGAAAGAATTTCGGCTACCATTAGAATACCTATAGAAAGGGCGAATATGCACAAAGAAATTATCTCGACTCAGAAATGCACTATAAACATAAACATATTGTTACCAAATGTTAGTCTACTAGTTTTCATAAATGTATTTGTAATAATGTGTACGTGTAACTCAGACCGTGCTTGATAAACATCAATTGTTTTCTATTATTTAAGTCATTGATGGAATTTGAAGAGACATGAGGTTCTTCTACTTTAACGGTGATTACATTATTCTACATTGCTATTAACATTTGGCGTAGTATCAAAGGTAATGTTTGCGTTAATAACCATATTTTGACCACCTATCATTATTACTATGGTATTAAAGAAATGCAGCAGCCATCGAGATTAATTTGAGAGATTTTTGTGATCTTTTCTTGGATATAGAAATTTTATTTATATTTTCAAAGATTTTAAAAACTATGATACTGCCGATTTGAAGCTAATAAACTTATAGTGCATTCTGTAAATGATCGTTATTCTTGTAAGCCATATTATGATCAAGTGTTACAAAATGGATCATTTTTTAAGATACCTACTGGTGTATGATCTATCAAGCACAAATTTAGAGCTAATCTGCCAGTTTAAAAAACTACTGAAGCTAAAACAGTCCTTTCAGTGGAAAGTGGAATGCTGGAACTTGACTTGTGTGCTAAGTTTTCGGGTTTTAACCTAATGATCTCTCTGTAGCAAACCACTTGGACGATTATTATTGAATGGCGCTGTATATATGTAGTAGTTGTAATAAAATTAAATACAAGCAATAATGTGTGTTGCTAATGGCTACCCGAGGCATCAAATGCACAAATGGTTTTAAATCGGGCGACTACATGGATCTTACTGAAATTATGTTCTTTTAAACGTCGTAGAAGGAACCTTGGGAGTGGTTTTCTGCGTACGTATTGTACCGTGTGATTAATGTAGCTGTCAGGCCGATATTTAAATAAAGTCTTATCGTCTTATTTATAGGATCTCTTAGAAGGTGCTTAACAGGTAAAATGAGTTGCTGTGTTGATATAATAATTAAATAAATATGCGAGAGCCGCCTCCCAGCTCGTGCAATATTGCCCATCGTTGTCTGTCCGGTTCAAGGGTTAAAACCAACATGCCCATACGCAGACCCATGCCGATGGAATGCCGCGGCCAAGCACCCACTCGCTGCCACTCATTACTTCTTACATTTTTACGGTCTGCTTCAACATGATCACAATCGGCTGTCATCAAACGTGACAGTAAACGAGTGTTCCTTTTCACAATTGTTCGTTGCAGGAAGGTCTCGGCGGCGGCGGCGACGGTGTTTACACGATAGATACGTGCAGTATTTATTTAAATTAGTAGTGTAAACATCGGTCTGATTATTAATCAGGAAACTGTTTCAATCGGATGGAATTGAAGCAGAAGCAAATGAACATTTCTATTTCGATGTTTACTCCCATGTATTTCTTGAGTAATTGTGTGAAACCGTATAGTTAGAGCAATGCAATGCTGAATGCAACTTCTGTAAAGAATGGCTACGCGTTACGAGCAATAAAATTTCGAACTTCAACTATTATTTATTAATCCAATAGCTAGAACCAGACCTAGTCTCGGTCATTTCTATTGAAAATAAGTTTCTCGCGTCTACGCGTATCTTAGCATTTAAACTCATAAACACACATTCTATTTTGCATATATTATATTATAAAATATATGTCAGTGCATAGGTACTTCATGTTTTAGAAGCAAGAACGCGCATGTTTCTTACAATTACTAAAGATTCTAATATTTTTCCTAAAAAGAGACTTACTTTAAGACAATTCTGCAACAACCCGTACTGCAGGAACTTACTAGTTTTCCCTTATCTTTGTAAATAGTCATAAATCATAACAGTAGAGCCTATTTGGGCATGTATTAACAGGTAGTCGCATTATTCCAATGTTCTAGACACTTGCTAAGAAACCAAAGGTAGTAGATTTGCTTCCCGGTGGCTATTATACCACGGCTACCATATTGTGCGAATAAATGTGAACACAGCGAATTTTTAATACTTCTTAGGATAGCAACACTGCTGTGTGAATTCTGAAAGTTGTTTCCACGCAAGTCACATAACTTCTAATACCTAATTTCATCAGAGCTAATGTCACTTATATTACTGAGTTCATTTGAGTCATTTTCATGCGTCTGTCGTTTTGAGAATAAATATATAGTTTATTAATTTTTCGTGGCTGTCTGACGTCAAGGGCAAAGATTATCACACTTAGTGAGCACACTTCAATGACGCAATGAGATATTGCAAAGAGTGTTCTGTGAGTCTAGGAGCTGTAAACCAAATTAATAAAGCAGAAAAAAAAATGTATCAGTTGAAGTAAAACACAAAGCAAAATTTGGAAGAAAAAGAAGATAAAAATGTTGTTTCACAAAATAGAAAACTGAACTCCAGAAGAACAAACTATGATCTTCAGCAAAAAAAGCTGGAATGAAATTCACGACTCCAGTTTGTAAACGACTCGTGGAAGGTGAAAGAAAAGCTATAATACCGCAGACGAAACAACTCCTAACGGGTCCTATGATGAAAAAGGCTGGGTTAGACCAAAAAGTATGCCCAATGGACCGAAAATGATTGGAGGAAAGTTTCGTTCTCTAATGAAAAGCATTTTTTAGTGTAAGAGGGCCTATCAAGGTTAGTATGAAAGAGTGCAGACGAGACATCCGGCAAAAAAAATGTTCTGCGGATGCTTTTCATATAAGGGAATTGAAAAACTTGTGTCAGTTTAAGATAAGATAAATAGTGAGAAGTACAAAGCAATGTTGTTCACACAACTGAAACAAGTTCAAGCAGTCTATGGACCAATCTTTCAACAAGACTCAGCTACGTGTCACGTTTCCAAGGTGGTGGTGAAATATTTCAAGGATAGGAGGGATTACCCTTCTGGACTGGCCTGGAAACTAACCAGAATCATATCGCGAATCTGTGGTCTATATGCAAGGCCAGATTACAGAAGGACTAATGTATGACCAAAACAAAAATCGTCGAAGCTCTGACTCAGGCATCATTCCGAGATGAGATCAAGGAAAAGTGCAAAACTTTAACTAACCCCATGTCAAGACGAAGCCAGGATGTTTTAAAGCCAAAGGGGGCCATATTCCTATTAAATAACGTTAAAAGAACTTTCTAATATAGCCTAAATACAATTTTATTTCTAATAAACGATATTTAAGAAGAGACCATCTGTGTTCATATTAATCCGCACAATATTGTATATGACATTTTCGGAATCAGGATACATTTCGACCTTGAAACTTACTGCAGGGGTGCATAACTCAATATTATTGTACATGCTAACAATGATTCAAAACACCTGTAGAAATGATTATTTCTGACGATCCAACCTCAAGTCATTATAGTGGGATACACGGATTGCCAATTGCTTAGTTGTACGAACAAGTTGGTGAACACTTCAGTCCACTAGCTGCATCTCGAGTGGAGGAATCCACTTACAATAAAGAAAAACTGAAATTATACTAAGCGCATGGTAATTGATATTTTTTATATTTAAAGAAGGTTTCCTGTAGTGAATTACTATCAGCTCACAAGTCCACACAAAAGCGAACTTTCGAACAGTTTTTCTGAAACGTTTGGTTGAAGTAAAACCTTTATTGGTAATCAAATTAGTTAATGATATCACATTATGTGTATTGTTAAAGACACCACTTCGGGGTACGTTAATTACAAAATATTATTGCCTCCGAAACAGGGATCGAAATGGAAAATTTCAAGAAACCGGCACGTCACTTCAAAATTATTGTGCGACTATGATAATATCTTACAAATTCTATGTTTAAAAAATTCTTTACATTTAGATCATTCTCTTTGTTAAGTCTTTTGATGCTGAACGTACACAAAAAGTAACAATTTTATTACACATTTACTGTTCTTTCACTCCATGATACCGAAGAACGTACAAAGACAATGCTTCCTAATTTTTAATAATTGAATGTCAAGTAATGTACCTATTTCTTTAATTCCCTCTGGTTCTTTGGTGACTGATAATGCAAACTATATAATTTATCAATAAGCATTTTAAAATTATTTACTCCAGCTACTCTATTAATCTATTAAAAACAGCAAGTTCCAGCCTGCGGTTCGCACAATTATTACATTAGGAAGCTTGTCTTTTAATAATTTGGACAACATGCAATGCCTATGAAACATTCTTTACAAAATTTCTCGTTAAAACTGCCGATTTAAACAATTTAACAATCCCAAACTAGTATTACCTGCAAGTTCAATTAAATCAAGATTAAAAACCTAAGCATATCCAAGAAAATTACAAAAAAAAATATTCTGAAAACAACTAAGTTCATGATTATTCTGAAATTCAGACGCAATATGGATGGTGATTTGGTGTTTTGTCCGAGTGTAAAATATTTCTTAAAGACGTTCCATTTAATGTTTTTAAATCGATGTCGATTGGAACGGGAAAATACAAATGATCTCTCATATTTTATAATTCTGTACACAGTCCTAAAATCCCTTTCTGTATTTACAAATAAGTACTCTTCTGTATATTTTCTATAGTATTGTCAAATTCTTTCTAATCCCACCAAAAACAACTGAAGGACTCTGCTTGAATGTGCAATGGTAAATAGTTCGGGAAAGTAGTCGTAGTTTTAAAATAAGTTATACCTAACATAATTTTACCAGATGAGAAATGTGAACATACATTTTTATGTACCACAAAACATCTTCTAATTTCAAAGGTATTGTTATATTAATCAAATTTGATTAAAGTTCTGCCGCCTCTAAGCCAGATTTGGAAAACACTGGAATTAATAATGGAATTGCCCTACATAAAACTAATCTTTCTGATATTTTCGGTATTATTAACTCGAAACACAAACATTGCTTCTTAGAAATTAGTTCTCTCCATTAGAAAATTCATGTTGAAACTAAAATTCATAACAATTATTTAGCGAATTGTCTAACGACACCAAACAAGAAGAGCGTTGTTCTTGAAAAAATCCTTTATTCTCAATTGACATTTTGTGATGTGATTTTTTTCAAATACGACTAACTATATAGGATGGTAAAATGCAAGAATTGAAAAACAATGATTATTGCACTCCTTAACTTGTACAAGCCTACATAAATGTAAAAATATCTTTTGTGCAACCGCGCTGAGAAGTGAGATTTTTGCGGACGTAATTTTGGCGACCGTTGTTGTACTAACGGCTGCGAAAACAAATTTCGCGGCGACAAACTCATCGGCACGGTTGCACAAAAAATGGATAATGTGTTTTTGATTATAATATGCATTGCGACTGCACAATAATGTTGTGTATGCCACGTTCGCGAAATGTTTGCTTTCCTGGGAATAATTTGACGGACTCGACAAACAGTCATTTCGCGGGTTAGGTGTACAAATAACTATTGTTCGTAACGTTGATCACAGCCTGTAATTACATTTTTATGTAAAGTTTGTTTGAGTAAACACTATAACATACAAAATACCATTGTACGCAGATAATCATTTATCCTGTATTTCTAGTGTGTTTTACCTATTTGGAATGTCTACAATATTTAATAAACAATCAATTACTAGCCAAATATATGCTTGCAATTAAGTAGACTTTAGTACTTTGTAATAATAGACCTAAATATTGTGTAATGGAACTTGGAGAAATTGAAAGTAAAATGATGTGGCATCTAAAATTAGTACTGTAGACAATAGCAATAAAGATTAAGGAAAATTGGGAAGTTCTAAATGGATTTTGATTAACCTTCAGTAGATTTACCCAACACTAGTTATAATCATAATATGTAGGCTCATTTAACATTGCTTCTAAGCATGCATACAGGATTAAAATAATGCTGTCTTGGATAAAACCTTCTTTTATTATTGCCTTACAACAAACGTAAAGCGGCTGTATTGCAACTTGATAAAAAAGTTACAATAAAATTGTAGAAGATAACAGTTCTAAAAGAAGCGTTTTCATAACCAGTATACGTATAGGGAGAGTGCATTTGTAGACAAATCAAAGATTGTTTTGTTGCACTTTAAGGCAATACCAACTGGGAACAAGGCCTCAGCGCTTCAGCCTGACGTCACCCCAGGTAGGTAGAATTGACCAATGTTGGCCTCTTTATCTGGAAGCTCAAATTGGAATAAATTCTATCATTACGCAATTCTAACTACCTGTGTTGACATGAGGCCGGGGAGCTGAGGCCTATTTCCCGGTGGTAACGTCGGAATATAACGCGCATAAAGCTTTAAAATTATACGAAGTTGGAAAAAATAAATTTAGTGCTAATATTGACTCCGAATTTTTTTAAATGATAGCTACAGATAGCAATTAGTATTGCCAGTCAATTTTACCTTTCATTATGGGAAAAGCAACAGAAAACAATCGGATTTGTTGTACTAAAGTTCAACCTTTCCTATGTAATCGGTTTAAAAGCGGCATGCAATTTCAATGTCATTCCAGTGTTGATACCATCAAGATTCACAAACACAATGTCGGGAATTTAATGGGTTTTTGAAACTGTAATCCGAAACTCTAAACCATAACGGATTTAATCTGTACACATTGTACTGTGTACTTAACCGGTAACCACTTATTGCTTCTCCGATTTGTTCCATGTGACGCTTTACTTATTTTTTGAAGAGACAAGTTTATTAATGCACCAGGTCTACAAAATCTGCCAAAAAATAAATGTATGATTTAATAAATAATAACAAAAGAATAATAGGCGAGTTAATGAAGGTTTTTACTTCTAAACCCTCAAAAACAGAACCGATTTTGATTAGTTTTTTTAAATATTCCAGCTAGGGTGCTCAATTGTTATTTATGTTGTTTTAGACAACACAAAAATTATTAAACATTTTTTGACTATTTTTTAAAATGTAGTATAAAAAATAATGTTTGAATATAAAAATCAAATTTTTCATCGATGTTAATTATTTTATGTCCTACCAGTACATTAATTGAAATTAATGACTCTATTTTAAGGTATCTTAGATACAAAATAACGCTCCAGGGCAATTATTTTCTTCATAAGAACACTAGGGTTATTATGAAAAATTAACAGTATTTGTTTCCATGCATACAACTTTATTATGCACCACTGTCACAATGAAAATTAATGACAGCTCAGCTAATGTCACAACTCTAACTTAGGTCAGCTAACTAAATACTATATCATAGTAATTATATGAATTGAATTATGAATAGGAATTAGGTACGAAAATTGGTAGGACATAAAACCTTGAAGGCACCACGGGCATTATGAGCTAAGAGCCCGCGATTGTTGTACACACCTCGGGCCAAAGCCCGCGATTGTTGTACACACCTCGGGCCAAAGCCCTCGGTTAGTACACTAACAATCTTGGGCTCTTATTTTACTCATAATGCCCTTAGTACCTTAATAACTATAATTATTCGGACACAAAAATATAATATACACATATATAGGCATATATATAAATTTTCACATTAAAAAAATCAATATTTTCTTTAGTAGTGCAAATAGAGGAATTCTAGATTAATGTTTCTGTTTCTGTAAATACACGCGCAGTAGTCATATTATGATTTCGGAGTAAACGCATGTGTTGTTGGAAAAAGGTAAGTTATTGATTACAATGCATTAAATAGTGTCAAGCTGTAAGTGAAAACACGATGGAAAAGGTAATTATATGTCATTTATTCTTAGTTTGTTTTGAAAAATAATTGAACTATATGTTCTTCATTTTTGTTACAGGAACAGCAACAAGATGGTGTAGACTCTAAAATAATTGTTGCATTTGCAAAGAATAAGAGAGTTTAGATGCACCGAGTACTTCGAGTAAAGTTGTCGAAAAACTCACAGAAGTAACAAGAGGACTGCCAATACTAAAAGCAGTTGCTGCAGAACTGAAGCATAATTGTTTATTGGATTTTTTAAATAGTGGTAATAAAGTTTATGTTCATTCTCGTTGTAGCAAACGATGCATAGAAAGGAAAAGTGTTTCAGCTGTAATAAATAAAATTGAAATGGCAGAAAAGGTCAACAGAAGTCCTCAAAATCTAAATTAACAAAATCAACCAATATTTCCTTCAATTGCGATGAAAACTGTTTTATCTGTGCCAAACAGTTACCTAAAAAATTAAAACAGTATCAGAATGTATCCTCTGTTACCTCATATGATACAAGATTAACAATTATAAACGTCATTAAAAATCTGAGAAACGAATCTTCGCGATCTGCTTTAAGAATAAATTTAATTAAGGATTTGAGATCTGTAAATGCAAAATATCATAGGCAATGTTATGTGAACAATTCTTCAGGAAATTAATATATTGGAAAAAACGATTCACCCACAAATTCTTAAAGCCGACAAGTCCATGACAAAAATAATAAATTACGAGGAGCGTTCAAATATGAATTATAATTTGAATTGCGCGCCAAAAGACAAAGACGTACAGAAGTTGTATACACTAATTAATGCTTTGGAACAAGTCCTAACTTCATTCTGTCGTTAAGTCGTCACAATTCATTTTCGTTCAATTGGCAAGCATGAGTGGGAGTGCATTCAAGCGTCGAACAACGCATTATTAGTAAATTTCTTATCAACGAAAAAATCAAACCTTAAGAAATTTGTGTATGAGTTAAAATACAATTTGATCAATCACTATCAGACAGAAGCGTTGACAAAAGGAGGAAAGCGTTTAAAGTTGGCTGCAAAAATGCCGAGAATGAACAGCATTCTCGCCGTCCAAAAACATTGACAACAGAAGAAAATGCTGACAGAGTAGTATGCACTTATTTGAAACGATCGTCGAATTACAGTGAAGGATATTCCTTCTGCATTAAGTATCAGTAGGGGTGACTTAAAAAAAAAACGCGAGTTCTTTGTATGTGTCTTACAGGATAATGCTCGACTCCATTTCGCTATTCACACGCTGACTATGATTCAGAAATTGAAATGGACCATGCTGCCCCGTTTACGATACATTTCGGACCTTGCTGCAATAGTTTTATATTTGTTTGGACCCTTAAAAGGTTTTTAGGAGAAACATACCTCGTTGTAATAAAGAAGTCATTGAAATTGTTCGGCAATGGGTGACAGCAGCCAAAAGAATTTTTTTCTCGTGGAATACAGAAACTTCCTGAAAGATGGCACCAGTTTATTAAAAGAAAGGAAGACTGAGTAATACGGATGGAGCCATAATTATATATAACAGCAATAAGACAACATGAACAACAAAATAGAATGCTGGACTAAGAAAGAGATGCCCATACAACAAAATTATTTTAGTAGGCACATCGAAACAAACATTTTTTGCTTTATAAACATATGTTCAAAAACGCTTCATTTTCGAGATATAGGGTGTTAAAAATTGTAAAAAAAATGTTCAATTTTTTTCCTCGAAAACGAAGCAAGATGCGCAAAACCCCCAAGTGAAAAAAAATTGTTTTTTGAGTTACTTCATGTTAAACAAGTTAAAAAATTTCAATAAAACCATTGGGTGTTATTTTTTTATGCAAAAACACTAACAGGTTGCCCCGTGAGCGTGCCCCTGGAATTACTATATAAACTGTAATAGATCCAAAAGATGCCCCATAAAGTTACCAACAAACTGTGAAAATTTCACTAAAATCGGCTGAAGCATTTTTTTCTACAAATTTTAACACCCTGTTATCTCGAAAACGAAGCGTTTTCGGACCCTACCACCCCTAAAAGTTTGTCGGTATATTTTTTGAACACCCTGTATATAATTGTGGTCCCATCGGTACATTAGTCCTTGTGTTTGTTTTTGAATAGATATGAAATTATAATTTATATTTGAACGCTCTTCGTATATCAATGAAGATTGTGATGTAAGTTTTCTCTTGCACAATTGATAAATGCGTGAATATTATGGAGATGATTTGGTCATTTCGAGCTATCGCGGTCTTTCAACTGTATCATGTCAAAAAATATCATGTAACATCACAAAATGTAAAGAAGATTATGAACGTAGCAGATTTAATTCGGTCTGATAGCTGCAAAGAGATAGTGAGAAATGACGATTACCCTGCAAGTGACGAAATTTTTTTTTTCAGAAAAATATCTATGAGATATTCCTCATTCATTACGTTTACTATTGAGTAAAATTATTTGTAAAAATAAAAAATATACTGATTTTAATGAAACCAAGTTTGACAAGAAATGCACATACATTGCACATGCAATTGTCAGCTGTGAGGCCGCGTTCTTTCTTATAATCTCTTCAAGTTGGACTAAGAGTAACATTACACAGATAATTTGGTTCAAGAAGAATCACAGATTTCTGCCATGCCTCAGGTTTTGGGCTTCCTATAATGAAGCACTTTTCCAAGATTCTGCTGTCTTGAGTAGCAATACTTTTGTCCAGTTAGGTTTCGATAACGTGACTTCAGAGGTACCTTAACAGGTGAATGAAGAAAGATATCTTTTATTGCCATTACGCAGTCCGCAGCACCGGACAAAATCATGAAAATAATTTTCTGCACTTACAAAACTGAATGTGATACGGCCTGTAGCTGTAAAACGAGTGGTCTTTATTGCTCACCTGCATGTATTGTTTGCAGTGGAAACGACTGCAACAACCACTCATAGATAGACGACAATGAAGACTCTCAAGTCACAAATTTGAATGAAAATTGAAACCAATTTATTTTCTGTTCTGAATCATTTATAAAGTATATTTGTACGTAAAAAATGTATGATTAACAAAAAAAATTTAGTTTTGTATTATTATGCCCAAATTCAGTGAAGATTTATTTATTATTCCATACACATTTATTTCGGATGTGTAATCTCTGATCCCAAAACTCCTCTAGATTTGCTTCCACATTTAAAATCTCAATTCTGATATGAAATTCGTAATCAGCGACCTCAAAAAATCACTAGACCTAATTGTCTCAGTAATAACATTATTACTCGCAATTTTGAAATTTCAGTAAATACTCGGATTTTTTTTGAATTTTTTTTATAACTCCTGTGATGATATAATTCAAGAAACTCCTCTATATTACAAAGTTCGATATATATACAATTACTATAAAGACATCTGTATAATTCAGAAAAAAATCGGAAAATTCGGAGAAAATTTCAAGAATTTTTTGACAATGTGACTCCGAAAACCCTTTAATCATATTTTTTCTTCGGTAACTAGACTTGACTATATAATAATCTTAAATTTCACAATTTTTTTCAAAAAAAATTAAAATTTGGGACTCAAAAAATAATCCGCCCCATCACGCATCATGTTTCTGATTTTGAATAACTAAATATTTGAATAATTAAATATAACAAACATTTTAAAAAGTCATCTAAATAGCATCTGATTTTGAGGGTTTAGAAGGTTTAATGATTTTTCCGCCTTCACTGACTCGGCTATAAAAAGGCAAATGGTTTAAACTAGCTGTTTAAAGAAGTCGAATAAAAAAATGTGTAATCCGGCCACGACTTTTGTGGATTTCTGCAATTCAAATCCATTTACACCGATTTTATATTCTATTTACTTAGGCAAACGACTTTTGCATAGTAATGTAGCGGAAACACAACCCTTTCGGAAACGAACACGGCGAATTTTGCGGCTCTTATTTAATTACGGCAAGCATCTTTATAAATACGACTATGATTTAAGTATATTCAAAACCTAAGAATTTTATTGTAGCAAGATAAACATTTGGCAATAATCGGGCAGAAGTTTTCAAGATTACTTTCAATCATTTGCCTCGCAGAGAATCCCCAACGCTACTTCCTGATTTATATTCACGTCGTTTTTCCTTCGAACCCAATTAGGTGATTACACCGGCAGTTCGGCTCTTTGAGTCCGTAAAAATAAAGTACTTTTTGATTAGATTTGAATTTCTTTCTGGAAATGGTATTGCTTTATTCTGAATTCTGATCGCCAGTAAACATGAACGTATACGGATAATTTACGTATACCAAAAGCAAATTGTTTGATTTTCTAATTTGTAACTACAACGCTTTAATATTGATTAAGAGAGAACCTGGAAAAGCGTTTATATTCCTTCCCAATTCTATAGAAAAATTCGGTGACAAAAACCAGTACACCCCTTTGCTTTTCAGAATCATAAAAACCGAAATATAAATTATCGCTTAATCCCCAGATAGGAATTAATGAGCTTCATCTGCAGAATTTAGAAGTGAGTAAAGATCAAGTCTGAAAGCGGTTTTGCATAATGTACTCTTGGACGGATTAAATTAAGGTTGTATTACATTAGTCACAATCCCTTTTAACCCGCCGTTCTTTTATTGCAACATTTCGACACCGCAATGTTTCATGGATTAAAGCTCCGATAAAAGACCTAAATAACAGACAAATCTGTATCGGGGGACTATTTATAATTAACCTTAATTCGCATACAGATTTCTTCCACATTTAATGGCGGATTACATTTGCGCCGGATTCCTCCCCGCCGTTTCGCATTATTACAAAACGAGATTTTACAGTCCCAGCGTTTTAGCTAATTTGGAATGCGGACTCGTCTCTAACCAATCTCGTACACTTCGGTACAGCTAAAAAACGAGGAGGATCGCTAAAAGCGAAGAGATAAAGCGAATGTGCTCGCATTCCACATTATTCAGAGTTAATCTATAATTATTTCCTGCCATTTATACATCAATGATTACCCCGTAACAATAGGGTCGTAATTAACCGATTGCCAATCATCAGTTGCTGGCTGCGGCAGCCAATATCAACCATCTCCGTGAATTTACCTGGCGCCGCTTCTGCAGGACACGTGTAATAAATACCTACACCACGTACTATACCAGATCCAGAACTAATTGCAATACTCGGCAATGCAATTACCTTTTCTTTAGCAATGGCATTTATACACATTCATTTTTATTCTAATATAATGGTAATAGGTAACAAGCAGATTTTTCAATAGTAATTGCTAATAAAATACATTAGAATAATTACTAAATAGTAATTCAATTATTATTGGATACTATATGTATATTTGAACTATTAAATTACTCTAATATGCGTTAAGTTCAATTTGCCGGCATATCGTAAAAATTACGTTTAGAATAAAATAATAATTAAAATGTCAAGTAATGCACTACGAGCACAGTATTACAGTAGACGTTAAAATAAAACAAGTATAACGATTTGGCACGTTTCTGACAGGTGCTGTCAATATCCTGATAATCTGAACGTCAAAATATACACAAAAATAAAATTAAAGATATTTATCTACGACCACTACTAAAAGTAGGCTTTTTAACACTCGCTTGTTTCACTAAAAGTGACGTTTTATAGTTTACCGTGTTTAAAGAAATCAGCTGTTTACTTTTAGCACATGTGCTAAAAGTGACGCGAGGTTCAAAACTACAATTTCGAACTGCAACTGAAGTTTTAAAGCTATTCTAGTTGCTTCTTGCGTTACAGGTAAAGCGTTTTTGAAATAATTAAAGCGTTATGTAATGAATACAGTCATATGTGGAGTATAAATAATTAAATTTCGTACCTGTCCTTGACAGCACGGGCGTGGCCAAAACAATCGCCAGCCGCGTAGGCTACTATTCATTATTATGCAGCGTCGCAGATGCGAACCTATCTTAAATCGATATTTATGGATTAATAACGGTAAAATTAAGGTCGTAGATAAAATATTGTATGCAACGCGTGCTAAAAGTCGTTTATGCGCGAGACATGTTATGAAACTCAGCCTTCGGCTTCGTTTCATAATTTTCATGTCTCGCGCATAAAAGTCGACTTTTAGCACTTGTTGCATAAATAGCTATTTTCTACGACCACTACTAAAAGTAGGCCTTTTAGCACTAGCTTGTTTAACTAAAAATGACGTTTTATAAATCAGCGTGTTAAAAGTGAAATCAGTTTTTACTTTTAGCACATGTGCTAACCGTAAACAGCTGGTGTTGAATTTAGAATTTAATACTGGAAGTGTTTTTTAAATAATTAAAGCATTATGTGCTGAATAAAGTAAAATGTGTACTATTATAATTACTTTTGATAACTAACTTTGACAGCTACTGGCTGCAGAAACAGTTATCTGCGCCGTCAAGGCCATCTCTTTACTATGACATGAATTATAACTGTCATAAATGCAAACCTTTGTTAAATCGATATATATGGATTAATAACAGTAAATTTAAGGCCGTAGAAAAAATATTGTGTGCAAAATTGTGCATAAACATTCACTTTTAGCAATTGTTGCACAATTAGCTATTACTTCATCCTATTAAATAGCAATAGAAGCCATTGATAAATAAAAAATTCATATACACATGTTGTTCTTATCAGTAACCTGTCCAAGTTCTGTTTCAGTTTCAGATGCCTAATTAAGTTTTCGCAATCTTGATCATCAAATAAATTCGTTAAAAATTTGAATTTAAGTGTCTATTTTAGACATAAAGATGTGCCTACTGGAAACACTATCTCTCCATTTTGACGTTTTCAACGTGTTTCATTTACTTGGTTTGGTATATGTATGAGCCTCAGCATTTAAAAAATTGTATTTTTATATTTGAAGAACGTTCCAATTATTATTTAAAAAAAATGGGTTTAATCCATGTTAACCAGTGGCGTCTCGCTATAAAGAGCCACGAAGCCATGGCTCTACCTTAACAAATCAGTAATTCAATTTTTTTTTTATTTCGAGAAAAAACGTTTTTTGCACTTATTTTTCATCGTTCTTATTCTATTAAGCACGAGCAATTTTTATTTGCTGAATATGAACTGTACCATAAGCGCTGCTTGCTTTCACGCACGCATTTGTGTCAGATCAAAGCGGCTCCCAGCTCTTCCATAGTTTATAGATGACGGGGTGGGGGAGGGGGATAAGCGGCGAGATATAGGTTCAAATATAAGGACATTTTAAAATTTAATGGGAGCCATTTCAGCGTCGACTCAAGCTTCAAGCAGCCTCAATCTGCCTGACCCCTGCAAGAACGCATGAGTGTCGAGTTTCTGATTACAACTTTTGCACGTACAGTCGGCGCCTTAGAAATTGGGACATGTAATAAGTTGTGCTGTAATATTTGATTTATTATTATTTTTTTGCTCTGGTTACTTCATTGATGTGAGCTGGCATTTCATATTTGACCAACACTAAAAAATCTGACATAACAATCAAAACCATCACAACTGTCAAAGTACTCTTAAAAATATATATATGCAAAATGTATCATAGTATTGTCCCGATTTCTATGGCGCCGACTGTACGCTGACTCCTGACTCTATCAATTTCAGATAAAGCAAATCCGAGTCCGGAGAGCATATTCGGAAGGCCGTGTGTATAATTCTGACAGAAGAGACGTTGGGATTTTGCAAAATAACTTAAATACAGTATGACAATAAATATAGGATACCGAAGTTTGCAAACTTAATTTGTTGTTGTTAACAACTATCACTTTAATATTTCCAGTTTTGATGTCTATTGTATTGATGTATGACATGCTCCACGTGACCACCACCCCTTTGCAAGCATAGTTCCCTTCCAAGCATTCTTGAAGATTGCCTACATAGGTAATTTCTAAATAGCGGTTGACTTAAATTTTGGAAGAACTGCACGATCGCCTTCTCAATTTCGCAGTTGCGACTGACTGGGAGATTTTCATTGAAAATGTTGTTTTCCATCGTTCCCATTCTCTAGATATTGAAATTTAACGTACTTGATACTTGGTCAGTTATTTCTGCCTTGTTCCTATGGACGGTTATAGGGGTTGCAAACAAAATGATTTTGCTCGGTAGTAAATATCTTGTTTAACACGGTTATTGCATACTTTTAACGAGAAGGCGTCGACAAAAGATCGGAGTAACATTTGCAGCAATTGTCATTTAAATTGCAACTGATACGATGCTCTTAATTTCGGTATCCTATATTTATTGTCATATTGTAGCTATGCCATTTATGATCTATTTTATTCTACTCATACTTTACTGGTAAATTGTCGCACATCTTGATATAATTAAAAGATCAATTGACTTACCTTAAGGAAAATTGATCGGAATTATATGAGTATTGCCGTTCGAAGAATTACAATTAATAACTTGTAGTAGCAATTTTTTGTGAGCTGCCAGTGCACGAATTTTCAAAGCAAATCACTTCGTTGGTTCCGTCCCCACCTCGGACGCTGCTTCGCTCTTCGTCCCAATTCATTGCAGTTTTGTTGGGTAAGATCTAGATCGGATAGGGCAGGGTTAAGGGAGGGATTGTAATTCTTCGAACGGCAATACTCATATAATTCCGATCAATTTTCCTTAAGGTAAGTCAATTGATCTTTTAATTATATTTCGTATTGCCGTTCTCGAATTACAATTAATAACTTGTAGATGTTTAAAGTAAAACGGTCTAGATCTGCTAGGAAAGGTTTTATTTCTCAAAAAAAAAACATTCAAAAAGCAAGAATACAAAAAGGTTAACAAATGTATAGTCCCTTTTTTTATTTTTCGGAGTGGATCAACACTCCCTTAGCAAATAAAGTAGAGTCAGGGCACAAAGGGCGATTATAAAATCTATTAAACATCTGACTTTTGGGAGTCCATCCAGCAGCCCTTCTAATTGTTTCTATGGATATCCCAGCCCGATAAGCTGCAGAAGTAGCCGCGTGTCGCGTGCTATAACTAGAAAAATGAGAAATGTCTACACCGCTCTCTGCAAGCGCCATTTTAATCCATTTGCTAATGCGTTGCGAGGTTGCTGGATGAATAGGCTTTTTGTAAGTAAGTATCAAGTAATCAGTCCCTTCAGGTCTACTAGGCTGAGTTCGTTGTTGGTAGACATCCATCACTGACGCTAGGCATAGTTTTGGATTTTCCCGGAAAAATGGGATAATCAAAAGTGGTTGAAAAGTTTGAGGACTAGAGGCCTTTAGCACATCTGAGATTTTGATTTCTAATCTATCATCAAAGCTAGCAATATTGGAGACACGTATTTTTGACAACGTTTGCATTCGATGTCCTGTGATTAAAGCTAGCAAGGTAACAAGTTTAATTGTTAATTTTGAAATTGGAACTTCCATTAAAGGATGAATAGTCGATAAATAGTTAAGAACACAAGAAGGATCCCATGTTGTTTGGTACTTAGGTTTAGGGGGATTCTGTTTATAAATTCCTTTCAAAAAGCGTTTCAAAAATGCTTTATCTTTATCTTCTACTGAAAAAACTAGTGCGAAAGCTGAGTATTGGGAATTCAAAGTTGAGTACGAGGCTCCACCATTGAACTGTTCAGTTAAAAAACAAGTTATCATGTCCAATGAGTAATTATATGGGTTTTTACATTTGTTATAACAGAATTCCCACCACTTTTTAAAGTAAATATTGTACTGTGCTAACGTGTTTGGAGCAAGTGAAGATATAACAGGCGTAAGTCCTACTGGTGGAAACCCTCTATGGATAAACGATTGCCTGACAAAACTCCAGCTTCCAGGGTAAGATGTCTCCAAAGAGGGTGTTCCTGTCTGAAGGGAGAAAAAAGAAGTGTTTTACTAGGTTGGAAAACTAAGGAATCTGTTATTAATAATTTTTTAAACATAGGATACCACGGTTGTGTGTCCCAGCGTGGTACTACCATGATTCCTTCTGCTTTTTCGCAGATGATTTTACGCAAACATTTAGTAACTAGGCAGAAAGGAGGAAAAGCATAAAAGAATTCTCCTTCCCACGAAAAAGTAAATGTATCGACTATCAAAGACTCTGGGTCAGGTTTCCAAGAAACATATCGCCTGCACTTTGTATTTAATTTAGTTGCAAAAAGATCTATGGTAGGTGTACCAAATTGGCAACATATTTGTTGGAAAGCCTTATTAGACAGTTCATATTCTGTTTCAATGTTGGTTGAACGTGACGCCCGATCAGCAAAAACATTTTCTTTAGTGTTAATATAAGAAGGAACAAGAAAAATGTTGCGAGTTTCGCACCATTTCCACAATTTCCTTGAGATTTTATTTAAGGTATCATATCGAACACTACCCATATGTTTGATGCAAGCGATAGCCGTAGTATTGTCCATTCTAAGAAGTACATAGCAGTTAGCAACATTACTTGCAAACGATTTTAGAGCATTAAATGCAGCTAACAATTCTAAAACATTTATATGTTGTGATCTTTCAGACATATGCCAGAAACCATGAGTGGATTGTCCATAACAAAACGCACCCCAACCGGTTGGCGAAGCATCTGAAAAAATTTCTCGAGCAAACTCTTTATTTGGTACAATCTCCGAGCCTTTATTGTTATATATCGACTTGTACCACCATTTCAGATCAAGTTTCATGGACGGCGAAATGTCCATGATGCTGTTATAATTTTGATTATTACGTCGTAATGCTAAGAATTTCTGCCTTTCTAGGATTTTCAAGTAAACCCAGCCATAAGGCACTGTTGGGCCTGCAGCTACTAATTTTCCGATTAGTTGGGCTACCTTCTCTATAGAAAGTTTGTCTTTAGACAATACTTTTAGAATATGTTCTAAAATAGAATTCTTTTTTCTTTCGGGAAGGCATAGTAACATATGGGTAGAGTTAAGGATGAACCCTAAGTATTTACACTGTTGAGAAGGTACCAAAGAACTTTTCTCAACATTTATGATGAATCCTAAAGATTCAAGAAACTTTTTAGTAAACTGGCATTCTGTCTGCGCCTCACCTTTTGTTTTACTAATAATAATTAGATCGTCCAAATAAGCTACACATAAAATCCCTTTTGTTCTAAGGTACTTTAAAGGTGGTTTTAAAATTTTAGTGAAAATATAAGGTGCCGTACAAAGCCCAAAAGGGAGACAATTGAAAAGGTAGTAGGTATTTAGAAACCTGAACATGACGTATTTTTTGTATCTTTTGTGTATGGGGATCAAAAAATATGCATCTTTGAGGTCCAAAGTCGTAAAGAAACAATTTTTATATATTAATTGTAGTACCGTTCTATAGTCTTCCATTTTAAAGTGAGGAGGATTTAGAAAACGGTTTAAACTTTTTAAATTCAAAATAAATCGAAAAGAACCATCAGGCTTTGGTACAAGAAAAAAGGGGGACAGAAACTGATTCAATTGTGAGCTAGTTTCTGAAATTGCCCCAATATTAATAAGTTTAGATAAACTTTCTTTTAAATGTGTTAAATTAAATTGGTTTAAGTTTGTTTTGGGTGCATGTAATTGCACTGGCTTTTTTACAAAAGGTAGTTTGTACCCTGAAAGCCATTCTAATATAATTTTATTAGTAGTAATATTTGCCCACTGATCTAAGTAGTTAGATAAACAGCCAGCATATTTTTGGTGCACCTGAGTTACTGATGATACTGTCGCTTCCGTGATCGTTTCCCCTCCTCTTCTTTTTTGTAGCGAGTCCTCAATGATGGGTGGCGCGGGGCTAAAAAAGTGTTACGTCTTGTTGATGTTCCAGATGTTTGATTCGCTGAAGACGACTGACCAGGAACTGACGTGGCGGTGGGGATTGGTCTTGATGGCTTAGGCTTCTTTTTTAGAGATGCGCCGAATTTCTTTGCTTCTTTCGATGTCTTCAAGTTTTCGGGAAAGCTCTGTCCAAACAGCAAGGAATCTACAGGGCAGTTTTCCAAAACATCCTTAACGGAGCTATCCAATAAGGGCACAATCAGATAACGGCGATGCCGGGATAGCGAATAAAAAACATCCGCTACGAGTTTCAATGGGTCTCCTAATGTTTCTAATTCCTGTTGATTAGACGTGCTAGGATTGTTTTTTGATGCTTCATACAGAGCACTAAATGGTATTGCCAAAGCGCTTAAAACTGTTGCTAGCTGGCCTTGCAATTTGGCAAGAAAAGCGTCCTGGCGCAGAGTGGCTGATGTCAGACAGGTCTTAATTTCAGCGTTTATTTGGGGCGGTTTTAAAGCGGTGCAACCTTTTAAATACGGGTAAGTGTCGAGCGCTATTTTGCGTGATTCACTTTCCAAGCCTTTTGTAAGGAAATTGGATAGAAGATTTGCCACATCAGAATGGACTTCGGGTCCCACTTTTTCGGATAATGACTTTTTTTCTAACAGCGCTAGTAGACCATTAGACGAAAGCTCATTTTGTGCCGCTGATTGTACCAAGGTGGCAAGAGGTCGGTCCATTTCAGGATCGTCGTCACTATCGGGTTGTGAAGTGCCCGAAAATTCAGAATCACCTGGAAGATAACAAGAGTCATCAAAACTCAGTTCCATTGTGATAAGAGACTGCAAATGGCATGATAAAACATCTGGGTTGAACACAGCACATGTGGCGGTTCAAGGGCTACGTTCAAGGTGTATGTACAAGAATGTCCATACACCTGTGTACTACAGAATCGTAGGATTCCGAAGTACCTGCCCGTATTACGACCATAACTTAAGTTTACAGTAATTCAGTGGAAAAACTGTATACAATATTCCAGTGGGAATATATATATAAACAAAATTCCAGTGGGAATAGTGTTTATTATGTGCAAACTTAATCGTCCAGTGGGAACTAAAATAAGTAATGCACAGGTCGTTAGCATGCCAAAAACATTTCCTTATAGGCCATCTGAAACATAACAAAAGTTAATACTTACTGTCCAGGAGATTCTGCAGTAATTCTTTCAATTTTCGTTTCTTTGCACGGCGTGGATCCATGGTCTAAATAATAAATCACAATACCACGAAACGCGTCACACCCACAGCACACGAAAAATTGCAATGAATTGGGACGAAGAGCGAAGCAGCGTCCGAGGTGGGGACGGAACCAACGAAGTGATTTGCTTTGAAAATTCGTGCACTGGCAGCTCACAAAAAATTGCTACTACAAGTTATTAATTGTAATTCGAGAACGGCAATACGAAATATAATATGAGTCAATCACGCATGCATCATTGTATATCAAACAGTGGAGATGCCGAATTATACTTTTAACTAAAAAATTAAAGAGAGGTATTCGATTTAGTTAGTCATATTTTATTAATCTGTAAAGTTTGTATTTTTTTTTTCACTTATGCTAATTTTTACCAGTCCATATGCGAAATATTTAAATTTCCGGATATCGGAATCTGTCTTTGTCTTTGAGGGGATGAAAAATCCATTTTACGTTCGGTGGTTGGCTTTACCATGAAAATTCTCCACCAGCCGCCACTGATGTTAATATAAAATATTTTATCTACGACCACTACTAAAAGTAGGCTTTTTAGCGCTAGCTTGCTTCACTGAAAGTGACGTTTTATAGTTTACCGTGGTTAAAGAAATCAGCTGTTTACTTTTAGCCAATGTGCTAAAAGTGAAGTGAGGTTATAAAACTACAATTTCGAACTGGAAGTAAAGTTGTAAAGTTATTCTAGTTGCTTCCTGCGTTACAGGTAGTGTTTTTGAAATAATTAAAGCGTTATGCAATGAATACAGTCAGATGTGGAGTATTAATAATTACATTTCGTAACTGACCATGACTACTGTCATTCGCAAACATTCGCCCGCGCGGCATGGCCTACTGTTTATTATGACATAAATTAGAAGTGTCGTAGATGCAAACCTTTGTTAAATCGATATTTATGGATTTATAACAGTAAAGTTAAGGTCGTAGATCAAAAATATTATATGCAACGCGTGCATAAACGTCAACTTTTAGCACTTGTTGCATAAATAGCTATTTATTTAGTGCAACACACACGAAATATAAAAAATGGAACAGGTTACCTCACATAAACTACTCCCTATAATAATTAAGACGAAACTGAAAATCAATTCCTTCGTCACTCGTCGGTTGACCGCACAAGTCTTCTTAGGGAGAGATAAAAATACGTATGAAGGCATGCTTAAAAAGTGAGGAATCTCAAGAATTCCTGGTTTTTTACATACAAGATAGATAATAATTATTTAATTGGTAAATGTGAGCCAGCCCAAATATGTCCATAAAGTTGTCCGACAGTCACGCTACTGTGTTATTTTGTGCATTTTTTTAAATTTAAAATTGAGTCCACTGAAGAGTATTTTTAAAAGAGG
Organism: Agriotes lineatus; assembly: GCA_940337035.1. NCBI lineage: Eukaryota > Metazoa > Arthropoda > Insecta > Coleoptera > Elateridae > Agriotes > Agriotes lineatus. The sequence goes on along the minus strand of OW679194.1, from coordinate 196,915,661 downwards.
TACACAACTTATTCAGCGTGTAAGCCCGGTGGGCTAATTATATGGTTCCCTCTAAAATCATCAGATAACTTAAATAATTCAAGGTCAAAACAAGCACAACTCATGGTAATTAGCGATCCGCTGATAGGCGAATAAACAGTAATCTTCTCGTCTTCAATTTCCACACAGGATAGGAATGACTGTCGAGATTCAAACGAAACCAAAAATCGCTTGTACTTATTACTAAAGTTTCTGGGTAGTATTTCCGCTTTAATCAATAAATCAATTGCAAATGCCAATAAACCATATACTGCAATTACCAAAGACAAGACATTAAAAATGAATATCAAGATGGTTTGGAGCAGCTGAAACGTGGTGTGTAATTGACATATCTTGGTAAGTAAAAAATGAAAAGGTGCTTATAGAATGTGCTATTGATTATTTTACAACTCTTACAGATAACTAAAATTTGTTTACATAATAATGCCCCTTATATTTTAAAAGTGGTAAATTTGAACATACCCCTCCATGTTTCAAGTAACTGATATTTCCTTGTTGCCTTTGGAAATTGTGGCACTGTACTGGACGAATTTTTGAAATAAAAATGATAGAATAATCAATTTAAATAGTAATATGGCTAAGGAGTATCTACAATATACCAACGTATGTTTCAAATTCGACGTAAATGTCTCAGCAAACAAGCTAGCGCAAATAAATCGAAAACAGTAGGAACTACAAGATGTTCCCAGTAATCGCTGAATCAATATACTTGCAATAAACTAAACAAAATATTTCGAAACGTTTGGTTAATAATATTCTGAAGTAACAAAGTCTTCTGAGATTGGACCGTGCCATTATTGAAGTCGAAAAACGTTTTACCCACTTTCGTAAAGGGCTTAATTAAGAGGAAAAGCAAAATAGCACAGTAACTCAATGTGTAAACCACCTAGAGACGAAACTCTTTTGCAATAACGCAACGTGTAAACCACTCTTCCCTGGAAGAGTTTCGTCTCTGGCGTGGTTTACACGTTGAGTTACCATGCCCTTTTGCTTTTCCTCCCATTGAAGCCCCTTACGAAAGTGGGCGAAACGTTGAATTCTTCGACCTGAATAATGACACGGTCCAGTCCTGGAAGTCGTTTGTTACTTAATGACAATGGCAGTGGCAGATTCTGAAATCAATAATATTCTTAATTTTTTCGAGTTGCGACATGCCAAAAGGAATATAAATAGAACACATTTTTGGGATTAAATTCAAATACTTAGAGACCAATACAATAAAGAATGTTAAATTACCTAATAAAATAAATAACACAGTAGCTCTGTCAAGATACAAAAATGGTACCACCTTCTGCTAAATCTCGGGTATAAATTCTAAAATTTTATACCTCCCCAAAAAACAAATAACAATGTATTTGAAGTAATTTACTGAATATGGTACTCAATGAAGAAATCCGAAAGCAGTTGAAAATTTAAATTCTGAAAAATGTATTACGAAATGTCAAGCCGACTAATTTATCCTAAATTAAAACACTGTAACAGGAAAACCCAGAAATTTCCAAAAACAATTTTGATATATTTAAATATTAACATTACTCCAATTAACTCATTATCAAGCATTTATATGTATAGTTTGTACACAGCGTTTTTCAAAATTAAACCTGTTTTTAAGTCAGAACCTGTTGTTTTTTTACAGTTTGTTTTCTTGCAGGATGTTAGATTGAAATACGTTTTCTAAATTCGAAACAAACGTTTATGCCGTTTAATTGTTTTTCTGGTCCAATCTCCATTTACTTTACTTTTTGATTAATTTTGCATTATTTTTTTAGATTTTTAGTGGCTTTGAACAACTCCAATAATTCGTGGAGCTGGAAAATAGGTGGTTATATTCCGAAAGTAGGAAAACCTCCGAATGAGACCATAAATGTACAGCGACGCCTATAATTTGCCTAACGGCTGTTTGCCGAGTACGAAATAAATGAATAAATAAAGGCAAATATCGCTACTTCCAATTATATCTAAACTATTCCAAAACATAAAAACACTAAAACCTATAATTGAGTAGAAGAGTGCTATTACCGGACCATCACTTTGATTATCGTGAGAATCATCCAACCACAGAACAAGTTCATAGACTAACAAACATCATAAAAAACACAAAGAATAAACAGTATGCGCCTCTGCATTCGTAGATGTATAGCCCAAGCCTTCGATAAGGTAGGTATTTCACCATGGACTACACTTCAGAAGCTATACAAAATGTTACCAGGTAACACGGTAAACCCTTAAAATTAAATAGATATCTCCTAAAAAAAAATTCGCGTTTGACAGCAAGAGCAGTATTCAGAATTAAATATATAGAAACTGGAATACCACAAGGTGCCCTGTTGTGTATCTTCTACATACACAACAGTGGCAACCTCTCGCACATGCACATGCTCGTTTTGGCATTGACTTATTTAAGTTATCTGATGATTTTAGAGGGAACGGTATAATCCACCTACCGGCTTACATGCTGGAGAAGTTGTACGGTAACCTTTTCTTTTAAAAATACTCGATTTTAAATTTTAAAAAAATGCATAAAATAATAAACGAGGAAGTCAGCGTAAGCGCAAAATATGTTATCAGAAACTCGACACGTGCGCGTTATCGCAAGGGCCAGATCAGACTGAGACTACTTACGGCTCGAGCCTAGGCTGAGATGAGTACTGTGATTATCGGATAGTTGAATAATTCGAATAATTCGAATAGCTGAATAGTATATAATAATTCGCATAATTCGAATATTTGATATTCAAATATTCGAACTATTTTAGTATTCGAATGTTCAACTAAATCTGACTAATTCAGATTGAACAAAAATTTTAAATTGTGTAAATGATTTGACAAAATTCAATTTCATACAGAAACGCCAACAACTTATTAGCCAAACACTGATAACGAAACATACATAAAAGGCTCAAATTATATTAGTTTGCAGTTTTGCACGTGCAACAATTCATTAATAATACTCAAGTAAATAAAAAATTCCAATAACTGAAATATCTGAACAATTTATTTATTAGAATTATTAAATGTATACTTATTTGGATTTTACATGGTCGGGTATTCGGATAATTCGAATATGATTCCCAGCCTTAGCTGAGATGGCTCTCTTTGAATGTTAAAATATCCTTATCTATTGCATACTTCTTGCCGCTCTACCTCCGCTGCAGTCTATAAACTGCCGAAAAGCTGACAGCCGTTTCGATCTGGCACCAATGCATCCGTGAAGGTAAGCAACGCTTATTATACAACTTATATTCGTCAAACAAAAATTACTCCTGCTTTGTTTAAGCCGTAAAATGAGAAGAATGTTTCAACAATAAGTACAAAAGTGATTCGTTCAGAATAAAAAAAAAATCTTGACTGGTTGACTAAATTTAGTTACACACCAGTTGCTGGGTAGTCTTAAAACTAGTAGTTGTTATAGTTAGACTTGATTTTTTTAAATCTTTATTTTTGCAATAATGATGTTATATACATATTACAAAGAGATTATGCTTCAAGTAAATATATTTTTTTTATTTAATAATAGGCTTCCCTTACTAGTAGTATTTACTTGGATGGATCCACATTTCAAAATAATCAAAACAGAAATTGTTCTATTATTAAATACATATGGGGCACTACAGCTTTAGGAAACTTGTTTAAAAATAAAAAAAGTAACTATAAGAAATCGAAAGGTTTCACCAACACAAATATTTCCTAATTAAGCTCTTAATAGCCGGGTTTAGTTTTTTTCCAAACATACTATTTTATTTCCAAAAAATATCGCAGCTGACGTATAAATTACGCTGAAATATAAATGTAAATGCTGAAAACCCTTTCAAAGCCTGTTTATTTTCAGTGATGAATGATGTGAGTTGATTAACCTTTGCAGTCAAAATATTTTCGTTGGTTTGTTTATTTTGACATGTAATATTGGCATCAAAATTTTCTATACCGTCTCGAATAAATCGAAAGGCATTTTGTTCACCATATGAAGTTTAAACAACCTGCGTACTGGCTACCTTACACTTGTAATAACACAGAATTTCCCACAAAAGGAACTACCAATTTGGGTCTGGAATAAATGAACTCGGCGTTGATTTATTTCCCGCTAAAACGCGTTACATTTTGGACCGGGGAGAGAGCTTTTCCTACATAAGAAATAACGAAATATGATTAGGTTTTACAACATAATCAGCAGTAAAAGTAATTAATGGGCAGCTGAATAAATTTTACATTATTCGCCATTGATGTTCATTTCCCAGCATGCAATAGAGTAGCAGAATAGGCTTCTTTCTTTAAACTTTGCGGTTGAGCATTGATAAAGTGCTAATTAGGGAACTAAATGACAAAACTTAAGCCATTCAAAATGTGTAATGGCTCCTCGGCTTTAAATGCATATGTAACTTTCAAGTCTATAGTCCTACTTATATAATTAGATACAACAATCATTGCTCATTTTAAGAAAAAAATGTTTCCCTCAATTACAAACAATTGAAATGTGATATCTGAATCTCTATATGAATTATCATTAAATGTTAAATGCTTTGGTTTTAGATAGTCTGATTCTAAAATAAACATATTCCTTAATGATTTACATGCAGACTTGGGGATCTTCCGCTCACGATTTCAAATTTGCTTAATTTTTGTTAAAACGAGTAAACGTGAACAATTAAAATTAACAAACTCTAAACAAACTTAAAAATTCAAATAAGTTCGATAAAATATTACCCACCACTTAAAATGTTTTTCCATGAAATATGAAACATCGGTTTTCGTTTTAACGTTCTTACACCAGGGTATGGCAGCAGTGGACAGAAAGTATTGTAAATGTGGAAAAGATTTAATAAAAACATAAAATTGCATTTAAGGGTGGAATAAAGAGATGTTTTTATGGGTCGCTGAATTCACATCTGCAATTCGAGAATCGCGTTTGATTTTAATACGGAAAATATTGTTAGTCCAGTCGTTGAAGGTTTTCCGCTCCGAATTCTTTGAACCTTGATCGATTGACGTGAAATTTGGTGAGTGGTTAGGGGATGGCTCAAAAAGCAAAAGTGACATAGCGCCGATGTGTGCTTTTACCCTGAGAGTGGATGCCACCCCTTCTCGGGGGTAGAAATAGTTCACTCAAAATAACCCCGGAAATGGATAGAGGGACAAATTCTAAGTAAAAAATGTTCTATATAATTTTTCCGATAGATTGATATTTTTCGAGCTATTCGCGATTGAAGACTTTGATAAAAATGCATGTTTTCGGACGGTTTTTCGCGAATAAGTCGAAAACTTCGCATTCTATCAAATAAGTTGCAATAACCAAAAACGAATCTTAGAAAACAGCAAAGAGATTGGTTTTTTATGAATGCTCTAGGTCCAAAATAAAAGAAGTTATGACTCGTCGAAGAAGATTTTTTTTGCAACTCACCAAATTTCACGTCAATCGATCAAGGTTCAAAGAATTCTGAGGTAATAGCATATTTTTACCTTCAACGACTGGACTATGTATATACGAGTACATTTCGAAACATGGGCTGTTTAATAAGAACTTTTTTAGAGCTTTTGTGGGTGGGATTTAATATCTGGAAATATCCTGGTACTTTTCTTATCAGATTTTTAAAAACTGGATATTTAACATTAAAAAATCATACTAAAAAATCGATAACAAGTGTAATGCGACGACAGCTTTAATTTAATTTCCAGCTTATTAGTTAGAGATCCTCTAGGATAATATACAGAACGTGTATAGACGAAATTGAAACATAAATATTTTGTATATGAACTTTTCTTCTTTCAAATTCCTCCCCGCCGAGGAGTTACACCCTCATAAAGCAGAGAGTTAACATTAAGAGTTTTTTCATGTTACTGAAAACTGGAATATGGTATCAAAGTGAAAATTGGCAAATATGTTCTACGAATAGCAAACTTATTTATGAAATATTATTAAATTTTTGCATGACTTTAAGTGGTTGAAATTGGTAAATGTTTTGATTAGAACTTTTTAATTGACTCGATTTTGATTATAACAAATATGTACTGGCAAGTCTGATTCATTTAAAAACTGTTTACCTCTTCTGGATGTTTCGTAAAGCTAATAATTTTTGCGTAAAAATATAATACGAGGTGTGTTCAATTAGATACCGAACTTTTTGAATAGTGCATCAACAGATTTGTGGGGTCATTTCGTCTAACGAGAGCTATTGGGGGTAGTTCCTTGCTTCGATAATATTGACCAGAGTGCACTCCCGCTGGATTGCTTAGAAAATACGGCCTCCAGCGTCGCTGTCGGAACATATTTTCATGGCATCTAGCTGGTCGTGCAAGCTGACGAGCATTATCGGCAAGTCACTATGCACTTAATACATTACTGTTGAAAACACTTGCGTCACTCCTTTTTCGCCAGTATCTGGAAAAACGCGAAACAGCCGTTGTGTCCCAATCCCTACTCTCTGGATTGGGCCCCCGGAGATTTTCTCTTGCTTCCAAAGCTGAAGAAATCCTCGAAAGTCATCGTTTTCAAACCACAGACGATATTCAGGGAAATGCGACACAGGAGCTGCGCACCGACATGTTGTGAAATCTAAGTATGGATCCATGATGATGATGCAGTTCTAACTACACTAAACAAGCAGCGCTCTATAAAAAAGTCAGGTACGCCGTTTTCCTCCGAAGCACGGGTCTGGCCAAAGCCATGAAATTCGAGGAACAGAATGCATAGATTCGCTGTTTGAGGCTTAATCCTATACCAAGATAATGTCTACATTAAAACATTAGATCATCGACCTTATTCGCCAGATTTGGCTATGTGCGACCTTGGCTATGGATTGAAAAAGTCTGTAATAGAACATCAGGTTTCGTTTGAGGGCACGATAGACCAAGCAATAGTAAAGTTATTTGTCAATATTGTGTAGCAAGTTTTGCAAACAACTCACGGTACCCGTAATAACTCGAAGATTGTCGAGATCCGAAACTGCTCATTATCTGAGAAGTCTGGGAAACCAAGCAATTAAAAGCTTACTATATTTCGATGGAATAGACAACCATAACTACATCTCGAATGCTTAGAAAACTTCGGCCCTACGGGCTCGATTTCCCAAACTACATTCTCGAACTAAAGTGTCACTTAAGAGTTCATGGTAAGCAATATACTATTTTGTAATAACCGTGCGATAAGACTTTTACTTTGTGTAATTTATGACTTAACGTGCTTCAAATACTGCATTCATAATAGGTTGACTTTGGATATTTTTTTTAATTGAACTAACTACACCAGCAGCAAAAATAATACAAACTGAATTTAAATCCTTGACATTCTCTAAAAACGATCAAACAAAAACTGCCAAGTAATCTGAAGCAATAATAACCCCTGTTAGCAGCTGCAGCTTTTTCAACTTTCCAGTTTTATGAGTACCGCGACTTCTAAGAAAAGCGCACCCCGTTTTTAGGATTTGCACTTCCGTAATTACCGGTTAATAATAACCTTTACCTGAACAGTTCTTGCCAATTAGCTCTAATGCGACAACTTCGCGTGTTTTTAAGCTGTTGGCGTGTAATTCAAGCTCATCGTCCAGGCTTTTTCGCGAACATTCTCCTTCTGATTTATAATTGTCATTTGCCGCCCTGGATTTATGGTTATCACGTAGGTTTGACTTTTATGATGGAAATCAAATTATGAATCTGTCTGTACGTGTACGCGTATGATGAATGGCGCTTCTTACGTGTGTGTTGTTATGTGCCTCCCACCCGCGTCAGGCATGATTTAGGAATAAGTAAACTTGGGCATTAAGCCGATGTGGGTGTGATAAATAAACACTTTTAGTTTGCCCATAAAATTACCCTGTTTGGTTTAGATGTATTTCTCACAATGAAGTGGCCTGGGGCATTTGACGTACAATAAATGGGTTGTCTCTTCCTACAACAGTCATATAAAACAAACCATTTTCAAAAAAATTATTTATAAATTTCTGTGGGGAAAACATCGAATATACGCAGCACAATAGGTTCATGTACAATTAGACTGATTTACCCATACAATTTCATATTGGATTTTAAAATACATTTCAGAATAATAAATAAATTTTAATAATAAAAATATATTTTAAATGAACATTCGCTTAATATAGATTCTGAAAATTGTTCTTCTTTTGTAATCGAAATTCTAAAACTTTCTTCGAAGTAGTTCCACGAGCACGGAGCCAAAGGCTATATACGCATTTTCCTTTTCTATATATTCCCTATTACGTGATTCACTGCAGCTTTCATAAATAAATTGCTGTTCTGAACATTTTCTAGGTTAGGGCAATTGCCGTTTGTTGGCTTAGGTGATTGATAACTAATGCAAACATGTAAAGAATATGCCAAACAGCATCGATAGAGCGAATAGAATAATCAGAATTTAAGTTAAATAACTTCTTTTTTTGTATTCGCTCCCCAAACTGGTTACTTTGGAAACTGTCTAGGATCCTCAAAATGGCCATTTAGAGGCCTTGTACTTAAAGTCGTCATGGCAACATTTTAGCGAACTCAAACATTAGTTGCCATGACGACTTTAAGTACAAGGCCTCTAAATGGCCATTTTGAGGATCCTAGACAGTTTCCAAAGTAACCAGTTTGGGAGCGAAAAATACATTTTCGCGCGGCCTCCTAGTATAATGCCGCGTTAATGGTAATTGAAACTTCATATTATAATGTTTGGAGAGCTAATACAAAAAAACGTTGTATGCAACACGTCCTCAAATGGCTTTAGAGGACGAGTCGTAATGTTTCCGGACGAGGCGAAGCCGAGTCCGTAATATGAAGATGCTTTGAGGACTAGTTACATAAACTACTATTATTTTTTAGTAAATTTGTTATCTCGTAACAGCAATTTCGCATAGAGGATGTTGTAGGATTTCTTGAATTTTCAACAGACATACTCGTATAAATGAATTTTAGTATGAAGTGTTACCCACGATTCAATGTATCAACAGTTTTGAAAACATATATGGACAATGATACATGACAAACAAGTAAAGTGCCTTCAGAAATGATCGAACGTTTTTGAATGGTCATGGTTATACAACGTATATGAATAATATGTTGGTGGCACTGTAAGTCTGAATCAAATTCGAGGTTATCAGGTTAGGTTTTGCGTCAGCCTGTGTCAAAACTGACGGAAAACCTAACCTGCTAACCTCAAATTTGAGAAAGACTTACAGTGCCACTAACATATTATTCATACGTTGTATAACCATAACCATTCAAAAACGTTCGATCATTTCTGAAGGCACTGTATAAAAAACGTTAATTTTGGTAAATCAAATGTTGCATTGGAAAATTAGCAAGTAAATGTTGCGCAAAAATACTTCCACCTAACATTCTTGCTCCTACTTTAATTTTTCCTTAATTTTCATATTTATTCCAATGGAACTCACAAAGCTCATTTTAAATTAATAAAGGTTTTACTAAATTAACTGAATTTAAATGTGAAACAAGGAATTAAAATAACAGCAGTTTTTATGTTCACATCCTTAATTAAAATTTCAAAAACATTCAGTGATCTCGTTTTATTGGCGCCCTAAAAGTAGCAAATGTCACAAGCCATTTCATTAGAGCTGCCCCTCAGGGGAAATTAATTGCACGACTACATTCTACGACAAAAGTTTCAAGTTGTATTTATTCCTCCACTGCCGTGGCGCGTGCGGAATTATACAGATTATGATTACGGTTTTACAATCTCAAATGCATTTTATGATAGAGCTTCTGCAATTCTTTTTTAGTGGCATTGATTACTGTGTAGGTATTAGACATCCTGTCAGTGATTTTGTTACCATTACACAGTTTTATAGCATAAAAATAAATTGCATTGCTAATTTATGCTGGAGATAATTAACACACATACATTTGGTAACTGAACCTACGACTATTCTATGCTTCGACATTAACAAAGCAATTTTTATATTGAGAAAGGCTTTAAAATAGTCACTAGAAATCGTAACGATATGCAAAAAAGTACCAAAACAAATAGGAAGTATTATGCATTGAAATATTAACAAAAATCGTTAAATATGCAAAATCTAGATACGCATAACAAGTTAGAAAAAATATTTGTTAAAAAGCTTAATAACTTACATAGAAACAAAATTACTACATATTTAGCCAACACTATATTCTGTTGTACTAAATATTGTAATTATGTATGGCATAACGGAATGAATGACTATTTGTTACCACTAGTTTTTTTAATAACAGTCTTCACCTTTTGTTTGTTACTCGAAATATTTTTACTCCGCGAGAAGCTACCTTCTACGTCACAGAAGATTATAAGTATACCTTTGTAAATCTTTAAATAAATTCTAACTTAATTTCTGGGAGCTCTTCATCCATTTTCTCAAGTGCCTTCCTTATCCAACAAGCTCCATTTTTATTATCACTTAAAAATTAATTAATTTAATTGAACAATAAAAAACATGAGAATAATATTAAATAAATAAAAATCCCTTGTTCTAAAAACTGAATCAATAGCACAAAAACAAAATTCGAAGTACCAGTGATCCAAGCATTGCTGGAAAATATTAAATTTCATATACATTATTTTGCGGGCGCAGGTCAAAGATTAAAGGTTAAAATAAATTCCATAATCCAGAATACCAGAGAAAATCCTTGATTTAACCTTTGTGTGTTTAATTGCATCTTTAGCTATAACTGCCACTTTAAGTCTCGTTTTCGAATTATGACGTCATTAAATTTTTTCAACGGGAAAGCGGATTTTGGTAGAACATGGAATTCTGAGAGTAGGTAGATAATTATATCATAATACAAGTTTTATAGGAAGCATTTTGTAGCACGCACGAGTTTAGGGTACGACGAGCGAAGCGAGGAGTGCCCTAAAGGAGTAAGTGCTACAAAATGCCTTATAAACGAGATATCATACAGTATTTTATTTACTTTACTACTTTTTTAAACAACAAAATACAATTTCAAAATCGAGGGAATTTCGAGGCAATTATTTTTGCTAGAAGTACCTAAAAGTGCATGTTTGTAACATAACTAACTATTAGTACATATTCGTAAAGTATTGTCCAATTTACTCTTCAAATAAAAGCAGCAAATTCTCTTAATTTATTGTTTTTCTAAAAGTAATTAACAAAATAAAATAACATTCTGCAACAACATTGTACCGAGTTTCCCGGTTTGTTTTACCTTCTGATCTCTTATAGGTACCTATTAAATATACGTACCTACTGATTTACTTATTCTTAACGCATTCTGAGTCACAATTAGTGGAGCAGTTCATAGGCAACCCATTGAACGTATGTTTCCATGTCACAGATTTCAAGGTTTTCTATAAATCTTCTAGAATTTCATGCCCCATACGAGTCCATTAAAAATATCAAACACAACATCTGTAAAGGAGTTTACACGGAACATCCCTCGCAAGAGCACACCACATAGGGGTAAAATATCTTAACGTTCCTAATAATATTGAAACAATAAAAGAAAACATTTGGTAATGCGAATTACATCGATTTGCAAATAAAAAAGGTGCAGCTGGTGGGATTCGAATTCAACGCAATTTCAGCACCTGATAGCACTCCGAGCGGACCCGATAGCTAGTCTCGTTAAGCCACGACGCAGAGACATTATTTTCACTTTATATTAATGTTCTTGATCGTTGAAAATCTTTTTCCGTTCTACCCTGCCTCTACTGGGTCCCATATTCGTCAAGGATAAAAACCTGACCGATATGCAAAGTATTACTTTTACCTATTTCTGAGTTAAAGCAAAAATATACCAATATTTTATATAAGTGCACACCCTGCATATATTTGACCAAACGTATATTCGGTTTCGAGCCAAGTAAACATATAACCCGCATGTAAAATATCGTCTTCCTCCAACAAATAGTTTTTGAGCGATACCGTCAACAAACAGGACGGACGGATCTGTCATTCGTCATCTATAGGGACCCTGAAACGTGAAGATCTGAAAACACCTCAGTATTACAGTATGTACTTCCTCCGTCCTTTCGACGAGGGAAGTAAAAAAGACGAAATCCGAAAGCGAAAATTACAGCAAAATAGACTAAGCAACAACCATGTGCTTTAGGACCGTATTTTACTCATCGAACTTTGAAAAATAGTTCCTATAAACAGCTCTGTGAAGGGTAACATAAAAATACGGATATTATTTAATTAATGTAATACAGCAAAGGCAAATTTGTTGTAATTTGGCACATTAACGCGATTTCCTATGTTGACCGATGTTCGCAAGAACTGTTTTGCTCATTTTGATAAGGATAATGCGATCCTGAAGTGGCTGCCCCCATTTTTGTTACACCATGTAGGTCTCTTTAGAAACAAAAGTAATAAGTGTCCTCACAAATGGTTGATTGTTTTTCCAGATTTATACGACCTTCACGTGTCCGCTGTATAACAAAAAACCTACTCACAAAAGGAATTTACTATTTCTGAAGAAATATGTAGTTCGTTTGCAATTTAATAAATAAATACGTAATTGCTCATCAGCGGTTGCGGTAAAACCAATGCAAATTATTTGTTTATACAGAAGCCGTTTTAATATTCATCCAAGTGTATGTAAAGTAATTCATCACCACCATACCGCACTCTTCCTGTTGATCTATGAAATTATGCAAATGCAGGTACGTAAAAATTCCAAATCGAATAAACAAAGGCTAAATCCGTAGGCCGGCATTAAATATAATTTCACAAGGACCGCTCGGAGTGGGCAGGTTCAAGATGCTTTAGGAAATGAGAAAACTTGCACAAAGGCCTGTTTAGAAGCATCCACTTGTACAGAAGGATTTTTGGGAATAAAGCAATTCCCTTTTGGTATATCATCGAGATAGAATAGCGGCAGTAATATTATAAAATAAAACCGGCCTCTTCTGCAAACCTTTTCCGCATTCTTAAGACTGTCGCATTTGAAATCACTATGCACAAAGTACAGAAGCAAAATCTATTGTCGCGTTCTCATATCTCACTAATTAGATTATCGCTCATCCGTTTATTCAGCTGCACCGCAAGCTGCTGCAAAATATTTTGCTAGTTGCACACAACCTTCGTGCATTTCCTATATTATGGTTACATAAAAGCTTATATAAAGCCAGCAGGTTTCATCAGATATCTGATATATCGGATAATATAGACTTGAGTGCATTTCCGTGTCTAGGCTTTTTGCTAGTGTGAAAATGGTGAGAGACCGAGATCCAGCAGCCAATCAACTTATAAACTACGCACAGGCTCATCAGGTAATTAGTTTAATTAACGTTTAAAATTATACGAGTTGATATTACTTGTTGAAAATGCAATAATAAAAGCAACATCGAATGCACATTTTAAATTTACTTTCTCCAATTACAAACTGAACTGGAAATTTGATTTCACTAAATTTGAACTTAGTTCAATGTTACTATATTATCTAAAAACGTAATTACTCCAATTGCACTGTTAATCACATATGCAATTAGCTGTTAATTTGCATATAGAGTATTTGTGACGTCCGGCAATTGCTAGACCGATCTGAGTGAAATTTGGCATACGGTACACATTTCTACACAAGGGCCGTTCAAAAGTAAAAAAAAAATAGATTCCGCAAACGATGATTAAGTGTGCTTTGCATAACAAGCAAGTCAAATGGACACAGAATGCAGATGTATTTCTCGCATGTTCAAGCATTTATTATTTCTAAAATTTCCACAGATATTAGAAAAGCACGTTACCAATCATTTTACAATATTCTTCTAAATTGCATCAACCCTCCTGGAAGACTATTTAAGCAGATTTATTCTGTATTCTGCAAACAAATTTATTATTCTAAAGACTTAAAAACAACGCTCGTTTAACTATATGAATTATTTATCAGGAAGTTCGCAGATGCAGCAATAGCACCAGCGTTTCTTATTAAGGCTGTAGCATTGGACGTTGCTTCTTACAAGAATTCTTTCAATTTAGTAGAATAACCAAAAAGATGCACTTCCGTTCTTGTTAAATATAATTCATATTCTATCCGGATACACAAAAACCTGTTAATAAAACGAAAAATAATATTAATATTCTACAGTGTGTAAACCCCTTTCTTTTCTGATTGTTTATAATAATACTATTGATGTTTTTAAGCTTACAGAAATCTAAAAGTAAACGTATTCTAAAACCTATGATCCCTATTTTGCTAGCTATTGAAAAAATATGATATACCGTACGAAGCTCGTATTTAAAAAAATATTTCCAACAACAGAATGATTTCGATACACCTAATATAAAGAGCACTTTCTTTATTTAATTATCATAAGCGCTATGCTATTGTTGACCCCCTCCCCCCTCTCGCCGTTCTATCGATAAATGCCAATGTTTATTTGGCTCAAACTGGTTTTTCCTTGAGTATTTTGGTAAAAAACGACTAGAGCGCCATAATAGTATACATATTAAAGAAATAGTTTTACGAGGCTTTTATTGCAAAAGTTGCGATTTATGCTCAGTTTCAAAATTTAGGAACAATTTTAGTGGTAACACTGACGTAACAATTAAATATTCAATTTGAAGTTTGAAATTGTAAATTTTCTATTGCATATTTTTATTGAATTTAATTAAAAGTTATTATAGAAGATTTGTCATGTACCTAACCTGAAATACCAAACATGTTTTAAATTATAAAGTTTCGAAAAAATAAAATGTACTAGGCTAAGCACTCAAAGGAACTACATAGGTATAGTAGTGTAATTTGAAAGTCGTCTATGAAGTTATGTACTTCTATTATTTTTGACATTCACATCAACATGCTAATAAAAGTTAAATTTAAAAAAAACAAGTACCACAATTTCCATTCTGGTAGTTTAATTTGATCATGTCAATTTTATGTTCTTTTTCCAACATTCTTAATTGCAACCTGTTATTAAAAAAATCTCAACCGCTTAAACAATATTTATTTTTTCGACTACCATTTCCTAAAGGAGGCTATTATTTGACACTTTCCATATGTAAAAAGCATTTTGTTATTGCATACTATGCGATAATAGCTATTTATTCAACAAGTGCTAAAAGTTGACGTTTATGCACGAGACATGAAAATTATGAAACTCAGCCTTCGGTTTCGTTTCATAATTTTCATGTGTCGTGCATATACGACTTTTAGCACGCGTTGCATACAATATTTTATCTACGACCTTAATTTTACTGTTATTAATCCATAAATATCGATTTAACAAAGGTTTGCATCTACGACACTTCTAATTTATGTCATAATAAACAGCAGGCCATGCCGCGCGGGCGAATGTTTGCGAATGACAGTAGTCGAGGGCAGTTACGAAATGTAATTATTAATACTCCACATCTGACTGTATTCATTACATAAGGCTTTAATTATTTCAAAAACACTTTACCTGTAACGCAAGAAGCAATTAGAATAACTTTACAACTTCACTTCCAGTTCGAAATTGTAGTTTTATAACCTCACTTCACTTTTAGCACACGGACTAAAAGTAAACAGCTGATTTCTTTAACCACGGTAAACTATAAAACGTCACTTTTAGTGAAACAAGCTAGCGCTAAAAGGCCTACTTTTAGTGGTGGTCGTAGATAATAGTAGTTTGTACAACGAGAGTGGATATGGACATTCCACTCGAGTTGTACAGTGTATTTTTTCTACGACCTATCAATGGAAAAGAATGGAAAATTAAAAGAAAATTTATTCAACGCTAATTAATAAGATATCTTACAACAAAATCACGTTTGCCACAAACAGGGCACAGCAGGGCGTGCCCATTGCAAAACAAACAATTAATGAAAGTTGCCTAGGTAATCACGACTAACGTGGTTTGTGATTGGTGTATTTCATATCCACCCTTGTGTGGATATGAAATCATATACGTTCAGTTAACTACAATTGCCTACATATCCATTCTGTAGATTGTGAAGAAAACAGAATATATACATGCGGGAGTAGAAAAAATATTTTATCGGTTTCAGGATATTAAGCATTTGTTTACATATACAAAAGTAGGCTAGTAACTAGGTCATAACTTATCTGTAGGGTAAAGAAATATTACCCTACATGGCAACCATAACCATATAGCAACCGATAAACTATTGAACAAATCACGGATGTTATGAATCATAACAGCCTTAGAAGTTTTAAAATCCTCGCTCTACGAGCTCGGATTTCAAAACATCTGCGGCAGTTATGATACTCATAACTAAAGCTGATATTATATGGCAAATGCATATTTTGTATAATTGATATGCCGGCAAAACTTTTTGCATATGTATACTAATTATGTGAAAACAAATCGTTTAATCCAAGTTTCATTTTGCATATTTTGCATATTTATACGTTTTTGGGCATATTTTATGAATTTTGCATATTTGGTTATATTTAGCAATAATTTGTAATGTATGAAGAACTTTTTGAATTTTTTTTATAAAATTTACTATTTTATTAAATTTATTAATAAAATTTGTATGTACAACTGAGATATATACTTGCACTTTCTGCCGTTGGAGTGCAGTGTGCGTATCGAAATGAGCAGAAGAAGGGGAAGTCCCTGTTAAAATCTTTGACTATATAAACATAGACTGCCAGCGACCCCCATTTTTCCCATAGAAGCAGTGTATAAGGGAATCGGCCAACACAAAATCCATTTCAAGAGTGTTGGGTGAATAACAGTCTGGTGGGGTTAGGGGAAGTCTCATTTTTATATTGCTTACAACGTGAAGTTGGTGTTGGCAGTCCATGTTTATATAGTCAATCATTAGAATGAAGGACGTCTTTGAATAAAAATTAGAGAAATAAATATACTCATGCAAAATAATTGAAATTTTTACATTATTTAGAATACTACTTATTTTCAAAAAAATTAGAGCATATTATGTGCATATATTATAACTTTGGGTGCATATACTGAACAAAATGTATGCATATATATGCGCATATTTTCGTACTTGTGAGTGCATATAATTATCAGCTTTACTCATAACATTCCTAGATATGTTAATAGCTATTATCTTACAGTAGCGCCTATTACCATACATTATACAACTGTTTTCAGTGACTAAAATGAAGTTTTGAGTCAGTCTGTGTCAAATAACAAACAAAACCTAACCTACGAACCTCGAATTTGACATAGACTGACAATACACTTCAGTACTGCCAATACACTTCAGTACTGTCAAACGTACATCACAAATCATTGGCGACTAAGTATAAATTTATTTCGCGACATATTCTGACTGCACAAACTAGTTAAGCACAAGAATTGCTACTGTAATATAAAACGTCGTATATCACACGCATATATATAATACATATATATTGCTAGTAGGGCCGGGAAACGTCAAAAAACATTACGGCGCCGACATAGTCTCACTTAAAGTATAACGCGTCTCGTGCGCATGCGTGAGAATTCTAACTCCGCCTTTAGAAGTGAATTTTAAACTTGACCACTTCCCCATTGGCCGGACGACGCCGCCGCGCTTGCACACAGCTCACCATTATACATTGAAGAGTTGGTTGTCTGTCTCACTTCCTTGGTCAGTTTCCCACTCATAGCCGCTAGCAATATAGTAAGTATTAGATATATGATCACACGTGAGCGAAATGCCATTATAAGCTCGTGAATAATTGTATCGCTCGTGCTGCGGCACTCGCGATTCAAAATTCTCACTCGCAAATAATGATGCATTTCTCTCACTTATAATATAATCTACTATTATCTTACAGTAGCGTCTATTACCATACATTATACAACTGTTTTCAGTGACTAAAATGAAGTTTTATTCACAAGTGAGTTTTTATTATTTATACTACTACATTGTTGGTAGCACTTTCAAGCTATGCCAAATTCGTAATTTTCAGGTTAAGTTTTACGTCAGTCTGTGTCAAATAACAAACAAAACCTAACATACGAACCTCGAATTTGACATAAACTGACAATACACTTCAGTACTGTCAAACGTATATCACAAATCACAGGCGATTAATTATAAATTTATTTCGCGACATATTCTGACTACGCAAACTATTTAGGCACAAGAATTGCTACTGTAAGATAAAACGTCGTATATCACACGTGAGCGAAATGCCATTATAAGCTCGTGGGAAATTGCATCGCTCGTGCTGGCGCATTCGCGATTCAAAATTCTCACTCGCAAATAATGATGCATTTCTCTCACTTATAATATAATATACTAATTGCTCACATCTGTTACTTTATTGCACACTTCTGTCAAAACTGTGTATTAAATGTGGTGTTTCCAATTTAAAACAATGAAAGCATACCTAACATGATTTTTCAATTTGAAATGAAGTTGACGTTTCTTTCGGCATAAATATGTGGTAGTCGAAAAAATTATGTATACAACTCGTATCTAAAGCTTTCTTTGCACTTGTGAGATTTGAAAAATTCGCATTCGGCTAATTTTTTAAACTTTAGCTACTCGTTGTGTAAATAATTATTTCGCGTCGGCGGCAGTATAGTATTTATCACTTTGACATGGTCAAAAATGACATTAAAGTTAACCTTTTTTGTCGTTTGGGGAAAAAAAACTATACACCGCGAGAGTAAAGCGTGTTCCTGGTCCTTTGCATAAATGTTTCACTCGCTTTCGTTTGGGAACACTATTTATTTCGGGACTAAAACAACCACTTTATTTCCTTGGTGCATAAATATCCATATTATAGAAACAAAATAGAAAAAGAAATCTTAAAGAACATATAAAAAATGGAGAGTGACTTTTATGTAATCCCCCCCCCCAACCTCTACTGATAATGTCGACTGGAATTCTGGAAAACTGGAGGTTCATATTAAAAGTATTTGTCAATAAAAAAAATATTAGAACGTCGTAAGATATTTTAAAAAAATAGGAGGATAAATGAGTTATGAAGTAACAATTTAAATACCATCTTGTGCTCCTAATACATGCTACATGGACATTTCGCATTGAATTTCTCTCACTTTAAATGTTCAATGCCCATATTAGAAATGTTTCAAACCGACACAATCAATCACCTACCTTGTGGAGGTGCATTATCATGCAAAATACCATGGACCCAGAATAAATAATATAGCAGACGTGGAATAAAAAATTAACTACTTGAAAAAAGAGACATATATATGCAAAATTTCAGTTAACTGCATTTTTAGTATAACGTTTTGTCATAAGTGTCAAAAACTAATTAAAATTTGGCAACTTCTATTCTGCTGCTAAATAAATAATCTAATTATTCCATGTCTTTCACACAATCAATTGTCTCGTCATTTTTAAAATGTGAAAGGTTCAAATTTCTGTCGAGTTTGAAATTATATAATTAAAATTGGCGCCCAGACTACTAAAATATTTTGTTGTATGCTCTTCTCTTTCGTTTAATCAAACATTCTGTTTTTTTTTATTCATGCTATCTCATTGCTGTTTTAACGGGTGTTCAGTCGAATTTATTGTCTAGTTAGCTTTATTTTATTTATTATACCTGGCTCTGTATACAATTCCATTCACACATCTGGCGAACATAATAAATATCTACTTTTATAGTTGTAATGCGATACTACAGTCTGTTGTACTAGGTTAAATCTTGAGGTAACTTACGCTTAAGTCGCTTATGAATATTTTTTTGTCCGAGATTAAGTTTTACAGTACTTGAGCACAGCACTATATTTTCGAAGAACTTTTTTGATACAATATTTATAAGGGGGACGCACAATACTTATGGATTTGCCTATTTCGTATAAACCATGGTGCCTTACTTGCACTTTATTTTGTATTATTTGAAGCATGTTCATTTGTTTTCGATGCATTTTTCCATACTACACAGGCATATGTTAATATTGGTCTAAGAAGTGATTTGTATATAAGAATTGCACATTTACTTCTAAAGTTAGTTAGCTTTGAAATGGTGGAACAGTTATGTTGTACATTACATTATATGATGATAGACATCGCTCTGATCACTCACATTTTATTTAATATTTGCTTCAAACAAAACACAAATTATTGGCAACGTAAAGTTATTATTCTTATTATAACTGGCAACTTAACTTCAAAAAGTGCTCGTTGCTACTGATGGTAAAACAGGTTACTAGAAGCAGCAGCCGAAAGTGTGCAGGTAGCATACGCTACGGCGTAGATAAACAACGATTATAGCTAACTAGGCCACAAATTCAAATGAACACATATTATTTAACCATGTGCCCATCGGTACTATAAAAAATTGCACAAAGGGAAACTTTGTGCAACAAACAAAAACTCAGTGTAAACAACACCGTCATCACTTGGAAAAGCACAATGAGCCAGTGAAATATCTTGGCCTTCAAGTTGAATGGACTGAAAGTCCCATTTTTTCCAAATACTACATCAAAGATATTCTAGAATAAAATGTTGACATGCACTTTATGTGTGGTAAATGTGGTGATGATGCTGATCTTGTATTTCGGCGAAATACAAAACGCTTCATTAATAAAAAGCTTCCCTAACTATAATTGTTGTAACCCATTAGATAACTCAGACTTCAACAGTCTTGCGTATTGTGAGGCAATTAACTTCTACCAATCACACGATCGACATTTTAGTTACATCTCTTAGAAGCTTAGAACGGTTAGATATTCAGTGCAAATGTTCTTTAAATATACAAAGTGTTCCGCAATAGGATGTACATAGATTAAGCATATGTTTCCGACGTCGTTTTAAGTCGAAGAATTCCAATAAACATGTGGCCTAAGATGAATCGTTACAAAACCATTGGCACTTTGATGTGCGAAAAATAAGCAAGTAACAAATTTTATTTTATTCTATTAAATTAAATGTCACAGTTAGCGATCTTTTCCCTGACATCATGTGCGTATGAAGCAATCACGGAAACTATAACATTTTAGGCTTTGTGTATTTGTTCCATACGCACATTACGTCAGGGGAAGATCCCTCAGGCAAATTTTACATTCCAGTTTCTACCTCGAATGTTCAAAAACATCTTCCTCAGCTAGATACTTTCTTGTCCTTTTGTTTATTGAGCGTACTCACACATGAGAAAATGCAAATGGCAATAACTTTGTAATAATTGATTTTAGGCCACATCCTTATTGAAACGTTTCGACTTAAAAGAACGTTAGGAACACATATTTAAGCTACGTACACCTTATTGCGGAACACCCTGTACGTAACCATACACTAATCCGACTATAATTTTAAGGGAAAGCCACCGCCACCCCCCACTGGTAGTGATGGTAATCCAGAAGACAGTATAGTGGACAGCATAACCGTTGGTCCAAGAGGACCCACACTTTTGGAAGACACGCAACTCCTGGACGAATTAGCTCATTTTGTCAGGGAGAGAATTCCCGAACGTGTGGTTCATGCTAAGGGTGGCGGAGCATTCGGATATTTTGAAGTAACACATGATATAACGCAATATACAGCAGCAGTGGTGTTTTCGTCGATTGGGAAAAGAACCAACATGGCAGTCCGATTTTCGGTAGTGCAAGGCAACAAAGGATCGCCGGATACAGTTCGAGACGTTCGAGGATTTGCTCTGAAGTTTTACACTGAAGATGGAATTTGGGATTTAGTCGGCAACAACACTCCCATTTTCTTCGTACGGGATGCCGTTAGGTTTCCCTATTTTATCCATTCGCAGAAACGCAACCCCGTCACTAACATTATGAACGATTGGGACATGCACTGGGATTTTTTCTCGCTTTCACCAGAGAGTATCCATCAAGTTTTGTTTATGTACTCCGATAGAGGAATACCCGATGGTTTCAGATACATGAACGGTTACGGCGCAAACACGTACTCGCTTATAAACAAAAACGGACAAGCAGTTTACTGTAAATTTCATTACCTGACAAACCAAGGAGTGAAGTGGCTTTCTTCGGAGAAGGCGTTGCAACTGACTGCCACCGAGCCTGATTATTCCATACGTGACCTGTATGACGCCATAGCCACGGGCCACTATCCATCATGGAAGCTATATATTCAAGTAATGACTTTTGAGCAAGCAGCAACATCAACGTTCAACCCTTTTGACGTTACTAAAGTATGGCCCAAGAAAGACTACCCGTTGATAGAGGTAGGAAAATTCGTTTTAAATCGTAATTGCGTTAATTATTTCGCAGAAATTGAACAACTTTGCTTTTGTCCTGCCAATATTATTCCGGGAATAGGATACTCCCCAGACAAAATGCTGCAAGGACGTATTTTAAACTACAACGATGCCCAAAGGTACCGAGTAGGTCCGAATTTTCAGCAACTCCCTGTCAATCGCCCTGTTAAGTGGCAAAACTACTATAGAGACGGAGCAATGTCTTTGGATAACCAAGGGGGAGCCCCAAACTATTACCCTAATAGTTTTGAGGGTCCTACAGGTGGTAGTGAAAAAGCTCAAAAGTTGACCGTAGCAATGAAATATATGGGCGATGTTGCTAGATACAATAGCTTGGGCGAGGATAATTACACGCAAGCTACTGTTTTCTGGAAAAAAGTCTTGGGTGAAGCACAAAAGCAACGCACCGTTCAAAATATTGTGGATAAATTGCAACTTGCGAACGAAACAATTCAGCAACGTATGATTAGCGTTTTTAATAATGTAGACAAAGACCTTGGCGACCGAGTAAGAATTGGGCTTCAGGTGCAAACACCAAAGCATGCCACGGTTTAAACTCAAGACATATGGACTACATCATCAACTATAGCATCGCCTCTTCAGCTTTTACTGCATTCACGCCATGCTTTTTTGCTTACATTTAAATACATGTAATCTTGTTATATGCAATATAAAAATATCAAACTACTACATTCTACTAATTTCCTATAATACCTCCACAACAAATAATAGTAAAATATGATTAGTCAATAAATTTTAGCACAGTTCTAATAAAGCGGCTAAAGAAACAAGGATACTGTTAAACTACATCTTCGCTAATGTAACACTATACATTTTGTGAAGAAAGCGAATATACCAGGAAGCTGACAGTTACCTCGACCATGTTCATAAAAAAGTCATATTGTATGTATTAGGCGATGAATTGTCATTTTTAACGTTTTAAAGAAAATTACAGTCACATTTGCAAAACACGCAACAAACAGGAAGCTTTTTGTTATTAATACGCATATTGGCACTTTTCACAATACGAGTTCTGTAATGTACACGTTTGAGAGTAATTTTGATGCATAAATTTTATGTCTCCAATGTTTTAAGTTTTGAATTTACTACTATATGAGCGTCTTTTAATCTTTATTAATTACAAAAGTTTTGCTTCTATTTGAATAACTACAGAAGGTTAAATAATTCTTTGTGCTTGGAAACATTCTAATTTTGTGAGGTTCTTATAGCCTACATGAATGTAATTCGTCCCCAGAATGGAAGTCAAAAAAATTTCTAAAGGGGTTTTTACGTGAAACTTCCTTCGCAAGTGAACGTTTCAAAACTAAAAATTTTGAAAATATCAAAGGAAAACAATGTTATTGCCTCTAAAAATGTGCAGTATGAATGTTTCTATTATCACCCTTGACACTCATAGTAGAATAGAAAAATAGAACCTGAATGTTGCTTTAAACGTTTAAAAAAAATTAATGCGTGATTACATTTGTAACTAAGGTGTTCACCTTGTTGAGTCCGAAATATACCTATTTTGATTAAAACGGCACCATAAACCATTGTAGAGTTAGAACAAACAATTCAAAATGGAGTTCAGCAAATTACATCTCAGATAATACAAAATGTTCAATATACTATTTCACTAAAAGCTGCTGCACGTTTGGAAGAAAATAGCGGCCACTTTAAGCATTTACTCCAGCATTATATATATTTCTAATTCTAAGTCGAATTCAATTTATTTAATTTCCTATATGTATATAAATTGGGATTGGTTTAAATAAAATTATTTATTATTTATTTATTAGTTATTGTATCACTGCAGTTGTATCACTGCTTGTAATCTGAGTAGGGGGTCCCGAGTAGTGTAGCTTGAACAAGCGTCCGCGTTCGATCAGCAGAGTTAAGCAACGCTGTCTCTGGTCAGAACTTGGATGGGCTGCATTTCTCGGCGCCTAGTGGTACGGCTATCACTGAAAAAAGTTGGTCCCGGCGGTCATACAACATCATGGCAGTCGTTAGTGGGGTTGGAAGTCCTCATAATAGCCCGGGAGCCAGCGACATATTTTTGTCAGTTATTTCCTCCCGGTCGATAATTTGAGAATCGCTTCATTTAGTTGTGCCGTGAAGCGCAGTGATCGTCAGCTGCGGGACCATGGTCGGGATAGGCGATAGCAGCCATCCACGCACGTAAAAAAAAATTATTTTCAGTGATTTCCTCCCGGCTGAAAATTTGTTAAATAATAGCTTACATATCACTTATAGTAATAAAAAAAGTCAGCTGGCTGAATGGCGCAGGAAACCTCGTCAGCTGATGCATTTAAATAGGTGAGCGGCCGTCAGACGTGGCTTCCGCGCTACACCTTTGACTGCATCAGCTGACGACTTTCCCGTCGACATACAGCCAGCTGACTTTATTTTTATCAAAACAAATATTCTTTGTATTTTTACACGTTTATACAAGCAGCTGACGTATAATCCGACATCAGCAGCCAGCTGACATTCTTTTATTACTATAAGTGATATGTAAGCTATTATTTAACAAATTTTCAGCCGGGAGGAAATCACTGAAATTTTTTTTTATACGTGCGTGGGTGGCTGCTATCGCCTATCCCGACCATGGTCCCGCAGCTGACGTTCACAACGCTTCATAGAGCAACTAAATGAAGCATTATACGAATTATCGACTGAGAGGAATTTGGTCGCAAAAATCTGTCACTGGCTCCCGGGCTATAACTGCACAGCGACGCCTGTAATTGGCCTAACGGCTGTTGGCTGAGTGCAAATTAAATTAAAAAAAATATATGAGTTCATATCTGTAGTTTCAAAATACAATGTTGCCAAATTTACATTTCTCGAATTGTTATGCTGAGAAGTAACCACGCGTCCAAGAACTTTCTTGTAGTACGACTTTCGTCTCAGGAATAACACTTCCTGAAGCTTGTACGTCAGTTCTTACACACACCTTGTATATTGGCCGAACATATATTCGGATCGGAGCAAGGTTGACATCTAGACATCTAATCAGCACGCTAAATATTGCCTTCCTCCAACAAATAGTTTTTGAGCTGTAACGTCAACTGATAGACCAGACTTTTCATCATCCGGAATATCGGAAGAAATCTCCGAAGGTGATTATTTCGCTTAAGGAGATGGAACTAGTAATAAAAATAAAATTCAAAATTAAGTTCAGTTTTTCACTTTCTAAATGATATAAATATTTTGACCGTACTTAATATTCATCAAAACAAATGGACTGATTGTAAAAACACGCCAGATAATAAAACAATTTTAACAAAATCTAGAAAATGAATAGTAAGTAGCAGCTTTTACAATAATTAATCATGGAATTTTTAAATAAACTATTAAGTATAAGCCGTTCACGATCTTTTTGGGTCAGGTGAGGCTATGACCATCTAGTAATTTTGTTGGCAGTACCTCTGTTGCAACTAAACTCCCTCATGGAAATTGACAATTTTTGTGTTAGGTTAGGTTGTTTTCAGTTTAAGGTTATATTTTCTGAATAGGTACATTGTTGCCGGATATTCTCTAGTCTCCACATCGACTCGTTTTCTTTTAAATGTGGTCTGTCCTTCTTAAATTGGAAGTAGCATCGTTTAGTGGAAATTTTTTGTTGCAACAAAATTATTTTGGGCATTTTGACTTTTCCTTTGACGGAAATTAAAATTATTTTTACACATTTGATAAATCATTTATTTTCTTACGAATATTAAAATATTAAATCTGGCAATGTGGTGGCAAGAAAATGTCGAACAGACACTGACAGAAAAAAAAAGTTGCATCCGCTACATCATCGAATCAGTTAGTCCAACATGAAAAGAAAAAATCATAGCCAACTCTGTCCCAAAAAGGTCGTGAACGGCTTATATACAGGGTATTTTAAAAAAGGGTAACAAACTTCAAGGGATAATGGTACTCATCAAAATAAGATCAAGATTTCTATAAATATGGGTTCGGAAATGCGTCTTAAGGCAGCTACAGCTCCGAGAGAGGTAATAGCGCAGGAAAAATAATCCAACACTTACACAAACCTTAAAAAATAGTACAAGCAAGAAATTTTCTGGAGATCTTACATTTACCTTCTTATTAAATACTAGTGAGTCACCCGAACTACGTTTCGGTTCGTAAAATTAAGAGAGATTCATCAATATAAATTTAAAAAAAAAGGTTGCATCGGCGGGATCGAACCCGGGGCCACCCGCGTGATAGGCCAGCACCCTACCGCAGGACCACCTCTCTTGTTTGAATAATGCGCGCACCCGAGCTAATAGCGCACGGCGTAAGGCGCTCCGCCCTGCTGCCTAGAGGTGTTAATTAAATTAAAACATTTTCGCACTTTTTTTGAAAATAAAAACCGGCCTACGATCTAAATCTAAAAATTAGCAAACTTTTAAGCCATCGTACAACTTAATCGGTCCAGTATCTTCGGAGGAGATAGCGAACAAACATAGACGCAAACACGCAAACACGCAAACATACAAAGAGAGCACCGATTTTATGTTATAGATACTAACAAGTTCCCTAAAATTGTAGCTGTGGCAGCTCATTTTTTATTTTTTCTCTATAATTCCGTAACCGATGCAGATATAAAAAAGCGTCAAATACAAATTGTAGACCATAATGAAATAAATCATTTTTGTTATTATAATTTTTCTTCTAAACCTAACATTTTTTAAATTATGTAAGACATAAGTAGATATAAATATAATTTTCACAGGATTACCCAAAACTGTTTGCTGTTTCTCCATGCGGTAATAGATTGTGATTATAACACAACCTTAGCGTTCTTTGGAAAGGGCATAATTGTCTTATAAAAAAAAATCTGAAGCTACGACATATTTGCATTATTTATTGAGGATTCTGTATTCTACGGTGACATCCGCAGGGGAGAAATTGTTATAGTGGAACTTCTTCTTAAGGAATTTCCGTTATAGGAAATGATATATTTAACGAATTTTTTACAGGGATTCTGCCGCTCGAATAATTAGCAATATGATTTTTGCTCTATTTTACGAAATAAAATTTTATTTGGCTTTTTTTTTAATCCAATTACATAATTTTAAACACTAGTTATGTAAAAATATATGATAAATTGCTTATATAGATAAAACGCTGTTTTTAAATCAACCAGGTGCATTTATTATGTCATTTTTCATTAATTTTTGTTTTGTGAAATTTCCGTTTAATGAATTTTTTCCTTGGATTTAGAGACTTCGTTAAATAAGAAGTTCCACTGTACTTGTCTTATAATATGGGGCAACAAAGTCTCAGACGCTCGATGAGTATATGTTTACTATAACGGTTTGGTCAATAGACAACAATTACATTCTAAATTCCACTTGACAGTTTTACCTCCTACAAGTGCCGCAGCTGCACATCACACAACCTTTAACTCCAGTAATGGATGAGTAATAATTCAGAGTTAACTGTCTGCCATAACAAGAGACCGAAAATCCAGCAAGTCCTTGGATATGAAGTAGTTCAAAAGTATATCTACCTAGGTCCTATTATTATAAATTATGGGAATTTTGAAAACAAAATTCACAGAAGAATGCAAATAAGCCAGGCGCGGTTATGAAACTAACAAGAATATGGAAAGGCCGAAACGTTACTAAAACAACAAAAATGCGATTCTTGCACACCTTGGTATTTTCAATTTTGTTAATGTCTCATAAACATGGACTCTAAAAGCTAAAGACCGAAAGAACTGGATGCTTTTGAGATATAACATGCAGAAGAACCAGAGGATGCTCTGCGCGCTTATTGACAGACCAGGGCCGGGGGATGACTCTCCATGAGGCAATTCATATAGCGGCTAATGAAGAAGAATGGAACACAACCATTGCAGTGGCAGTTACCACATCCCAGTCAAGGGATAAGGATTGAGGAAAAAAAGAAGGAAGCCTGAGATTGGCAGTTAAGCCTTCTACCTACCTTTATCCTTAGCTGAATTCTACATGTGAGCTAACGAAAGTGAAATCAAGCTTGGCTTTGAAAATTGAAACATATGTGGATTATTAACTCACATTATGTTAATGTTTGGGAATGAAATACATAGAGATAGATAACCTAAACGATTGCGTAACTGTCACCGTCTGTCGTCAAAGTTTTATTTGAAAATTCACAAAAAATCAACACTTGAGCAATGTAACATCTGCTACATCAATAACTACGTTTTCAGTTATAAGAAGTGTTCATTGATTAAACATAAGTAATTTAAAATTTGATTATTTGAACAACTTGATACCTACTGTTATTATAACTGTCATATTTAAATTTAAAAACATCAGTAGTAATAGAGCATATGAGCTTGATTTTGTTTTAATTTGCTCACATGTTATTTAGTTATGGTTAACTTTGACTGAAGACATACGAGTAGTAAACGGCATTTTTCACTGCAATTTGTTGAAAATTGGAATTTAAAAAAATAAATAGAATTCTACAGCTCATACTTCAAAAACTATTACGTTAAGAGAAAAAGTGGTTATAAAATATTATTATGGTCTACATCTACATTGTTTATTTAATTTTTTTTATTATATTTCCATCGGTTACGGAATTATATAGGAAAACCCAAAAATGAGCCGCCATTTTTCAATATGGCGGCCGTAGCACAACTTCGATTTTAGGGGACGTTTAGGATATTCAATCAAAAGATAAATGCAACGCCTATACCAAATTCCTTGTTTATACTGATTTTTTCAAGGTGAAAACCTACTTTTCTTGCATTATAAAGGGAAAACACATGCCATCAGTAGGTTACGCTCCTGAAGTAGCGAATTTCAATCTGTAAGTTCGCTTTTCTCGACTCCTCTCAGGGATTCAAAAAAGAGTACCATTTTATGTAGAAAAGTATAACCTTTTTGAATATCTAGAACTGACTAAAATGTCGACCGTACTGAAAACCCCCAATCCTTGCATCAACTATCACTTCTGAACGTCTGTAATTCAGCATAAAAAGTTGCGTAGATTTGCCAAATTACACTAAATTTGCCATATCTGTAGTATTTTAATTAAATAAAATCTTTGTTTTTCCATTACCTACCCTTTTGTAGCTGTAACAATTTCAGAGAAGTGCTCATCGGATTTTTCTGTTACTTTGATGAGCAATATCGCCCTTCAAGTTTGTTACCCTTCTTTTAACATATACACATACACTGTATAACGTATAAGAATCAAAATTCTTAAAAATACAATATGAGAAATTCTTAAAACTAAGTGGTACTCAATTGGTCGCCAAGCAATTTTAAAATTGGAAACAGCATAAGCAGATAAACAGCACAAGTTCGAAGTCTTTTACAATATTTTTATTAATATCCTAATTGAAAAATCACCTGAAAATTTTACAAAAAAAAGTCAAAACGATTTTGTAATTGTGTACAATAACAACATATTTGTGGAAGTACAAAATAACAACCAACAACTAGCAAAGTTAGCAACAGCTTGTTCAAAGCATCGACGTTTTGCTCCTCAAATATTTCAGCACATGCAATGTAAGTAACACTGATCGTTTGAGAAAATATCTCGAACTGGTAGTATTTCCGTTACGCACGCAATCACTAGAAAAGTCGTTTGAGAGTGACCTGATTTCCAGCGTTTATATAATAATAACTTCCAGGACCGTAAATTTGGTTCTAGTGCAGAATTCTGCTCACTTTAACGCTGAGGTGCCGTATAGTTTAGCATGAGTTTCGACAGAAAAGGAAGCATGTATACATTTTTTGCATTATCAACCCTGGCCAAGGAAAGCATTTC
The DNA here is from genome assembly GCA_940337035.1 of Agriotes lineatus. NCBI lineage: Eukaryota > Metazoa > Arthropoda > Insecta > Coleoptera > Elateridae > Agriotes > Agriotes lineatus. Next base: position 196,885,805 of record OW679194.1, on the reverse strand, counting down.
CAAACCACTTATAATTACTGGCTTGCAATTAACGCGGCATAAACTGATTATGCCTGTAGAATTGATTCACCACGTATTTATAAATAACCCAACATACTGCACGAAAGCGATAAAAATATAGTGGTCTCTATACAAACGTCAGTTTACTGACCCTAACTACTACTGTAACATTGAAACAAAGTAACAAAGACATATATTTTGCCGGGGAATGTGATCGAAACCGGAAATAAATTAATAATTTTAGCCGTGTATGCACCAAATTAATTCTTAAGAGGACATAATAATCCAATTAACTAATGTTAATTAGAATACGTCGCTAATCCAGAGTCGCTCGGCATTTCAATGAACAGAAAGTGTTTAGTTTTGCGTTGTAAGCCACCCTAAGGCCAGTAATGCTACGTTGATATAGTAGTCGAATTCAATCTTCTTAGCATTTTAACTAAGAAATAGGTCATCCAAGTCTGTATTAATAAAAATTGAGAAAGTATAGCACCAATATAACAAAGTAGTATATTAATAATTTTCTTTTTCTTCTCTTCCTCATGTTGAAATCGTTTTTATGCAAGGTCACTACAAATGTTTCTTCTTGCGAATCCAATCCTTTATGTTTAGCCGTAAGAACTTCTTTCATTCTCTCAAACCCCAAACTAACTAGCCAGGAGTATTTTAATTTCAAGAAGTCGATAGGGAGGGATACAGTGAAGGGAATAAAAATTGCTAAATTTCAAACCTTATTTTATATAACAATCAATTAATGAGTCCTGTTAAATGATGAAGTGTCTTAAAGAAACAAAACGCAAATTTTCGTCATTGTTTTTTTCATTTGTATTTAGAAGTTTTCCAACTATGTTTGCGTAATTATTATGTCTGTAAGTAGTTACACACGAACTAATCAACGAGCAGAGTTCAAAACTAATATAATGTCTCCAGCAGACGGAAAACTTGGAAGTAGCACAACGGTGTAGCTGCAGAGCACTTTCATGTTTTGTTTTTTTTTGCTTCTGCAAGAAAATTCAGAATTCCTTTAGCTAATGAATTTTCGAGGTTTCGTTTTAAAGCGCTACAATGAAAATGAACTGCTCTTGTTCGCGTAGCGTAGACTCGTATGAAAATATTTTGGAAATTTATCTTGTAGTTATACGTAACATATTCATACGCAATTCATTGACAAGCTCATTTTCCATACTATTATCTAATACGTGAGCAAACAAAAATGAAATCAAGCTTGGCTTTGAAAATTGAAACATGTCGATTATTACAATGTTTTCCGATTGCTTTTCACCATGTATCAATTGTGTTTCACTGTAAGTTGATATTGACAAATGTTGACAAGAGGGAAAAGCATTTGAGATAAAGTGAAACACAACTGATACATGGTGAAAAGCAATCGCAAAACACTGTAATTCACATTATGTTGATGTTCTAGAATGAAATACACATACATAAGCTCAACCATTGCATAACCTGTCCTTTCAAAATTTTATTTAAAAATTCACATAAAAATCAACACTTCCACAATGTTACATCCGCTACATCAATTATTTCCATTATAAAATTGTTTGTTCTTGATTAAATATGTGTAATTTAAAATTTTATAATTGAAACAACTTCTACGATTATCATAACTGTCATATTTAAATTAACAACATCAGAAGTAATAGAGCACATAACTTAATTTTTTCAAAGCCAAGCTTGATTTCGTTTACATGTGCTCACATGTTACTTTACTGTTAATTTTCGATTCAGTATTAAATCCCAAACTTCTATTTTTAATACTGCGACAGTCGTTAAAGGACCATCTGCATACTGAAATCTACCATATTTAAGTACACAACGCCTTCTTATAAGCCAATATTAAATATAAATATGGAATTAAGAGTCCTTACTAAAAGAGTGTTCTTCATGGTGATTTTTCATTTAGATTGCAATTATTTTCAACTAGCACTGAAACACATACATTTGCTACTACAGGTTTACAATCAATTTTTTCTAACTTGTTAGGAAAAGTTCCACTTTTCCATATTACGGTACGGACACAATTAGCATTCTCCGTTTTTTTTAAATTATTGTCACGTTGGCATTATTTTTAAATTGACGTATCTACAGCGTGTCCCAGGATTGATGTTACAAGAGGTGAAATGGTCTAAAAATTTTTGAATTTTATTTTGAGGTTCTGGGATTCGGTCCTTCTTGGTTTGAAAATAATTTTAAGAATATTTTCAGTTTTTGAAAAACAAGTAGGCCCTTGACAGGGAAGCGAAAACTATTTAATTTTCAGGTAAACTACCCTTTCTGTCCATGATACGGCAAAATTTTATTAAGAAAAGTTGTTGATAATGATAAATTATGGTCCTATGCAAAATTTCAGACACATCTGTCGACCGTTATTTTTTAGATAATTGTATTTTATTTTCAGGTCAACTACCCTTTTTGTTTATGATACGGCAAAATTTTATTAAGAAAAGTGGTTCAGAATACAAAATTATGGCCCTATACAAAACTTCAGAAGGATCTGTCGTTATTTTTTAGATTGAACAAATTGCATTTATTAAAAATTACGGTTTAATCTAAGTCAACAGATCTTTCTGAAATTTTGTATAGGGTCATAATTTCTCATTCTGAACAACTTTTCTTAATATAATTTTACCGTATTATGAACAAAAAGGGTAGTTTACCTAAAAATAAAATACAATTTTCTAAAAAATACCCGTTTTTTTCTAATTCGACAGATCTTTCTGATATTTTGCATAGGGCCATAATTTATAATTATAAACAACTTTTCTTAATAAAATTTTGCCGTATCACGAAGAAAAAGAGTAGTTTACCTGAAAATAAATTAGTTTTCGCTTCCCTGTCACGGCCTACTTGTTTTTCAAAAACTGAAAATATTCTTAAAATTCTTTTCAAACCAAGCAGGGCCGAATCCCACAACCTTAAAAAAAATTAAAAATTTTTAGTCCATCTCACCTCTTGTAACATCAGTCCTGGGACACACTGTATAAACGTTCCAGAAAAAAAATTATTAGAAGGTATTTTATGGTATTATATTGATGAAAACTATTTGCCATTATTTGACAAGGATAAACATAAAAAATCTCTAATGTCACTCAAGTTGTGACGTGGCGAGTGGGTGTGGATTTGGGTCAGCTGTTCGCGCGCCGTACAAGCCATGTTATACAGAAATACCTAACGCTCAATACTCCACGAAAAAAATCGGTGTTCAATGCTAGAACTAGATATGATGAAATATTAGAAGCAGGGATTCACGTTTTTCTGTCATTAGTAATCCTAAATGAGGATGTTAAATTCAAAAAAGTTGGTATAAACTTCATTGGACAATTGAAGATTTTAAAAAATTTGCTTTTCTATGCTTCTGCTTATTATTAGCACCTCAATGATAGGCACTGATTTATTACATGATATTAGAACTCCTCAACGGTCTATTTATATGTAATCGTATATACCTAAGGTTTAGCATTATCAATCATAGTAAATTGCTTTATTACATGTAAACTGTTTTAAGAATAATTAAGGTTCCTCCTATATTTCCATGAATGTCAAGATTCGCCCCAACATTCGTAACTATGGTCGGCATAAAACATTTTGTATGTAATTACTACGTTATATCCCCTTTATGTAGTTCCTAGTTCTCATAGTTTACGAGATTGCTATTGCTATACAAAACTATCGAGCAATTCAGAAAATTAACAAAAACAACCGAACGGCAAACACAAAACGAAGGTAACATATCTTCGGAAATAGAACAATAAACTGCTCGGACATAAATCAGAAGTAAGGAAGTCGAATGGCTCTTGCTTGCGTTCGGTGTTCGCGGATTAATACAGACAGCATCCATCGATAATAACCAATATGGTCTGTTCTGTAAGACGTCCGCCCACAGAAGGCCTTTTGACAACGCATACTTTGTTACTGTCCGTTTGACAACTGCATTACAAGGAATTACTGCCATAATGGATGATGACAATATTAGATTCAACGTAGTCAGAAAATGAAATATCGCTTCAGTCGCCCCATTAGAAATCGGTTCATTTATGTATATGTATATATTTTTTTATAAAGTACTGGATACTCCGTGTCAAGCAAATCAGGTAAACAGTATGGGTTAACCGCCTTGACTGACAAAACATTAGCTTCATATCAATTCATGTCAGGTTTTTTAATTAAACTATCTACTACAGATAGTCGCCATATTTAGCTTGATTTACACGGAGATATACAGTAGTCATTCACATTCAGCTCCGGCCAGGGGAATCTTTTTAAGGTATTTATAGAATAAAAAGCAACAAATTCTCTACACGTCTTTCTTAATAAAAATTGTAAGACGTACTGACAAACCGACAACAGAAAGCATATCTGACAGATGGCAGAAATGGTACCCGTCACATCTATTGTCAGACTTCGTGGTATGGATTTGTAAATACGTGTTTTGTTATCGTTTATGTATTTCACTACATGGCAATACACACACAAATTTTAACACAAAAACTTTATACATAGTGCTGATTTTATTGTACTTAAATGTTATGCATGTTTGTCCCCCAAAGTAAAATTCATTTTTTACGTAAATTAATATAGGCGCACTTAACATACATCGTTGAAGTTACAATATTACTTTTTAATGCAAATCGACGGTAGCTGTGACAGCTTTAATATTATTTGAGCTTGTCAAATTTATACGTATATTACCATAGTTCATGTTAGTTATGTATGGGGCAAGTGAATAAATAAACATTTTATCCATAGGGGAAAGAGGCAAAGCCGAGCGAGCTAATTTCCCCGAATAGATAAAATCTGGTGTACAGGCTGTTTCAAAACAAATGCGAAAAACTTAAGGGGCTGATTCCTTGTTAAAAATGAAGGATAGTTTATTATATAAACATTGGGTCAAAAGTCAACCATTAGGAAGATATCGCACTGCAAATATGACGGAAAAATAATGTTTTTATTTGTTATCTTAAAAACGAAAAGAGGTAGAACAATAAAAATTTATGAAATTATTACTATTATAAAAACACACTTTTTGCATATTTCTCAACTTTTTTAAAAAGAGTAGAGGGGATTGAATTAGGTACCCCTATCATTCTTCTTAACTAAATTTAAGAAAAACTTACGCAATGACATGGAAAAATATCAATTAATAGCCTGGTTTATTTAGAAACTTTTTTGTCTCTTGCAATTTTTTCATAAAACTTACAGTTTCCAAATAAAAAAATAAAACGTAAAGCATTGCATGTCGAGAAAAAGAAATCTATTTTAGAAAAATAATCTAGTTGGCTGTTATCACTTTTTAAGACGTTTCTTATTGTTGTTTTATTTGACATTGCTCACTTAGTTTGAATACAAAATACGACTAATTTAATTAAAAATTTATTATCTGATCATTTAATTATCCAGGAATATTTGCAGTGCGATATCTCCCTAATGGTTAATGGTTGACTTTTGACCCAATGTTTATATAATAAACCATCCTTTATTTTGAACAAGAAATCAGCTCCTTAAGTTTTTCGCATTTGTTTTGAAACACCCTGTATATTATTGTTTTAATACCTACATTTAGAAATAAATACAATTTAAAATTGAATAAATAATTTTAACTACATATCATACTACCTGTTTTTGTACTAGTTATAGGGATGTCGATGTCGTACCCGGTCTAATATCAAACCTGGGTACCCGAAAACAGTACCCGGGTACTCTCGGGTACCCGAAGATTTTACATTTTGCCGTATTATTTTGTGGCGAATGAAAATATTTCCATACAGGCGATTTTTTTTATGACATCGTTTTCTTATTTGTTTGTACTTTTGTAGTGTCATACAATGTTCAAGCTCGATGCTCTACGCAATTTAACGCCGCGAATTTTTATTAAACTGAACTAAATTGAAAGAGTACCTACTTACCAATTCAAACTGCAAGTTGTCTGTTATTCGTAAATATTTTCACACTTCCAAGTGCTATCAGGTTCAAATACGTGACTTTTTATCCAAAATTGGTAGCATCATCAACATCTCACAGAGGATGTTTATGTTAATTCAACCCATACTGACGCGATTAAATGGTCGATCCGGGTACCCGGGTACCCGCTAACATCCCTACTAGTTACCACAGTAGTACGTATTTATTTTTTGGTTGCTATGGATTATTGACTATTGACTACGAATAAAGTAGCATTTTTTCCACCGTCATCATTAAGCTGTTATTTTTCATAGATAAAATATAGCTTTACAAGTAGGTATTGGAAAAAAATTATTCTTATTTGATGGATATCCAGTAGACTGTGAAACAAGACGTGGTTTTCAGAATTTAGTAGTCTGGCACATTACCGAACAGCAATAATTAAGTTATTTAAAAAAACATATGATTCTAATAATGTAGTAGTCAATAACAATTTAATATATCTAGTAAGTTACAAAAGCTATCTGAAAGTAAAATAAAAACAAAATTGTATGCCGTAACTCAAAAAATGTCAATTCTGATATCTCTTTTCTGTGCTAAACAGTAACGTATTGGTTGCAATTATCATGATTTGACTGTAGCTCGAACACAAAAAAGATATTCGATTTGTGGCTTTTTGATCGTAATTTTTTTTATCTAAGGTAACATATTTGTGTAAATAAATTCATCAAACACCAGTAATTGATTTATATATTGAAAGTGAACAAACGTAAGAATATAATTAACAGAAGTGTCAAAATGGTTCAAGATGTTGTTCCTATTTAATTAATTCAAGTCGTCCAATCATGTTGATACAAGTAGATTAATCAGAACTAACACAGCAAAAATTTAGGCAAATTAAAAAGGATGTGCGAATTAAAAACTTGAAAGTACAGGCGCTAAGCTTGCGATTCCATAAGTTTTAAAAGCGAATAAAATTTTCAAAGAACGTATGACGTACATGTACCGCCAATTTGTTTTCGCGCGAGTAAAATAAGTTAGAGCATATCACACTTGTGTTTACACATCAATCGATTCTATGTTAAAAACTCGACGTAAAAAATAAATTCGCTTTCGTAACTAAAAAAATGACCTACTGCTGTTACGGCATTAAGCAAATTCGCAGAAGGTTCGCGTTGATCCGTTGCATGGATGTAAATTTGCTCGAGACAGAATACAACAACCCTGGGAGAACTTAGAAAGCAGCAAATGCTTAAACACCGAAATTGCATTAAAATTTAAAGCAACATGTACAACAAAATTGAAACCCACAAGGCAAAGCCTGTTCAATAATAAATCTGCATGCTGCTGGCGTAGCAACGAATTTAAAACGTATTATGGAAGACTTGTTGTAGGCCCCAGTTAGTTAAACAAAGGCAAGCGGACATCATTTATCTTAATTAAAAGACACGGTGCTCGTATTTGTAGATTAGTATCTGTATAGACGGTGGTAATTAATTATGCGCATAAAAGTCTAATAAAAGCACACAAACTAGCGCAAAATCTATAATACAGAAATTAAATGGCGAGAAGCTAATCCCCTCTGGTTATCATTAATCTCTTCTAAATTTTAGGTAATTATAAAACATCCACCACGTATACAATTTAATTATTCTGATACTGTGTAGACGAATATAAGCAGCATTCGCATTACCTATTGTTTTAAAATAGCGTTAGAGTTCACCTTTACGAGTCCGTTACTTGCGCCAAAGGTATGACGGTCACGGTTTTGTATGGAATCCTATTTATTACTTTTGGGAATGGCACTGACACAATGCTTATTGAATGTAAAACGATGCAAGCAAATACAAAGTTACTAATAGTTTTCTGTGGGAGTCCAACATAAAAGTTTAATCACAAGAATACCTAGTTCTAAAAGAGTTAAATATCAAGACAGTTAACCAAGAGTATAAGTAACAGGGTGTTACCGAAAAATGTGCTTTCATTTTAACTGATTATAGAACTCACCAAATGGAATAAATTTTTTATGTACCATTTAAAAAATCTCCTAATTACAAACAAAATTGAGAAAGAGTTTCCATTAAAATAGCTGTACGCCACTGAGTGGTTTTAATCAGCCATTGGCATTAACGCAATGTGATAAACCTTTATCAATGAACTTAAAGGGGTTGGGGGGGGAGGGGATATGTTTAAAAATATACGTTTTCGGGAAAATAGTGTCCAGCCCTGTATGTGCATTAAGTGATCGATGCCTGAGAATGACCACAATGAATTGAGTTATAACTCAGTATAAAAAGACTGATAATGCCTAAAACAATATCGATGTTGCCCATAAAATATTACAGCACATCGTTGAAGTTAAAAAATAAAGTCAAACTATTCTGTTACATCGTTCTTCTTTCAATTTGGAGATTGGAAACTTTTTGCAAAATACAGTCACCAATACTGTTTAAAGTTGATCATCAATAAACAGAGGCACGCTAATATTATGGTTGATGTGGAATGTTCGGTAGCTAAAAGTTTGGTTTTCATTGATCTGAAGACGTTCCAATATGATTGTAATAAAAATGTTAAAACTCAAATGCACGTTTCAGCTTCTCTTTTAAGCTCTTTTTATACTCACATCTCCTTCTTCTGCCCTGCCCAACAATAAGAAGTCGAAACTCACCTGTAACAAAATAAATAATTGATCAAAATATACAATTTACAACTTGAAACTAGCTTAGTAAAATTTAGTAAGATTAATTTAAACCAGTAGTTGATTGAATCTGATTGTCCCTAGCTAAAACTTTATGTAAAATCCGTTTATAAATATTATTTTGAAATATTCTTAGATTTATTAGTAACAGTCGTATAAGTGCCCCATACATAAAGCTTAAAATACTAAATTATTATGTCAATAACAGTTATATAAAGATCGTTTCGCACTATGAAAATGAAAATCTTAATTAAAACTACATTTTAGATCTCCCAAAGTGATATACAGATGGGGCTATAATTATATATAACAGCAATAAGATAACATGAACAACAAAATAGAATGCATGAGTAAGAAAGAGATGACCATACGATAAAATAATTTTAGTAGGTATGTTTAGTTGACTGATGTCATAATTAAAATAAGCGTTATGCCTACTCGAATATTTACTACTATGTTTATCTCTTTCTTACTCAAGCAATACTTGTTATTTTCTTGTTCATGTTATCTCATTGCTGTTATACAGTGAATTTATTGTATGCGCAATATGGTCTTGTACTTTCCATGAGGATTTGATTGTTTACCTATTAGTTTCTAAGGATACGCCACGCCCACACAATGTGTAAATGCGTTTATTTTAAAATGCAATGTATGAACCGTAGTTTTATTGATAAATAAGCATTGCAAATAACAACGGATAATGTACAATCTAATAACTCACACACTTGCTGTAAATTGAAGTCTTTACACCATTTGATCAAAAAAATTCCTTCCTTCGTAGAATATATGATTTTTTACGTACTCAGTAACGGTCCTATATTGCACTGTAAAATAAATGCATTTACACATGGTACGGGCGTGGCGTATCCGTAGATACCATATTGCGCCTTATAATAAATTCACTGTATATAATTATGGCCCGCCCCATCGGTATATCATTGTAATACAAATATTTAGCAGCTAACTAGAAAATTAGATCGAAATCGGTTATTAGCTGAAGTTCTAGTTACTTTTTGAAAAATGTAATTATTTTACTTATTTATTATGAAACTTAAATGTATAGCGGAGTTTGACATCTGTCATACAACTTTGAGTTGACAGTGCATCAAGCTCGTACAAATCCGTATTTTGCAGTGTTTGCGAGTGAAGTGCGGCTTATCTATAGACAGTAGGGTGGGTGGTTAAGGTGTTCGTTAGAAATTACACACACGAATAACTACACCACTTTTAATATTCTTTATTTAACGCAACGGATTACAGACATAAAATTAAATGTGCGGATTTGCTACTATACTATTACAAGTGTGGATCGAATAGGTCTTGTTAATCAGCATACATGTGAGCGTTTGTGGATCTGACACTTAGCTCCTGAAACATCCAAAGTGAATGCTTCAGTAAGTATGAGATTAATTTTAAACGCATTGAGGAATTGACTCTTTGCGTGTCTGTTTAACCAAAGTGGTTTAACAGGCGAAGACCTGATGTGCAATGATCCCGTTCAACCCCATCGCTCTGGTTTATATACCCATGTTACACAATTTACACAATATACAAAAAGGATTTTCTATTCTAGTCACAACAATGGTACAACACTTTCACTTGGGACGCAACGGTTGGAGGTTTTATGAGTTTATGACACCACTTGAAATTCACTAGATTTTTACAGCTGCAGTTTTGTATTGTGACTTCACTTTCGCTTCTGATTTAGAAAAGTGTATTTTAAGAAACCCTTTTAGTTCGAGGGACGTTGAATAATTTCTCTCCGTTGAATTCCGCGCACAAATCACCTTTTTTAACTGCGTGCATCCGTTTGCTAGAAAGTTTTCTAATGGTACTTAAGCTAACTGCTTGCATTTCACAAATATTTATTGCGGACTGGCACGGTTTATTTTATAGGCGAGCTTCCTTTCTTTGGAATTCTTACGCTAACTGTTGACGAGTTATTGCGATTTATGGCTCCACTACAACAGCAATATAGTGCGCGTGTATCCGTTCTGGTTTTAGTGTACCAATGTTTGCCTCCCAATCTCCTTCTCAAACAAAAATTACTAGCTACTTCTACTCTGCAATTGCCAAAACCCAAACTATTTAGGAAAAAAAAATCAGGCCATTATCATAGATGCTGCAGAAGGCCTTAAACATCTTTATACCGGGTGTCCGTTCTCAAAGTCGAACATAGGCGATTAACATTGTATTGAACGTTTTTGTCGATTCCTGCTCGCCAATTCAACTTACAGCTTACAGAGAAGGTAATAGTAACAATGAAAAAATAAAATTATTACGCATGCATCAAATGATACCAATAATAATATTCAAGATGCGACTTTTATTTTAAAATACTAATTTAAAACTTGGAAATTTTTAAATATGCCATGCCTTGTTTTTCAAGTTCGATAGCATTTCTCAAAAAAATTTGTAATTATTTGGCCTAAATCAGATATTTTCTGTCAACGTCTGTTAAAATTATCTACAGAAAAATAAATTATTTAAATGAAGAACGAGTGAATGCACTAATGTTAATTGCCTATGTTTGACTTTGAGAATGGACACCCGGTATATATAATTCTTCTGTACGTGTTTATGTGACTGAACTCCTCCTGAACGGCTGGACCGATTTTAATGAAATTTTGTGTGTGTTTGAGTGGGTCCCTGGATGGTTTAGATTCACAATTGGACCCGGTAGGTGGCGCTGCAATCGGGTTCTAGAAAATTAATTTTTATTTTTGCAAATTTTTTAATTTTTTTTTAAAGATTTCCCGCATATCAGAACAAATAACCCCAAAATTTCAGCCCCCCCCCCCCCACCACACCCCAGTATTTTTTAAAATGAAAAAAAATCGAAAATTCGAATATCGAAAAAACTTTTGCTGAACCCGCTAATAGCAGGCAGCGGGCAGAACAACGTCTGTCGGGTCCGCCAGTTGTTATATAAAAGCAGTTAGCACCATCACTAATGCTTCAAATATACGTTTCGCATCCAAAATATCCAACGGCCGTTTCTGCATTTATCTAACAGACAAAGCATCAGTATATAGCATTATCAATAATTATAGTAGAATTGCAATCAATAGCATTGAACTTAAAATACGATTAGTTACCCCAGCAAAAAGAGTAATTCTTTCTAACGTCTCTCCTGTCGTACCACACAGTGTATTAAATAGCGCACTCACACATATTGAGTTAAAAATTGTGTCCCCAATTAACTTTCTAAGAACTGGAATTTTGGAAAAAGGTTTTTTTCATATTATGAGCTTTCGAAGAGAAGTATATGTATCTGAGCCCAACATCCCAATCCCTAGTTCTATACTAGTAACACAAGAAAAGTGCATAACTGCTATCACTGCACAACGCCGGGCTATATTGTTGAAAAATGTGCCACTCTAAATCAAATAACAGAAATGAAACAAGTCCCGAAAAATCAAGAATCAATTACTGATATAGAAAATTGTACAACAAATGCTCTGAAAGCTCAGATATCATCCAATACCTCAAGCAAGGGGACACCCAATAATAACGAAGATAAGCCAACACCAAATCAAGAAGCGAGTACTTCTGGTTCAAACAAAATAGAAAATTATGAAGTCAACCGAAGTCAAAATTTAAAAAAAAAAACTCAAAAAGATCCACTCAACATAACGAAACACTAAAACTGAGCAACCCGCTTGAGAACTCAAGACGAACTGACAGAAAACTTAAAACCAATTGCTGAAGTAATATCAGCCAACCCACAACAATTTATATTATTTTATGAACGATTCTATGACTTCATGGAAAACATATATGGCTCCTCTTCCTCTAACCCTACCACCATCGCAAGAAATTATACGCAAAATATTGCTTCGCTTATAAAAACGACCAAAAGTCTGTTCCCTCACCTTACGATCAAAAGTATTAAAACAAATGTACACGAATCACAAAAAGCTTATAGAACGCTACAGAGAGAGAATACAGATTCCGTATCCAGAACGAGCATCACCTCTGTGGAAACTAATCACAAAACGACACCGATTAAAATTCATACTCTACTGGAATTGTTCTTACCCGTATAGATGAAATGAAACTTTTAATAGCAGATCCAGCACAACAAAGCAACACAAAAAATTAATATTGAAGGCTATAATACTCATATAAATATCTCGCTAAGAGGCAATTTCAGGTAGACATATTATGTATTATAACTTTTTAATGCTAAAATTATTTCCAGTACAAATATTAAAAAACCACGCAGTGTTCCATTTAAAAACTCAAAGTTGATGAAATTTCCTGTTAAACCAGAAGTACTACAAATAACTAAACACTCATCTACAATCCTGAAAAAAGCGGCGTATTGCCATTGTTGTAAAAAAAATCCCTTCGTATTAACATCCTGATATTTGCACATGGAAATGTTACATTACGAAGCACGAACTATTGTAATATGTACATTTGTGTGCACGCATTGCATAATTTTCCTCGATTTTGTTGTAATTGATCTTCTGAGTTACTAAAATGTTCCCAAAAATGCATAACACGATTTCGTGGCGATTCATTTATGCAGCACAGACACATTACAGAAATTAATTGCGAACTTTGTGATTTATTCATTCCTGCTAAGATACATACTAAAACCCATAAATTACAACTGCGGAAAGAAATTTCGCGCACAATATATTCATGTCTCACAACTCCACCAGCGAAACAAATTAATTCAGCGTCATGAAGCAAAACAATGGCAGTTTGAAAATTAAATTAAACCAAACAAAACAAATCAAATTATACCCTGAATGCTTCTGCCCTACCAGGAAAATGATTTATTGATATGTTCGGAGCCACTTAAATAAGACAATAACGCGAATCAGACAATTCAGGATCCCATAAAACATTATATAGATCTGTAACCATAAAATATACCTTTGGTTATGAAATTGAAGCCGCTTACAATTTTATTCAACGGCATTTATTACGCTACAAAACTGTTGGCTTGCTGTAACCGTGCAGATGGCGTTCTAACAGGTTAATTTTTATCCAATGAATATAGGTTATACCTTTGTATATTAATAATGGTGAGGCACTAACACCCCATGAAGGAGCTTGGACTGCAAGGCGGAAGGTCAGAGCTTCCGCATCCTCGCTATCACACCCGGCTGTAGCGTGTCAAATTCATGACACTTGGTGATGTGGTGGGCATCACGCATTAGAAAACCGCATTATTACCCCTTGTTCCTTCGAACGCAGGTTCCCAATTATTTAAAGCGACTGGGTAGGCCGCCCGCCAGGCATCGATCTGGGATTTGAACTCCAGACTTCCGCGCCGCAGTCCAATGCTCTAACCACCGAGCCACGCTGGCGCTAACTTTGTATATTAATTTATCAATATTCTAGGCGCTCACAACAACCTGCGAAATAATAACAATTAAATGTACGTTTTTAGCAAAAACGTCATTAACCAGTTAAGATACACTTACTGGCAAGTTCTTTTTTAAATATACAAATTTGAAGCACTGAAAGTCTGAAACACAAATCCATCTGTGATAATTTTGCAAAGCATTCATAGCAAACAATTCTATAACAACTAACCACAGAATAGAAAAGGGAAGATTTTGTTTTACTAATAAAATATCCTCATGTATAAACGTATGCTGTGCATGCGTGTGTTGTGCGCCGTTACACCAAATATCAATCATTATCGGATCTTATCGGGATTATTATTATTTTCATTTACAAAGTGAACACGAAATGGTATCTTTTATATACACTAATGTTGTGTGTGAAGAGAAACTACTAAATTTGTAGTAGCTGTAATAAACGTCTTCTCAATAGTATATGGCTGGGACAGATATTTATATATAAACGTATGCTGGGCCTGAGAATCTATGCAAATTCACTACATTTTCCATTCCTGCTGCAATTAATTCTATATAAAATTGCACAAACATTCTTTATGATTTTTTACTGGAGAAATCGTTAACATCTTGAAAATGATAATAGCTACAGGTATTACCAGGGAGGAAAGTTCATCATTCCCTCCATCGGATGTAGTTTAATGCTCGGGCGTTAGCGATAGCAGGAATGACACTTAACTTCAGAGTTATTTATATGACTTTTTTAAACTTACATTTTATAATAACACTATCTCTTTTATTCAGCTAAATTCTAAAACATTTAAATATATATATCAGGATGCTAATTGCTTTGTTATTAATCATAATGCCTCCCGTCAGTAATGGCAATGAAAGCCAATGTATTATATTCCTTTCCGCTGCCATTGGAAACCAACAAAGAGGCCAAACGTCTATTTTCACCAACAATAGGTAAGTCCCCTAACAACAGAAAATGCCACTTTTAGATCAAGGTGTACAAAAGGTATATGTACGTTGTTCAAATCCTACATTGATTTTTAATTCCCGAAACTCAATACATAATACAATTTTTAAAAACGGTGGAAGGATATTGAAACTTGTCTCAGTATGTTTAGCAGTTGTATATTTCTCTAATGCTCGAGTTAGAAGTAAATTTTTATCGGAAAGGTAATTGCATATAAGCTTGGATATGAAATTGTTGCTAAATTAATTCTCCATATAAATTCGTACCGGAAAACAAATATACTCGTTTAATTCCCCGTTTCTGTTTATCTGTGTCGAAAGTGAAGCACCAGCAAACAATAAAATAGCATGAAACTGGATTGGAAATGAGCAAACTGTAATTGTGTAATTTCAAAATCACGAGCGAGTTAAATAAATCGCTGCTGGGTAAAACAAAAAGCTACCTTCCCATAATAGCATACTTTACTTCATATTTCTTCAAATCGTACTTGTGAATGCAGAACATGAAAATAAATTACGAATGCATAAAAACAGCGCCCCGAGGTTGTTATCTTTTGCACTGAGCGTAACGAGCACATTTTAACAAGGTTAGGTTGGTAGTGAGGTGGAATAATCTTAAGAAATGTAATGACTAATGAAGTAAACAAGAAGCGCTTTCTATCTCACGAATGATCGCGCTGGGCCCGTTCATATCTGAGATAGATGCAGGATATCTATCGTTTCTATATTTCAGTTTAACGGGTATACATTCTCAGTTGCATTCTGCCTTGGCATGAGAAAATATTCCGGCGGAAAAGAAAGTTCAAAAATTTGAATAGTCTAGAGAATCCCTGATGTGTAAATGTATTATGTACAAGATAGTGGTTAAATATTTATCTAAAAAGGTCAAGCTAGTTGCTACTTATAATACTGCCTTGCATGCGGATTTCAAAAAGGATGTATCCTAATAAAAATATTTGTTTAGTTTAAACCTGTGAATTAACTCAGCTCTATTACCATACAATTAATTGGTAACTTACATAAGTATTTTTTTATGCAACTTACGTAGTGTGTAATATAAAAATAACAAAATAATCTGTACGCCAATTGTATGTATCTCAGTACGTTATCATGTACATGGTGTCCTGCCGGGGGGGTTATAGAGGACGTTGAAACATAAACATTTTCTATGTAAACTCTTTCTTTTAAATCCTTCCCCACCCAGTTACACCCTCCCAAAGGGCGAAGGGTTAAAATTAGGTTTTTGCCATTTTACTGAAAACTGGAAATAGTTATTCGTGTATCTAGTGGGCGAAATGATATTTTGCTGCACGACAATGAAGTTTTTTGACGAGGCGAAGCGGAAGGTCGTAGAGAAACTCCAAAATTTTGGTAGGTACAATGTTTAAGGATCACTTAATACAAAAAAGCTGCATCTATTTACTAAGATAAAAGAGCATTGTTCCAACGAGTACAACGTATATCTTACACAACAAAGCAGAAAACCAGAAACATGGTTTTGACTCTGTCTAAACACACTTTTACTCATTTCTTATTTGGTTTGGTTCTGTTTTGGATTCACTTTGCTGTTCCGGATAAAGTTCTTCTTTTGAATTACAAGTTTTTCATTTCTTTTGGATACGTACACAAATTTCATTTATTTTGGTGTTCCTCCTTCTGGGGCTCCCCGAAATCAATTTAAGTGTCGAATGACGCAACGCTACCCATAATTGTTCAACGACTAAATTTGTTAAACATTAATAACTCGGGAATGCTACCTGCTACAGGGTGGATAGGTATTCAAGTATCCGCATAAAAACGCCCACGTGACTATCTAGTCAAGTAATAGAGATTACGCCCGACGCGACGTGGCGGCCTAATTAACCCCAAACATAAATTCGCGGAATTAAACTTATTGACTACCTGGAAGACCAGGGTTGTGTCAAAATGCACGGATTTAGGTCAGCTACAACTTGATGCAAATCAAATAATTCTGACTAACCCCTAGAAAAACTTAATAAAATATAGTAACTTAACTCCCACTGCGACGCCGACCGTTGAAAATACCGACGGCAAGGTGTTTAAATACTTCCATGATCAGCAGCAAAATCAATCAAGCTCTGCAGGTCGAACCGACTCGTTCGCCTAAGAGCTGTAGCAGCCGCCAATCTCTGCACCGTTAGTTCGCACAGAGTACATTAACATCGTCAGCGGACGAACATCCCTGGTCGCACCGAAGCAACTCTTCTCCTCCAGGAGATCGCTCCGTACTTCACCAGCTCCACAGCGCCGTCCAGATGGAACCTCTCAACGCCCGGCACTGCGCATCCTCCAGACGGCCGCCCCGTTGTTCACCAATTCCACAACCCTGTCTAGTTTAAACCTCTCAACGCCTTCCAGGAGACGGAATCATTGTTCATTTCCGCTACCCCAACGCTCAGGTCGAAGCAGCCCCCGGGTTTTACTTTTTCGCTTTCTAGGACCCGCACCTTGGTAGCGCCTCTTCGAGCCCTCGCCAACCCGGAACCTGGAATCACCGCTTCGTAAAGAAAATAGAACCATCAGCACCGCCTCTAGCAAGTAACCACGCACCCTTATCACTTAATTTATAATTACTATACACCTATACAAGTATATCAACGAAATAAAATCATAATCATTCGCCGCTTCAGTGTTCTGATTAACACACCAACTCCACGAAACAGTAGATTTTAAACGGCGTGGGTATACATGTTTCGTAAATTTTCAAAGCCGATACTGAATATCGCAAAGCACCTTTTTTGCATAGTGATCAGGAACGTCGACTTTTTAAAACGAAAAATTGTGAAGAAAGTATTACTTTTTTAAACGAAAAATCGTAAAGAATAGTATGCTGTTTTTAACCATTTTATTGAAATTGTGAATTGTCAATTTGACAGTTGCAAATACCGAAGTCCTTTTCGACTAAATTTCGAATTATAAGAGATCACTATGTAAAAAACTACGTGTACAACACCTTTTGAAAGTCCCTTTTTTCATTAATTTGCTTCATTAACTCGGACTTCGCCCTCGTTAATCAAACTGAAAATTCATGAAAAAAAGTATGACTAGTTGTACAATAGTATATTATTATACTAGTTTAACAAGAGGGCCTATTGTAGCACAAGTGAATTTGGGACACGACGAGCGTAGCGAGGAGTACTCCAATGGAACAAGTATAATAACGAGTATAATATACTATTTTATCTACTTTGCATAAAAAAATCATCAAAAACTTTTTATTTTGACATTTCATAAAAAGACAATCTGTCAGTTATTTGAAACAAGTAGGCTGTGTCAATGTTTTTCATATGAAAATAACAATGCAAAAACAGTGTTATAATTGACTCCATTGTAGCACTGTTTTCGGTGTTATAATAACCATATTGTGACATGAAAGTAGTTAAATAACTATTGCTAAACGCTAAACCAAATTATAAGTTGCTCAAATTAAAGAGTGTCACAAGTCTTGGAATCAACTCTTACCATGAATTTGGAAAGGCAGATCATTTCTAATGAAGCGACATGCTCCTTTTGTCCCATGGCTAACGGCGATTCAAAAATTGGGACACATGTTATAAAAAACTGTTTGCTTTTTAAAATGAAAATTATCCTTTTAATATTATCGTCACCTTCTAGAATGGAAACACTATTTATGCTATTCCCTTTAAAGTACTTTCTTCAAAAAAGTGTTTAAAGCTTTAAAGTATACTAATATAAATAACCTTTATCTACGACAGTGTGTAAAATTGCTTTTTAGTTGGCAGTTTTAAGTTTGTAAAACGACTGTTTAAAGGTTTTCATTAGTTTACGTCGTCAGTAGTAACGTGTTTAAAATATTTCATTAGGCACGTTGTCAGTAGCAACGTGTTTTAAAATTTTTAAAACTCGCAAAATTACGACCGGTTGTTGGTTATCCTAATTTACATTTAATTTTTTTTATATTTACCGTGTTTTCTAGATTCTATCGTAGATAAAATATTGTACGATACACATGCGTAAAGCATCTTTAGTCACTCGCGGGGCTCGCTCACTCACGTTTTAACTCTGCCCCACTCGTGCCTAAAGAGTAGCTTTACGCACTTGTATCAGAAATTACTATTATACAATCATGTACTATTATATTCGGTACTTAAAAAATACTAGAACGATAACCTCACTAATAATACTCCAAGTGTCACCACTCTAAAAGCAACTTACTGAAATATGGCGAAACGTTTAAAATGTTACTTAAAATAGGAGATCATACAAGAAACACTTTATTATGCTGAATTAGCAATGAGATACAAATTGAATGGTACATGCTGCAGGTTAATCATTCGTTGCTGAACAGTTCACTCGATTTTTACCTAGGGGAACTAATTCCAAATAAGTAAAGTTGCTTCGCAATAGTATCATGTGATTTCTTTGATACGGTAACACCTGTATGTCGGTTCTTAAGAACCGCCGTGCATTTAACCAAAGAAACAGCTGGTAGGTAATCTTGAACTTCTCTATAAACGCAATTAGTGAGACAAGTTGCGGAAATGATCAAATACAGCTACCGGTTGTATATTCTCCATTACAAATTGCAATAGTTCGATTTGACTTTTGCTTGGGAACCCACTCAAGAGTAATGGATAATAAAGATAATAAAATCCAGCATGAATGAAACAAGTTAGTCGGCAGATATCAAAACTTCACGGTCCTTCGCATTATTTTTGCAAATCCACAACTAGTTGCGAGAATTGAGGGATACATCGTGTTGTGTTTTATGGAACACATCAATATTAATATTGGTTGAATCTGGCGGTAATCTATAATTCATAAACTGGAACAGCCAGTTAGGCCAAGATAACATTAAATTTGGAATACTGATAGGACCCTCTAGCCATATTCAGTAGACCGCAGCGGCCTAAAATGGGAAAGTAACACGAAATTAATACATATTAATATAAGCTTACACAGTAACAATATGCGGTGAATATTTGCATCTATTATTTTTTAAGTTCTCTCTTTAATGAGACATCGAAATATCGTTTTTTCCTCAACATACCGAGTGGTTCATTAGCCTTAAATTTATTCGTTCAGTAATAATTGAAACGTCAAATGTAGTTCTGTCACGTTCAATAAATTCTTTTGTGAATGCGGAGGTAAAACCGTTTGAAATTTTAATTAATGCTGTAGAATTTATTGAAGCTACTTGGATTCATCATGTTATGCTACAGAGTAAATTAAAATAATAAGACCTGTTCTTATGCTTAAAAGGTCTTAGCTGCTTTGTGGATACACCTAGCGAGATTAACCGATTTGTATAAAATCGTGGAATAGTTATAGCACTATGCGATGTGCTGCAAAACAAAAGCAAAACCAGCGTGCAATAAAAAAGTATGAGTATATTTAATGGCAATGCCCCTCTACATATGTATAGCAACGGAAACACAACCTCAACCAACCGAGCTCTATAGTTTAGCGGTTAGCACGCCTACTTAGTATTCGGGAGGTCGTGGGTTCGATTCCCGCGACCGTTTGCTTTGATTCAGGTTTTTAGGTGGTTTTCCTACGTTAACAGGGTACCTCCTCTGAGGCGAATGCCCGGGCAGTACATCTTCACCTTTCCTGGCCTTTCTTCCATTCACCTCCCCTCCTTTCTCTCGCCCATCCTATAATAGGGGATTTTCATAAAATTCTACAACTGTTATTAACGGTCCAAATAAATGCACTTACAGTTATTACATTATTACAGTATTGTATTATGTGAACTGTTTATAACGCAAAAATTAATACGTTACAGTACTTACTTATCAGCTTTGACACCACTGGATTCTCCTATTGCAAAGTCTGCAGTATTTTTAAAATACTCTGCCACCATAATTGCATCTACAATTGGTAAATTGTCAGATTGCGCTTTAGTAAAGTCTTGATCTGCCATTATTACAAAAAGCAATTGTCGAATAACGAATTATAAATCGCAAAACACGTGAAACGCGGACACAACACGAGACGACTATATTGCAAGCAAGCACGTGGTCGTTAATCTGCGCCGGACGCACTATTTGACGTCATCCTACGTCACAACCAATCACTGGCAAGCTTCTTGTCATGTGATAAATTCAAAATTATAACAATTTATAATTGTTTACCAGCAATAGCAAATGCTTTAAATTACTTATTTTTTTCAGTTTTATGCTTCTTTACCATATACAGTGTGTCCCCGGATTGAGTTCACTATAGGTATAATTGACAAAAAAATTTACAATTTTATTTTAATGTTTTGGGATTCCGCCCTGCTTGGTCTGAAGAGAATTTTAAGAATATTTACAGTTTTTGAAAACATAAGTTGGCCTTGACAGTGAAGCAAAAACTATTTTCTTTTCAGGTAAACTACCCTTTCTGTTCATGATACGGTAAAATTTTACCAAGAAAAGTTGTTCAAACTGATAAAATTATCGCCCTATACAAAATTTCAGGAAGATCTACCTACTTAAATTAAACCGTTAAAATTGTACATATTTATTAAAAATTACGGTTTGATTTAAGTAAGTAGAACTTCCTGAAATTTTGTATGGGGCCATAATTTCCCATTCTGAACAATTCTTCTTAGTAAAATTTTGCCGTATTATAAAAAAAAAGTAGTTTACCTGAAAAGAAAATACAATAGTGTGTCCCAGGATTGATGTTACAAGAGGTGAGAAACCTAAAAATTTTAGAATTTTATTTTAAGGTTCTGGGATTCGGTCCTGCTTGGTTTGAAAAAAATTTTAAGAATATTTTCAGTTTTTGAAAAACAAGTAGGCCTTGGCGGGGAAGCGAAAACTATTTTATTTTCAGGTAAACTACGCTTTTTGTTCATGATACGGAAAAATTGTATTAAGAAAAGTTGTTTAGAATGAGAAGTTGTGACCATATACAAAATTTCAGAAAGATCTGTTGACTTAGATGAAACCGTCATTTTTAATAAATGCAATTTGTTTAATCTAAAAAATAACGGTTTAGTCTAAGTCGACAGATCTTTTTGAAATTTGGTACAAAGCCATAATTTTTCATTCTGAACAACTTTTTTTAATACATTTTTTCCGTATCATGAACAAAAAAAGTAGTTTACCTGAAAATAAAATACAATTATCTAAAAAATAACGGTGTTTTCTAAGTCAACAGATCTTTCTGAAATTTTGCATAGGGGCGTAATTTATGATTCTAAACAACTTTTCTTAACAAAATTTTGCCGTATCATGAACAAAAAGGGTAGTTTACCTAAATAGAAAATAGTTTTTGCACATTTTTCATGGCCGACTTAATTTCTAAAAATTAAAGCTCTGCTTAAAATTGTTTTCAGACCAAGCAGGGCGGGATCCCAAAACATTAAAATAAAGTTGTAAAATTTGTTGTCGATTATACCTATAGTGAACTCAATCCGGGGACACACTGTATACTACTAATTTAACGAATAAAAAATGAGGTATGATTTTTTGTGCAAATCCCCTATTCCCGTTCTTGGCTGAAGAGGGACGCAAGGTCCCTAAAGCAGCTCGCCCCCAGTTGGGAGAATTGAAATTACCTCGAATATTTACATTTACCTGCCCTCAACCAGAATTTATCACCATATAGTTTTTATGCGTTTGCACTTTAAAAGAACTCCTAAGAGGGAAAAATAATTGCTATAAATAACTCATCAAAACTGTACTGTTTTGGCTTCGATAGAACTCTACTCAATAATAAAGCATTTTGAAAACAAGTTTTGCAGGGAACTTAATTTATACGAATTGTATTGAAGGCATCAAGTCAAACTAAGAAAAAAGCAATACATTTTCTAGTCTGTGCGTTTGTTACACTTCACGTGCGCGTTAAAAAACTCTACCTGCTCTATTTACTTAAGTTTAAATCCAGAAGATTTTTTAGGATCAGCAGACAGGCAAAACGAAATTGTTGTCATATAATAATTTTAAACAATATTAAATGAACCAAATGTAAAATAGATATCAAGCTAATTTTTGCCATAATATAAATAATAGTCCCTTCACACTAATGTATTTTAATTTACCACTTGTTGCACTTTCATTAAAATGCAGAAGTTATCTAGAAAAAAAAACCGTATCGCAGATAATCTCGAAGCCGAAAATCTCATATTCCCTCTATGAGGAAGTTATTGCATAGTTAAACGCATGCAAAGGCTGGCTTTATCTTACAAACCCCCAGAGTTGGAAATTCGCAGGATTAATGCATACCTAAAGACAGCGGTGGCAATTGCTTCCTGAGGAGGGGTTATAATGCTTATAAAGTAGTTAGCATCCTAAAGCATTTGATGAAAATGTGTTCCGCCCAGTTAATTATTACTTTCAAACCTATCTATTTTTAAACTGCCTTCACAAGTGTGAGCCGTTGTTAACGTCCACGTTAATTGTACATACAGTGACCCACGTAATAAATGCTATAATTAATCATTGCTGAAAACGGACGTTAAAATGTGTAATATGCCATTTATATTCATTTATTTCAAAATATTTGGGTTTTACCACTTTGTATAGCAGAGCGAAGTATAAATGTTATTATATACTAAATAGCACATTCAAATGTATGCACATTCTCCGCGATGTCACATGAACATAATCAATGACCATAATCTTTTCCGATTATCATTATTCTTAGGCAAAATGCGCAGTTTCAGTTAGTCACATCATGCTCATACAAAAATATGCAATAAAAAACAGAGGAATTAGTATTGTCTTACTTTACCGATGAAGACTATTATATAAACTTACGTAAATGTCGCCACATATAAAGCTTCGCATTCATAAAAAGAAAATACCACTAAAATAGGAAACCGGAAGCTGAAAAATTAACGGGAAGAGATAGGAATGGTACGACCAAGCGACAGAGCAATACACAGGAAAACACGAAGACGACAATGGTAAAAACATGAACAATGGATAACGCTGCAAAGAATAAACAAAACAAAAACTGGATGAAAAATAAACAATTACCAAAAACAGACTTCATATAGCCACATGCGAGGAATAAACTGAAAAGGTGCACTAAAGAACCTTGTTTGATTCACACAGATGCGTGCATCAAAACCTTTTTGCTTATAATTATTCATGTAATTCAAGTCATAACTGTTCTATCTCATTCAAAGGTCTTGGTAAAGTCAAATTTGCATCTTGCCGTATTTGTTTGCCTCTGTTAATATTGGAAAGGAATTTCTAACCTCCCCTTAATGGCTTTTAAGCGGATGGATACACTTTCTAATATGACTTAAGCTGACTTAGCGTATTTGGGACTCATGTGTTTATGGATTTCGTTCAATACAATGCCTCATTGAGAGAGCTTAGCATTAAGATTTCTTAAAATAAGCATTTATTCCTAAACAACGTGCGACGCTCCGATTGGCTACGCAGGATCGCCTCCGCCAATAGTGTTTGAGCCTTCCCCTCCTTGTTGAATTTGCGAGTTCAGCTGATTGTCAATTCAGCTTCAGTTAGATTCAGAATTTCGAGTAAGCAAGTTCAGCTATGCTTTGTGCTGGTTTGCGGTCGGTCTAGCTCCCTGGTAAAGACGTTTCCAGGTTGTTTTGTGTTACGGTTACGCGCAATTCGCTATTTTCGCGTGGCCAATCCAAGCGTGTCACAACAGTTGAAGCTATTGTAAAAAACCATCGGTCCATCAGTAACGTTTGTAATCGTTGTTACTCAATATACTCGTGTTTGTTAAGTCTTGTTTCACTCCAACAAATAACTGAACCCAAGTCAAGGGTTATTAAGTGGCAGTTCCCGGCAATCCCATTGAACCGGAATTCGCAGCGGATTAACTGGGGGCCCCATTCGTGGAAGCCTCTTTTCAAATTAATCATACAAAAAACAACCCTAATAAGGATTTCTGAAACCACGAAATAAGACATAGCATAGCAGCATCTGCCTATCGACACTGCCAAATACTTTCTTAGTATCAATAAATACACAATTTAAAAGATAAAAAGAAAAATAAATATACATGAAAAAACCATGTGGAGAGAATGGCCGTAGACTACGTAGACAAATAGTAGCATATCGCCTTAAAGGGAAAAGAGATTAAGGAAGGCCAAGAATGAGATGATAGGAAAAGTCGAAACAGGTAAAAACGGTTAATCCAGGATGGAAAACGATGACGAGTAGCAACAAAACAAAACGATAGTGGAATTATGGACATACAGGATTACTGGTACATTTCTAATAGTGGAGGAAAGAATAGTGCCTGCGATAGGTTTTCTAGTAAATAAAAGATGAGACGAATCAAAAGAAAACAAAGAGAACTTCTTCTAAAAAATACAAACGCGCCATCCGAAGACAAAAAAGAATATTATGAACAGCTGGTATTAGCGGTTGCAATGTAACATAGAACCGGAATAAAGCAAGAAAGAAGGCATTAAAGATATGAACGAAAAAAAACGGAATACTAAGAGCAAAGAAAACCAGTGAAGCAGATATGTAGACAATCAAAGAGAAAGCATAAAGAGAGGGAACTACAAAAGTGAGAAAAATATATAAACAAAGAAATTTCAATTAAGAAGTCAAAACAGCGAGAAACGTATATCAACCCACAACCATCAGATATTGTAAAGATTCGAACGCAAGCCGTGAAACAGAGTGGACGCGACGCGTGTGCTATGTTATCGCAGTGAAACGTTGAACCCTCAAGATAATAATTGTAGCCATATCCAGCTGTGAGTACAATCTATCGATAATTATACATTGAATTATAAACAACGAATACGGACACTAACCCAACCCAAAACAATGAAACCCACCTGCAAAATGAAGCGTTAAAACGCAAATCCGACCAATTATCACCACCTATTAATGAGGTGCAAAAACGTTATCTATGGTCAACAGAAGATCTATTAAAACAAAATAAATATTTCAATTTATCTCATAATGCCGAACAAGAGACCAGTGATAAGCCAACCGAGAAAGAAGAATCCCAGCAACCGGCTGAAAATAAAATCAAGATACCACCAATTTACCTACAAAACCAAATAAATCATGCTGCGCTCGTGGCAGACATTCAAGCCATGATAAAAGGCACTTTTACAACAATGTGCAATTTAAATACAATAAAAATTAACTTAACCCAAGAAGACGACTACCGCACCCTTACAGAATTCTATACAAAAAACAAAATTCCTTACTACACTTTCCAAAACCCAAATAGCAAACCCTTATCGGTAGTAATAAAAAATGTTCCGCCATCACTAACCAAAGAAGAAATTAAAGAAGCCTTGAAAATCTTACCTGTAATCAACATAACTCGCTTACTAACAAAAGATAAAAGACCACTACCGATTTGTACTGTTGACCTAACAAACAACGATGCAGCAAAACAAATTTTCCAACTTAAACAGCTGTACCACTCCATTGTTACTGTAGAAGTAAGAAAAAAGGCCACAAATGTACCGCAATGCCACAGATGCCAGAAATATGGGCATACGAAGAATTATTGTACACTCCCCCAGAAATGCGTTAAATAAATGTGCAGGAAACCACTGCCACACTGAGTGCAATAAAAAATCAACCGAAAAGCCAACATGTGCCAACTGCGGAGGCGAACATGCAGCCAGTTACCGAGGATGTATTCATCATAAGGAACTTCAACAAAAACGTTTAAACAACAACACACGCAGAAGTAACTCATACAATACCTACGTTAACGAAACACAAACATTCGCCAACCGAGTACAAAATAATTTTAACTCTTCCCCAAGCACCTCAACATATGCATCAACCAACCAACCTAATAACCTCATTAAACTCCTAATAGATCTAATAACCCCATACCTTCCTCAAATTAAAACATTCCTAATAAACTCCATTATACCCCTACTCCTTAATGCACCATAACTGCCAACGAACACTCGAAAATTCAACAATCCTTAACTGGAACGCTAATGGCTTAGCCAATCAACGATCAACGATTATAGCCTTCCTGGCCAGATATGGAGGACATAGCCTGCATTACCGAAACTCATCTGGTCGAAGGCGAAACCTTTAAAATACCTGGATACCGAGTATACCGCAAAGATAGAAACGCCCAAATAGCCTCTGGAGGAGTGGCTATCATTATTAAGCACAAGTTTGACCACAATTCAATTCCAGACCTTCCAATTGCAAACCTAGAAAGCACAGGAGTGAAAGTAAAACTCAATGACAAGAGTAATGTTACAATAATAAGTGCATATAGGCAGCCAAACAAAAAATTAAAAGAAGATGAAATTAAAACTATTTTCAATACACCTGGGCCAGTACTGGTAATAGGGGATCTAAACAGCAAGCTCACTACATGGGGCTGCAGGGCGACAAATCCGGAAGGTGTAAAACTTGAACATTACTCTACTATTCACGGATTTCAAGTTCTGACTCCAGATGAATATACCTACTTTCCGTATAGAGCTGACCACCAGCCGGACATACTGGATATTGTTCTTCAAAAAAATGTTTCTAAACAAATCACCCAAAATGTAATCACTGAATTAAACTCTGATCATCTACCCGTACTTATATCCTTTCTTAGTTCACCCAAACCCAAGCCACCCCCTGCTCGACTAGTCAATGGGCCGATTAATTGGGATCTCTTCCAAGAAAATCTGGACCACAACCTCACAAAACCAAGAGTTCTGAGAAATCAAGAAGACATTGATTTAACCGTTTCCACCATCACCACATTAATAACCGATGCAGTAAAAGTAGCTACCACAATTGCACCCAGACATCGCCGCCCTGACTATAACCTCCCTCCCCGCTCTATAATCAACCTAATCCAGCATTGAAGTCAAGTTCGAAGACTCTGGCAAAGAACGAGAACACCGGAAACCAAAAGGCTTCTAAATAACCTCACACATCGCATAAAGCGAGAGCTGGACGATTATAGAATCCAGTCTTACCGTAAGCACATTGAAGACATCGGCCCCGGTGACCCGAGGATGTGGAAAACCACCAGAAAAAAACTAAAAGTTCCTCACGAGCTGCCTACACTCAAATCGGGCAATAATACCCTCTGCACCGATTATGAAAAAGCTGAAGCCTTCGCCCACCATCTAGAGCAGGTTTTCACACCGGCAATCACTTGCACCCCTACACAAGTGACACACGTAATCAATCATATCGAAACTCATCACCCTGTCAGTACTGGAAACATCGAACCAACGTCTCCAAATGAACTAAGGGAAATTATAACTGTACTACCTAAACGCAAATCACCTGGCCATGACTTAATACCTAACTTGGTCCTTCAGCATCTTACTAGTAAATGCCTGGCATATCTAGCGACTCTGATAAATGGATGCCTGCGGATAGGCTACTTTCCCAGAACATGGAAACATGCTCACGTCCTTATGTTCGCCAAGACAGGAAAAAAGAAAGAACACATGGCCAATTACCGACCCATCAGCCTCTTAACTACCCTCTCTAAACTTCTAGAAAAAGTAATCCACGCTCGCCTTGTTAAAATAGTAGACACACTCCATATCATCCCACCCTTTCAATTTGGCTTCAAAAAATGTCACTCAACCTGCCACCAACTACAAAGGATCAGCGAACTAATCGAAACAGGATTCGAACATAAATGCTACGCTACCGCAATCTTCCTGGATATAGCGCAGGCTTTCGATAAGGTCTGGGTCGAAGGTCTTAAGAATAAACTACTAAAGTATAACATACCTAAATACATACTAACAGTTGCCTCCTCTTTCTTAGAAGAGCGCACATTTGCTGTCAAAGTAAACTCTGTCATCTCCGAAACTAAAGCCATACGGGCGGGAGTTCCCCAGGGCAGTATTCTTGGCCCGCTACTTTTCAACATTTATACCTCTGATATCCCTGAAATCCCTGCGTCTATAGCAATGTTTGCTGACGATACAGCTATTTTCACACAAAGCACAGACTTAGAAACGTCAGTCAAGCAATTACAAACTGCAACGGATAAATTCTGTAAGTGGCTAGGAAACTGGAATATCCAAATCAATCCAACCAAGTGTCAATGTAAAATCTTTACATTAAGAAGAATAGTTGATCCACCATCTATCAACATCAATGGGTCTGTACTACCCTGGAACCCCAAAGACTCCGCAATCAAATACCTCGGAGTATATTTAGACACAAGACTGAGTTGGAGTTACCACGTAAATCAAAAATTAATGCAGTGCCACAATCGGCTACGACAACTTTACCCACTTATTAATCGAAAAACCCCACTCCGACCGGAATGCACTGTTCTTATGTATAAATCCTTATTGCGACCATTAGCACTCTATGCCTCCCCTGTCTGGTGTAATACATCCAAAACCAATATCTTGAAGATCCAACGGTTTCAAAACAAGGTACTCCGTATTGCAGTAGACGCTCCATGGTACGTCCGCAACACACAATTAATTGCATCACGAATTGGGTATATCGACAATCCAAAACTATATTACCATCTGCACCAAAAACTTTATAAAAAACATCAACAAGTGTGATGGAGCACTATACTACAACCTAAGCCAGCGCAACATCCATGTAAGACTTAAGAGAAGCTTCCTCAAGATGTAATATTCGAAGAGGACAACAACTAAGGCTACTTACTTAGATTATTCGAGGCGTTACGTAAGTCTCGACGTTAAACCTCAAGCATATGCCAATAATTCACTGAGTTCATTGTACAATAAATTATAAATGTCATGTATAACACCTGTAATGTTGATCTGACAAAAACAATAAACCTAAAAAAAAAGATATTGTAAAGACAAAGAAGGAAACCTAGTCGGCAACGACAAAAAAGCGGTAAAGAGATTTAAGGACTATTTCGAAGAACTTTTAAATACACAAGAAACAGAGGATGGAGAGCATAAATCAGAAGAACCAGCCGGTGCATTAAATGAGAAAGAAATGGAAACACCACCGCCTACGTAGGCCTCGATCTATACCATAAATCGTTGGTCTCTTTGTATGTTTGTTCGCTATCTCCTCCGAAGATACTGGACCGATTAAATTGTATGATAGCTTAAAATTTTGCCAATTTTTAGACTTGGATCTTAAGACGGTTTTTATGTTCAAAAAAAGTACGAAAAGGTAATGTTTTAATTAAATCGTGTAATTAACGAACCCTTAAGGTTCATATACCATTATAGCAGCGCCTTATTCAGCAAATCATCGTGGGTCAGTGGTAGAATGCTCGCCTGCCACGCGGGCGGCCTAGTCCGATTCCCAGCCGATGCATGCTTTTTTTATGTATATTAACGAATCTCTCTTAAATTAGCGAACCGAAGCGTAGCTCGGGTTGATTCACTAGTAAAGTCATAAAAACGGTAAAACATCTTAGAAGAAACAGAAGTTCACGTGAAACTGCTAACTTAGAAAGAATAGAATGGCAAACAGAATACACAAATCAATACAAATAATATGGAAGAAAGAACCACGCCAAAGAGTTGAAACAAGGCAATAATAACCCCAATATACAATAAATAAGATAAGATAGAATGCAAGAACTGCAGAGGGATAGCATTACTACCGGGTGTCTTAAAATGAATTACATCTAGTATGCTTTGAATTTCCCATAATGCAATCTAAAATTTTACTTGAAATTGGCAAGACTGTAAGTCTATGTTCAAGGTTAGTAGGTTAGGTTTTGCGTCACTTTTGACACAGACTGGCGCAAAACCAAACCTACTTACCTCGAATTTGACATAGACTTACAGTCTTGCCAATTTCAAGTAAAATTTTAGATTGCATTATGGGAAATTCAAAGTATACTAGATGTAATTCATTTTAAGACACCCGGTAGATACAGTATACTGAGTGGAAACCTCGAGAGGTAAACACTACTAATAGCAGTATGCAATTTGACTGATATTTTAGATATATTTTATTACTTAAATGTCACAGTTAAACGGTATAATATTGATAAAATTAGTAGTGTTCACTCCCCAGGGTTTCGACTCGTTATAAAATACTGGCAACGATAATTAGAGAAAACTCAATAGTTATGTGGAGAGAATCTTAAGGCTTTACTTTCCTTGGCAGCGAGGTTGGGTAAAATTGTCAAATTTCAAATCGTTATAAAACATTTATGATTAGTATCTAACCTTGTATCGATATAGAAAATTGTTCAGCGACGCAAAACCTAGGGTGCTGCGAGTGATTTTTTTGAAAATTATGCAATACTTTGATGTAAATAATTTAATAGATTAAAATTTCAACACCATATAACTTTCTTAGTTTTACAGTTATTTTGATAAATGTAATGTCGGACGGTACCTACTAAAATTATCTAGGGGGCTACCGTTTGAATTTTTGTTCAAATTTGTTAGTAGTGATCTTATTTTAAAATAATTAAATTGAATCTAGGCAACCAACATGACTGGTTACGAATTTCGGTAAAGAGTCACTAAGTTCTCAAAGCCGATTATAACAGATTACACAGGATTCTTTGAAAAGCCTATTGTGTAGATGTACAAAAGCATATCCATGCTTGTTCACTTATTCAGAATAATTTTACCTATATTTTTCCCCATCTGCTAGTTTTGCAAATTGGCACAGATTTATTAGAAGTAACTTGAATTGCAATAACTTTTTATAAACTTTGTATGAACAATAAAACAATTAAATTAGTGCTATCCTTCCTAACATAAGGTAGGTACTTTATTGATATTTACAAATGTCTTACATTGTAATGTGCTACTATATAAATATTTACATTGTACATTTCTTACGGATAAATTTCGTGCATGGCGTGAATCTACAATCTCTGGTAGCAAATGCGAATAAGTAAAAATTAATTAATTAAAATTGCATGTTTTCTAGCCAAAAATTGTGATTGTATGCAATTTTTTGGATTAACATATCTGTCGGGGTGTATACAACAAAATAGCAAAATTTTTTTCTGGCTACATGCATTTGTCCTTGTATCTGATACATGTACTTGTCGTTTGTTTTTAGTCGTATTTCAGTTTCCCCATCTGCCGTGATTACTTTCTTGCAATACGCAATGATTTTATTTTCTACAGCTTCTGCAATGTTTAAGTAACGGGCCGTGTATGGACATTTGATTTCAATGATGGTGTCATCGTCTATAATTCCGTCTGGTGATGCACCAATAAACGGATAATCTATGTCAACAAATAGACCGGCTTCCGCTATCACAAAATTAGTTTTTTGTGAGAACGTCACTTTAGCTTCCGGTTCTTTTGCTATTCCCCATTCTATTGCTTTAGATTTTATCACGATGATTTTATTCAAAATAGTTCGTACTAGATTGCAGGTGTCTGTATTTTGACGCATTTTACAAATTGAACCGAAAGTGCTGGCGGTTATTCTGGCCGCTCTTTCTTTTTGCCACGCAGGATTTGTACTTTGCCCTATGGTACTCTTAAATACAGATTCGCGATCAACTTCAGTTAAATACTGCAGGAACTTATTTTTTTCCGTAGCTAGTTCATACTCTGTCTTATCATCTATTATTTCTTCAGGTACAGCACCGTAATCACCATCTTCGGCATTACAAATAATTTTTTTTCGTGTACACATTTTATAAGGAATTCTGCTTCTTAGATTCTCTGAATATTTTTTTGTATGCACAGCTACTTCACCCCCATCAATATTATTTTGAACAATATCTATAATAGGCCAGTCGACAAGTACATTTTAGCGGGAATAATTCCGGACAAGCTGGAATAAATTTTAATCTGTTCTGTTGGGACTCAGAAAATATATATTAATTTTGCACCCCTTGACAGGCCCGGATTTAACCGCTATGCTTAAAAAAAGGTCTAATTTTTTATATTTTTCCTAATATTAGTGAATATCTCGATTAGTATCAACTTTTGAGCAAAATGCGTAGTTGTCAAAATTAAAGAAGAGTAAATTCTCTACAAAAAATGTTCTATACATTTTTGTCATACATTCGCTTGTTTCGAATTCATAGGCGTCGAAATATATTTTTTTTCGAGCATTTGCTTGTTACTTTCTTTTACGATAAAAGAAGTATTGGATTCACCCTAAAAATTCGAAATTGAGTTTTCAACAGATCTTCACGTTTTAAAGTGCCCTGAACCCAAAAAACATGTTTTTGTTCATTGCTCTGTCTGTGTGTCGGTCTGTCTGTGTGTCTGTTTGTGAACAGAATATCTCAAAACGAAAAGAGGTATGATGTTGAAACTTCATATATAAGTTTTGTGTACTATCTAGATGCGACAGCAAGCTTTTGAAGAAAATCGCATAACCGGAAGTAGGTGTTTACTTTTGTGATTTTTCAGTTTTTTTGGATTTTTTCAAAAACGGCTCTAACGATTTTTTTCAAACTTTACAATTTTATTAAATTTTTAATGTGTATTGATGTGAGCTAGGCAATTTTTCAGTCGAATACCTCTAAAATGGGTTTCTTTTGTTTTCTTTTCCAATTTTTTTTATTAACTCGTATTTTAAATAGAACACCCAGTATATTATTACTTTCTTGAATTCAGCTTAAAATTTTAGAGAAAATTTGTCTCTTGAACTAACGCTCTATTTTGTATGGTTTCTGTATAAATTGCAATTTTTGAAAATTTTTGACAAATGCTTGAATGTATGTACCTATGTATGTATGTATAATCGATAACCTCGTTTTACCTTGCGGTGTAGAGGCTGGTGCTTTATGTGCTTGCATCTGGCGGTACAATGCTCAACTTGCCCCGGATTCGGGATACAAAGTTAAATATTAAAAATCAAATTTTGGCTAATTATAAAATCACTATGAAAGGAAGTTGTGTGCGTGTATCACACCAGATTTTTTTAAATTATTATTGACGTTCCACTATTCCAACTTTGCTAACTTCAAGTTTCTTTTGAAGTTGACTGCTCATAAATTTTTTTTTGCCTTTTTGATGTTGGTGGTTTTTCAATATCACTTTGACTTTCAACAATATCTGTCTCGTTTTCCGAATTTGCTTCATAATCTTGGGAATGTTCTATTGATTGTTCTAGATCGATATGCAAGTCCTCGTCGTCGTCTTTGTCGTCTACTTCGATCACGTCCACAGTATTCAAACAAGATTTGCCCTGACAGAAACCACATATTACTGAGCAATGAAAATCTGCTTTGCGACAAGATACATTACAACCGTTGGCGCATTTACAAGAAATCAGTTTCAGTAATTCTTGGGGAGCTGCGTCTTGTACAGTGGGATTGGGCATTAATCCATTCTTTGAATTTCTCCATCCCCACTCGAAAGGTGATTTTTCGTTTCCATACCATAGCTGAATTTGGTTGTAAGTACGGAACGAGTGCAAGCGAGCTGCGTCTTTGGTTGGTGGTAATGATGCTAGATTTGGTAAACTTCTGTTAATAGATTGTACGAAACACTGGTATCTATACCTGTTCAATGATACACAGTGTTTTGATCCATACAGAAGAAGAAGAAATTGTTCTCCAACTTTATCTATTTCCTCTGGGGACTCGTTTGGGTCTTTGAAAATTTGAACAGCCTTCTGTAAGTTTTTCTCTTTCTGTAGAAGTTTAACAAACTTCATTTTCCCCTGCCTGTATAGTGCGGAAACAGTATCGCAGCCACTAAATGCATGCAGAAATAAAATGTTGTCCCTAATTGAATCATCCGGAATTACTCCCGCTAACAGCCATTTCAAAAGACTTATCGACTGGCCTATTAGCCAAAATTTGATTTTTAATCTTTAACTTTGTATCCCGAATCCGGGGCAAGTTGAGCATTGTACCGCCAGATACAAGCACATAAAGCAGCAGCTTCTACACCGCAAGTATTATACATACATACATACATACAAGCATTTGTCAAAAATGTTAAAAAATTGCAATTTGTACAGAAACCATACAAAATAGAGCGTTAGTTCAAGAGACAAATTTTCTCTAAAATTTTAAGCTGAATTCAAAAATGTAATAATATACTGGGTGTTCTATTTAAAAAAGGAGTTAATAAAAGAAATTGGAAAAGAAAACAAAAGAAACCCATTTTAGAGGTATTCGACTGAAAAATTGCCTAGCTCACATCAATACACATTAAAAATTTAATAAAATTGTAAAGTTTGAAATAAATCGTTAGAGCTGTTTTTGAAAAAATCCAAAAAAACTGAAAAATCACAAGAGTAAACACCTACTTCCGGTTATGCGATTTTCTTCAAAAGCTTGCTGTCGCATCTAGATAGTACACAAAACTTATATATGAAGTTTCAACGTCATACCTCTTTTCGTTTTGAGATATTCTGTTCACAAACAGACACACAGACAGACCGACACACAGGCAGAGCAATGAACAAAAACATGTTTTTTGGGTTCAGGGCACTTTAAAACGTGAAGATCTGTTGAAAACTCAATTTCGAATTTTTAGGGTGAATCCAATACTTCTTTTATCGTAAAAGAAAGTAACAAGCAAATGCTCGAAAAAAAATATATTTCGACGCCTATGAATTCGAAACAAGCGAATGTATGACAAAAATGTATAGAACATTTTTTGTAGAGAATTTACTCTTCTTTAATTTTGACAACTACGCATTTTGCTCAAAAGTTGATACTAATCGAGATATTCACTAATATTAGGAAAAATATAAAAAATTAGACCTTTTTTTAAGCATAGCGGTTAAATCCGGGCCTGTCAAGGGGTGCAAAATTAATATATATTTTCTGAGTCCCAACAGAACAGATTAAAATTTATTCCAGCTTGTCCGGAATTACTCCCGCTAACAACCATTTTAAAAGACTTATCGACTGGCCTATAAATGATCCGCGATTGTTTAAACGAATGGCAGCAGCCTTGCAACGAATTTCATATGAACCACGTTTTGAAAAATTCACTCTCTTACCTCCTACTAATTTATTCACAACTGAATCATAATTTTCAACACAATTGTTGTCGACGTCATACAAAAGACTTGAAGCATTGTTTACTACGCGCATTAAAATAATTTTAAATTCATTAAATATTATAGAATTTTCAAATTTTTCATCGAGATTATGCTCTCCTGGCTTAACACCTTTACAAAAGTACTTATAACTGTTATCGTCATTAGTACAGTTTTGATGATCACCAAAAATATGACGTGGTCCGTTAATAAGATCTTCTTTCAATAATTTAATTTTTTGCGCCAGAGGAATATTTTCGTTTTTACTATATTTCACTGGGCCAACAATAGCTGTTCCGAATCGTAGTACACTACTTTGAATAAATGGTTTAATTTGGTTATCTATTTTTGGGCGGTTAGTCAATTCTTTGATGCGCTGACAAAAATATCTTAGAATATGGATCCTACATTCTATTTTTTCAATGAAAAATTTTGGACCATATGGTTTACTTTCTTTTAATTTTTTTGTATACACTACTATCTCCATCTCCTATTAGCCGCGAATATTTCAAATTGTGCATATCTAGCGAACTTTTAAAACCATCTAAGGTTATACACGATTCCATTGAAGTTGACGTGCCGGTCCAATTTTTATAGCACTGATGCTCCGGTACCTACTTCCTTATTGATGCTTTTGAATTTATCGCAAAAGCAACAATATTTGTTTTTCACACCAAGATATAATATTTTTTTGGTTCTGGCTCCTATTATGCAGCCTACGCCAGAAAGAGCATTATAATTAGTTTTATATGATCTTTTTGACCACGCGCCATCCACAATGACAGTTGTAAATGGGATTCCGTCATCATCTACATCACCATACTGGTGGATACGTTTTAACAAGTTCTTTTTGCTCATTCTACGGGCAGAACATGTTAATTTTTTTTTTGAATGATTCCCCATTTTTACGACTGCCACTAATTTTCAAATAAAATGCAATACTAATTTTACACACAATGTAGCACAACAGCTCTGTTCGAGACCAAAACTGTTAGAGAATAAGAGAAAGTCTGAAATACCTTAAACAGATTAAAGTATTATGAGCTAATCACTGTTTAGGGGCAAAGTCTTAAGTGTACCTGTATATTAAAAACATTCTTTTAAATTATGCAACTTGTTGTACATGAAAACGAATATCGTGCAAGTAAAGTAAAGCCTTAAGGCACTATCTTGGCGCATTCAGAGCTAATAGATCAGTTACAGATAAAATATTTACGCTAAAGCAAATATACTCATTGCTATTAGTAACACAATTTAACGTTACACACACTGTCTATTGACTTTAGACAAACCTATGATTCAGTGAATGGAAATCAACTATGTAACGCAATGACAGAACTAGATAAAGCTAACAAAGTTAACAAAATTACCCTGCGAGGTACCAAGAGTAAAGTGATAATGCAGGGTAATGTGTCAACTGAGTTTAAAGTAGCAATAAGAGGCTTGAGACCCTCCAACCCCATTTAATCTAGTGTTAGAATTCATAATAAGAAAGCGTGGTTTAAACAGAAAAGGAACCATTTACAGCAAAGGTCATCAATTTCTAGTAATCTGCCGATGATGTAACATTACTAGCTAAATTTAAAAAAGAATTAATGCGAATAATATTAAATGTAGAAGACGAGGCGCAAAATAAGACGCCGACAATAAACGAAAAGAAGACTTAAGTACATGGACATGCGAAAGTTTGGAGAAGCAGAAAAAGGAAACCAAATAATAAACTGGAGTAAGGAGTAAGAAAAGGTGACATATGTGCAGGTATGCTAAATAACGTGTTAATGTCTAAAAAGGTGTCTCGGAGTGCAAACAAACAAGAATATAATATAAATCAGTGACAAAGATAGCGGTGATGCATGTGAAACATGGGTTTGAATAAAGCACACCAAAATAAGGTTGAGATGGAAAAGGAAGATACTACGGAGAATATATGGAGGAAAAAGAACAGAACAGAACAGAGATGAGACAGTAGATCAAAGGAGATCCAATAGAAGATGACTGGATGCAGCGACGGAAAACTGCGAGCAGCTATGTAATACGAACTGACGAAAAAGAAAGAAATAGACGACAATGGAAACAAGTGGTCTGCAAAGCTCAGGGCTTTAATAGGTTGTAAGGCATATATAACGTAACATAAAAAGTAGTGTAAAACTCCTTTAAGGTGTTTGCCTCCGTAGTTTACGAGTGTTAACCGTTTTAATGGCCAACAGCTTACCACTAGCTAACGTGATTTTATAAAGTAAAGTTGAAACAGGAATATGGCTGCCCCGCCTGGATAGTTTATCTTCATAGTTATATATCTAACTAGATTGTATTTGCAGGTTTATTTATTGTTAATTAGGCTTAAACATTGTAATTTAGCGTAGGTGAATGTGCGCGAATCCGTTTTTGTTCAGTGAAGATTGATTTCGCGGGTGCAGCGATAAACGCAACTTCGAAACCCGTTCGCGAGGAATAGCAGTATACAAATTGAGAAGCAGCGATACAGGATCTAGTTGGATTATTTACAAACCAGTATTTTTTTCATGCTAATAAACTTCATCAGTGTTACACCAAAGATACACAATTGTTAAGTACTTGTTTACAAAAATAAAATGTCGTTTGTTTTTATATTAAAGATGATAACTAATGAATCGCTAACAGCTCTCGTAATGCATTCAAAGATTTAAAAACTCCATATTATACCGAGTTTAGTTATCTATTAGCCAAAGAATTTTAGATTGCATATGGCGCAGCATTATACTGTAATTGGTATTTTCATGAAATGTTTAGGCAGTACATGAAATGCTGCCAATCACTGAAATGGACAAACATTTTATCAACAATTCAAGAGGTTAAAAATTGTAACCGTTACACGAAACGATAGCTTCATTCAGCCACTTGGTGAAATCATGTTCAATTATACTGGGTGGCTGATTTTCTTAGACATTTTCTTTCCGGCTAGTGTAATTTAACAAGGTTTTATCGATTGGCAATATCAAGTTTGAATGCTAGGTAACGCCTGGTCTTTTAATGAATGTTTATCCATTTCAGTAATTGGCTGCATCAACCTACTATCCAGACGTTTCATGAAATTATCAATTACACAAGAAGGCTGCGACATATAACTAAGTATATACTTAACTTAATATCGATATATTTGTACACCATATTCACTCAAGCCTGCTAAAAAAACGTATAAACTCACAATACCAGAGGTTTTGATATTCCACAGCTCTTATTAAGAATTAAGCCTTATCAACTTCGTGTAATATGTAAACTGAGATAGGGAAATGTTTTGCTAACATTCCAAATACACGTCGCACTTGTCGGTCGTAAGAAAAATCACACACAATAATCGTGAGTTCCAAAGTTAACTATTAGGTAGAAGAAAGATTCATTAGCAACCGTTTCTAAAATTTGCAATTCTACGAGCAGTTTTTCTCACGACCTCTCCCCTCGTGCACTTTAAGGACGATCTCGTCCTGCTCCTCTTGCTCAGTACGCTTTGCTCACGTAGTTGCGAATAAATTAAAGCAAGACGTGCGTGCATGATTCACTCGAAATTAGCACTTAATGCAAGCTGAGAATGTCAAGGATGGTTCTTGAACTGTCGTCGTTTATGTAAGGAAAACCTAAAACCTTAAACACGCATTTTTACGAATAATTGTATTTGGTGAAATGGAGGCTGATGTGTGGAAGCTTCTGAATAATAATTCTGGTCAAATATTAACCCGCTTCGAGATTGTTAATGTACGGAAACCAACATATTTTATTATAAAAATAGGTATACAAATAAACCAATGCTAATGAGTATAAAAAAGTAGTAACTAAATTTCGTGTCGCACTCCTTTGTCGATATTCAATGACGAATCCCCATATAATCTGTTTGTATAGGGCTGACATCCGTTGTATTGTGCTCGAGCTGATTGCCAATATTTAGCTGGCATACCTAGTTTATAATAGCATATAATGCGTATTATGAAACATACTCGTATGTTATTTTATACATGTCAACACAATCTCCATAAGCACGCAGGTCATAAATTCTGCATACAAGTATTTTATATTAAAAGAAAAAGTACCTGCTATAATCATAGTTTCGAGTAAAGCAATAATTATTTGATAATAGTAAAATGTTCTTTGGGATAAAACTTTGCAGTTTGCAATAGGTTTTAACTAATAAATTAAATGTTCCAATACTACAAAATCATGTTTCAATATTCAATAGATTCCATTTACATGTTTTCCTTTGGTTAACTTATAACCGGTAGTGTAGGAATAATATGAAAAATACCATTTGTAATAGTGGCCAAAGAGAGAAAGACCTGCAGCATAAATAACGTTGGTTTTATTAGAGTAGCGATAACAGTTAAGAGCACCAAACGAAAAGGATCTGAGAAAATCCTGCCAAGATAAATATCAAGAAAACGTGCGTGGAGAGCAAATTAATGGAATTAGGTTAATTGAAGCAATCGAAACGACAAATTTTCTCTTAAGTTGATTCACTAACTTCTCACGTCTCCACAGTCTGATAAATTTGGGATACAATTTCGCGCGATTAACAAAAAATCCAACAATAGCACTTCTGTCCAAATCAACAGCACTTTCTTTACTGCCGACGCTTTTCACAAAATAATAATTGAATTATTATACTCTTGCGAAGTTCGTAAAAAAAGTTCAATTGATACTGGTTAGATGGCCAATTAAAAGCTACAACTTTTACATATAAATAATTAAATTACTATTCTCAATTTTATTGACAATTGCTGGTAGTTTAAAATAAATTAACCTAATCAATGACTAACTATTTGAATTACTACCTGAACCTGAAACCTAATTTTAAATTCGTTGAATAGATTTTTGACAATAATTTTTAGTAAAATAGTTCAAATTAGCAATCCAAATTTAAAAATGAGAATTTAAATTAAAAATGGGAAATAAAAAAGAATACCAAAATTCAATGCCTAGTAGTGTGACTGATAAGCACTGATATCATGATAAACATGTGTTGTATAACGCAGATATACTAATCACTAGCAGTACAACAGCTCGTGTTTAGAAAACCAGCCAGTTCCTTCCTGGCATTCTCTCCTGGCTATTAACGAATTTTTAACAAAAAATAATCAGAGTCCATTCATTTTTGGTTCCAACTTCAGTGTTTCATCATTTTTAGAAATGCAATATGTATTATCTTTTCCGCGGTATAATGATTTATGCCTGATTTAGATTTAATTCTATAAAATGACATTTCAGGGTTCCGAGAACTGGTATCACCTTTATTTCACCTTAACTGCCTCTCTCATTATTCATTACATCAAATGGTGACTGTCTGTTCTTGATACAATAAAAAATGTAAATTTCATATAACTTGTTGAGATTACTGGAGTTTATCTATGAAATCTGAACACAACAGAATAATTGAGTACTAGAATCATTGGTCATATTATTTTGGCTCAAATATACAGAGGTTTCATTTTCATAAGTTAACTTTTACTTGCTTCATAACCCTTCAAGTATTTTAGGAGCATCTTGTAATAGAAAAAATCACTCTGTAAATGTCACCACGTAAATCACTAGCAACCCCTGTTGAAGTCTTTCTAGTACTAATATAATTCACTTGCTCATGTTTCTTGGATAAACGTTTCCTTCCACTATTTATTTCCGTTTCTTTAAATTTTAATTACTTTGATTTTTATATTTTAACAGTAATATTGACTGACTAACGTCTTATGCTTAAGTTTAAAGTACTTACAATGTTTAGTTCTACACTGCTATTTCGTTTGTGTCATAGTTACACTGTAATATTAAATGAGCCAATCACATAGGAGTTGTTACTGTAACTAAAATCATTTTTGTCATATGAATATAATTAATCTGTTCGCTTTCCGGCGCATTGTACGGCAGCAGCGGTTGGTACACGTGCCGCCTGGTCTAAATAGCCCAGACATATTAGGGTTTGACCTTGAAAAAAATAATGTAAATCTGAAAATTGGTAGAAATATTCTTTTTATTGTACTGAACAACATACCAAAAGTCCTAAGCGGTCCTATGTCGGCTTCATGATGAAAAAAGGCATAGGCGGGTATTTCGGGTTTATACAGGATATTATTATACATATCGTGTTTTGCCATCAATATATAACTTAATAGGTATATATATCTCACTATTCATGTATTTTATATCATACATGTATACAATAATAATAATAACTAGCAACCAGTGAGACAAATGTCTCATTTAATAAAACAAAAAAGACCGTTTTTCAAATAGAACGCGTTTTCGAGAAATCACGTGATTTCTCGAAAACCGGAATTGTCACGTGATTGAAATTCGGTTTCTGACCTGACATAACCATTCCAAACAAATAACTTTAATAACTTTTTTCTCTATCTCTTACGGTTTGGCTGCTGAAACAGCGTCCCGGACGGACCAGCGTCCCGGGCGGACGGAAATCAC
This sequence comes from Agriotes lineatus, assembly GCA_940337035.1. Lineage (NCBI taxonomy): Eukaryota > Metazoa > Arthropoda > Insecta > Coleoptera > Elateridae > Agriotes > Agriotes lineatus. The sequence goes on along the minus strand of OW679194.1, from coordinate 196,843,629 downwards.
GTGATTTCTCGAAAACCGGAAGTGTCACGTGACTGAAATTCTGTTTCTGACCTGACATGACCATTCCAAACATATAACTTTCATAACTTTTTTCTCTATCTCTTACGGTTTGGCTGCTGAAACAGCGTCCCGGACACACAAAACACCGTCCCAGACAAGCCTATTATATACAGGGTGTTATTTAAGTACGTGGCCAAACTTCAAGAGGTAATTCTTTCAGTGATTCTAAGACGAAAAGTTTATATAAACATAGGTCCGGTAATGCTTCGTTTTCAAGATACAGGGTGTCAAACTTTTTTTAAAATATCATTTTTTCGTAAAAATTTTAATAATCCTTCAGCCGATTTTGTTGAAATTTGTCAGTGTTATTTATGGTAGAAAGGGGCTAATTTAGCCCTAACTAGATTAAAATTATTAAATTCAGTGGCGTCCTGGGGGGGCACCTTAACCAATATTTTTGACAAAAAAGTGTGCGCCACTGACTTCTTTAGAACTTATATTTCTTTTTCGCATTAAGCAGCTAAAAATACAACTTTTTTGTCTCTTTATTTTTTTGTATCTTGCTCCGTTTTCGAGAAACAAAATAAAAATAACTATTGCATGTCCATGGACCGCAAAAAAACATTTTTTAATAATTATACTCCATTCATTTGACATCTGCACTGTCAACTGACATTATGTTGGCACCACTGCTATTTTTCACATTTTAACAATTAAATTACTGTACAGTCTAATAAAAAACACATTATTTTTGAGGTATAGTCAAGATTTTTTTTTTAAATTTGACACTGACAGTGCAGATGTCAAGTAAATTGAGTATAATAAAACACAAAAAATATTTTTTAGCTAGCATTAATTGTTATAACAATTTCTAAGACTAAAATAGACTATTGATATGGGAAAAAAATAACAGGTACACCCCAGTTTTTAATAGTTTGGTAGTTTTAGTTTTTTATTATGTTGTCCCAGGGACATGCAATAAAGTGATTTTTATTTTTTTTTCTCAAAAACGGAGCAAGATACGAAAAAAAAAATAAAGAGACAAAAAAGTTGTATTTTTAGCTACTTAATGCGAAAAAGAATATAAAAGTTCTAAAGAAGTCAGTGGCGCACATTTTTTTGTCAAAAATATTGGTTAAGGTGCCCCCCCGGGACGCCACTGAACTTAATAATTTTAATCTAGTTAGGGCTAAATTAGCCCCTTTCTACCATAAATAACACTGACAAATTTCAACAAAATTGGCTGAAGGATTATAAAAATTTTTACGAAAAAATGATTTTTTAAAAAAAGTTTGACACCCTGTATCTTGAAAACGAAGCATAGCCGGACCTATGTTTATATAAACTTTTCGTCTTAGAATCACTCAAAAAACTACCTCTTGAAGTTTGGCCACGTACTTAAATAACACCCTGTATATGGATCTTTGTTCCACCAGAAGCTTATTTAGTGTTTGGAAAAAGGTCAAAAAAGGTAAAAGCAAAATTTAAAAAAATGTTACATACAATATATTTTTATTTTAGAATAAAACTCGAAAACTTAGTGTCGACAAAATGAGTAGAACCGGAACCAGAACAAATTAAATCTTGTTTTCCTTTCTTTCGTTTTAAGTATAATATGGTTGCTTACTTATATTTCGTCTTGGATCATCGTCGACTTCAACTTCATTTACTGGAGTATCGTAACTGCAGCTTCGACCCCTGCAATTTATGCACATTATTGAGCAAGCAAGGCCTGCAGTTCTACAGGAACACCTAGCCCCGCATTCAGATTTACACCCACAGGATACCATCTGCAACAGTTAATTTTTTTCTTGATAGCTTCATGTCGGAGAACTGCAACCGAGGACTGCCTTCATTGCATGGTTGCCTAATTCCATTGCATTATGATAATTAATAGTTTGCTCTCCAACAAACCCAGATGATAAAGACTGCAAGGAACTACATTCCTGCCTAGGAGAGCGGGTCGACAGCCAATTTATAAAAAGGTTCAAATATTTTGCATCCACTGATCTTCTTGAATCTCTAAGTTCAACGTGTTGTTTTGTTGAAGTTCTAGTAATACCAGTCAGTTCAACGGAACTACAAATTTAAGACATCCACAAAAAGAGAGCACGAAATATGCTAGCTGACTATCAGATATACCACGGCCATGAGTGAGACCTCCCTGAACTTTTTAAATGCGCATCAAAGACTGTTCGATCGCCATATCTGTTGAAACTTTACGTGCAGAAAATGACACATCTGAATCATAAGCTGATTTTGTTTATAATCTTTTAAATAAATATTTGCCTACCACCACATACTTTCCTTCACTAAGTAGTTTATTACAGTAAAAACAAACGTTTTCCATTATTATCACCAATTTATATCAATAACATCACAAAAAATTACGACTGTATAAGTTACACAGTAATGCAAGTGCAGTCTGCTGTAGACACGCACTGATTTATAGTTTAGCCACGTTGTTACGCCCTTCGATCTTTCTGCGGTAAGCAGAATTTGTCAAAGAGCATAATATATTTCAATTAAAAAAATATGAACTCAGTTGGTAATTACCATTACATTCATAGAGGTCAATGGCAAATTATATGCGTTATTATTAAGGAAAAAACTTTTTTTAATCTTCTTTTGTCAAAAATTACATGAAGCCGGCATATTTCGCTTTAGGACTTTTGGTATGTTGTTCAGCACAACAAATTTAATATTCCTACCGATTTTTAGATTTACATTATTTATTTCTATGTTTTGGTAAAATTTAATCTAATATGTCTGGGCTAAAAGGTATTTAAATACTCCAAGGCTCATCAGCAAAATTCAATCAATTTTCCTGGCCGAACCATTCCTGTTCGCCAAAAAAATTTCATAGCTTAGCTTCAAGGTCGAACTACCCCTGTTGGCCTAAAGCTTTGACATTCTCTCTGTCGCCGGACCATTCCTATTCCTCAGAACCTGACATCCTTCTCTGTGGTCGAACCTTAAGTTCACCCAGAGTACGCTAGCATCTCAACGAAGAAGCACCCCTAGTCCCCACGAAACTACTCTTCTTCACCAAGAGGTCTAACCAAGCATCGCCCCGCAACCGCCCTGTTTCAGACGGTTTTTTATTGCTCACCAATTCCACAACCCCGTCTAAGTTGAACCTCTCAACGACCGAAATTACGCACCTTCAACGAGCCCGAGCAGTCCCTCTTCTGCACCAGATCGTTGATAATGAAAAGGTGACAGACAAGAGATATGCAGGCACAGTACACGTTTACATTATAAGGATACCATTAGAGAATCGCTAGGATCCTCAGCGTAGCACCAGAAGAGAGCAACATAGAAGGAGTCAGGCAACCAGAAATAAGAATAAAAACAGAACCGCCTAACCTCGGAGAAATAAAAGCTGCTATACTGAAACTTAAAGACGGTAAAGCCAGCGGACCGGACAAAATGCCAGCAGAGCTTCTTAAAGCAGATGCTTACCAAATCGCCACACTGCTTCTCCCTATACTGAATGACATATGGGAACAGGAAGAAATACCAAATACATGGAAGGAAGGTCTTATTATCAAGCTCCCGAAGAAAGGAGACCTCACGAAATGTCAAAACTGGAGGGGCATAACACTCCTGAATATGGTAAATAAAATAATAGGAAACATTATCAACTCCAGATTAATGGAACGACTAGAACCGAAACTCCGTCCAGAACAAGCAGGATTCAGGCCAAACAGGTCCTGCATTGACCAAATAAATTGCCTGAGAATAATAATAGAGCAAAGTAACGAGTGGCGCAGCCCGCTGTACATCGTATTTGTGGACTTCAAGCAGGCGTTTGATTCATTAAACCACGAAGCGCTCTGGAAAATCCTAAACCTGATGGGAATTCCCTCAAAAATCATAAATCTAATTAAAGCTCTTTACAAAGAAGCCTACTGCAAAATAGAGCACAGGGGAAAAACCACTGACAGCATCAGAATCACAAACGGCGTCAAACAGGGTTGCCCAATATCCCCACTCCTCTTCAACTTGGTTGTGGACTGGATAATGAAAAATGTTAACCGAGAAAGTAGAGGAATAACATGGGGAATCCAGGATCAACTGCATGATTTAGATTACGCAGACGACATCTGCCTCTTAACCCATACTCTCACTGACATGCAAAATAAAATAAACCTTTTACAGCGCTACAGCAAAACAGCTGGGCTGAAAATCAATGTAGCAAAAACAAAAGCTATGAGAATGGGCACAAACAACCCACAGAACATACTCATAAATGCACAACCCATTGAAAACGTGGAAGAGTTTTGCTACTTAGGTAGCATAGTCACAACAAACGGCGGCACTGAATCAGACATACAGGCCAGAATAAGGAAAGCACAGATCGCATTTGGAACCCTCAAGGAAATCTGGCGCAGCCCACACCTTACGCAACGTCACAAAATAAGAATTTACAACACAAATGTGAAAGCGGTCCTACTTTATGGGTGTGAGACCTGGAAATCCACCACCCTCACGAATCAAAAAATTCAATCTTTCCTGAATAGATGTCTAAGAAGAATCCTCAAAATCCACTGGACAGACTACGTACCAAATACAGAACTATGGAGAAGAGCAAAACAGAAAGAGATATCAGTGGAAATTAGGAATAGGAAGTGGAATTGGGTTGGGCATATTCTGAGGCGCGAACCCAGAAACAAAACAAGGATGGCATTCGACTGGAACCCACAAGGGTCCAGAGCAAGAGGGAGGCCTAAACAAACCTGGAGACGAACTATCCAAAAAGAAATAGAATCTGCGGGCCAGACGTGGCTGGAGATCAAGCAAATGGCCCATAATCGCACCAGATGGAAACGTTACGTAGAGATCCTATGCTCCACATCGGGAGTTTGAGGAACTGTATATATATATATTAGAGAATCATAAGAGAAAACGATTTACAGAAACAACTGAAATAGAAAAAAGTACGATACTAAAAAAATGTTACAAATACTAAGAAGCCACAAAACGGTATTTACAAGAGTCGATAAGTTTTGACAAGCACGAGGATAGTTCAGATATAGACAGAATTTTTTGTATAATACTTTATTGTGTTAACAGCAATTATTGCTTCAACGTGCTCTCCTATTTACACCATCTGTCTGATATATTTTAACTGAATTCCAGCGAGTTTGGCACACAATTCTTCAGTTGATCGTGGTCTTTAAATCTTTCCCCTGCTAGCGCGTTTTCCAAAGGTCCAGCAAGGTGGCAATCGCGAGAGAATAAATCTGAACTATAGTGTGTATTTTGGTTTAAATGACGATATGATGCTCAAATGCAAGAGAACGACCCCGGCTTCAATATATCAAATAAATTGAGGATGTCATGAGATGCACGACTTACGAAGAGCTTGAAAGAGCAACAAACCAGTCGATAAACTGAAACTACAGAAGATATGGAATAGCATTGTCATGGAAGAATTGAGCTTTTCTTATCGATTGAGTTCGCTGTCTGTTTCGACACGTTAGCTTGACTCCCCACTTAATAACGACGAATAAGGATCATTGTCGTTTGTGACAACGTATTTGCAACAATCGGTATCGTGTATCGTATTTCCATTGCATAGATGGTTGTTTTAACTCGAACAAAAAATTGTGTGATAAGATTCATCGTAGGTTCGTTAATATGGGCACAAGACAATTTGACCATTTCCTTTAAGACAGATGAAGACATTCCCTTTCAATTTATACATAAAATGCTGTATGTACCTCGTGCGTAATTAGCGTTTATGGCCCTACTCGTGTTACGCCCTTAATACATAAATTACTATTATTTACCATTGGGCGAAATTGATTGCTTTACGCCCTATATTTGAGCGCATAATGTATCTCTTTATGGCCGACTTAGTATCTTGTTTGCCAGTTTGACAAAAGGTAACCACGTAGGTTGCCAAAAAGTATAATGATTATAAATCTGGTTTTAATTGTAAATATTTTAAATTCAATCCAGTCTGTACATAAAATACTCTATGCACCTCGTGCATAACTAGCGTTTATGACCTTTGTCATGTTAGAGCCGGTGCATAGGCCTTCGGCTTTAATTTTCACGCCGGTAGCTGTAAACGCCTTCCCACTCCCTTGGTACAGAAATTACTATTACGGCCCGCTTAGTGTCGCTCAGCGAGCTGTAAAATACCTTACGGCCCTAGGACCGAAGAGCGGCACATTACACTCTAAAATATAAGGTAGAAAGTGATAAATTTCGTCTGATCGTATATAAACAATATCATGTCTAAGCCAAGTCTATGAAAGGCAATAGTACAAGCCTTAAACTACAATCTGATAAATGATACAGTTTATAGTAACATTTTGCTGGTCACTAATACGGATTAGTTCAAGTAATTTTCTAAGTCCGATCAAATTGATTATCAGGCATTTTGCAACAGAAACATCGACTGATTGTCTGACATATTGTCGAGTGTAAAAAATATTTGACATGTTTCTAAAACGACAGACAGACAAAATCATGATCGGCACTATTGTCGTAATTCAGTCACAGTTTACATAGAATAATTATTATACGGTTGCTACAGATTGCACCTCTGATTAATAGGAGTATTAAAAGTTCCCAATCTAACATCAGCATACAACAAAGTTAGTAAAGCACCGCATTCAATTGTCCTAGCCATAAAATTTGATGGCGAAAATAAAAAGATAATCGCAGCTGCTCCTCAAAAAATGTCGTGAAAACCACCAGGCCGCGCACGGAATTCCTTAACCGTTAGTGGCCGTAAAATTGGTCCGCACATTGTATATGATCACCTTTAACCCGCAAAATGTTTGCCCCGAAGTTAATCTTGAATCTTCCAGTGTAACGGTTGCCTGAAACTTTTCCGGCTCGTTCTGTGTCCGTTTCGCCGTTACCGACAGATCGACTCTTTTGCCGCCCTGGGTCATGCAGACGCGTTATTGTTCGGCGATGTTAATATGCCCATTGCGATGGTATTATGGTTTCGCGCCGATGATAAAATCTCGAATTGCAAGCCGCAAACAGCGCACAATGACGCCGCTCCGTTTTTGTTTTCGTTGTGCTATAAATATTTGCGTTTTATGCACTTCTTATAGGGCTTTTTTTGGAGCAGTAGCTGTTTAAGTGCTTTTAAACTACGATCTTCGGCGATCTAATAAGATATTAATAATATGCCAAAGTAGTGCAGAACGAGCGAAACGATTTCGCCTTTTGTGTAATATTCGAGGTTGTCTCGGCCAATATAAAAATATTATTTAAAACTCATATTTTAAATTGTCAATCCGTTTAAATGTGGAAACAAAACGACCCGTATACATTGTACCGCGCGATCGAGAAAAAAAGTTAGAGTAGGCCTTAATCAGATCATTAAAGTCTGTGTACCACCTATCACCTACACATACATGTGCTTACCGGCAGGTATAGCTCCAGTGCCTCCTGCTAATGTTCATGTATTGTGATTAGATTATACTTATATTACTTATAACAGGTCAGTAATAAATATACCGGATCGGGATCAATACCACTAACTGCTTTCAGTTTACCTTTTTTTTCGATCACGTCGTAGTAGAATGATTGTCTATTTCATTGCACTTTGTTTATCTATTTTAATTGCATCAGCCAATCCAATGACGCTAATTAATACGCATACATATGTTTCCCGGTGCTCGTTGTGCTCCCTTCAGGGCCTTAGATAAGCTCACTAAGCCATGGCATAGAGCGCCACATTTTGAGGGCGACAAAACCCGTTAGAAATGTTTATAATAAAAAAAGACGGCTATCTAGCGTATACATCCAGTTTAAAATATAACACGCGGGTAGTTCGTGTAAGTTACAGATTGACAAACCCTGCTTGACGCCCAGTGAAAATCGGAAGTAATGTTAAAATCTACAAATTTCCAAAGTTTCGTATTGGTAACATTTATGACACCTATCAACTATCTGCTTATCTAATTAAATATATTAAGTTGATTAACTTTTATTGGTATTACATAATATGTGTGTATCTGTTAATATGGTTCATGGGCTTCGATGTGTCTTCTGTCCAAATCTATCATTTAATAATAACAATAATTATTACTTATTAGTATGTATTGTGACGCACCCTCTACTTTTTATTATTGTTTAATATTTATAATATAATATTTATTTTACTTTACTTACTTTACTTAATCCAAAACCTTTATTTTAAATAAATAAAATTGAGCACCAACAATAGCAGTTTTAATTTTATGATAAAATTGCCTCTCTCTCTCTCTCTCTCTCTCTGACTAATTAAAAATATAACCATTTAATTAAGCTTTATTTTAATAAAAGTATCTTGCTCTTTCTATATTTTATCGAATTGCTTATTAAACTTATTAAAAACTGCGCCGGCTAGCTATTGAAACTCCATCTGCATGGTTGGATTTCTACACTGTTGAAAGTTTACCATTGTATGGCAAATGCTCGATTCTGACGAGTGACAGATAACCCCAAAATATCTAACCTCAAGCAAAGCTGTTCAAAACACACAGAAAATTCAGCGTAATTTGACAACAAATTAACCAACAATCAATCAGTTCACCTCAGGTAAATTATATAACAATGCTTTCATAATAATCAAGTAGTTTGGCTAACCTGGAATTTGTTTTACAAGTGCAAAAAGGCGCCAACTCGAATTTGTTTTTCCTCCAAGAAACGCCAATATCGTTTCCGGCTCCTGCGAAGGACGCCAAGCTCATATCTGCTTCCTGGCAAGCTTCCTGCTGCTGCGTCCTTATTCTGGACCGCGAATAGGACCCCCCTATGTGCTGCACCTTGCTTTCCGCTTCCCGCAGCTCCAAAATTGACAGAATCTCAGCTCCGAAGGCGAACTCGCCCAGACTTCCCAGGTCCAATTTATTCTAGAACTGCACTCCGGAAAACTCTCCATGTGACCCCAGCTGGCACCCACACATACAGGCATACAATAAAACGCACAACTGGGCACACGATATTTACTTTTACCAACAAATTAATATCAAAATCGAGAAGCGAACCAACACACAGCTTTCGGCTTGGCTCCCGGCCAACAACCCCTTCAAAACATTAACAAGCAACCGTTAGATCACCATAGCCACGTGATTTAGAATTGTTTCTGTAAGTGTATATACTTTGATGCTAATTTTAATTGTATTTATAAATGTCATTCAGGAAACTATAACCTCACAATTGGTCGCACTTTTCAATTGAGTTCACTTTTAGTTAATAAACACTGATTAATAAGCCACTAGTACATTTTTGTAATCTTCACTAATTCTCAGGTTGCTTCTTACATGCTCTTTGCATGATTTGTGCCTTCGTGTACTGCTTTGTAACCTCTTTAGCTGCGTCATCGATTGCTGGCACTTCAATATGAATGCAAACGCTGCATTAACCCTCTGTTAAGCTTTGAAACACATTTGCACTAAAGCGACTTCATTATCCTGTCCTGACTATATCGTTTTATACTGTCACTACCGTCTGTTAATTAAAAACAGTTATTGTTAATATTGTTTTATGTAATTATCAATGTTTACTAGTTACTCTTACTGTTGAAATAAATACAATACCAATTCTGGGCCTATTTGAATCTCTCATTAACATTCGTAAGTTAGCAATGCAACCATAATTGCTGTAAGCATCATACCATTACAGTAGGTACTACATAAAATCTCCTGGTGGCCACTGTTCGTTTAGAAACGTAGATAATATTCCCTGAAAACACTCCCGTGGCTGAACGATTTATCGGAGAAAAAACTCTAGTACATAAAATGTAGGAAATTTTATCCTCTTTCATTTCATATAGGTTCAACAGTTACGATATTGCATAGTTTTCGAGTAATTTTAGAAAAACTAAACAATCGGCTTTTTATACCGTTTTTGCTTAAAACATGTGTTTTTGGCCAAAATTCTTGTTGGCAAACCTGATATTCGTGTACAGCGACCCAAAAAAAAACATATAGGAATCAAATATCAACACTCCACCAAAACTTTCCACCATTTTCTACCATTTGACCGGCCTAAAAGAATTAAAATGTTTTTTATAGTAAGGAATGGCCAGAATATTAGATGAAGTTCGTGTACGTGGGAATTGAGCTACAGTGACGTATATAGTCCTATAAGCAAACTAATATAGCAGCTTTGTTGTCTTGAGTATTTGTGAAATATAGATTGGAAAAATTAATGGATGCCAAAGAAAAACTGTACGACTGCTAATAACACACGCGCTTGAAACTGAAGTTGACAAAAAACTCATGTAATACAAGTATTAAGGGTTAACAGGAAGGGTTATGTACATTACACAGCATGAAAACAAACTGCGAAATCAAAAACATTTACGATATAGTCAGATAGGGATGAAACAAGCGGAAAAATGGAGAAAACAGGTAGAAAATGTATTATGATCACAAGATCTTAGCGATAAAGAATGCAAGGGGCGCATCAAAACGATGCGATGAGAATAATACACGTCATTATCGCATGAATCAAGTTTATCATAAAATGATAGTTCTGACAGTTACTTAGTAAACGAGAAATTTTTAGGCAATTTCTTTTTTGAAAATTAATGGGCGAAACAATACAACTTACATTTTTTAAAAAGCAAGTAGTGCAATTTTAAGTTAATGCTCTATTGCCGCACAAGCAGCTTTATTGTCACCTTCATTTATCTTTCTAATTGGAGCAATGTTTCTACGTGTTCGTGTTTCTCGTGCTAAACAGTCCATTGTAAGTTTGTATCAGCGGTAAATTGCTGCCACAAAAACGGATTGTAAAACAAAAAGCAAAATTGAACTTTCCCTCTATTCACACGCACTTAACCATTGGTTAAAGTCGTAATGTAAAGATATCATATTAATAATAATAGCATTGTCTAATCTAATACTTTAAACCATGTATACAGTTGGTGCATAAATGTCTGCTTTTACGGTTTTAAAACTCTAAACGTAGTGTTACATATTGCACATGTTTTTACTGTGATAATGATAATTGTGTAATTATTGGCAGTAAAAAACAGCTTCTACGTATAATACTGGAGATAAATCGAAAACTAGAAACTCCACATTAAAACATTAAAAATTGCAGTGTCCTCTATACATTCTAATTTATGTTTAATGCCTACTATTAAATGCCAATTAAAATTACACTTCTGCAAAATATAATGCAAATCATTTTACTATCGTTAATAGAATTAGGCTGCTGAAATACCAAATTCGCCAATTATTCTTGCAATAACAAGGCGAAATATTTGTCCATAAAAAGCGAATACTACTATACAATCAGGATATATTACAGTTTTCTGAGTTAATTAATTAATGATGTTTTTGCAGTTAATTGCTTGTGCAAGCAACGTCATTACTGCTTTTACGGTTAAATTTTATGAAGGTAATTTTACAGTCTATAAATCAATTCTTTAATAAGAACCGGCAACTTCGAGTCGATAGAAAGATGCGTACGCTAGTGTCGGCTGCTAGATAAATTCAATATATCCAAATGCTGTACTTTTTTTTTAATTTAAAGTAAAACCAATACTTTAGTATTTTTTGCCTTGATTCAGTTTCTGCTTACTATTTTATATGCTAAAATTTACTATAAAATATAGCTGTACTCTAATTTCAGTATTGCGGTTACTCTACAATATGTAATATGTGGCGAAATTAATGTAAAAACATTTTATGTTATGATAGCTTCAACATCCACAAACACGCATTTAATTTAAAAACACATTAGTTTTCAAACTGCACCTTCTCGATACAACACATGTTTCATGTGCTTTTTCAATAATCAACATAACCCCCCTTCTGCTATACTTTCACTAATTTTATTTAAGTAAAATTACGCCCTATATTAGGATCAGATACAACCAGATTTTTTCAGCCCTTTCATAGGAGTATTACGACTTTGAATGTAGGGATTATCACGCACAGATCTAGGACTTTTCAGAAAATCCGCTCAAATCACAATAAGCAGACTACTACCTTTTTTATAAAATTTTGCAGACAGCTATATTATTTCTGATGTAATTTGTAAAGAGCCCTATTTGATATCAACGCCCACAAGTAATCAAAATGTAAAAGACATTTATTCCCGGTTTGTGAAAAAACACCCTATTAAACCGCTATAAGCGGCATCGTTATTTGTTGCGGAAATAAAAGCCGGAAATCGATTAGAAAATAAACGGCTTTCACAACGGCTTAGTGTTAGCATGCACAGACGAAAATCTGAGTAAAATGCAATTGCAATGTAACCGAAATTAATCTATGTTTAACAGTAGCAATACAACTCTTTCATCTGAATTGTTTCGCAAGAACTAAACGGATATCTCGTTATTACAGTTTGTTTAACGCTACGATAGTATAGTATCGCAACAGAGAACTTACGGAAAAAACTTCAGGACTTGAGTAATGTTCTATATGGTTGAGAAGAAAGACGGTGTCCATTTTCCTAACAGAAGAGTCGTCAATGTAATCGGCAAGTGATAGATGAATTTAATTATAAAAATCGCTATATTCCATTCGGTAGTAACAGCACCACTCCTAATAATACTGCATTACAGTTCAACTGGATTGTACACTTTTTAATATTCGACACATAAAAAGGAACACAACTTGCTGGAGATCTATATGTACCACATTTTGAAACAGATGCAAATCCACGAGTCCAATCATGAGCAGGATTTAAAGTGTCCTAACTGACAAAATAATCTGGAAAACTTAAATTGCCGACTCAATTTCAATATCAGCATTTTGACGTAACATGACAATGTATCTTCCAAGAACCAATATACAGTTTTCGCGTAGTTTCAAGCAGTTGTCTCCAAAGTGGGGTAGGCGAGTCAGTTCTTGGGCAAGCGACAGAAAAAGTGAGAAAATCAATGAAAGATTAACAACTAGTAACTTGCATTTTAAATTACACGATCACGAACATTAAAATTACACACCCGAATTTTTTGGGTAAATCCAATACTACCTTCATCGTAAAATGAATTAAAAAATGACAAAAGTTGAAAATGTAGGGTCTTAGGTTTCTTCCTTTGTTTAAATTTAAACCGTTACCTCTCATATTGTGCTTTTCTGTAATTTAAGAATGTCAATGATCAATAGTTACAACTAACAAAACAAGCTAGAACGACACACAGCATCTTTGAATCGAGAATCGTTTATTATCTATAACGCGAAGAGTACGATAACCGGGCTTATTTATTTATATGACAAAAAATTTGGTAAATGTATTGTTATTACAAACCTACAACTAATTAATAACAGATCATTACAAAATGAATATGTAATCATGCTTACAACACACGTGATCAAAGGCTACAGCTAACATAAACAAGCTAGAACAACACACAGCATATTTTAACCGAGCATCCTGAAGAATCGAACTTTTCCTCCCTCCCAGTGCAGAGGTTTACTAATATTATCAATTAAATTTCTTTCAAATATCCATTGTCAATATAATACATATTCATTTTATCACTTTTCGGTATCAATTATTATGTAGGTGTAATTTTGTAATAACAATATCTAAAACCTGTTGGGGAAAAACTTATACTGCCCTCCATGGCATAATGAAGCTAGTCAACTATGGAGAAACATCTTGCTAGAGGTTTTGTCAATGTGTTTAATATTTCACATTTTTATTTGTTATTTGAGAAATGGCGTACCTATAAACTAGAAATTTGAAAGTCAGTCTACAACCTGGTTGGACAACTGCCGAAACAAGATATAGTAAACGTTTTTCGAGAGCAAAATATTTCAAGAGCAAACTATTTCAAGAAGTACTATACATCGTACAATTCGGGAATGCGAAGAGGATATTCCATGTATAAACCTGCCAAAAACAGGCCGTCGACTAAATTAACTGAAGTTCAGGTCAATAGACTAGCCGAGCTTTCCAAAACACCAGTGGGGTGTCCACCCGTAAGCTTTCCCGTCGTTGCGATATTTCGAATGCTACAATTTCTCGATACATCGCAAGGAGAGGTTTAAAAAACAGAAAACGCAAAAAACGTCCCAATTATACCCCCGCACAATTGGCCAGAATCCGTGGTCGTTGCCGTGCTTTGAGACGGATCATTGTCATGGACGACGAAACATATTTTACCTTTAGTCATGCAAAGCCTTCTGGAAATGTCCCCCAGGCAAGGCTAATTGAAACTTTTGGGGTGTATTGGCAGGAAAGGTGTATGATAATGGTTGGAAAGCACGGAATCAACAACACTTGCTGCAAAGAATTTTTCAAAAAAATAGGGAATTGGACAGAAACTTCGTCTTATTGAGAGTAGAGGACCCTTGGCAGCAATATGGCAAGAAAGTGTTATAGTCTAAGATCCATTAGTGATTGTTATGTTATGTTTACTTGATAAATTTTTAAATTATATATTTGTACAAGTTTTTCCCAAAACTTATCTAACAGGTGTTCCGTGCATTTTCCAAATTTTTTTCATCTTTATTTACTGTAGTAAACACAAAAAGATCAGTTATCGTATAGGTACATTTTTTTATATTAGTACATAACAGTTACAAACATATTGAAGCATTCTATACAATCATACTAATACTGCAGAAACAATACGTTCAAATTGAATCATAATCTTTATCAGTTAAAGTTGTGTTTATTTAAAAATTATTTAACTAAGGTTGCTGCAAAAGAAAAGGTAATTTTCAGAATAATATTTCCCCGTGTGACCACACTCTCAGTAACATCCGTATTGAAAAACTTGCTTGAATAAAGCAGAAATATTTCGTTTTGGACTTTAATAACTAAATCGCGCAAGTTGTTTTGTTGAATTACAAAATATGAAATCGTTACCACAAATTATTATCTTCTCTAGATGCATATTTCAACAGCTGAGTAGTCAGTAGATGACATCTGGTAAACGAGTTGTGGTTCAGCGTTTCTTCATGTTTGTTTCATATCATCCAAGTCGCTAATGGAAACATATCTACATTAGTACATTTTACAAAATAAGATAACTCTTACGACCATACCAAACTACTGTACCTCGTATGTGGTAATTTAATTTACGCCTGTTTACTACTGCTGAAGAGTTTTGGATTTGGACCACCTTTAATATCCCCTATTGTGGAGCTTACCTTATATTAACATTATTAATTTCATTAGATGTATTTCAACAATATTGTATGTTACATTTATGAGACTCGACTTATTCATTTGGACTTCTATATAATGTTGCAAAAACCAAGTGAGTTAGTTACCTTAGACGAAATTCTATAAAATCAAAGTAGAACTTGACGTTGGTTACTATTATTTACGAGTAGTACAAAAACTGTATAGATTTTCAAGGTGCATATACAAAATTGAAAAAAAATGAAAATAACAAAGAATTGCGGCTTGAGGGAAAGCGCGACCATTGAGTCTGAATCAAATCAGTTATTCTCAACATTCAATTGAAAAAATAACCTTCAGTCCAAACCACAGTATGATAAACTATAGAACGATATGGTAAAACAAGATCTATTGCTAATCATGAAACATTGTAGACTGGTAATAAATAAAAATGCAATGGACAGTTTACTGTAACTTACACTTACACTTCAATTCGTCTCCAAAAAAACTACTTACCGTGTCTAATGTGAAACATTGTCCGAACAAGGTAGGTTTACGTAGAAGCATTGCAATGAAAGCGCCTCCCCTTGGAATTTAAAATAAGAGAAAAGGTTTAATCGGGGCTCGGGGCTACGAATTAGATTATGTGGATAATAATAACGCAATGGGAGATGGTGCTGTTGTAGTCAGGTGAGTGTTTTGATTTCAAAGGCAATTTTGCTAGCCGTTTAAAGGAAGAAGGAAGAAAGCACATAGTTCCGTTTGTGAAATATGTGGGAAGTTCTAATTTATTCTGGGGTTGCTTTGGAAAAATAAAGATGAAACGTATCATCTATTCAAGACTTTAGTTAAAAATATTGAGAAAGAAATTCCTGTACCCTCTGGGGTACGTTTAATTGCAAATGAATAGTTATGCGCACCTTAGATTGAATTGATTGGGTATCAGAATAGTCAGACCATTCAACATAAAAAGAACAGCTCTGGGAATTATTACAGAAGAAATTTCCAAAGAGAAAATGTACTGTAATTTACTTAACCATGTCCTTATTGGTCCTAAACTTTTAACCGGTAGTGTATTTACAAGCTGCTTTATCAAAACAGTTCATTACGTCATGAATGCAAATAATTCATTTCTACTGTCGTTCATACACTCTTCTTTAACTCGTAACTTCAATATATTACAACCATAGTGCCCATGACGGTTTCTTCCTTTTGTATTAGCGGCCTTCCTGTTACGACTAAGTTATGATGTATTTATTGTTGACATCGTTAAGGGACTATTAAATTCTTTTTTGCCCATCAAACCCAGAGTACACATTAATCGTCTTAACAATAGATACGGTACGTTATCGCAGTGTATCTTTTACATTACTACGCATAATCGCAACCGGACCGTCCAATGCGGTCATAAAGATTGTGAGATTATTATAATTACCGTTTAAAACTGCAAATTTCTCGATACATGCGATAAGGTTTCTGAGAAGGAGAACGTATATCGCATTCGCGATCCTACAGAGAGTTGCGATGCAAGCGATTGTATTGCACGCTTTAGGTATTGATATTATCGTCCGATGTTCAGACAATATTGTCTTTTATTCGCATTGCCTCTTAATACGCACATTCTTTGTTAACAAAGTATGACAAACGCCGTTACGATCTCTGAATCGATTGCTATTTGAATTAGCAATGGCAAGTTATTGCAGAGAATGAAAATTTGATGACTAAACGTCCATAAGTGACAATTTGCAAATGAAATATTAACGTTCTATATTAACCCATATTTTTTGTGAAAAAGAACTTAAATATGTGCTTTTAGCAATATTATAGCACTGTGAGCTTTTACAAAATAAAAATCCAGTTAATTTTATTGTTTACAACTTTATCGCTCGATTCTAGATTAGCGAAATAGGGATTTGGATTTTATATTGCCTCCTTATAAGTATATTTTTTGTAAAAATTGCGTTATGAAGTCTATAGTCAACAATAGTTAATGACAGAAAGCAAAGGTATTTCAATTTACTGATCTCATATTCAATTTCATACAATAATAATGAGTACCAGTTCAACAGTAATCTTCTATAATGATTCGCTAGAATTCTCTGCTGAATAATTAAGCATGGTCGCTTATACAAGGCTTATTTAAAGAACTCCCAACAACTGCGTCATAAATCGAAGGTATAATAAGCAAACCAAGTTATAATTAATACAATAATATAACGGAAACTATTAATTAATACAAATACATCTTAATAAAATTGCACGTTCTTGCTTGGACGCCTTGCTTTGGAATGAACTCCCCGGACGCGACATTTCTTCATCTGCGCTGGATGACCTATGTCCCAAAGTTGTAAGCATCGAGACACCCGCTATTATAATCGCAGTCAGATTATTTCTACCAAACATGAAATGGCCCCGATTCAATGCTAAACCGCCTATCCTTGCGCGTATTTCCTTCGCCGCTCTCCTCCTGCTGCAACCCATAAACTGTAGGAAAGCTGAGCCACTTCGATCTGGCCCCAATCCGGCCGTGAAAGCAAGCGCTTATCAAAGCTCCAAATTTTCTGCAATCTGTGCATTTCTGATAACATAAATGTGAGAATATCCTTGCATTCTCTTATCAATAATTCATTTCAAGTTCTGCATTCAACATGCTAAAGCCACCGCTTAATATTTTTAAATTATGGATTATCATGAATAATCCTACTAAATTCTTTGTTAGTTGTTAATACATTACAATGTAAGATAAGCTAAATTTTTACTACTCTTAAATATAAGTATACAAGTTCAAGGAAATAATAAGTTTTCGCGAATCTAATTTTCTTTTTTCTGATTTGTAAATTTGCAATTTTAATAATGTATTAAATTACTGAAGAAGCTAGCAAAACTAGAGAAACGTTTAATTAAAATTTATTTTAAATATTAAAGTATGTTTGCGACAAAATAATTTTTATTTCTTAACAAAAAATCATGCTTAATTAAGAAAGTTTGAAATTTTTGACTTAAAAATCTCCTCAAAAACTCGACTGCTTCCCGTTGTTTGGTCATTGGACGGTCCATATACTCGTATTTTGCTGGATAGTTTATGCATTATGGCTGCGTTGGTATTTTTCAAGGGAGTGCATTGCTCTCTCAACATGTGTTCTGTTTTCGTTGTCAGTGGTGGGATGGAAGGTAGTTCTTATACAATTCGGGCATTCTCATCTTTGGTTGGCGGTTGGCGTGTTGTTCCAGTTCTGTACATATGTTTTCTACTTCTTTCCTTTTGTCCCATCTGCAAGACTGTTTAATATAACTTCTAAGTTGCTGAAGTTTTATTAATTCGATGAGGTCAAGAGTGCTGTCTGCCATCTAATTCTATTTCTTCGTTGTTTTAGTGATTGAGCATTTTTTACGGATTTGATATTCTCCCATGTTGATTTACGTTGCTTTCCATCTTCATCGGTTTCTCTTCATTAATGTTTGGAGAAATTTGTTCAAGATTTTGGATTTCCATTATTTTCTGGATTACATTCCTTTTAGGCGTTCCGAGTTTGATACTGACCGCAGTATTTATGATTCGACCCGCATTTTGAGCTAAGTCGTACTTTGACATTTTTGAATGACGATGTCCATCTGTTATTTTTATTGATCAACATGAAATCAATCTGGTTCTTATATTGCCCGCCGTGACTTACCCTCGTAGAGAGGCATCTTATTAGGCGGTGTTTGAACATTGTGTTTGTAACGGGTAGTTTGTTATCAAATACAAACTGTAACAGACGATATGCTCTACGATTCCTGATGCCGGTCTCTATTTCCCTACATTGCTCAGGGCTTCATTTGTTGTGCTGCCGATTTTTGCATTGAAGTCGCCTCTTATACTGAGTGGTTCTTTAGATTGTCTTGCAGTTATTTTATGATCAAGAGTGCCGATGTCAGCGTCAAATGTTTTGTCTTCAGACATACTCGTATATAATAATGCAAATTTTTACAATTACTTAGATTAACAAAACCAACAATAAGTAAGCACTACCTACTACTGCAGTTCTCATTTCAGGATTAATCTTAATTTAATTTTCTTCATGGTTGCAACTGTTTATTGCACAAATTTAATATTAAAATTATGTAGGTATTATAAATACTGTATGTATAGCTATAGCTACACAGTGTATCGAAGATAAGGAGAGCCAGTATGGGGATTTCGTTAATAGTAAGAGATGTAAATTTGGTTAAATGCGCAGAAAGTTGCGTAATTAACGGACTAACAAAGTAACACCTAGAAATCCTTACCGTGGTCTTTCTTTTTGAGTTATGTAAAAACCGAATATTCGGATTTTTACATATATTTTTTTGGCGATTAATATTAAAGTTAGAGCGAAACTGACAACACTTTATTACTCGTAAAAATTATGTTATCAATTTTTTGTCCCACGTTTCGTCTTCGAACACCCATCATCAACTTAATTTTTTTAAACACGGTCCAGAGTTTTTTATGGCAAATTTTAGAAACCCTTTTTATTCTGAATTCAACAATGCACCACACATGATGGTTTAGAGTATTTTTTGATCATCGAGACATTTTTGGGAATGGACCTGTGTCTTCGAGCATTTAATACGTTGTTTCACCTTTTATAATTTAAGGAAAACAGTAATGAACCACACTCATTGTCTTTTATTTCTAATTTTAGTTATTGTTTATCAATCAATAGGAAAAATAATAAAAAATCATTTGTATTCCAAGACCATACGTGATTATTAAGGGTTAAAAACATCCAGAGTTACTTTAACTCACAAAAACATTTCCTAAACGGCCCTACAAGAATTTTACGAATCTGTTGGTGATACTAATGATAAGTATCTACGCCAAGCATAAGCATAGCACGTCTTGCCGTTTTGGAAAGTTGTGTTCGTCTCTAATAAAAGAAGGCTTTGAAAAAAAAATAGTGTGATAGTGATGCATCACCAGTTTGACTTGGCATTTACGTAGACAATGTCTTATTTTCAAATTTTTGTTACTACTTTTGCAGTTGCTATAAAACATGCAAAGTGTCAAAGTTTCAAATGGTTACTAAATTAATGTTTCATAATTCAGCAATTATGAAGTGCATTTAAATATTTGAATGGCATTTTAAAATGCCCCGTTTACTGTATAAAGCATTTTTTAACAAAATTATGAGTAATACAGGTCCGTATTTTAAAAATTTCTTGATGATCAAGAAAACTAAACGTATTTAAACCATATGTGGTACATTGTTGCTTCACAAATTTGACATAAAAAAATCACCGTATTTAAAACAAATAAGTTGATGATGGTTGCTCGAAAACGAAACATCGGATAAAAAATTTGTTAACGTAATCTGTAAGTCCATCAAAAGTTGCTATAAAGAAGTGTGGCTAACACTAATATTCACGCAAAAATAGAAATAAAAATTTAAAAATTCAGTTTTTAAGATAACTCAAAAAAGGGAAAGCTTATCAAGGATTTGTAGCTATCATTTAATTAGTCCTTTAATTGTGCAAATTTTTTTCCTTTAACCAAATTCGTATTTTTTACTATTAAGGAGATCCCCATACTGGCCGTCTTTCACTTGGACACACTATATACTGTGATGGTACATTAAGAGCAGTTTTGGCTGAAGATTAAATGTAAAAATAGAATTTGGGAGATCAATACAATCAATTTAGAAAATATAAAAAGAATTGGCTGTTTGAATGAAGTTCATTAAAAGAATTCGAATTTGAGGCAAATTAAGATGAAAGGGATAACATTTGAGTATTCTGTAGGGGTTTTGAAAATTATAAAGTAAATACATGCTCATATCATACATGACAAATGTAATTTCTATTAAAATACTATGGTAAAGTAGGTAAGACTCAAATAAATTTAATTTATAGATGGCAGGAATAATTAGAACATAGTAGTTAAGCAGATTTTGTTACAATTATTAGAATAACAACTGATAGAAAAGTAAAATATAATTTTTCGGTCTGAATAAAAACATAGAAATTACCCTATTTTTTAATATGTTAGTTTGTGAAAACATTTAAAAAGGGTTTAACAAAATCTACGAGGTGAAAATTAAGAGAAATATAAAGAAGATTATTATTAATGAAGTAACAGTTATTGAATAGAATTGGATGGTCGTAAAACTAGATAGAAGCAAGCAGAAGAAGCAAGAAGAAAATAAGATTTGGACGGAATTAGTTTATTTTGAATAATACAATTGATAAGAAGTTACATTGGTTTGAGAATTGTCAAGTGCTGGGTTTGTAGAGGGTGGGGTGAAGACACGTTGATCTGTTGACGGAGGATAGCAGAGGGACTGCTGGATTCGAGCTATTCTGTTGGTTACTGACGACAGAGGTTGCTGAAGTTTGGATCCAAGGAAGAAGGATATTAATTGGGATCATCTGTAATAACACACTTGCCGTGAAGCTGTCGAAGGAGGGAGTCTCTTGAAGGTAGCAGTGACACTAGTGAAATACAATGGGATCTTTCCTGCTAGCAGCCAAGGGTTTGACAAGTTGACAGCTGTTGTCAGTAAGCAGTGCATCATAGCAGGACTAAATAGGGATCCTGGCTGTTGACATCAGGAGGAGTGCTGTCTTGAAGGTGATATTGGAACAGAAAGAGTGAAAGCAGTTCAAAGTGGGTTGTAGTTTTGTCCTATCGACGCTATAGTAAATAGAAGACAATTTAAAAAGTGCAATTAACTATAATCAAGTACTTGCCGTATAATATTGAGTCAATAAGATATAAATAGAATGAACATTTGTCATATTTGATTTAGATTATTAATAGAACATTGTTTGACGTGAAAGGTGACAGTTAATGTCATTACAACGATTCAAAGTCATTGTGAAAATAAAATGTAATTAACAAGCAACTAGATAATCGAACCACCCTGAAAGAGTCTCAAGGCGCTATCAATTTTAATAATTAAATAATTTTGATATGCAACGATATAATTCAATTTATAAATAAGAGCAGCCAGTATAATACATGGTGATTAGTTAAAACGCTTTTTTATAAAACGCCCTATAAATACAATACCCTTATAAAAATCAGCTTGCTGCAATAGCACCTGTTAAATCTCTACAAAATTTCATAGTGTACAGTGTGGAGCAAAAATAGCGGCCTCGGTGTGGTCCAGCTGCTTGCAGCCGAGGCCACAGTAGTGAGAACTCGAGCGCTCGGTAGAGAGTTCGACTCCCAACTGCGGTGTTCCAGTTTCACTTAATTAAGACATGGTAGTTTAAGTGACGCCGCATTCCCGAACAAAAATTACAGTTAACCTTTCAATACTTTTAAAACATTACATGAAAGTGAAAGTGCGCACGATCTCATAAACAACTTTCTTATAATTTTTTTAAAATTTTTAAAAGTTGCTTCAGATTAGCTTGAAACAACTTTTAATATTAACTTCAGATTTCTATTTACAAAATTATTTTCCGAATGTCTACAACGCCGAAATCCAAATACGCCCACATCTCCGAACGATTAGGAGGGACACTACACCGAACCATGCCTACACCGCCGAAAGCTGATCAGGGAGACTACACCGAAAGATGCCTACATCGCCGGAAATGTGAAGGGACACTAGACTGAACAATGCCCACATCGCCAACCATCTGAAGTCGTTCAAAGATGCTGTGTCTCGTTCTACCTTGTTTAGGTAGTTGCAGCCTTTGATCGTTTGTTTCACTCCAGACGGTCAACGATATAGGCATGGTTCGGCGTACTGAACCTTCTTGTCTTTCGGCGATACAAGCATCTTCCAGCGTAGTGTCCTGTATCTTTCGGCGATGTGGGCAAGTTTGGCTTTCGGCGGTGTGGGGATTCGGCGAATTGTCCTAGACTCTATTAACGCTACATGTATGACGTATATTATCTCTAACAGAAATGTTATCCTTGAACGTACAATATTTGTTTCCGAAATATTAGTATACATAGATACCTTAATTCCTGAAACGTGGATAGATAAATGTTTTTATTGCTGCCATATACGATACAAAAAATCAACAATCCGTTTACATGTGAAACGTGCAACTATGCATCATAAAATTGACGATAAGATATTAATTATATAAAGCCTTTGACGATTATTGATTTGTATACGATTCTTTTCTGTAAATCAACTAAGGCATAAACTTACAGAAGTGTCTTTATTTCGTTTACGTTGATGGAAAAATACAGTAGTCTCAAATACTAACATCAAAATTAGGAAGAAAATTAATGGTTTTTTAATACCGAATAACAATGGAACTGATTTATTATTGTCGCATTATTAAATTGCCAGCAACATCATATCATATACACTGCAGAATGTATACTTCATATTAACCATATATCTAATACTTACTATATTGCTAGCGGCTATGAGTGGGAAACTTGCCAAGGAAGTGAGACAGACAACCAACTCTTCAATGTATAATGATGAGCTGTGTGCAAGCGCGGCGGCGTCGTTCGGCCAATGGGGAAGTGGGCAAGTTTAAAATTCGCTTCTAGAGGCGGAGTTCGAATTCTCACGCATGCGCACGAGACGCGTTATACTCTAAGTGAGACTATGTCGGCGCCGTAATGTTTTCTGAAGTTTCCAGGCCCTACCAGCAATATATGAGTGTATTATATATATGATATTAACCTGTTCTTAAAAAGGTGAAATTTGGTGCAGTTTTCTCCATCCGTTACAACTTGAAGCAAACGCGTTGATATAATGCAACGCCTAAACAGTACGAACTGTAAAACAATAACTCAAGTTCGACTATTGAAACATCTAATTTTACAGAGATCAATGTTATATTCTTTCTTAACAGGCATCATACATTAAAATAACGCTGCTTATGCTATACATACATGCAACTATATTAGGGTAGCCACATGTTCATATGCATATGTATCATATTAAACTTATTCCAGACACCAGAACTACAAATTTGCATTGTTAACGAGATGTAAATGAGTGCTGAATTATATTTCGAGAAAGGCTTACTCTAAATAATAAATGGTACGAAAAGTAAACTACAGGCATGATATGTGCGTTTCGAAGCATGGCAATTCCGCCGCAAGTACATGTTAAATAACACATTTGCTAAGTTGAATTTTAATGCTCCGCTGCAATCAACAACTCAGAAACCTATAAACTTAAACTGTTCACGTATAATTAGTTAACATTGCGACAAGGGATTTCAAGAAACTTAATTTTTGCAACATTGCGGGAGAAACGCCTTAACTTATTTGGTTCCACGCGGACGAATGGAGAATTTAACAACTGTCGAATTAGGAAGTGCTGGTCGTTGTAGAAATTCTAAACTGGATTAATCTAATTAACTTGATTGAGTTGAAACGAATTAATTTAGCCCAATTACAGAAATACGTTGAAAGCACGACCGTACAGCTTTCGGCTTCAATTATAGCATGCAGTTTTATAAAAGAAATATTTAACTTCAACACATAAACAAAGGTCGACTCAAATCTAACCAAAATGCCCAAACAATCTAGACATTTCGTTCCCTAGTTACCCAAAACGATACAGCAACGTCTTATCGCAACATTAATCATTGCAAAAACATTGAGAGAAAAAGGTAATTAAAAGTTGGGAATAAAGTTACTCGTCCGAGATTTCTTGCGAGATTTAACTTAGAACCCTAACTAAACCATAGACTGCACGGTAGATATTTCAAACCTTTCGTTGGTTAATGTAAAAAGCGCCTGCGAAAACTTTTTTAATTTATGAAAGTAATTCGCAACTATAAGAAACAATTTACAAATGGCAACGGGTAACACCTTCTCTAAGAAACCCTTCAGTCAACGAAGCTGGGAAAACAATTTATTAAACTTCCCCAAGTTTCCGAACGTGTTTCAGGCTGAAGCGACGAGTGAAAATTTCCGGTAGCTCGTGAACCGGTGGCAACTTTTACTTTTCTTATCAGCAACTTTACGAACAAACGACGAATTAACATGTTAATTAATTTTATTGATGTGCATTCGAAAGTTGTATTTGTAATTACAACTTAGTATATGTATATAGGTACACGGTGTCCCAAAAAGAATGAGACACCGATTAGTCATAGATTCCTTACGTCATAATAAATCGATTAAACCCAATATACCTTAGTACAAAGTCCCTCCAGTAAGAAGTTATAGGGCCTTGAAGATCCATTTTTTATTTCTTATTTTTTTGTTAATTTCCGCAAATGTAGAGATATCAATTTGAATTTTGGTATACGTACTTACTATTATGTACTACATTAACTAAAAAAATTTCATAAATTGGACTCGACTGTAAGAGGAACTTTACCTATCTTTCAAAGCTTTTTTTTGCTCTAACTTCGTTATCTGTAACTTTTTTTGAAATTTTAGGTTATTATCTGAAAGAGAATTAAAAAGCACAAAAATAATGTACTCTTAGTTCTTAAGCCTAAAAGCTACTTGATAATTGCACGTCTTAATGACAACCAAAAACCTTTGATGGGCATTTTAAGGTAAACGGTTGCTTTTAGGCTTAAGAACAAAGAGTACATTATTTTTGTGCTTTTTAATTCTCTTTCAGATAATAACCTAAAATTTCAAAAAAAGTTACAGATAACGAAGTTCGAGCAAAAAAAAGCTTTGAAAGATAGGTAAAGCGCTTCTTACAGTCGAGTCCAATTTATGATTTTTTTTTAGTTATTGCAGTACATAATAGTAAGTAGGTACAGGTTACAGAATCTAGATTGAGACGCGGTGACAATCGGAACTAATGTTAGAATCTAGTAATTTCCAAGTTACGTATTGGTAACATTTTTACATCTATCATATTGACATTAAATTGTTAACTTTAACCTTATTTAAGCTAAATGACACAATAAATCAGAGACTTACGCAACATTGCTGTATGGTGGATTATCTTGAATGCTAAAAGGATTGCGGAAATAATGGTGTCAAGTTGAACAACCAGGCTCTGCTAATCCTTTTATCCCAGCAACAGCAATTTTCACACTTTAAAACACAAAGTATCTGTCATATGACGTTAGTCACTGAGCAAACGAAATCCCTCTACTCACCGTTACTGATTACTTGTCATTTAAAATGTAACCAAACTTTGTATGTTTGACAACTTTCCACATATTGCCAATTCATCAAATATGATCACAGCGCCTTTCATGACCTACCTTGAGGCTCAATCTAGTTTCTGTGACCTGTACGTAGTGTTGTGCCTTGGTCAATTGACCGGTCAATTTGACCACGGTCAAAAACTGTGTGGTCAAATTCACTGTCAATAGCTCTTTTAGCCTTAAAATTGCTTATATTAAATTACACTATCAATCAATGGTTTTTTTTTTTGTAGAAGGTCTTTATTATTGGCTGTAAGCCTGTAACTAATCAAACATTTACTAAAATTGCAAAAATGCAGGGGATTTACATATTTAGCGAGGGGATTCACACAGCGACCAATGTTTCTTGGGGGTTTCTTAATACATTTTAGTTTGTTATTATTCTCTTCTTTGCTGTACTTATGCAGTAATGATTTGTTTTTATTGAAGCGTAAATATATGGCCAATAAATGGTGTATTATTTTAGTTACCGAGAGTATAAAATGAAATAATTGTTAAAACTGTTAATTATATGCACTTATAAATACTAAACAAAAGGGTTGGTGGTAATATGATACTAGTTAACCTTGTGACTTGCTTAAACTTACAGAACTATCAATACAATTGATTAAAAGAAGGTTAATTAAAAAAATTTAAATCGTCAAATGAGCGGTCAATTGGCCAAAAAGTTGTTGACCGGTCAAAGGCACAACACTACCTGTACGTATACTAAAATTCAAATCGATATCTCTACATTTGTGGAAATTAACAAAAAATAAAAAAATAAAAAATGGAACTTCAAGGCCCTATAACTTCTTACTGAAGGGACTTTGTACTAAGGTATATCGGGTTTAATCGATTTATTATGACGTAAGGAATCTATGACTAATCGGTGTCCCATTCTTTTTGGGACACCCTGTATATATACGTCGCACTCGGATTCCAAAAACCGTCAGTTTGCAAACTGCCCGACGTTTTCTAAAACGCTTTTAAAATACAGATCGATGTACAATCGGACTGAAATTTCCAGTCAGTTTGTAAACGACGGAATACGCATCCGCCGCATTGTCAAATCTTCTAAACTGAGTGTAAAGTGTTTACCGCTTATTTCAACGGTCAGCTGTGTCTGCATTGGTAAGTAGCGGCATTAATGCAAATTTATTTGTTATATATCGAGTTTACTTTTGTTTTAAAGCATTTCAAAAATGCAATAGCAGGTGCCATTTAAGCGACCCTTGCTGCAATAAATAAATAACGTCTTATAATTAAATTTCATAAGTAATGTTTTCTAAAAAATTATTTTTTGCACATCCGGGACTAAAGTTGATACTTTAGTCCCCGTAAACAGGGACTAAAGTAGCTCATTTAATCCCTAGGGACTAACGTAAAAATAATACCGCAACTATGGTAAATTTATGTACACACGAGGTTAGTAGGTTAGGTTTTGTTTGTGATTTAACACACACTGACGCAAAACTTAACCTGCAAATCTCGAATTTGACATATACTGACAATACATTTCAGTACTGCTAACTGATTCCGGCTATCCAGGACCTGCTGCAATTCAGTTTAAAAAAAATTGTAATTGTAAGTTTCCAAATTGACAGATTCCAAATTTTGGAAATGTTTGATGATAATGTTCCCAAAAGTGCAAAAAATAGCATATATACCTCGGGACTAAAGTGCCCAAATCCCTTGAGTGGTTGTTGCCCTCGGGCTTCGCCCTCGATGCAACAAACTCACTGGCTTGATTAAATGGTGCACTTTAGTCCCTCATGATGTAATATACTATTTCCTTTCCAATACACAATCCTGGGACACTAAATTTATTTCTAGTCTAGATAATTAAAGCCAAATTGTTCTTAACACATCTTCAGCATATTACAATAATAATATACACTGAAGCTGTAAAAGTATATAGGTAACAAGTTTTGTATTTAAATTGCCACTTCTCCCATTAAGGCAATTTCCCTTTGATTAGTCTATTATAAGGCCCCAAATAGTTTTAGGAAATAAATGCACTTCCTACACTATATTTTTTAGTAAATCATTTACTACAAGTAGATATAAAATTTTAATCGGCTCTTACAGGATTATTTATTTTCCTCGCCTAGCTGTTAAAGCTGTTAAAACTTAAGCAGCTAGCTACAACTTGTTAATTCAATTTTATAACTTCCCACTCTATAGCGTTCACATTATACTGTTTTTGGCAATTTTTCGATTTATTTTCAACTAAAACCATTAAAGTTATTTAGATTTTGCGCAATCTTGTCAAAAATAACGAATGTCCTATTTTAAGGATTTAGGTTAGATGAACAAATATTCTGGTATATATTTACAATTTATTATTTAAAATATACCAAGCAGTCTAAACCCCTCCAACAATTATAGATATTAACATATTGTTTGATTCACACAGATGCGTGCATAAAAACCTTTTTGATTATAATTAATCATGTAATTCAAGTCATAACTGTTCTATCTCATTCAAAGGTCGTGGTAAAGTCAATTTGCATCTTGCCGTATTTGTTTGCCTCTGTTAATATTGGAAAGGAATTTGTAAGCTTCCCTTAATGGCTTTTAAGCGGATGGATACATTTTCTAATAGAACTTAAGCCGACTTAGCATATTTGGGAATCATGGGTTTATGGATTTCCTTCAATTGCCTCATTGAGAGAGCTTAGCATTAAGATTCTTAGAATAAGTATTTATTCC
Organism: Agriotes lineatus; assembly: GCA_940337035.1. Classification (NCBI taxonomy): domain Eukaryota; kingdom Metazoa; phylum Arthropoda; class Insecta; order Coleoptera; family Elateridae; genus Agriotes; species Agriotes lineatus. The sequence continues at coordinate 196,814,799 of OW679194.1, read as the reverse complement.
TACGTGCGACGCTCCGATTGGCTACGCAGGATCGCCTCAGCCAATAGTGTTTGAGCTTGCCCCTCCTTGATGAATTTGCGAGTTCGGCTCGTTGTAAATTCAGCGTGAGTTAGATTCAAAATTTCGAGTAAGCAAGTTCAGCTATGCTTTGTGCTGGGTTGCGGTCGTTCTAACTCCCTGGTAAAGACGTTTCCAGGTTGTTTTGTGTTACGGTTACGCGCAATTCGCTATTTTCGCGTGGCCAATCCAAGCGTGTCACAACAGTTGAAGCTTTTGTAAAAAACCATCGGTCCATCAGTGACGTTTGTAATCGTTGTTACTCAATATACTCGTGTTTGTTAAGTCTTGTTTCACTCCAACAAATAACTGAACCCAAGTCAAGGGTTATTAAGTGGCAGTTCCCGGCAATCCCATTGAACCGGAATTCGCAGCGGATTAACTGGGGGCCCCATTCGTGGAAGCCTCTTTTCAAGTTAATCATACAAAAAACACATATCTAGAAATGTTATGATTCATAACATCCGTGATTTGTTCAATAGTTTATCGGTTGCCATGTACGGTAATGGACTATTACCGTACAGATCAGTTATGACTTAGCAGCCTACTTTTGTATATGTAAATAAGGGCTTAATATCCTGCAACCGATAAAATTATTTTCAATGTTTGTAGATTCCACCAGGTAAGGGCTCTTTTCAAGCATCACTCCACAGGGAACAATTTAACCTAGATCTTGAAAGGTTTCTGGATATTAGTTCTGATTAGTGATGTGGGTCGGGTAAATACCCAGTGGGTAGGGTATTTATAAATGGGTATTTACCTGGGTATTTACCCCTGCCTCGGGTAAATACCTAAAAACTGGGTATTTATCAAATTTATAATATTTAGAGAGCTAAGCTAACTTTACTCGCATAATCTTATCTTAAAAAATACACATTGTGATGGCTGACTTCGAAGATTGGGATAATTTAAATTGTACATTATTTTCTGACTTGTTTCCATTTTTGAAAAATGAATATAACATTAACTTGAAAAATAATCCTTATATTTTTAACATTAATATTAATATATACTTAAGACACATTATTAAACAATCTTAAATAAGGCAAACAATATCACAAAATATAAACAACGCTGTATACCGATGGGATCATAAGTATGCAACAGCAATAAGATAGCATCAACAAAAGCACATAATACATGAGGAAGAAAGAGATAACTGTCAAAAAAGTTATTTTAGTATGCATATTTAGTTGACATATGACATAATTAAAATGAGCGTAAGTCTACTCAAATATTCATTTCTATGTTCATCTCTTTCTTATTCAATCATTGAATTCTGTTTTTTATTCATTTTATCTCATTGCTGTTATATACAGGTTGCCTAAAATTGTACAGAACATGGCAATTCCATGAGTTGGAAAAGGTCCATAAGGCCATAAGAGTAACCGAAATAATAAATGCAATAAATACTTTGGTAGCTAGGCAACAAGTAGGTGCAATAGGTACTTGTTGCCTAGCTACCAAAGTATTTATTGCATTTTCCATTTTGGTTACTCTTATTGCAAATAGTACCGGGTGTCTTAAAATGAATTACATCTAGTATGCTTTGAATTTCCCATAATGCAATCTAAAATTTTACTTGAAATTGGCAAGACTGTAAGTCTATGTCAAATTCGAGGTAAGTAGGTTAGGTTTTGCGCCAGTCTGTGTCAAAAGTGACGCAAAACCTAACCTACTAACTTTGAATTTGACATAGATGTACAGTCTTGCCAATTTCAAGTAAAATTTTAGATTGCATTATGGGAAATTCAAAACATACTAGATGTAATTCATTTTAAGACACCCGTTATTTAAACCTTTTCCAACTCATGGAATTGCCATGTTCTGTAGAGTTAGGTGTGTCCCCATCGGTATTTTGGGCAGTAAATGTTCTCAGTTCAGCTATTTTCTTAAACATTTTTATAAAATTCAAATAGAGCACCTTCACTTACCAATCAATTATACTGATTAGATTAACTTTATAATATTTGTAAATAAGTCTATAAATACCCGCTTAAATACCCATTTTGGGTATTTACCCGGGTAAATACCCCGGGTATTTACCCCTAAAATAAATACCCGGGTAATTTACATCACTAGTTCTGATGATAAGTAAAGTGCCTTAAAAAACCGTTATCAAGTGGCCTTGTGTCAAACAATAATTTTTGAAAGTAATGTCGTAACTTATTTTATCGCACTTTGTATAATAATGTGCTATTTTAATAAATTCAAAATTAATTAATAAAGTGGCACTTTGATGCAAAGAAATGTCGCTTTACATATGGTAATGTCACTGTCAAATTCGAGATTAGCAGGTTAGGTTTTGTGCCAGTTTGTGTCAAAAATTACAGAAAACCTAACCTTCTAACCTCGAATTACACAAACATAGACTTACAGTGCCACCAACATGTTATTCATAGGTTTGAATTTCCACAGCCGCCTTTTTTAATGGACATGTATACCACATTATACAGGGTGTTTCATAATATATGAGCAGGACTTCAGGATGTGATAGCTCGTCCAAAAATTTGAAAAAAAGTTTCTATTAACTTACCCTCTAAAATGCACAATTTTCGAGATACAGGGTGTTGAAATTGAAAAAAAAATTTCGTTTTTTGCGAATATCTCCGGAACCGTTTATCGTACAGAAAACACCTTTTGTAAGCATTTTCTACTTATAATAAGCTATGTTTTTTGCAAGAAAAAAATTTTTTTTGAGTCATAATTGGTGAAGATTTTGAAGGGGTAGTGAGTGTTTTTCTCCCCAACTTCTACGCCACTGGAAAAAGTACGGTTTTGAGACACCCATTTGAAGCGCCAATGTTTTCTACACAAAAAAGGTACTCTTGGTCATAAGCTCTAAAGTTGACCGTTTTCGAGAAAAATCAACTTTTATGTTGAAAAACATGGTCAATTTTTTGAAATAAATTTTTTTTTACTAATTGAACAAAATTTATTTAAACGTTAGAAATTGACCATGTTTTTCAACATAAAAGTTGATTTTTCTCGAAAACGGTCAACTTTAGAGCTTATGACCAAGAGTACCTTTTTTGTGTAGAAAACATTGGCGGTTCAAATGGGCATCTCAAAACCGTACTTTTTCCAGTGGCGTAGAAGTTGGGGAGAAAAACACTCACTACCTCTTCAAAATCTTCACCAATTATGACTTAAAAAAAATTTTTTTCTTGCACAAAACATAGCTTATTATAAGTAGAAAATGCTTACAAAAGCTGTTTTCTGTACGATAAACGGTTCCGGAGATATTCGCAAAAAACGAATTTTTTTTTTCAATTTCAACACCCTGTATCTCGAAAATTGTGCATTTTAGAGGGTAAGTTAATAGAAACTTTTTTTCAAATTTTTGGACGAGCTATCACATCCTGAAGTCCTGCGCATATATTATGAAACACCCTGTATAAATGTTTGTTTATAAATACTAATACAAAATGCGAAAAAATAGTATACCTACACACTTCGTAAGAAAAGTATTTTACTAAACTTGTATAGCTTTTTAAGTTACTTGCTCGTACTCAATCAAGCTATATTCGTTTAGTAAAACTTTACTTTTCTAAATGTGTCGTGTAACATACTATTATGGATTGCGTATGCACATAAGCTCACTTTGACAACTGACAACTCAAGTGACTCAGCGCGCTGAATTCTGAGTAGAGCGATGTAATAATCATCACCGACATGCAGTCGTAAAACAAAATCTAGTTCAAAGCCCTCTCGATAATGTTCTTTTAACGTACGTTAATTATTGTTAAAGGTATGCCTTTATGTGACAGAGCGAAATTTTGTGATTTCCAGTAACGATATTGGAAAAATAAGAAGAGAGGAGTAGATGGTATATGATAATGTTGGCTTGTATTTCCGAGCAGTCAAAGGATTTAAGGTCTTCTACATAAGCCTAGTGCTAAAAAGTATCTTTTTGAGGAGAGCACTGTTCATTTTATCTCAGTTAATTGGGTACCCTGCTCAGCACCTCCGTATGCTTGGATATGACCTGAAGACTCACTTATTTAACAATGCACGGCTAGCATTCTACTGAGAACTGATTTTCACCTAGTTGACGATCATTTTACTTCCCACATCTAAAAGACGAAGAAAGTATTGTAACCGTGAAAAAATTACCTTCCAAGATTTCTTTAGATCTTCACGTTTCCGGGTCCTTATAGATCACTAAAAAACGTGTTTTCCAAATTCCGTCTGTCTGTCCGTCAGTCTATCCCTGTGTTGGTTGTATAGCTCAAAAACTATTGGTTGGAGTAAGACGATATTTTGCATTCGGACTATATGTCTACCTGGCTCGAAAAAGAATATACTTTCGGTTAGATACATATAGGGTGCGCACCTTAAAAAATAAAATGCTTCAATTCAGGAATCGATAAAAATAATCATTTGAACCCTTGGTGAAAATGGGACCCAGCAGATACAGGGGGAAGATTGTAGATGGGACAGAAGACAAAGATCGCAACGGACCGCAGCCAGTGCAACGGCCATGTGTACTGATCGCCACTCACTGCAGCATCGCAGGCAGCAATGTATAGCGAGCCAAGCGCGCCGCGCTTGCAAAGAAAGTTCTGTGTAAAGTCCTTTACAGATTTTTTTAGGAAATAGATAGCAGAAATTGATACTAAAACTGGCTCCATGATTACTGATTTTATCCAACTTCGATATTACTTGTGTATGTTGTTCCTTAATCGTTTTACTGTTGTTACTGTGCTTTTATAGCTAATATTAGTGGTTTTTCTTGTATAAACGTAAAAAATTTTGGGCAACAGCTGATGGGTTCAAAAATTAAAAGGTAAGGTAAGGGGAATCAGCTAAATTTTTTTTTGTAATTTGAACCTCCTTACCTTTTGGTTTTTCTTGTATTACTTGACCCGTTAATTTCTCCTATTGCTTATTTAGTTGGTTTTTTTAATTGAGTTGTCGCGTAATTCCTATTTTCTGACCTGCTTCTTTTTATGTTATCGACAATTAATATTAGATAATTAGTAATACGTGAAGTTAAATAAATTCAACCGTTTTACGTTTTACGGTTTGCATATCGTAAGACTAACAGTCAAGGACCTTCCACTCCTTAACCTGCATTTGTACTTTTGCCTTCGTTCATTAAATCAAATTTATTTCTTGCATTACGTATGCAAGAACCTTAATTTACACATTAAATAAGCCCTTCACGGTCTGGAAACACGAGTCCGACTGCGGTGGTAACAGGGCCTTTGTAATTGTCGCGTTTCATGTCTCAGTCGCATTGCATTAAGCTTTTTGTGTGGGTGGTCTTTGTTTCGAGATGTCCACTGCCGCTACAAAGCGTGACGAAATCTTGTGTCTGAACATAATTTGTAAACCATGCGGTTCAAACCCAGCAACAACAACATTCTTTGAACGTTGGAGACGGTATTGTTACACTTTTTACAGCCGCGGATCAAAATAAAACGCAGGTAAACGCTGTACTACTTTACAGTGTAGCTTTTTGCGTTGCAACATTTTTCAATGGTTGTTAAGTCGTTTATGTTTCGAGCTTTTTCTCCTTTGGATACGCGTAAAAAGTGCGGGACGAAATTGTGTCGCGCTCGTTATTAGCAAATTTATAAGCTGAAGTTCCCCTAGGTGCAGTTCAATGTGCTGTTAATTTTTAATCGATTTTAGTATGAATTGTTCACTCAATACAGCCGCGACATAAACTACATTTTAATGCTGCAAATTTAAATCAGCATTCTTTATTGCTGCACGTCAATACATTTCAATAAGTGCCTAGAGCTTACCAGCAGAATACTGGATACTACAAATGGATAGTTTTCTACTTATGTACAAGTTGTTGATTGTACGATATTCCAACATGGCCATACGAAGTGTATTTTGCTACAAAAAATAAAATTATGTAGCATTAAAAAAGAAGGTAACCCGTATTTTAAGCCCTGATAATATGCTGTAATATATGGTATCTTCAAGATTTGAAATAAAAAGCATTAATTGTAAAGCACATCAAACTCTCTTTATAGACGTATAAGGGAATGTTGACAATACGTCAGTACTAAGAAAATATTTAAAAATAATCTCGTTACTGTTGCAATTCATTAATTACAGAGTAACGGTAAGGGTTAAAAAACGACAGTACAGAGCTATATATTAGGTTTGCTACCTGTTCACCCTGTTAGAAGGACATATAGAGAAGTGTGCTATGAACGTACAGTCGGAGCCTTAGAAATCGCGACACGCAATACGCTGTGTTGTAATATTTGATGTATTATTATTTTTTTGTATTATTAGATTTTTACTATCAACCAAAAGACGCAACATTTGAAAAATTATATAACAATTAAAACCATAACAACTGCAAAATTCCAGTTTATACACTTAAAAACACTTGGAAAATGTAATAATGTATCGTAGTATTGTTCCGATTTCTAAGGCGCCGACCGTACTAGGTTATGTCAGCGTACATACATCAAACAAGTAGAGACACTCATTCCAAATGTTGTAACCTGTCTAGACTGCCTGGGACAGTAACTCGGGGGGTATTTCTAAGCTTGACTATCAGATGGCAGCACAAAATTCTACCAATCAGAGCTAGTTACTATCTCTGCTACCAATCATTATGTGATAAAGCAGTGGCGCCACCTGTTAGTATTATCGGAAAGTACCCCCAGGAGCTGTTCAAGGTCATCCAAATCGGTATTTGGACATCAAAGGAACCGACAGTGAGTGGAAATGGAAGAACACAGCAGGCGAAATAATATAAGAACATTTTATAGAGAAGTGAAAATGTATACGGAAAATCGTACGACACTCATTAATGACCAATAGAAAAATTAGTTCACGAGCCGTAACCAAGACAACAACAATTTTTGGAAATTTTTTGTAAGTAGACCAACCTAACTGTGAGGGTTTGTGTCGTTACGATTTTCTTACCGAATCTGCATTCGAGTATTAATTCATATCCACAAATTATTTTTCGTTCATTCCAACAACGTCCTAATTTGCCCTCGCGTCCCGCTTGGGCAAATTAATACGACGTTCTTGGAACGCACTCA
>OW679194.1:196729538-196807617 GCA_940337035.1 Agriotes lineatus | reverse complement strand
TGATTGTTGCTATACAGAAATTCGTTACTAAGCAGAAAAGTGTTGCTATGCGGAAGGGCCACTTCACTAAATGATTTTGTATTTAAAAATCTGGTGTTATACACTCACACAACTTTCTTTTACAGTAATCTTATAATTAGTGAAAAATTTCATTTTTAATTTTTAAGCATTTGTCAAAAATTTTCAAAAATTTCAAATTCTACAAAAGCGGTACAAAATAGAGCGTTAGTTGAAGAGACAAATTTTCTCTAAAATTTTAAGCTGAATTCAAAAATGTAATAATATACCGGGTGTTCTATTTAAAATAGGAGTTAATATAAAAAATAGAAAAAAAAAACAAAAGAAACCCACTTTAGAAGTATTCAACTTGAAAATCACCTATCTCACATCAATACACATTAAAAATGTAAGGTTTTGAAAAAAATCGTTAGAGCCGTTTTTGAAAAAATCGTTCGAGCCGTTTTTGAAAAAATCGCAAAAAACTGAAAAATCAAAAGAGTAAACACCTACTTCCGGTTATGCGATTTTCAATAGTAATATAACAAGGGCGAGACATGCTTACCGATAATTTTGCACACGCCAAGGGTTGAGTGCTGGTTGCAATGAAAACTGTCCCGAGGGTTGCCCGAGGGCAGTTTTCTAAGGGCAACCAGCACGATGACTCTTGGCACGGGCAAAATTATATGTAAGTGTGTTGCCCGCGTTTATATTTTGAAGATTATTACACAAAACCCGTATACGAATTATGATTTAAAATTGATCTAATAATGCCAAAAAATTCAAATTGCTTGTTTCTTGCATTTCTGTTTCTAATTATGACACCATCTACGGGGTCGATAATCATCCCTAGGGAGCTTATCGCTTGGTAAGCAGCCCACGGGCGCTTATCAGGTAAGCAGTTCGGGATTGGTCGATTTTCAAAAAATGCATGGTTTTCATTGGCCGATGTCAGTCATGTGACAGTTGTGTGTAATAATCTTCCAAAGCTTGCTGTCTTATCTACATAGTACACAAAACTTATATATGAAGTTTCAACGCCATAACTCTTTTTGTTTTTGAGATATTCTGTTCACAGACAGACAGACACACAGACAGACCAATGAAAAAAAAATGTTTTTTGGGATCAGGGAACTCTAAAACGTGAAGATCTGATGAAAACTCAATTTCTAATTTTTGGGGTGAATCCAATACTTTATCGTAAAAGGAAGTAAAAATACAGTACATTTCCCTACAATGAAAAACTTGTTTCCAATTGCAGCTCTAAATTAAATATTTTCCCTGGAGCATTCTGACACAAAGTTACGCCAACTTGAGTTGCAGGGTGCGACGTTAAAACACTAGCAATTACAATCATTACTTTTTAAATGGAATACGCTTTGATAACGCTATTTTTCGATATCTTATTATAAAGATGCTGACAAGGGTGGCAAGTTCTTAATATGGAAGCCGACCATATTACCATATTAGAAATAGAGCTCTTATGTTGAATGATTGATCTCCACTTACATAAACGCCTTCAGAAAATTTTCAAAGTCTGTTTTTCAATAAATCTAGTTATTTTACTGCAGCAGTAGACTTCAATTTAGTGGTAGTGACTCTGGTCCCAAAGCAGAAAACCTGAGATCCATTCCAAGCGACATCAACAGCCACAATGAGCTGCTACCCACTTCACTACAATTCTCCAATCTGGCTTTGATAACCATGGAGCCTTAACGCTCAAATCTACTCAAAGAACTTTACAAAACGCTTAAGCTTAAGTGTATTTATTACTAGCGTAACCTGTGCGTCATAAGACGGACATTCATCTTTCTTCTTCTACTACTGTACGCATTTCTCCTAAGCTGAGCGGCACACCTACTTTTTGGGTTATTTTCCAATCGCCCCTTTGCACCACCAAAACTAGAAAAACTTGCATTCTGTCTTTATTAATTATCTACATCTGTTCCTGTATTAAATTGTCAAGGAGTCGTTCTATAGTGATTCAGCATCCTGCATCAGTGTAGCAGTAAAATTTTTGCCATTGCGTAAGATAACGTCGAAAGAAGTATACCCGATCGGGGACGAAACAAGTACGATCAGCGACGGTGTAAGTAAGCCCTGCGTGACATACGTACAAAGCTTTGCTCGCTTTTATATACAGTGTTTTCCAAAAACTACGCAACATAACAATGAGAAACTTTTTATTATTAATTTCTAAAAAAATATTTATTAATATTTTGTGCCTCATTTAAAACCAATTTGATGAATATAATATAGGTATTACAAAAATTCTTAAATATATTCATTACTAGCATAACCTGTGCGTCATAAGACGGACCTTCATCTTTCTTCTTCTACTACTTTAAGCATTTCTCCTAAGCTGGGCGGTACACCTACTTGTTGGGTTATTTTCCAATCGCCCCTCTGCACCACATAAACTAGAAAAACTTGCATTCTGTCTTTATTAATTATATAGATCAGTTCCTGTATTAAAATTGTCAAGGAGTCGTTCTATAGTGATTCAGCATCCTGCATCAGTGTAGCAGTAAAATTTGTACCAACCGCAGAATATACCTAAAAAGAAACCAAGTTATATTACAGGAGCTTGGAATAACAAGTACTTCACAAATAATTTACGAATTCAGGCAGAATTGACTGGACAATGTTCTTAGAATGGAAGAGATAACCGAATTCCCAAATCGCTATTGAATTACAGGCCGGTAAGAAAAAGAAATTGACAGACCAAGAACAAGATGGGCAGATCAGTGCACATAAAGACGAAACACGTCTAGAGAGCATAAACCTTGAAGATTAATATGTTTTACTTTAATGTCGTAGACAACGGTATACTGATTAAATTAGTAATGTTCACTTCAAAGGTTTCCACTAGATATAAATTAACCTAAATACTCTTTGGGAATCTGAAAAATCTACAAAAAAAGTCCAGATGACCCAAAAATTCATTTTGTTTATAAAAAAGGGCAGATAATAAAGAATGTTAAGTGCCCTGGCTTAAGTTCCCTTAGCAATCAAGCAATTAATACATAGTTCTCATTAGTTTTCGTATAGTTATCTCACATTACCTTATGTAAAAAAATCTATACATTTATACTCACCAATGAATCCATAAATAAAAACTGATATTTGTATAAACAGTGGCATATCTATCCGAGAAAGAGAAGAGACGGTAGAAAATGCAAATCCAATTAGAAATCTCAATAACTAAAAAAAATTGTTCTATATTTGCAAAGTAGACATGCATAGGGTATTAAAAATAATGTTGGGAAGTTATAGTGTCCAAAAAAACTAAAAAAAAAGTTCTTATGAACATGGATCCCAAATTGCATCTTAGAAGCCTACGGCTCTGAGAACAGTCATAGCAGAGTTAGGATTTTGACCATTTTGCCTATCGTGTTCCTGTATAGAAAATCTTAGGTTTTTTTGTAAATAACTTATATTCCTACATAGGAGCTACAAATACATACATTTTATAGTGCCTATATGTGCCTATTTTAATGGTTAGCGCCTAATTTTAATATACCAGCCTATAAATGAAACAAGGCAAAAGATGAGCATAAGTGATGGATGGCAACACCGAAAGTTTGTTCTCCAGTTTTCGTCCTATATCTAACAGGAATTAGGAATATGTTTACTGCACTAGGACTAGGCAATACCCATCTAATATTTGAACACTGTAGCAATCTACAATATTAATTATAAAATGTTATAGTTCTCGAACAATTACAGCTTGATAATTTGGTTTATGATCGTTTATCTAATAGACTTGTCTGTCCGTCCGTCCGTCCGGGACGCTGTTTCAGCAGCCAAACCGTAAGAGATAGAGAAAAAAGTTATGAAAGTTATATGTTTGGAATGGTCATGTCAGCTCAGGAACCGAATTTCAGTCACGTGACACTTCCGGTTTTCGAGAAATCACAAAAAAGACAGTTTTTCAAATAGAACGCGTATTAAATATAATTTTTTTAAATGAGACATTTGTCTCACTGGATTGCTTGTTGTTTCATATTAGGCTAAATTCCAAAAAATCTTTAAAACTGCAAAGAATCATACACAAATATCGCGTTGATGTATAGAAAATAATTAGATACTAATATGTTGATTGCCGTTGACGATTAAAATCTAATGAATATTTTTTATTTTTGTGTATTCATATCCAACAATATTTTAATTTAAAGTTCTACGTCTCTGCTGTTTATTATGCATTCTTTGTTAGCAAATTGAATGTATTAAACTCACACACTTAAGCTGCTCAGCGCCAACATTTTTAACAATTACATGTAAAATTAGAACCGGTCACTCATGCTATAAACCCTCCGTCAAGGATTAACTTATGCATTTCAGTACGTGTTAAATTAAACTAAACACCAATTAAGCCACATTCACATTCTTGTTACTTATTTATAACCTTAACAATCATTTCACGGTTGTTAGACAAAAGTCTACACTTTAAAACTAACTTGGAAATAGATGCGTTTGGGGATCATTTATTAATTTGCTGTAACTACAATTTAGTTTAATCCCTTGTTGTATAAGTATACAGTGTGTCCCCGGATAGGTGAAACGACTCTTGTGAAAGGTAAAAAATTCTCGATTTAAATTTTCATTTTTTGAGGTTCAGCCCTGCTTGGTTAAAGGCGAATTTCTAACATAATTTCAGTTTTGAAAAATCAAGTATGCCTTGGAAATTTTCAAAAAATCTATTTTTCTGTAAGGTAAAGTACCCTTTATGTGGCATATACGACAAAAAGTTATAAAGAAAAGTTGTTTAGAATGAACATCTAGGCCCCTATACCAAATTTCAAAATCCGCGGCCAACTTTGATTTCTCACATTTTCTTTTAAGTTTATTTCCCAATCAAAGAATTTTATTTTTAACAAAGTTTTTTTATTATGAAATAAAAAACTTTGTTAAAAGTATTTGTTTTTCCAATAAAAATATTTGTTAAAAGTAAAATTCTTTGATTTGGGACCTAAACATAAAAAGAAATTGTGAGAGATCAAAGTTGGCTGAGGATTTTGAAATTTGGTATAGGGGCCTATGTGTTGATTCTAAACAACTTGTCTTAATAACTTTTTGTCGTATTTGCCACATAAAAGGTACTTTACCTCACAGAAACATAGGTTTTTTAAAAATATCCAAGGCATACTTGATTTCTCAGAACATTATGTTGGAAATTCGCCTTTAACCAAGCAGGGCTGAACCCCAAAAAATTATCCATTTGTCGGGGCAATGGTACAATGACAAATTTATTTCCTCTTGATAAAATATGCGTTTTATTAGTAGCTTCAGCGTACTTATGCGAACGTTTTGTCCGTCCGTCCGTCCGTCCGTCCGTCCGGATCGCCTGTAACTTTCGAACGGCTACAGATATCGAAATTTTGAAAGGGGGCAAAGTTGTTGCTAAGGTCCCGAGCACCTTCATGCGCTATTTGGTTTTGGCTTTCCACTTTGCAAAATTTCCAAGCATTGTAGCACACTTGGCGCCATCTACAGAAGCTCGGTGGTCACGTTTTGAACTACACATTCTGAAGCTACTCGTTAGACCTGTCCTTGAGCAGTTTATTTAAGTTTTCTTTATAGTTCCTTATAATTTCTTGTTTGAGATAACAACACACAGTACAAGAAAACTAAGCTACACATGACAATTTAGGTTATCCTGAAGCTTTAGTGAGAGTTGTGGGACACCCTGTATTTGCATTAAAAAAAACTGTTACATTCAGATGATATATATTTGATCGACTTCTTTCATTTGTAAGCTAAATTAAACGTCATTCAACTTGACCACATTATACATTTCACAGCGTTACAATGCACAAGTAATAATATTAACAGTTTCATTCTAATAATAAAACTGGTACTATTGTTAACTTTGCACAATAACTGAAAATATTTTTACCCCACGCTTATTTTTATCTTAAAATTTTATGGTCGTGTTAAAATCAATTGTTTTCTTATTCTGGGACTTCGCATAACCATTAACATTGAATTTCGTTTGTTTAGTCATCAGCACACGCCAAAAACCCCCATACAAGTCATTTTATTTTCAGTGGGAATACAATGTTGTGTAACTTCTGTATAGCTGACATGCTGTTTATGTTAAATCGACACCAATAAAAATCTGCCCACAATCCTTCACTTCTCTTTAAAAATACATGGTATGTGAGAACGCTTGTTGAGGGTCATATCTTTATAAGGTAAAAAATATATTTAGCATCACCTTAACATACAAATGAAACGTTTACGACCAGTGACGACGACATGCCGTTTTTATTATTTCTTTGTCTTGAAAGAGAACATTTGAAATTACATCTAGAAACCGCCAAAATGGCGAATTCCTGGATGAGATTTTTAAAATTTACGTGATACTAGTGTATATAATTATACACCACCGGTCGATGTCCTGGCTTCTAAGCCGGTACTGCTAATTTAACTTACAACCGTTTGAAGTAAATTAATTAATATTGTAAGTTGTTAAACTTTTGCTTTCTTGTACTCGTTAATTGCAGAGACACCCTGCAAGCTGCAAGCACGAGAGGCCAACGCTTTGCAACATTATACCCGGTAAGATATATGATCATGATCCTTCCGGAAAATGCGCAAAGGCCAATCTCTCCTGGAGTTAGAAATAGTTAACTGGTTACTAACAGAGGGTGGTATTTTTGTTGTTGTTCAATGAAACGACAGCTGAAAATAACATAAAGGCACTCGCTTTTACAGGTCGAGATTCTACAAAGCTTCACCTAACGTTTGTTGGAGCACTATACGAGCTCCAAGCGTTTGCTAAAAACATCTTGTAAATCATTGGGAACGTGGGAAGTAAGGGTTGATATCACCACATAAATTTGCAGCTTAGCCGTGTCCTTTTCATACGCCCGCGCCCGCTACATTGCTGCTGATACAAAATATTCAATTTAGCTGCTTGCAAACACACAATCTTTGAAAAATCCCAATTCTCCCAAGCATAAATCCGCTTCTTTGCAATGGAATCAAAGGCAAATCGCCGGCCTCTACACAGAAGCGAGTGCATTATAATTTATGCTTCACTTATCTGTCGTCTTTGCTGTTAAAGCTCATCTCGCTCGCGAATATTTTTCATTCCGAATTCCCTTTGATAATGCAACGCCAAGAGGAAACAGTTTCATATTCAAAGGCCGGTCGCACGATCGGGAGGCGAACCAGTCGGAATAAATAAAATAAAATAATTTCGCAGGTGCACCGACGAATAAATCGGCGCGAGGCAATAAATTCGGTTCTGACAAAATCTTTTACGAGGAGCGCGAACAAAATTGAAATTTGCATAATGAATTTTTAAGTGGAACACGAACGTGTTTAAAAATATTTTGCCAGCGTTTTGACTGATTAAAAAATGAGAAAAGTAATCTGGAAAGTATAGCTTCATTAGTATTCGGAAAGAATGAAATTATGATACCACCGGAAACCCAGCCGAGAAAAGTGAACACGCCGACATACCGAGATATCTTAGAAGCAAAACTCCGTACAAAGGATTCCACACAAAACGGAAAAGAACAATTCATTAATATTGAATTACTCGTTCAATGAATAAAGTATTAAATTTCGGCTTTACCTATTGAGCAAAAGATGCAAATTCTGTTACACACAGCAAGCTTTTATTTTTTGAATGCAAGCTCTAAATTACAGAGTAAAATACAATCTCCTCTCTCGGCATTTGTTTACACTCGCAAGTTGAATAAAATTAAGAACCGTCAGAATAATATCTACAAATAAACGATACGACAAACACTTTGGATTAGGTGCTTATCCAGGAAATTGCCGAAGCCTCAACGACAGCAGCGAAAATCCAATAAAATTTTTACTGAAACGAGAGATTATACACGGTTCCAGATCAGCGGTCTTCAGGGCCGTAGCTACCACCGGGGCAGCCGGGGCAGCGCCCCGGGGCTCCCGAACATAGGGGCCCCCCGAAAGCGGAGAAAGTTTTTTGCGAAATTGTCTTAAAAAAGTATTGAACCAAACTGCCAAACTTGAGAAAATGAGCAGCGTCAAGGAATTTGCAGATCTGTTAATAATTGATCACAGCTTACTTTCCCCAACTTTATCTTGATATGTGTACAGCATGTATTATGTACTTGACAGTTCCTGTGACCGTAGCTAAGGCTGAACGGTAGGATTACAAACATTGAGTCGATGCTGATCCGAAGTAAAAAATTTTCGGCGGAGAAAAAAGTGGGATAAAATTAATAAAAAAGTTCGAGGTGAAATAGTTTTTTACATTATAAATATATAATTCCTAAAATTGTTTTATATTTGTTAAATAGCATATGAAATGCGGATTTTTTTACCCCCCGTGGATACATTAAATTTTAACAAGACGTCTCGTACGCCTTAATATTTAAATAATGGCCCTTTTTATCCCATACGCCCAATTAACATGAAACTCTCTTAATATCTCAGTTAGCCGCTTATGCAAGATCACAATCTGCCAAAACAGAAATCTGGTTTCCCCTTATAGTGTTGATCGGACTGAAACTTTACTTAAACAATACACAAAAAAGCCGAATTCTTTACATCATTTATTGACTTCAAAACACATATAGAAACATAAAAAACACACCCATAAAAATGAAAAAGAAATTTAAAAAAATATAATTAAGTTCTCTAACAACCTACGTGCGATATAGATTGAGACTACTCGCAGGCGTGTTGCAAATATACATGAACAACGCAAAACATCACCAAAAATAGTGTTGAAATAATTATCTTTTAAAAGAACGCATATGTCAAAATGTCTAACAAAACTGGAATGTCTAAATTGCCTGAAAACTGGTACTTATTTGAGTCGCTAAAACACATTTCTGCGCGTTTGAAAAAGCTTGCAGTTAAACGCAACCTTATCACGCTCTGCAAACATTTTACCTGGAACTGGCTGCTGCATACCCTTGGAAACGACACGCCTCGATTGCATCACCCGCTACTGCAGGACATTATGCCGGGAACCACTGATCGCGCGCAGGCCTCGTAAGGACAGTTGGCGCCTCTCAAAATTACGCTTCAAATAAGCCTTTAAATTAGTGATGGGCTTATTCGAATGAAAAATAACCGGTTATCCGGTTATTGAAATAACCTATGTAACTCGGTTTTCGTTCCAAGTATTTGAATGAAAAATAACCTCATGCTGATACGTACTACGCTTTGAATATAAAACATCTATTCAAAGGTACTACGTGCCGTATCTCAGCGACCTACGCAGTGCTCAAAATTCTGTAAATATAAATACGTCATAACTCATAAACAAAGCAGGTTGTATTGAAAACACCATTTGGTTATCGCGTAACTACCTCCTATCATAAAAAATATCAAATTCTGGGGACCAGAAACCTGAACGCCTAAAAACTGCAAACGCATCAAGCTATAAAACAATTTTTTATTTGCTTACATCTCCAAAGGGCCTTTAACCCGCCCGATCGATAAAGATAAACGTTTTACCACGATTAGCAAGCAGTCCCGCATTTCTTTCTTTCTACACTTCTTAATAAATACCTCTTAATTTCCAATACATAACACATAATGTACGGTCGGCGCCTTAGAAATCGGGCACTACACACTATTATGATATATTTTGCATGTATTTTTTAAGTGTATAAACTGGGTTTTTACAGTTATTATGGTTCTAATTGTTACGTCAGATTGTTTATTGTTTGTCAATTATGAAATTCCATCTCACATTAATGAAGTAACCGGAACAAGAATACTCCAAAGACTAGAATAACATATTACGTGTCCCGATTTCTAAGGCGCCGACCGTGCATATTATGTTTTGGTTCCTCTGCTATCTGCAAGTTACGATGTCGATGCAGATGACGGTGAACCGATGTCGATGCAGATGACGGTGAACCGACGTCGATGCAGATGACGGTGAACCGCCAACCGGCAAACCGGCTGACTTAATCGAAACGAATCGAGAGCCAAAATGTATTCGAATGATTATTCAAATAATCATTCGGTTATTAATATCATTCGAATGCAAATAATTCGGTTATGAAAATTGTCCGGTTATGCCCATCACTACTTTAAATATAGTACAATGGGGGTACTTACATGTACACTCGGAAAATGCGTTTGCGGTGTTTGCAAACGCTTACGCACTGCACTTTAACACTGTTTGCAGCAAAAATTGGCTGCCATGCTCTTTTAGGGCGGCTTCAAATTAACTTATATCTCCCTGGAAGAATTCACGTACTATACTTCGCTCTCAGAAGAGGGTGCGTGCGACTGCTGGCTTTTTGTTGAATTTGCATGAGTTGAAAATCCCAGAATCCCACGTACAGCTTGTGTTTCTTGCTGCCCTCGCGGAAACCAAAATTCACAATACACGTCCAGCGCAGGACCGGCTTTGCGAGCATTTGCTTGCATAAAATACAATATTAAATCTAATAATAGAACATAGGAACTCGGCTTCTACATTTAAGCATGAAAATAAACATTATCGTTAAGGAATCCAGTTGGCCCGTTACACGACATAATTCCACAGAATAATAATAACCAGAAGGATATCTCGTATTACCTGACCGCCGGCCCCTCATAGCCTTGAGACGTTTCTACCCCGAAATTCTACCCCGAAACGGCAAGTTTAGGTAGCGGCTTTGGGGAGAGCCCATGGAATACAAAGGTTCGAGGTCACCCGTTGTCGGCGTCGACATCAAAGCGGTTTTGTACAAGATATCCTTCTGGTTATTATTATTCTGTGATAATTCTTTGTAAATCATAGGAACAAAACCATTTTTACATTCCATAAAAGAAACGTTTAAAATCCATATTAGAAGTTAAGTGAACTACTACGAAACTACGTTATTCTGAAAAAAATTTAAGATATTTTCTAAAATTATATTTTTTCCTCTTTGGCCACGTGTTTACCAATGACTTCTGCTCTGGGTCTTTTAAGCAGGAGTAAAACTTTTCGGAATCCATGTATGAATAAACTTTTAGTTAACCCGAAGAATTTTATTGAAAACTCGAACCCCGAAGAATTGCCAAACCCGAATCTTCGCATCAAAATGACAGTATTGGCAACCCTGCCGAACGGTCATTTTCAAAACTGAAATTGAGCAAGAATTACATACGAAGCACTATGGGACAGAAAAGGCTCAACAATCTAGCTTTGCTTTCAATTGAAAATAATAGAGCTCAACAAATTAATTTTGATAAAGTAACCAATGACTTTGCTTGTAAAAAAGTGTGATCTTGATTTCGGCTAAAACTAAACCTGTGTAGACTTTTTTATATATTTTAACTTTGTAAGTTTTATATGCATGCTTGCATGTCGTATAACGGGTGGTACTCCGTGTAGTGCAGAAGTTTTTACATCGCGAAAGGCGCCTTCTGTGTGATCTATCCATGGGCTACCATGGACTACCATGGTGCATAGAATACAAGGTGTAACGTTCCGCAGATTGGATGTGGGCGGAGCCTCAAATTTAACGAGCACGAATGGTAGTACTGAAGTGTATTGTTGAAGACGGTGTCTATGTCAAATTCGAGGTTAGGTTTTGCGTCAGTTTGTATCAGACCTGCTAACCTCGAATTTGACATCGACTGACAGTGGCAGCAACAATATACGATCGCGGCCATGGTTACACCATAATCGCGGCCATGATGGATTTCCTGAGTAGGCGCATTGGGGATTGGTTCACATCTCCCCTCTACTTTCTGAACGACTCCGCATCTCCGGGAACGTTTCACCTTGTATTCTTTACACCAGGGATGAGCAACCCGCGGCCCGCCACACTTTCTTGTGCGGCCCTTGAAAGATTTTACATTTTGACTTTTAAAAATTCCTACAGTGTTCTTCAGCCTCATTGTACTTTATTTCTCATTAAATAATCTTTTTTCTATAGCACATGTTAAAGTGTGCTTTTATCAACTCAAAAGAAAAGGTCAAGTTTTACTTTAACAGCAAGGGTAGATAAAGTAGCACTTTAACATCAAGGATAGATAAAGTAATTTAATTTTCTAACTTTTGTTTAAATTAAATATGACAGCTTCGTATTATCGTAGCAACCCAATCTAGCTACTGACATTTTGAAATGTGATTAACTGTCATTATTTTCTTTTGAAATTGTTAAAGTTCTTGCTATAGAAAAAAATATTGTATTATACACGACGATAAAGTTATTTCTATCCACTCTTGAATCATTAACGTCCCGACTTCGCCTCGACGTTAAACGATTCACTCGTGGATAAAATTTAACTTTATCGTCTTGTATAATAAATTACTATTTTCCACACATAGCTTTCGCAGTTTTTTAAAAGTATTTCTATTAATGAGTGTTTTATTTCTGTAATTTTTTTATATTAGGTTTATTTTGTGAATAAATATACTACCCATAATCAGGGCCGGCATCTTTGTGTTTTCTCGTGTGTTGCTCTTACTTCTAAAGACAAACACCAGAAATTTAAAAATGATTGGTAGAAAAATTGTTTTTATTCATGTCAAATAGTCCTAAATATTTAATTTAAATTTAATGCTAATTTTCTGAACATGCGGTTTTCAGCAGATTAATTTTTAGTAAATGTGTATATTAACTTAAAAAGAATTAAGAATTCACAATTGTAGATATCATCTAGTACTCTTTTTACTTCCTTTTACAATAAAGGAAGTACATATTGGATTCATCCCAAAAATTCGAAATTGAGCTTTCAACAGATCTTCACGTTTTAGAGTCCCCTGAACCCAAAAAACATTTTTTTTTTCATTGGTCTGTCTGCCTGTGTGTCTGTCTGTCTGTGAACAGAATATCTCAAAAACGAAAAGAGGTATGGCGTTGAAACTTCATATATAAGTTTTGTATAATATGTTATACATGCGACAACAAGTTTTTGAAGAAAATCACATAACCGGAAGTAGGTGTTTACTCTTGTGATTTTTCAGCTTTT
The DNA here is from genome assembly GCA_940337035.1 of Agriotes lineatus. Classification (NCBI taxonomy): domain Eukaryota; kingdom Metazoa; phylum Arthropoda; class Insecta; order Coleoptera; family Elateridae; genus Agriotes; species Agriotes lineatus. The sequence goes on along the minus strand of OW679194.1, from coordinate 196,794,705 downwards.
TTCGAGTTTTTCAAAAACGGCTCTGACGATTTTTTTCAAACTCCACATTTTTATTACATCTTTAATGTGTATTCATGTGAGATAGGTGATTTTCCAGTTGAATACTTCTAAAATGGATTTATTTTGTTTTTTCTATTTTTTTTTTAACTACTATTTTAAATAGAACACCCGGTATATTATTACATTTTTGAAGTCAGCTTAAAATTGTACAGAAAATTTGTCTCTTCAACTAACGCTCTATTTTGTACCGTTTTTGTAGAATTTGTAATTTTGAAAATTTTTGACATGCTTAAAAATTTAAAATCCACTTTTTGACTAATTATAAGATCACAAACATCACGTTACCTGCTGTCAGTACAATTGTCATAACAACCACATTAAAAGTACTTTTAATATTTAAAATACACTATTCAAACGTTGTTTATTGACCAGTGATATAATCTAGCCGAATGCAAATCATTTCTGTTTCCACTTCGGACTCGCGCGATTGCCAAACAATATATCTCGTGTAAACAGAAATGATTATTTGATAATCAAGAACCCACTAGTTGCATTATATATGATAATGCAATGACGTGTGACGGTAATTTGCGTGTTTATTTGTGCAAAACTGGTGGTAAATAACTTACACGCACAGCACCAAATACTAACAAAGGCACTAAGTGACTTGTCTATTACAAACAGCTCAACTATAATTGATAATTGCAACCAATGTGCAGCTATAAACTGTAAGCATGTTCACGTCGCGAGCATTAACTACCTACTCTAGCCCACATCACAATCCCGTGACGTCAGAAAGCTGCGGCCTTGTTTTTAGCTGGTAGTGAGCGCTGTCAGTTACTTATTTTATCTGTTCTCGTCCGAGGTCCGGTGTGTTGCTCGTATTGTTTCGTGTGTTGCTCAAGCTCGCAAGCAACACAACTGATGCCGGGCCTGCCCATAATTATTTGTCGCCCAGGGGCCCCCAAGCCTGTAGCTACGGCCCTGGCGGTCTTGCTTTTGCCACGTATAAAACATCATCAATGAATACTAAAGTACTAACGATCGACAGAAATCCCACTACAATTGCAACTTCAAGTAATGATTTACCTATGCAATAAAATTTAGAAAAGGAGTATTGTTTAAGCTTGCCATTGGCCACAAGTATTCATCTCCCACCCCCTATTTGTTAGGGACTCTCACCCCGGCTCAAACTGGGGCAAGATTGGAACTGACTTTCTTGGCGACCAGAAGTGCCTGGCCGTTCATATTAGGTGTTGTTTGTGGATTTTTGGGTCACCCGACTAAGCCAGCGAGTGTAAGCTCATACAAGTATTAATGAAACAACAAAACAATTATTCTCAGAAAAAATTGCATGAAATAAAAATGACCCATCTCCATCTTAGTGCATTCTTTTAAACACGCCTACTTCGCCCGAACATGTTACTTTAATTTTTTTATATTTTGCCATTTTCCTTAATACACCCGGCATTAAAAAATTAATAGGAGTGTGCGATCAGGTAATTTGTCGTCACTAGTTTTAAAGGCTCCGATAAAAACGGAAATTTTGGAAAAAGCTTGGTTATTCCATTTTTTTTATGATGAAGATTTCTATACAGGGTGTTTACGGTCTTGTGATTTTATTTTTAAGGGATGATTAAACACCTTAAAAGAAGATCATTAACGCTAAAATGCCTTAACAAAAGTTATATATAATAAGAGAGATATGACTTTTTTAAATTTTCTTTTGGATTTTATTTTCTTATTTTTAAGGGGTGAATTTAATATGTTTAATTAAATTAAATTAAACAAATACACATTTTATTTAAATTCTTATTTAAAAAAAACACTTTACACTAGATGTTTGAAGTTATCGCTCGATGTATCCATGAGTTGGCATAATTTACAAGGCCTAGATCTTGCCGTCGAATTATTGTCGCAGCTGCTTTAACGCGGTTACGAAAATAATCTAAAACAATTTTTTTGTTGGTATATTATGGTATTTTATCATAGTGTTTTGTTTGGTGCTCTCTATATTTACATCTATATATTCCTTATTTAGGAGAATATTACTATATCATGCAATGATAATTCGAAGTAAGTTAATAATTGGAAACTGTCTTAGATCAGTAAAAATATTGCAGCAGCAGCATTTCGCAATAATTTAACACGAACTGGTGCCTCAAGTTCAGAATTATCCCAAAAATGACATGACATGTAAGTCCTTTCTCTAGTTTATATTCAATTCTTATCTTGCTGTGTAATCTCCAGTTTAAAGTTTGTATGTAGTGTTGCTCACACTCGGTAAACATCTGCAACCAGTGATTGAAAGTACTTCCTACTTATTAGTGTTTTATATTAAAATAAGTAGTAGTGCAAAACTGAAATTCCTGATACAAGACAGCAAATAATTACGTACAGACCAGCTGTTCTAAGCACCACCAGAAAATATCGAGTAGCTGATAAACTATAAATGTAATCAATGAAAATGCCCTGGCAATTCAGATAATGAATAACAGTATATCTCCAAATTAAACGTAGATTACATGTCTACACAACATTTTTCATTAAAAACTTCGAAATGTGACAAGATAAATATGCATACAAGTGGATATATCCGTATACTCTGATCGATTTACATTAACGATATTTCTCAGAATTGCGATAACATTTGCATTTTGAATTAACGGTGTACAGTTTTTTAAGATTCGTAACCAAACTGAAATATATCATTGTAATTATCAGAAATTGTTTCCCTTTAAATGGATCCGTTTTAGATATATCAATATTCATGTGCACCGCTGGTATTTTTTGTATCCGACGACCGCTTCAGGCAAAGCAATTTGAAAAGTGCTCCTTCCGCAGGAACAAAGGAAAAAGCTTAGTAATATAAAGCACAAGTGGTGTGGGAAGGAGTAGATATACCGCAAAGCTTTTAGAATCGCAGTAGTAAGACGGTTAACAAATATCAACGACCCTTTCGCTTGCAAAAGCATACGATTCAAGCTCGATAATAAGATTCACATATTACAAAAGCAAACCGAAAGGTTTGTTTGCTGTTGATCATTTTGACAAACAATTCAAGAGTTTTTATAAATAAAATGGTAGTAACCCTATGGTAAAATGTTTACAATTTAAGTAGTATCTACTTTAATTTCCATCACTCCCAACAGCGGTCTAGTCAAATGCGATAAAAACACGTTGGTTAATTTACAGGCAAAGCACAACGAAGGTCACGGATATTCCATTACAAACTAATTATTCATACACTACCTACAGAAGTTCGATTCAAATACTGCATTGGACTTTCATAAATTATAGGTAGGAAAATAGATCCACCCAGTTTGAACTGCCTTAAACTAGAACAGCACAATGTACGTACAATTAAAAACTATTCTGCATTTTATGTACTTAAAATTAAGCTGTAACCAGTGGCGGATCGTGAAGAATTTTGATGGGAATGCAGTTTTCGTCCCTCACAGATACTTCGAAATCTAAATATTTCGCATATGCCGTTGAACTGGTAAAAGTTAGCATCAGTGAAAAACTTATTTACAAAGATAATCTTGCTTTCATCCCATTACACAACGAAAATTAGTTAATGAAGCAATAGCTATTTATAAAACCAATTAGGAAACGCCTCATTTTGTGGAACTCCTGAGATTTTAGCGGGATGAGCGTAGTGAGATCACGATGTATAAAATATATTTGACGTTCTTTTTTATTTGCAAATAAGTGAATAAAGAAAAGTTTTTTCTGCTGATAGCATTCTTAATGCACTTAGGGCCGGTTGCAGAAAGCAATGTTAAGTCTCGTGTTAGCTAACGTCGCGTCAAAGTGAACAAAAACGAATCAAATCTCAAATGCTTATGGCAACTAATACATTAGTAAACAAAATTTGATGCGATTTTGTTCACTTTGACGCGATGTTAGCTAACACGAGACTTAACATTGCTTTCTGCAACCGGCCCTTAGTCTTTCTTCATTTATTGTGTTTTTAGCAAATTGCACGATGCATAAAATCTATTTGACGTTCTTTTTTATTTGCAAATAACTCGTTTATTAAAGTCATCGATATTACGAAGAATTTTTTTTCTGCTGATAGCATTCTTAATGCACTTAGTATTTCTTCATTTACTGTGTTTCTTAAACAAAGCCTTAATCCTTTTCAACATCGTAAAATGTGGCTTCTCTTCGGATGTAGACATACGTGTTGTCACAATCACTTTTAAAAGTTTTTCGAGTTTCTTGAAAAGTTTGATGGATTTCGTCTTGTAAAGTAATGATAACAGCGAGACAGCTCCAAAAACATCCAGCAATTGTCTTCCATGAAGTACCAGCTGTTGAGTTTTTAGTCTACTTTTTTCAAAATAAAAAGGTGCACTTGTAACTGTCGCACAGAGAAAATTGTCACGATACCCGTTAAAATTTTCAACCACAAATAAATTTGTACAGCTATTAGACAGTAAAACTAAATCTTGTTCTAATTTGCTGAATAACGGAATCACAATATTCAAAGCTTCTCTTTTCTTATTATTTGTGGAAGCAAGTCTACGTGGCCTTTTTTGGGGAAATGTTTCATCTTCTAAAAATTCCAAATTGGTCTTCAAGAATGTTTTCCATTTGATCGCGTATTTTCGATATTTCATTTTCAAAATATGTAAATCCTGTCTAACCTTGATTGGGCCTGTAGTTATCTTTTGTAGTTGCTTAAAAATGATATCGGCATGAGGCTTTATTTTATGAAAAACTGTCAACCAAAATAAAAAAATGATTGTCTTTTAATTCAAGTTTATAAGAACCAGCTTGTTGTTCAATTTTAGATTCCGGCTTAATGTTTTCATCGTTCTCTGAAGTATCGATAACGCTTATTGGTTCTTTTCTCTTTTATAAACGGCATCAGTAGCATTTTGGCCTATTGCAAGATTCAGCGCAAAGCGAGGCTGTACGTGATGTAGTCGCTGAATTGAATACTCAAAATAACAATTAATAATAGATAGCAGGGCGCAGACCAAGGTATTATCGGAACTGGCTCGAATTCCGGCGCGTACGTGGCTCCCATTGAAGGTTGATATATCTTTATCTTTCTACCTACGTCCTGCCGCTAGCCCCCCCTGGCTGCCATGCGTTCGGGAAGCAAGCGGCGTTTATAGTACAGTAACCTAATATTTATACAATCAAAATTACTCGTGCTTTGTCTAGGCTTAAAAATGAGAAGAATGGTGAAAAATTAGTTTTAAAAATTCTTTCAGAATAAAAAAAAATGAATGACTGGTTTGTTATGATAGAGGCATGGCTCATTGCCTCCTTACAGCGAGCCGCCACTGGCTGTAATAAAGAATCGTATTTCCCATTTGTTAATTGATGTAGCTCTCTTTCTGAGAACTTGTTTATCTAAATAATTTCTAGATAATCTAAAATTGTAGGGATTATCTCCCAATACGAATGTATTTCGGGGCAGATTATCATTTAACTTGACCTTAAACATGATTACCCTCTCAATAACCCATTGAAACTATCATTAATGAAAGTATCGTTTATGCTGTATTTGCAACGGCAACGTTAACAGAATATAAACATGATCTCATTTAAACCGAAAATATGGAGTTATAATCAGCAATTATTGGAAATTAAAATCGTGATTTAGAATTCACATGAGGAAATCGATAATATTTTTAGATAATTAAAACGTGACTCACAATATTGCAAAAGCTACGCCAATTAATTGTCTGTTCCACTACTTTCACTGCATTTTTGTTAGGTTTCCCGCTTCGTGTTCCTTAAAATTAAATTAGAAAATAAAATGAATGATGTAGCCGACGAGGTCATCGGCACGGTTCCTTTTAAAAGTTCTCGTCGCCGTTAAAACCCAGACTATTTAGCATACAAAAACATTTGTAATGTCGATCGTTGCATTTTACCGTTCTTAATGGCGTAAATTTTCGGCAATTTCACACAGAATGTACGGCGGTTTTCTGTTAAAAATGAAGGAAGATGCATTAGCCGGTGCTTGTGAACCAAACACAAAAGCATAACGAAAGAATTATATACGTGCTGCTGCAAAAACGCTGCTATGATAAAACGTCTTCTACCGCCGTTTTCACGAACAAGTACTTCAGGCGCAAAGAGCTTTCTGCAAAAGCGACTATCAGTACAAGATACGTGACATCAGCGCAAATACTTCGCATACATAAGCGGCCGGGAACTCGGTTGTTATCAGATGAATTGACTGAACGCTTAAGAAGGTTCGAACCAAAGCTTCTGTATTTCAACGCAAAATAAGTGCATCTGGAGATACACTTACTACATTTAAGTGCTATTACGAAAGCTGCTGAGCTACGACTGTCATCTAATAATAATATGTCTGTTATTCATACAGATACAGAGAATTGCACAATTTAACATTAATAGGATTGGTTTAGATTACCATCGTCATGTATCTACAGGTCTATGAATAGCTTCGGTGATGGTTGAAATTAATCAGTTGTCGAAAAGAAATTGTTCTATTGTTATGAAAGTGGCTTCATAAATTCCCGTCCGATAAGACAAAACTATATGATGTATTTTTAATGATATTCTTCAAAATCTCTCACCACGAATTTACATAATTCTTTTTTTTTTTCAGCCTCTACTCGTCTACTTCTGGACATAGACCTCCTCCAACTGTTTCCACATACACCTGTTTCGGGTAATTTTCGCCTAATGTCTTCCTTAGACGTACATCTTTTTTTTGGGTCTCCCCACACTGTTATTAGATTAGTTCATCGAGCTCTCCAGTTTAATAATCTGTGCGTCCACCTTTCCTAGTCTCGTCTTGCAGTGTGACCTTTGTATTGTCACTTGAGCCTCGCTATACGACCCATGACATCCGTCATCTTAGTTCTAGCACGGATATCCTTACTTCGAACCTTATCTCTCATGGTCTCAGCATGGCTCGTTCTATCGTTCTTTGGGCTACAGCAGTTTTTCAGATGTTTTCTCGTTAGAGCCATGGTTTCTAACCCGTACGTGGTCACTGGAAATGTGCAGCTATCATATACCCTGCGTTTCAAATTCATATGCATATTTTTGTTTCTCAGTACGAAACTTAGTTTTCCAAAAGCTGCCCATGTCAAGTGGATGCTATGATGGTATGACCAAGGTGATATATGTACTTGTCTACTGTTTCTAGGGCAACGTTGTTAATGGTTATCTCATTTTGACTATTACTCATTATTTTAGTTTTGCTGATTAATCTCGAGACCTTTTCCCGATGTTTTCGATAGATATTTGAACATGGTGTTCAGTTTTTCTATGTCAGTGCAGATTAATACAATGTGGTGAACGAATGTCAGATGATTCAAAGAAACGCCATCCACAAGCATACCTTTTCCATCCCAATTCAGTTGATTGAATATATTGTCACCTTGTCGAACGCCTTTCTCGAGAAGGATATTTCCTGTTGTTATTATTATCACCAATTTTAATGTAAAACGTAGGTCGATCATAGATATTTTCAACGCGAGTGATATAAATCGAGTCTATTCTAGCATCTTTCATTGCTGCCATGAGTGGCCATATTTCTCTACTGTCGAAAGCATTATCTATGAATGCCAGATGTATTGGGATATTATATTCTGTCGTCCTATCTATCACTGTTCTAATAGTTTGCAAGTGGTCGACAGTACTCAAGTCCTTTCGAAAACCTGCCTGCTGCACTAACCTCTGCGTTTTTCCATGCCTCTGGTATTTTCTCTTTCATTAGACATTCGTTTAGTAGTTGTTGTTGGTCTTTTATCTTCGTTATCTTCAGTTTTCCTTTAGTTGAATCTAAGTAGTTTCATATTCTGGTTATTGCCTCTTGTATCCATGATTTGTTTTGCATTATAGGCTGGTAGGTCTGTTCTTATTTTGTATTTTACTGTCAGGAGAAATATAATAAGTAGGGTGTACTACGAATTATATTTAGGTAAAGAATATAATGATTTAAAATATATACCAGAGAGAGCGTAATGATATTTTATTACGTGAGTATCAATGCTAATAATCAATGTTTGTCCCAAACACACTTTTTGTTGCTTTTTATGCTTAAAACGCAACACCTAACGTAGAAATATCAATTAACATTTCTAAATTAGTTCGTTTGACACGTGACACAAAACCAAGTTAGCTCGTACTAGAGTTCCGAGTTGAGACAACGCAAATGTCAGCCGCCATTACTGTTCCAAAAATAAATGATAACGTACAAAGCCAGAGTTGTCTTTCTTAGTATGTGTCACTTGCCACTTTGACAATGTCAAAAAATGGTTAATTTAAAGCGTTTATGAAAACTACTCTGGTAGGTATCTACTACGGATCCTAGTATATAAGTAATCTTTGAGAAAGAGTTGAGACAACGTAAACGAAGTAGGTACAGCATTGGATTTTAGTTTTCGTTTGCCACCCCGACGCACTTTTTCGCACCGAGTCTGGTTCTACTTGTGAGTGTTCAGTTTATATTTTTGAACTATTCAGCTCTCGTTTTTGGGAATTTGTGTCAATGGATATAAAGCCCCGTTCGAATCTACTTTTGAAGTGAAAAATGCAACCACCCGTATTTCAAAAACTGTAGAAAAATAATTATTTAGGTAACTAATTTTTAAGTAAATTCCATATAGGTACATACTTACAACTTTGCAAAATATGCTATTTAAAGAACTAGTTTCTACAGTAACTATAGGACTTGAATCTGGCGCAATTTCAGACGAAACTGCGCATGCGCAGTGGATCACAACCAATCAGCATCTATTCCCGACTTGTCTCAACTCTTATAATATTTAGGAACTCTAGCTCGTACCAAATCAATAATCGCGAGTCGCTAGATTGTAAGTATGGTAGAAGAAATACACGATGTTCTTTTTTATGTTTTTTTGTATTGCTTTACTATTTTATCTGTTATTTCGTGTCTATATCTGTAATGTTTGACATTCTTCTGTGTTTTGGTTTTTCAGCACATCTGCTATTGGAAATCTACTTTTAGACAGAATTTTCGGTCGCTCTACTTTTGTGTATACATATTTCAATGCTTGCTCGAGCTATACAGTAATCGCTGTGGTATTCAATTCCTTTAAAACTGTGTTGTCTTTGCATATTTTTCTATCGTTACAGAGTACAAAGTCTGTTTCAAATTCTACCTGACCATCAGGGCTACCCCATGTCCATTTTCTTTGGCGCTTCTTCTTGTATAGGGCATTCAGTAAACACCAAAACATTTAAATTTTTTTGAAGTTGGCATGTGCATATAATTTTTCTACTAGGGGTTCTGTATTTTGTTTTGCAAAGGTTTGCATGCCTGCATACTGGCAGATTTGAATTTAAAAATGACATTTAATATTTCTCATTGTCAGTGTCAAAGTAGATATTTTTTTAGAAATTCTAACCTGAAGTTTCATAAAATGTAATAAAGATAACCATTAATAAACGCTACGTCAATAGTATCCAACAAAGTATTAGTATAATATCCTTAAAAGTAGTTAATTACAACATTTATGACAGATGGGTAGTAAATGTCACACCCTGAACCTATTTGTTTTAGTAACTTTTTGTAAGTACATTCCTAAACAAAGGTGAATTTTGGAAGTACACTCATGAAATTTTGGATATCTAAGGCGACTTTATGTTTTTATGTTTACTGAACAGACTATAGAAGGTATGTAGCCAGAATAGTCGTTTGTTGTTGAGGAAATTAGATAACACATGACCTCTGTGATTTCTCTCCCCTAGGCCGTAATTTACCATCTATTCGTTGTCATCAAGTTGCCTTTTCCCTATTTTAATGATGAAGTCTCCAGTGATTAGAGCATAGGCGTTTTCTATTTTGGCGCGTGTTGTATCCTCATATAGTTGTTCTACACTACAGATTCATCGCTTGATGTGCTTGTTGGTGCATAGCAGTGTATTAGTTCTTTAGTCTGATAATTAAATATATTACTCTTTCTCAGTTTCGATAACACAATATTTAGTTACTATTTTTCTATTTACTATGAATCCTACTACTACTGTACAATGGGTTTTTGATTTATTCTGGTTTAGAATATGGCCAGATTTTTGGAGTCTTAAATCTCTTCTTCTAGTCTTGTCTCACATACTCCTGCGATGTCCCGTTTTATTGATATAAGTTCTGGTTCTAGGTCCTCGAGGTAGTTGTCCGTTATCATGTTCTAATGTATGTAGCGACGTGTAATTTATGTGCAGCTATACATAGACAAGGGTAACTAAAGCTTTTGACCATCCATTAAGCTTAACCATGAACAGCGCTTGGAATTTACTTTCCATCGAATATAATCGTATTAACCAAACCACAATTGTTATATTTCGTCAATAAATTTTATTATTATAGTAATAAAATATAATGTGGTAAGTACAGGGTTATTCATTATAAATTACCCACCCCTTATCATCGTTATTATTGCCTATAGAAAAAAAAGTTTTAACTAAAAGTTATGTGGTTATAACTGAATTTTGTTAAAATGCTATCAAAAGTACAGTGGCGTGCATAATTAAGGGGATACAAAAAAGTAATATATTTTTTTTAATGGAACACCCTGTATATTATTAAATTTTTGGAATGATCTTTCTTTCCTGATTTCAAAAATATACCATATGTTACCCTTACCTTATACCGTTTTTGAGTTATTAAACGTCAAATATCTTAGTTAAACTAGTTAACATGATTAAATATAACAAAGTTTTATTCAGGAAATTTAAATATAAATAAATGATAACTAATTTTTATTATTTCATTAAAGAAATGTCACTTATCAAACAAAATAGTTGCATTTTCATAGCTTACTTTAATAATTCCTATTTACAGTAACTAGTTTAACTAAGATATTCAACGTTTAATAACTCAAAAACGGTATAAGGTAAGGGTAACATATGGTATATTTTTGAAATCAGGAAAAAAAGGTCGTTCCAAAAATTTAATAATATACAGGGTGTTCCATTTAAAAAAATATATTACTTTTTTGTATCCCCTTAATTATGCACGCCACTGTACTTTTGATAGCATTTTAACAAAATTCAGTTATAACCACATAACTTTTATTTAAAACTTTTTTTTCTATAGGCAATAATAACGATGATAAGGGGTGGGTAATTTATAATGAATAACCCTGTACAATAATTGTTTCATATCCAACCACTTTTTACATAATAGTTGACTATATAAAAAAACAACTATCACTGAACACGCTTGACATAATTATAGCTTTCTTGTCGCCAATTCTCGGTTTGATTGTTCACACCACATATTTCGGCCTATAATAAATGTACTTACCCGATAATATTATCGACAATAGTATTTAGGACGACATATGAACACGTATTTAACCCGCACCGAAGCGTTTGCCATTTCATGATTTATTCAACGTAATCTCCTTTTAATTATACTCCTTACTATGCGCCAGTAATACTTGTATCCTTTTTTCTTCTCTTCACCAACAAACTATTGTTTGAGGGCTCCATCATCTCCTTATTTGATAAATATTTGAAAAAGTTGAAACTCTTATATTATTGCAAAAAGCAGACTTAATTGGGTTAAATGCCGAGAATAATTCATAAATTGGCGGTCACTTATTTTTCAGATTTTTTTTATGAACATAACTTTATGACACTTACACACCCTGAATTTTAAACAAACTTTACACACGCGCCATTTTTCTGGAATAACATTTTCCATTGCTGCTTTCAAAATCTAATAATAAGCAAAAATTATTCCCCTTATAAGTTTTTTAGAATATAATGATATAATAGGCATAAGTCGGAAGTATTTCAAATATATTTCCTTCCCGTCCATTTTATTTAACCGTCAAAATGTAAGAACAACCAGTTCAACTTTCTACTGCCAAAAAGTGATGACCAAGTGTCTTGTCAATAAAAACTTGAAATCCATCAATTTTCTCCGAAAACTTCAATTGTCAAATAACGGTTACAGTGACATCTGAATGTCTTAGAATAAGTGTAGACTGTAGATAGCGTGGAAAAATATTCACGAAAAACTTGGGCACAGAGTATGTGTTCGCTGGGTCCTGCGTAGTCTTACCCAAAAACAGAAACGATGCCGCAGTGCTGTTTCAGAAACTTTCTGAATCGATTTGAACGAGAAGGACAATATTCTTAAGTTAATGTTAACATGAGGTGAATCTTAGGTGTACACTTATTCGAAATATAAAACAAAGTATGAAATAGAAGAGCAAACCAGGCCCTGTTACCGGTAAATCCCCGTTTACTCTATGTAACAATTAAAGGGTGGTCAGTAGCTCACCGTGATGAGGGAAGGCTTTAAAATGATGAATAAGGGTGCACGCAAATGGTGGAGCTCCTGAATCGAAAACGGAAGCAAAGCGGGGAGCGTCACCAGAAAGTCTTTACACGCGATGAAGGGAAAATTTTCTCCAGAGCTTCGTTAGGAGACTAGGCAACGGTAGCTCAAAGATTACGAGCAATCAGCGTGAATCCACACTCGATGTACGGCAGGTTTCTTCAGAGATATGTCGATATGCGGGCATGGCTGCAATACAAGGAGTCGATCAACGATAGTTGCTCCTTTAAATTTCACTAGAGATCGATACGAATATTCCGAGGTACTTCAAGACCAGACGAGATTTGGAATTTCAAACTTACTAGCCTGCGGTTTGGGGACGATAGTGTAAGGTTTCAATAGCCACATTTATGAAACGGTACGCTAACATCACAAACATAAGCACCATTAGCTTGCCTGTCCCTAATCGAAACTACGACACAGGCGTCGGCTTGGACACCGGACGTAGCAACGCCCACCTCACAAAACACACTCTCTATTCGGTGATTGCTGGTCAACTGCTCAAACTGAACCATCCTGCACGGTGCTGACTTTAGCATGACGGGCTCAATCAAAAGAAAATGATAACTCCTTCTTTCTTTCTTTGCGCGCCAAGTATACGCCCGCGGTAATTTTTTTCAAAGGATTCTAACAGCCCAACACTCAAACAAGCATTACGTCTTCTGGAAGACTGATTTTGGAAGATGAAAGGAGTTATACGCATTGCTTTTTTTTATACGACAAAGAACAATTAATGCTAAATATTATTCATCGTTAATAAGCACACATTTTGACCCACAGGCCAGATTTATTCTCATGCGATTTTTATTCTTTTGTGCCATTGAAAGAACCACTAGCAGGAATGAGGTATGGAGACGCGAACCAAATACAACACTTTTTGCAAAAATGATGGGACTCTTGGGAAAAACACTTCTATTATCTATTATGAAGGTATTATCAAGTGACCATACAAGGATGAGTGTACGTAAAACCCTACTTTGGTAGTAGGTTACTGCAATAAAGTATTATACACAACTTCACTTCATATCTGAACTATCCTATTTGACGCCTAAATATATAATTCCCAAAGAGCCTAAAGCAAATTGAAATAGAAATATACCTACAGGATATATCCCAAAACAGTCCCGAAATAATGCAAAAGTATGAAAGTATGAACCATCTTTTGGTGACGTAAAAATTTGAAATGAGTATAAACAATGTATGGTGTCATTTGTGTATAATAAGTAAACCACATTGTACTCGTATGTAACACCTGTTATAAGTGTATATTGCTCCTACTCATAATAGCTATTTGTGCAGCAAGTGCTAAAAGTGGATGTTTATGCACGAGACATGAAAATTATGAAACGAAGCCGAAGGCTGAGTTTCATAACATGCCTTCGGCTTCGTTTCATAATTTTCATGTCTCGTGCATAAAAACTTTTAGCACTAGTTTGCACACAATATTTTTTCTACTTCCTTAAATTTACTGTTATTAATCCATAAATGTCGATTTAACAAAGGTTTGCATTTATGACGGTTATAATTTATGTCAGAGTAAATAGATAACCTTGACGGCACAGGTGACTGTTTCTCCAGCCGGTAGCTGTCAGTTAGTTATCAAAGGTAATTATAATACTACACATTTTACTTTTCATTACATACTAATGCTTTAATTATTTAAAGAACACTTTACATCTATCGAAAGAAGTAACTAGAATAACTTTATAATCTCACTTCTAGTTCAAAATTCTAAATTCAACACCAGCTATTTACTTTTAGCACATGGGCTAAAAGCAAACAGCTGATTTCACTTTTAACACGCTGAATTATAAAACGTCACTTTTAGTGAAAAAAGCTAGTGCTAAAAGGCCTACTTTTAGTAGTGGTCGTAGAATTTTATAAATATAGAACGATTCCCAAAAAAAGTAAGCGATGAAAGACTGTGTCGAGAGGTCTTCTTCTTCCTCTTATACCGGGTGGCCATAAATATCTGATATCACATTACCTTTGGAATCAACACCGCTTTATTAAAGTGATGAATCCAACTAAACTAAATGTCATTAATGTCATCACAACTAAAATTCCTATCTGTCAAAAATTATTACAGATTGCAATAAGTAATGAAGTTAGAACAGGAGATTTTTATAATCGAGTAGTAGGCTAAACTGCAGAATCCGAGGCACATTTCCCTCCTCTTATTGCATTTTATTACATTACATAGGTACCAATACTTATGGTAATTCAAATATAATGTTAACCAACATTTATAAGTAGCTAATTCCATGGCTACCGGGATCTCAGATATTTATGGCCACCCGGTATTAGGCCAGTAGCCTGTTTATTCCATACAATTGTGGTTCTGTGAGCCCTCTTAACTCGTAAGTGGGGTAGGTGGCTAGCCTTGCCCGTCGAAATTGAGGAACAGTTCCCTTGTAAAGGATTAATGACTACTACAGGTGTTAGCGTGGTAGCCGGAGAGCGTACGATTTTTAAAATCCGTCTAAAGTCCACCAGGAATCGAACCCGGGCCGGCCGCCTGAGAGTCGAGCATATGCTCGCTGGGCCATCCGCTCACTGAGAGTTCTTCAATTCTGCTAAATTTAAATTTCCTACTAATTACCTACCAATTTATTATTTTATTAATACTTGAAAACTACAACTACTGAATAAGACTGCCAAAACATCTAAGCGAAGATTTTTCGCATTTATTTTTTCTACGCTCATAAACTGTTGTGTTCTTATGCACATTCGTGTGTAAAATGGGCCGATCCCACGATTGAAGATATAATGACTTATTATGTTGGCAGTGTTTTTCGATAAGGGTTTCTTTTCAAAAATTTTAAAAAGAATCATGACTTAATATACGTTCAATTCGTCAATTTGTATTCTTTTAAAAATTAATGGTAGAAGTATACAAATAATAACTAATCGTAACCTCTAACTTGAGTTATTTGCTCACCAGTCGTTGGTGTAAAATCCGCTAAATGGCATCTGCAACTGAATTACCTGGATCTAACAAAAATGCACCCTCTAAAATCAAATGAAATCAGCTACTATTTAGTTAGATTAATGATTAAGATGAATTTGACATTCACTTTTGTTATAAAGATCTGAGCGTATTTATTTACCACACGAAATATATTTTTTTACGACCACTACTAACAGTAGGCCTTTTAGCACTAGTTAAAAAAGACGTTTTATATATCAAGCCTGTTAAAACTAAAATCAGCTGTTTACTTTTAGCCCATGTGTTAAAAGTAAACAGCTGGTGTGGAATTTAGAATTTCGAACTGGAAGTGAGGTTATAAAGTTATTCTAGTTACTTCTTTCGTTCGAGGTAAAGCATTATGTAATGTGTACTATTATAATTACCTTCGATAACTAACTTTGACAGATACCGGCGGCAGAAACAGTCACCTGTGCCGTCAAGGCCATCTCTTTACTATGACATAAATGCAAACCTTTGTTGAATCGACATTTATGGATTAATAACAGTAAATTTAAGGCCGTAGAAAAAATATTGTGTGCAAACTCGTGCTATGCACGAGACATGTTAGAAACTCAGCCTTCGGCTTCGTTTCATAATTTGCATATCTCGTGCATAAACATCCACTTTTAGCACTTGTTGCACAAATAGCTATTAGCGCCCTTTAAATTTATAATTTGGATTTGACTCTACGGAAGTATTGTATCGCCAAAAAATCACCTTCCGAGATTTCTTCAGATCTTCACGTTTCAGGGTTCCTAGATGATGAAAAAAGGTTGTTTTTTTCAATTACGTCTGTCTGCTGGCCGTATAACTCAAAAACTATTTGCTGGAGGAAGACGATAGTTTACATGCGGATTATATGTCTACCTGGCACGATACGAGTAAATTTCGGCCAAATATATACAGGGTGAGCGCTTTAACAAAAATAAAATTCTACCTACGGTTGCTTTGACTAAAAATAAAATTCTTATCCTTGAAGAAAAAGAGCATATTTTGGACCCAACATATACAGGGGCTAACAGCTTATAAAATTAATTTCTTTTTTTCTCTGATATTTTAAAAATTTTTAGTTTCAAAACTACTCGCGAGGGAAGTTCCGTGTAAGGCCCTTTACAGATTTTTTCCTTAATTTTTAAAATGTCATGTTATTATACGCTTCTTTTGAACATGGACATCTGAATAGAAAAAGCAAACTGATTCCATAAATAACAAATAGTAGCTATAAAAAATGCTTGAAAGGCGTTGCATTCAGATGGGAAATTTTTCGTGTCAATATCCATTTTACTACTCTTACTTAGAAATCATTCTATCTGAAAATTATGCACGATAAAATATTAAGTTACAACACATACAATTTCCTCAAAATGATATATCAGAAATTTTGCTACACATACTATACAAAATCATACAGACAATTGCATCGACGTTGATTTGTCACTAGTTTTCTAATGCCTTTGACTTTTTAATCTGAAAAGCACCAAAGGACGAAGAGTATATCACAAATATTTTGATCTCATCACCAGTAACTGAAGTTGCCTTTAGCTGAATGAATATATGAAGTTCCACCAAGGAGTTACTATAAGTATAAGGCATTCACGATTAATTTACACCAAGCTTGCGCATGATTGGCTTGTCTTAGGTTGCAGTGCTAACGTAATAATGTAATTGATTGTAAACCTGTTCCAATTTTGTCAGATTCAACAGTCATGTCAATGTTAATTAGTTAGATGCAGCCTAGTTGCAAGACTGGCGCGAGGACTGGTGTATAATAGTTTAATAAAGATTTTTTTTTATATTTCTGGATTTAAAAAAACATAATGTGCACTCAAGCACCAAAGTTTTTTAACCCTCATGTGGAGCTTTTGCCTGGGCCCTACCGGCCTCTGCAACTAAATCCACATTCGTGATCAAAAGTTAAACTTCAGTGCTTTGGTATAAAATTCCTATTTGCTGTTTTTAATAAACTGATACATAAGTAATGTAATCGCCAAAATTGAGCTAAAGTAACACATGGTAAAAGTAATACCTGACAGCACAAAAATCACATCTTTGAATGGTTTTTTTTTGCTGCTATTTTGTGCAGCACTGTGGCCATTTGAAGGCTAAACATACGAGGCATGATTTATAATCTGAAATGTAAAAGTAGTTAAATTTCATTAGAAATTGAAGTTCACACGGTAACTAATCCAGTTTAAAAACACAAAACTCAAATTTCCATGGCCAAGCGTGGTCCACATCAATCGTGAATGCCTTATAGATAAATATATTCTGAAGTTTACACCTATATTTAATATGTTGTAGGATGGTAAAACTAGTATCGGCACATACATCTATGAATTTTACATCAGGGAAAGCATTAATATTACATTTTATGATCCACTATAGCAATTCAGTACCTTTTTAAAATCACTAGAACTTCCACAGTCTAGTTAAAGCATGGTAACTACAGAATACAATCAGGAATGATTAGTGATGCAACCAAACAAAAACCGTTCGCTTTTTGTTTTTTTTTAAATATGTTTTTTTCAGAATTAAAGTGAATAACAACAAGTATTATTCTTTGGAAAAGCTAAAAACAGATATTTCTAAATAAAAATAACACATTTCATAGATAAAGTGAATTATAGAATTTATAATAACAAAAAATAAATATTTCTAAAGAAAAATAATGCATTACAATTCATAGCCAAAGTGGATATAGAAATTATAATAACGCAGAAATTATTCCCTAATAGACATGGCTGACTCCTCAACTGACTCGGAGTCAGTATCCATGCAGTTTACGTCGCCAATGCCACTGTCTGATGACTGATGGATCGCTAACGTAACTTGATTCGTCGATCATATAGTAATACGTTATACGAGTAGGCAGTAGGTATAAAAAGTTACTTTTGTTTATTAAACATTGTCTAGTCTGTGCTGTAGTCTTCTTGAACTTTAAAGAGCATGTAAAATCAAAATAAATTTAAATTTTGTCGTTTGCTTACCTGCCGCCAACCATACCTACCAAAACGTGCCGCCAATTACAAAAATGAATAAAAAACGAAAAAAAAAAACGTTTTTTTAGGTTTTTATTCGATTTTAAAAAATCGCGTTTTTTACATCACTAGGAATGATGAAGAGGGAAACTTGTAACAACCGTGATAAAAACTGAAGATAATAAAAAAAACGATGTTCTTATTAACAAACTAGGTAAAAAATGAATTCTGCAATTCCTCTAGTATATAAATATACAGTGTGGTCCATTAAGTGTGCAACAAATGGGACATTTTTTTATTAGTTGTACAACCGAAATTTAAATACAGCCAAAAGTTAGTGCATGTTCGATAACCATATTAGATGCCCTTAGAATGGCTTCAAGTTAAACAATATACAGGGCAGGACAAAAAATATGAAATTCGTTCAAGAACAAAGTTACCTTATTTCAAAAAATATAGCAAAATTTTATTGAGAACAGTTGTTTAGAATCAAAAGTTATGCTCAAATACAAAGTCACGGCCTCCTATTCGAATTTTGATTGTTTTTTTGTAAAATTCTGTATTATCCCCGTATGATACATATTTTTATTATTCTGATTTTATTAAGAGTTTTTCATATGTAAATTATTATTAGTAAAGCATTTGCCTTGTTAAAAAGAATATTTGCGAAATTCTAAAGTTCTGTTAAATATCGTTGCAACATACATGAAGTGGACGCTTACCTAAAAAAATATAAATCCAAGTAAATTTTACAAATACGCTTCAAGTTGCTAAAAGTTATTTAAAAGGGATATGGTTGTGGCTACTTTAAATACATATAAAATCAAAATAATAAAAATATGTATCATACGGGGGCAATACAAAATTTTCCAAAAAAGAATCAAAATTCGAATAGGAGGCCGTGACCTTGTATTTGAGCATAACTTTTAATTCTAAACAACTTTTCTCAATAAAATTTTGCTATATTTTTTGAAATAAGGTAACTTTGTTCTTGAACGAATTTCATATTTTTTGTCCTGCCCTGTATATTGCTTGACTTGAAGCCATTCTAAGGGCTTCTGATATGGTTATCGAACATGCACTAACTTTTGGCAATATTTAAATTTCGATTGTACAACTAATAAAAAAAATTCCCATTTGTTGCACACTTAATGGACCACACTGTATATATACCGGGTGCTGACTTGCGCGACGCACCATAGGAATTTGCATAGTAAATTCTTTATGTTCAATTATTTGCTCCCCTAATTATTTTAGAGCAAAAGTGTAAATACATTTTTTGTAGAGAAAAAAATACTGCATCCATTCATACTGTTGCTAACAATTTTTCATTTTCCAGAACCGAAGGAATGCAAAAAATCAAACTAGCATTTTTACAAGAATCAGTGATGCCATGGAATTATTGAAACAAGCCAATGCCAACGCAAGTGCGTGCGGGGCGATCATCCAGTCACTGCCGTCAAAAGATTGAATTCATTGTCGTTTTTCTCGTTTTGGTTAAGTTCTGAACATCATTATTACACCTTCTTCTTCTTCTATGTCGCAGCAATCCTGTTGGATTATGGCCCATCCAGGTAGGGATGTGTAAAGATTCCATTAACAAGCTGAATCACTCCTTATTGTTAAAGCTTCCGCACTGCACTTTGGCCACGTTTGTTCTTGTAAGTCTTAATATTATCAGTTTGTTTATAACTGCGGGTGCGTTTTAGCACTAATCACAATTTTTTTCCAGTCCGTTCGATTATGCACTGTTTTAAACCAACTATTAACACCAATTATTTTAAGGTCTCTTAGCACATTTTCGACCATTTCTTACGTGGCCGCCCTTTCCTTCTGGGGAGGTCCGGAGTCCATTGCGTCAGTTTCTTCAGCAGTCTGTCTTCATTTAGCCTCATAATGTGCCCGAACCATTTTATGCGTTGCGCCTTTATGAAGTTTACTATGTCTTCTCCCGCTAACTCTTTCTTGATTTCATGATTAATTCGAGTTCTATATTGGTCTCCAATGAATTTAACGGGCCCTAGTATTTGCCTTATGATCTTCCGTTCAAATTTTCTCAATGCTTCTTCTTCTCCGTCGGTAAGGGCAAGAGTTTCCGCGGCGTAGGTCACCACTGGTCTGATAAGGGTTTTGTAAATCTTCATCTTTGTTCTCCGGCTTAGCTTCTTGTTCAACAACATATTTTTGTTGCTATAATATGCTTTATTCCCTTTCTGTATTCTATACTCGGTCTTTCGATTAGGTTCATCTTGGTTCCCTATTAAGCAACCTAAATAGTTCAAGCTTTCTACACATTCAAATTCAAATTGTCCTACTCTTAGTGTCCCATTGCTATTAACGCCTTTACTTGTTTGCATGTATTTTGTTTTCTCTTGATTGATGTGTAAACCATAGTTTTTTGCAATTTGGGCTAGGTTCACTACTGATTTTATGAGTTCATCTTTTGATCTGCTGATTATAGCTATATCGTCGGCGTAGGCTGTTAGTTGTGTCATATTGGTAGTAATATTGCCAACTAATTCCGCTCTTCTTATTATAGACTCTAGTGTAATATTGAACAGGGTTGCAGAGAGCACGTCACCTTACCTTACTCCTTTGTTAGGTAAGGTCATTCTCACAAGTCGTATTAGCTTTGGCGGTACACCTAGACTGCTTAATTCTTGTAGCATTTTGTTCCTGTCAATGGAGTCAAAGGCCTGCTTAAAATCAATGAAGATGAAGTGTAGATTTATATTATATTCGTGTGCTTTTTCTGAGATGATTTGTAGAATATGTATCGCGTCAACTGTGCTCCTTCCAGCTCTAAATCCGTTCTGGTAGTCACCTATCAGTTGTTCTGAGTATTGCATTAATCTGTTCTTGATTAGTGTTGTTAAAATTTTGTAAGCAGTGCACAGTAATGTAATCCCACGATAATTTTTACAGATTTCTTTATTGCCTTTTTTATGTAACAATATCACATTTGCTTGTACCCAGTCACTAGGTATTGTTTCTTTCTCCCAAATTTCACCTATGAGTGTATGCATTTTCTCGTATAATTCTTTACCACCGTGAATCAGTAATTCAGCGGTTATATTATCTGGCCCCGCCGCTTTGTTTTTTCTTAGTTTCAATATAGTGCTTTCAACTTCCTCGTAGGTGGGTGGCCTAATTGGGTCGTATTCTGCTAAACACTCTGTGACTTGCTGCATCTTATTATTTTCTTCATACAGTAGTTCCTGAAAATATTCCTTCTAGACGCTTTTTATCTTCTCTTCTTCACATTCAATAATTCCATCCTTGTTTCTGAACCCTCTTGCTTTACATGTATGTTTACAGTGCATGTCCTCAATCTTCTTAAAAAAAGGTCTGTTGTTATTGCTTAGGCATTCGCTCTCTAGTTCGTCAGGGTTTTGATTGATCCATTCGTTTCTTTTTTTTTTCTTAACTATATTGTTCGCGCTGTTTCTCGCCTGGGTATAGATTTTTTTGTCCTCCTCTGATTTGGAATTCATCCATTTCCTTTTGGTTTCCTTTGCACGCTTGCATTCTGTATCGTACCATTCATTACGGGTCTTCTTTTCGTCAAATCCTATTTCTTGGCTAGCGGTCGTTATAATGTTATTCTTTATTAGGTTCCATGAGATTTCGATAGGATTAGTACTTAGTACTTGCTCATTCAAAAGTGACAGCTTCCTTATGTAGTTCTGTTTACATTGTTGCACGTTAAGTTGTCCTAAATTCAATTTTTTCTTGCATATTTTGGCGTTGTTTTCTATAATCCTGTGTAAGTTCTGAACCTCATTATTACACCAACAATTATTTAATAACGTGCCGGTAGTCTTAAACTTAAAATAAATCAGTCTTTTAATGGTTGTACTGTTTGGAATTTGCCGATACGGATATATTAGAATAAACAAGGAGCTTAGTTAACGAACGTCCACCATACTCGTAAAACCATTTTTGTTATGGACAAGGTCTAGGTACCTTAGAGACATTAAGCAGAACATAATTAATAATGAAACATCAATGACAAACAAACAAACAACACATATTGTCGCTCCGCACGCATTTGCGTTGGCATTGGCTTGTTTCAATAATTCCATGGCATCACTGATTTTTGTGAAAATGCTAGTTTGTTTTTTGCATTCCTTCAGTTCCGGAAAATGAAAAATTGTTAGCAACAGTATGAATGGGTGCAGTATTTTTGTCTCTACAAAAAATGTATTTACACTTAAGCTCTAAAATAATTAGGGTAGCAAATAATTGAACATAAAGAATCTACTATGCAAATTCCTATGGTGCGTCGCGCAAGTCAGCACCCGGTATATTCAATAGTCTATCAATTCACAAGTATTCCATCACTGGTACTATGGATTTTATTCAACTTGATAATGTACACCTACTATGTTGTTGACCATGAAAGTACAAAATTTAAATTTGGCACTCAAGAAAATTAATAAACGTATATGCATTTGAAGGGCACACAAAACCATACGTACTAATGTTATTAATGTAAATAGAGAAATTATACGTGGGAGGAACTTCGCATGTTGATAATTACTACGAACTAAACGACAGAGTTTGAAAACTCCTGCTATAGAATTAAGGTGGTATTATGCAAACATGTTGGAAAGATACTTATAATTACTGAATACACAATGCAATAGATCAAACCTTGAGTTGTTTGCGGTGATGTTGACACATGCTATGAATATTCAAGATGTATTTTAGCGACAACTTTAGGACTCCTAGATTGCCGTCTGTCATTGATTACTTAAAACAAACAAAGCATTAGCAAGCTAATTGCTGGCAAGTAATCAGACGACATAATTTAGAGATATTTTTTATCAACGTTAATATCACAATGTCGGTATACATTCTATCCATTGACAAATTGGGAAATCGTTCAATCACTCAAGTCTAGTCGCCGTGTGTTGATTGATATGTATTAGAACAATTCAGACACATTACCAAACCAAATATTTATAATAGTAATCAAATTCTATAAACTATTCACTACAATATCACTGGCCAGACATATAGAAAAAATCAAAAGTAACGAAACCCACAAGAAATGTAGCTTATGGTTCAAATATGTACATGTTAATATGTAGGTCTTTTCAAAATAATTTTTCGAATGTTTACACAAAAATTCCGAAATAAGGCAATATGTTACCGACATCAACTTAGATACAGAACAACACTCAACCTAAAGCTCTCGAACTATTTTTGATACCATAAGAAAACATGAGGTCTAGAATAACTAAACAGTTAGGTACCGCAGAAAATAATTATTTTATAGATTAATATTACAGAAACCTGAGTGAATTTCTTCTAGATTGTAATAATGGGAAACCAATGATTTTGAAAATGTTCTGTTGGTTTAGGGCTAAGTATAGGATGTCCTAACAATAAATCGGGGAATAAATATTACAATATTTTCCTTTTATACAATGAGTCCATAAAGTCTTGCACAAATTCATTTAAAATTCAGATATTTCATTATCGGAAAAACGCTCGAACATGTGAATTAGTATTTTTAGTTGCGCATTTTTTAAAGTAAAAAGTTAGTATACAGGGTGTCCCAGGTAAGAGATATGACGTCATGTAGGTTTTTTTTAATGGAACACCCTTTATATTGTACCATTTTCGAATTCTACGTTAAAAACTGAATACTTTTTGTATAACCGCTGAATTTAGAAATCTAGTTGGTTACACAAAAAGTGTTCAGTTTTCAACGTAGAATTCGAAAATGGTACAATATAGAGGATGTTCCATTTAAAAAAAACCTACATGACGTCATATATCTTACCTGGACACCCTGTATACTAACTTTTTACTTTAAAAAATGCGCAACTAAAAATACTAATTGTCATGTTCGAGCGTTTTTCCGATAATGAAATATCTGAATTTTAAATGAATTTGTGCAAGACTTTATGGACTCGTTGTATATTAATAATGTAATAATTAATTTTCATTATTTTACTTCTCTTGGAAGGTATTTTCCTTATGTAGCATTAGTAAATTTGCCATACATGTTTCTACCACTGTTATAGTCACATGCATTGTGGAAGCATTATTTATTCAATAATTTGATTTTGTGGCTATTGAAATCGTTTTGTGGTTATATAAAATATATATTTACTACACATAAAAACTATGGATGAAGTCATGTATGTTGTAGCGAGTTCCGGGTTCTCCATTATTAACTGACATGTTACCTATAAATCTGGTTACGTTGAGGTTCAGTTTGTCAAGAGCACCGTTATGGGCCACATATTCTATTAAATTCTGTACTATTGCGCAAATTCTTACCCACATTTAGAGCATGTTCTATATAATTTGCATACAATTTACTAAATTTTTGTGTATTCTTTGGCGATAAACATTTTAACAAAAATGAATGTCTAAAATTCGCTGAAAATTCAAGACCGCCTCAACACGCAGCTGCCAAATGCTTTACTATTCTGAAATGAAAGAGGATTTCGTTCGAAAATAATGCCAACAATTCCAAAAACATAATTTGTTTCTCTCCACGAGCGCGAAGCAGCTACGGCAGTTATATTTGATTGTGTCAATCCTATTTACTTATAGCGATTTCAGAGATGAATACACCTACTTTATAAAAACGAGGGCACCAATCACAAAATCACTTAAGTGAGCTTTGAAAACCAATCCCATTATTTCGGTTCATTTCGCACAGCGGCACCCGGTAGTTCTAACAAAAGCCCCTTCTTAGGAAGAAATAAATTTCTGGGGAAAATACACGGTAGCAATTGGAACCTACAAGTGCAATTTAGAGAGAAGCGGCACTGCGAAGCAATACATAAGGATGTGCGACTAATATCGATTAATTAACGACGATGTCCGGTCCAGGGATCCGAAATCCCAGGATAAGGCGCGATTAGTTCCACGATACACGGACACGAAGTTCGGTTATTTATGGATCTCTATAGGAAAGCCGCGAAAAATGCCGTGGGCAGCGATGGGGAGCTTTCGGCGTTTTCTGAGCAGAATTCGCCAGGTGAATTTCAACTACCCAATAGAGTGCGAATATCATAAAGATGGAAAAGAAAACGTATGTATTCGTATTTCACAACTAATACAGAACGTTATTCCGTATTCAGCCGTCGTCAATGAAGAAATCCTGGAAAATAGCACAATGCTTACATTTCTCAAAAAATATAGGCTAAAATACTGACACTTTCTAAGAGGATAAATCTAGTTTTTTCATAGGAATCATGAAAGTAGTATTTTTTAACGAAAAATCGTGAAGAAAGTACCACTTTCTTAAGGCAAAATCGTGAAAAAAGTACACCTCTATTTTATTAAAATTGTGAATTGTCAATTTGACAGTTGTAAACTCCGAAGTTTTGTCGACTAAATTTCGAGTTACAAGAGGTCACTATGCAAAAAAAAATACGTGTACAACACGTTTTGAAAGTCCCTTCGTGCATTCATTTGCTTGATCTGCAATCTCATGAAAAAAAGGACTTTCAAAACTAGTTGTACAAATAACTAATGATCAATAATTATTTTCATCTAGGATGGCTATGGAATAGTTCCTAATTTATAAATGCAACTATGTTTATACTTAAATATCAGACTTGACATTTGATTTTTAAGTGATTTACAGTTGCATTCCATAGCCATCATACTAGATGAAAGTAACTTTTGATCATACATGTGGTAGATATAAAGCAAATTTAGGCAAATGACCTTGCCTAAATATTAGTCATATAACGAAATTCGACATATATAATACTGTGCCTCGTTCTCGATGGCTTAGGTTAGTTGCAGCCTTTGATAACAAAAATCACGTCCGTGGTCGGCGTTGTGCCAACGGTCGACGTAGTGTCCACGGTCGGCGTTGTATGCAGTCTACGTTGTATCCTATGTTGTAAGCACTTAGCATATGCCCAGGCAAATTATTATTTACCTTAATTTGCTATATGCCTACGACATTACACATTTAAGAAATTCTTCAGTTTTAATTTATAAAAGTTTTTATGTTTTCTAAAAGGGTTTCCATATTAGTTAGCGTAATCAAATTTCATAATGTAAACGGTTTCAAGTTATATTTTTCTCATTCTCCTTAAAGTTCTCTTAGCTCAAAGGCGTTGTGGTTCCAGATTCCATGTTCTTCCATCTACTATTCTTTTTCTTTCTACTCCCATTTTGTTCATCGTCCGCCACAATTAACCTCTACGAGGTATGATCAGACAATAAAGTGAATGGAAACACAGCAGTTGTTATATCAAAGAACTATTGTATTTGCTTTAACAAACATAATCGACGAGTAGCAAGCTTCTATCATTGAACTGTTGTCTTTATAAACAAGTTTTTTGCACTTTGTCGCAAAAATGGATCATGAACAATGTGGGAACATTAACCTTTCTTTCACACTTGCAAAAAGCACTCAGACTATATACAGGTGGTTTGATGGAGTTCGACAAGGTTTTGAATCGACTGACCACGAAGAACGAACGATCTGGACGACCTTCCAATTGATGCACATTGAAAAAGTAAGTGAAATGGTTTGATCAAACACGAGATTGACCATTCGTGTTATACCACGACAACGCCCCTTGTCATACACCGCTTCTTATCGGACATTTTCTGTGGGATAGAGAATATTATTATCGTGTAATATCCGGCTCTTTCCAAAAATCAAAATGTATGTTATCAACTCTGGAATAAGTGCTGTACATTGAAGGGGATTAAGCGACATTTTAAATTTTGATCACACCTCATATTATATACCCTATCAATACATTTATCAAGATCAAACGTGACATGTCTTTCGACTTTTTGTCAATTTTCTCTCTCTTTACGAGTCTTTCCAAGTTCGGCATTGATATTAGTTGTATTCCTGTTCCCAGTCTTCTTTTTAGTGTATTATATCCTCTTATCATTTATTGTAATATATGCAGTGGCGGCTCCCTATAAGGAGCCAAGGAGCTATGTCTCTACCGCAACAAACCAGTCATTCAAGATTTTTTTATTCTGAAGGAACATTGTTTTTTTAATAATCACTCTTCTCATTTTAAAGCTTAAATAAAGCACGAGTAATTTTGATTTCATGAATCTAAACTGTAGGATAAGCGCTGCTTGATTTTATCACGGGCGCAGTTGTGCCATATCGAAGCGGCTCTTGGTTTTCCTCTCAGGTTTATTGACTACAGCAAGGGTTGAGCAGCAAGAAGTAGTTCCAAACGTACAGATATCTTAACACTCAGTGTAAGCTCCAGCTCAAGTAGCTTCAGTATGGCGTGACCCTTGCGATAACGTGCGCGTTTTGGATTTTTAATTTCAATTTTTGCATGTACGCTGACCCCATCGAGTTTAGATCACCCAAGGCCGCATCCGGGAAGCATATGCAGAAGACCGTGAGTATAATTTCAACAGAAGACATTGGGGTTTCCTCAAAATAACCATGCTATTCATGATCTATTTCATTATACTCATAATGTATGGTGTCGTTGTAACAAATCTTGAAATAATATACTCCAATCACGCATGCATCTATGTATCTCAAACAATGTAAATGCAAGTTTTTTATCAGAATTATACATTTAAACGAAAAATTAAAAAGATATTCGAATTAGTCCATCATATTTTATTAGCCTTTACTCTTTGGTAAATGTTTTCACAATGCTAACTTTTGCCAGTCCATATGCGAAATATTTAAATCTCGGGGTATCGGTTTCAGCCTTTGTCAGTGAGGAGGTGGAAAATGCCATTTTTGTTCGGTAGCTAGCTCTATCATCAAACTTCTCTACGAGCCGCTACAGCATATACCCAAGGTTTCTTGTCCTGTCCGCGATTATACACATAATCGCATCAAAAATTATTTTCAACTAGTATGCGGCTATGAAATAGTTCCTAATTTATGAATTTTACTATAAGTCACTTAATAATCAAATGTTATTTAAGCAGAAATGTAGCTGCATTCATAAATTAGGAACTATTCCATAGCCATACTAGATGAAAATAATTTTTGATCATACTTTAGTTGGGTTCAGCCGGGCTCGATAGCTCAGTGTTTAAGAATTCTGGCTACTTATCTAACGGTCGAGAGTTCGATCCCCGATCCCGGTGCGGTTTTTAAAAAACCTCTACAGAATGCCATCACTCGGGAGTGATGTAAAGCCGTGGATCACATGTTACTACGATGTGTAGCATGTTGGAACTCCTTAGTCTCGGCAAAATTCTAAGTAGGACTAAGGTACTTGGTACTCTGCATGCCTAGACCTTGTCGACGGGGTTGGCAAAAAGGGCCTATGAAGGCCTACTTGCTTAATAGCAGTCTCCCCACAACAAATCCATACTACTACTACTAGTTGGGTTCAAGAAGATCTAAAAGCTATTATTTAATTTCTCTTATAAATACTATTTTTCACGCTTACTTGTCGCAGTAGCTCTATTTTGTATATCGAATAGCTTTCTTAAATTGTATTTTGATTTTCTTTGTTTTATATGATGTGCCTTTTGTCCTGCATAAACGAATTTTCCAATCCTTATGGTCTCACAGGTGTTCAATTATTATTTTTTGTATCGTCCAACCTTTAAGCCCTTTTGTTGATTGTTGATCGTATTCGCTATGCTAAAATTCAGTATTTTATTCCCCTTATTTGTCAGCAGAAAAGAACACGATGCAAGCTTGACGCATGAAATAAATATCAAGAGCGGGGTCAAACAGGTTATATTCTGTAGTGTCACCGACACTTGCTAATAGTAATAAACCGTGTTATGAAACAGCTATAGTTCATAAGAGAGGATTAAAATACAACATTTTTGGAATCTCGAAAACAAAATTTTACAATAAATGGCTACTAATGAAATTTAATATTTTAGTAGGGTTTCCGTTCGCAGGGACTCGCAGAAGTAGTAATCATGAAAGCCTTAATATTTTTGACTACTTTGTGTGATTATTATTAATTCAACATTAAAAAACTGTCTTATTCAAAGTTCAAAGTTGCAGGGATGCTCCCCT
Organism: Agriotes lineatus; assembly: GCA_940337035.1. Lineage (NCBI taxonomy): Eukaryota > Metazoa > Arthropoda > Insecta > Coleoptera > Elateridae > Agriotes > Agriotes lineatus. The sequence goes on along the minus strand of OW679194.1, from coordinate 196,765,459 downwards.
TTTCAGACAATTTAATTCGAATTAACCTCACATATGTGCACACTCTTTCTTCTTCGTTCTATAAATACTATGGCGTGTAACCTCATATTTGATTCTCGAATTTACTTTTTGCTTTTTTGCTAAATCCTATATATTACATGTGACAACATTTAAAATCTCTTTTCCAACTTTGGATTCAGTTTTTCAGCCATATTTGGCTGGTTGCGAGGTTGTCGTATGAGATTTCTTACCTAGTTTCATTATAAACCTTACAAAAATATATTTCCCTATAATAATAGAAAATTTCATGTAAACTTTTTGGGATCAAACAAAAATAATTATTAAAGTGCGACCTACCTTAAAAATAAGAGGCAAGTGAAATTTCAATTCGTCGTGGTTTATGATTAAATACCACGCTCTATACCTCGCCAAAATAGAAATTGTAAAAGACCTTATTAATTTAGTCTTGATTTGAAATTTAAAACTTGAAGCAAACCTTGAAGAAAGCAAACAAAATTACGGCAGCATAAAATTTAAAAAATGTAATATCTTAGTGCCACCGATATAAGTATTATTTCCGGAAAAACAGCTCGTATAATCTCAAAAATATTTTCTTAGTTTTAGTATTCTCGGTATTCTAATATTCGAAATTTGAAATAACTACAATACACAAGGAATGTAATGTGTAAAAAGCAATAAAGGCATGTATAAACCGCAATCTAAATTATTTGCTTTACAGCGGAATTTTTAGCAGATCTTTCAAGTTCAAGTTAAAAAAAACGTCGTCCCAACAGGTTTTGAATACATACATATATAAAAAATATGCAGAAAATAAATATTATCTAAAAATTATAAAATATTTGCAAGTAATGATTTTAGATATCGGTTCCGGTTATATTTATGTATTTTGAAACGGTTTTTAACAATATTTAGCTTTCAATGGTATGGTGCTTCAAATTTCTAAAGAAATATGTACTTTTAAAATATCTTAAAACAACTCGTTTAAACATAATTTTCCAAGTTTTATGGAGAGTTCTATTTATAAATTGTCTTACTGCAATATTTTTGTCAAGTGTGAATGTATGTTTTATTTGCATATTTCTCTCCAATGTATTACTATTAAAGCTATTTTAATGGTCTTTACACTTCGCACCAACGTCAAATAGAAACATGTTAATTCGCTGATAAAAAAGCTGATAACTGATGACATTTAAGTGGCTTTCCCGACTGTAACATATTTAATATACTGTATCGTTAGCAAGTTAGGTGCCCGTCCGCACGGCGCGAAAACCAATCTAGTATGTTGCCAATTGAATCCGTTGCGCTTCTATTAACTTAAATAGATCTTATTGAACATTTACAGGTAAATGGACACTGTGGGAATGCGGTTGCGTCGGCATTTCATTTCCTATCTACCGATTTGGAGCTATTGTAGTCCGCTGAATCGTTCAGGTTGACTGTTCATGTGGTTAGCAGGTTTGCATTTCCAGTTTTAAAACACCATTTGAAAAGAATGCTAGTTGATCAACAGAAGGATTAGCACACAACATATAACAACGTTTTCTGGATGAAGCAAAACCATTGCTATTTTTGAATGCTGTAGTCTACGCTATTATCTGAAAAACAATTGATTTTTTTACCTAATCCAGTCTCTCAAGAACTTTAAAGATCGATACCGTTGAAACGACAAACTTTGTGACATGGGTAAATTTAGTTAAAACGGTTTATTTGACCCCAAACATTTGTGGTAACGGTTCTACAGACTTTTAGAGACGCATCAGTTACAATGGTAATTTCTTTAGCGCAGAACAGTATTTCAGAAAACAAATGGAATGAATTATAATAAACAAGTTGAGAAGGTGCAAGCTCCTTATCCATACTTCGATTGAGTGATTTTTGCCAAGCGCTCTTTGGCACGCCCGCTCCCTTGATACATAGTAATTTCGTTTTCCTAATCTGTTAAAACGGTACTTTCACTGTGGTATGGCCGTTATCATCTTGTGTTTTACACATATGTGATCTGGCCATATGTGCGGCGACTTCGGCTAAAGAGTATTCGCAAGGGAGACGAGGATTGATTATTGCAAAGCTTAGTTTAAAATAGAGTTAGCGATTTATCAATACCTACCGTTAGCGGGAAGTGTGAATGGGGTAGAAAAGGCCACATTCGTTTCACTGTCAAAGGTGGCAATAGATAGAAATTTGTATCAGAATCTTCACTTAATAAAAAACAACAACCGGGAGCAAGTTTCAAACTTGTGATCTTAAGCTCGGTAGTGCAGCTGTTCACCATTGTGTCGGAGAAGTCACGGGATCGCTTAACTGCTATTACTGATATCCCGAATAGAAATCGACAAATGCATACCGAGTAAAAACGACCAAAGGTTATCAGTTATCTGTATTACCTACACTAACTGGCGCAGAAATCATCCTGATAGGTTATGTAGTTCTTGGGATACAATGTTTACATCCAACCAGCGGGACACCTTTACTAAAACTACTTCTTTGGCATAATTTTAGAGTATCTAGTAGGCGTATGTTACACTATGTTTTCACGTGTATCCCTCTTGTATAAGAACCATCACCCGTTCAGAACAACCAATTTATCTACTTACATGATAATGAAGTTTCTTATCAAAGAAAGTATAAAACTTTCTGAAATGTTATTCCTTGAGAAAGACAGAGGTATATAAGTGGTATAGAGTTTTCAGTGAGGGTGGACCGAGCTCTGTGGATTAGTAGTTAGCACATCTGCTTAGCATCCGGGAGGTCGTGGGTTCGATTCTCGTGGCCGTCTGCCCTGATTCACGTTTTTAGATGGTTTACCTGAGTCAACAGGGTTACCTTCTCTTATGCGAATGCCGGGGCAGTATTTCTCCACCTTTCCTGGCCTCTCTTCCATTCTCCACCCCTCCTTTCTCTCGCCTATTGTTCAAAAAGTCGATGAAGTTATGCAACCCAACCGTGTCAGGAATCTTAAATGCATCATTTTAATCCTGAGACAAAACGACAAATTATGCAATGGAAGCTAGTTAAATAAAAAGGCCGTCATACAATGTAACTACTCGTAGCTCAAAGAATGTGACTGATTTTCTTGTACAACCAAGAACATCACATGTCCAATGAGAATTAAGCCCACATACCAAACTATGTCGAACTTCGTCGTTAAGGAGAACTTTCGATTCCTCCAAAACAGCGTTAGGCCCCATAATGCCTTTGGTCCGTATTTCTCCATTTACGAACGTAGGCCTCCTTTAATGTTTCCAATGTGTTTCTATCTTTTGAGTATGTTGAGAGCAACCTTCCTATTGGCCTTCAGATATTTCCTTTGTCTGTTCTTGGCCTCCATCGTGCTATGGTGCTATACGATATGTATATTTTTTTAGATCGAACACGGCAACGTGTCCTACCCAGTTCCATTTGAGTTTGAACATTCGTTCGATTATATCCGTAATTCCAGTTCGCAGTCATTTGGTACCCCGCCCTTCAAACCAAATAAGCAGGTTCCATGGCTTTGTGAAATTCTCGGCTAGTTTGCACTTTTTGTAGTTAATGCCATTACCTCAAGGCCATACGTTGTAGCGGGTTAGATAGACATAAACTTCTAACAGGAGGGATATTTGAGGCAGCTGCTGACCAACTGCCAAATTGTGTACTACATAATTGGCTGAGTACTCATTCAAACTTTTTTTAAAATTTAAGGACACTGTAAAGTTACCAGGCAGATGGCGTACAGCATTTTTATTGACATATACTTGTATATAAACGTATGTTGTGACTGCGTCTCTGCATCACTTTTTTATCGACACCGACCGGGTGCAATTCGGCCGCGTTCGGCAGTTGTGTCACCGCGTCTTTTATAATGGCGCGATACGGAAGCACGATTGTTTTGTAGGCAAGCGGTTCGAGTGTCTAGCTAGCAATCAAATTCCGCAGGTTCGAATCCCACGAACTGCAATGCTTTTTTCGTTGCAAATTATTATAATTTGCATTAGTGTTTCTTTTCACTGTTTCAGTATTATTAGCAACATTAAGATATTTTTGCATATTTACTACATAATTTTGAACATTCTTGCGGTGCGCTTTCTATATTAAAGACGTTAAAACATTCGTCTTTTGTACATTTTCAAATTAAAATTCGATTTTAAAAATGCAAAAACTATTTTAATTAGAGGTAAGGCTACCTATGTGGTGGGCTCAAAAACTACTGATCTCAATATTCATATGTAAACTATCCTCGTATTATTTTTAAAATTTGAAAAAAAGAAATGTTGGGAGAAAACTATTCTCGTTCCTGTTTTTGTGGAAAAAAATCATTTCTGTTTAAATAATGATGTAAGAATAAGATTTGTTATTTAAAAGACGTATTTCTCTTCGCTCTAGCCAATAATGAACTAAATGTCAATTATTTCACTTTACAGCAAACCGTAAAAAGTAAATCAGTGTTGTAAGCTAGGTTATTTACTAAGTATTATACGACAACATAAAATGTCAAACAGTGCCAATAAAGCAAACAGAATCACACACATACAGGGTGTTAAAAAACGGTAGCACACTTTAAGGAGTAATAGTATTCATCAAATTAAGAACAAAAGTTCTGATGAATATAGGTCCCGAAATGCGTCTTAAAAGAGCTATAGCTTCGAGGAGGGTGAATGATTACGCTCTTGAGCAAGCGAATGTCAATAATTTAGATTCGCTTTTCCCAAAAAACTGCTCTCAGCGATTCCAATTCAGCGTACCTTTTTCGGCTCCGTTTCCATTCGCCGGAAGTCTTTTGATCGGAATGCATTTCGCCGGATATCAAGATCGAGGACACTATGCTGATCGTGGGGACAACACCAGCTAACCAACTAACCTAAACAGGCTAGAACGAGACACAGTACTTTGCCGAATTTCGTTATATGACACGCACCGACACGCACCTTACAATCCGGCGAAACGGATTCCGGCGAATAGCTTTCCCGGTGAAATAATTATCCGGCGAATGGGAAGGCCACGCCTTTTTCATGTTGAAAAATCTAACCGTTTTGAATATCCAACCCAAATTGACTAAAATGTTGACTGTAAACAGTTGTGATAAAAAAACATATCCTCGCTCTTGCATAAACTACCCCTTCTGAACCTTAACCAACGTTTTTTAAGGTCATCTAATTCAGTATACATAACCGGGAAGACATGCCAAGTTATACCTAATTTGTTTTAGGTATTAGTTTAAATATATAATTGTTTTTATCTACGACAGTGTGTAAAATTGACTTTTAGTTGGCAGTTTTAAGTTTGTAAAACGACTGTTTAATAACATGTTTTCATTAGTATACGCCGTCAGTAGCAACGTGTTTTAAAATTTTTAACAACGCAAAATTACGACCGTTTGCTAGTAATCCTAATTTACATTTAAATTTTTTTTTACATTTACCGTGTTTTCTAGATTCTATCGCAGATAAAACATTGTACGATACATATGCGTAAAGCATCTCTGGTCACTCGCGGGGCTTAAAACGCTCGCTCACTAACGTTTTAACTTTGCCCCACTCGTAACTAAAGACTAATTTTACGCACTTGTATCGTAAATTACTATTTACTAGGGATGTCGTACCCGGTCTAAAATCAAACCCGGGTACCCGAAAGCAGTACCCGGGTACCCCCGGGTACCCGAAATATATAATAAAAATGTTAGTGTACATCTGAACATCTGAAGTAACTACAAATTGCTTTCTTTTACGCCGCGAGTTTTAAATTGAACAAAATTGAAATAGTATCTGCTCGCCAATTCAAACTGCAAGTCGTCTGTCGTCTGTTGTTCGTAAGTATTTTCACACTTCCAAGTGTGACTTCAAGTACGTGACTTTTTATCCGAAATTGGTAGCAGCATCAATCAACATCACACACAGGCTGTTTATGTTACTTCATCCCATACTGACGCAATTTAATGGTACTATTAACGGGTTGAATATTTCCGTGAAGCGGATTTATTGCCTTCCTTATATGAAACAAAAAACATTATGTGGTATGGGATCACCCCATCCCATTCTTGTTATTACTGCATGGTTATGTTTTTCTAGCGCTTATTGCTATTATTTTTACCATCTTCTTCGAAAAAGGCTGACATAATTTACTAGTCGGGTACCCGGGTCCGGAAACTACACCCGGGTCGACGATTACCCGGGTCGACCCGGGTACCCGGGTACCCGCCGACATCCCTACTATTTACTGCCCTTCTCAAGGCTGTGTCTGTCTTAAAGGACATTTCTGGATCTATGTTTATTGGAACTTTTTGTCTTATTTTGATGAGTACTATTGCCCCTTTTAGTTTGTTACCCTTTTTACCACCATGTATAGGTACATTCATAGTAATTTTCCGTTTTGATCTACCTGTGTGGATGATTGTAATTACAATTCCTAATTTAGTTTACATGGACGTAATATTCTTAAATGGATTTATTTTTAACAAATACTCCATGTTTTCCGCTTTGACTAACTTCTTTACTTTCAAAATTATCACGATCTGTCTATGTAATAACAGCTGCTAAAGAATTTGACAACGATGCTTACTGGACATTGAAAAATCTAGCACTAAGTACGGAAATAAAGATGCAAAAGTCCAGAAATCCATAATGCAGACGCTCTCACATATTCCACATGGTTCATCTGATGGAATTTCGCGAAATTTCGTTATATAAAAATAAAGCTACATTTGTTAGTCCATGTTGTACATATAATGATATCGAATCTACCACAAGTAGTTGATTTAATCCAACTGCACGACAAAATAAATAATATCTGGGCTATTTATTACTTTGTAACATTTAACAATTAAAATGTGGGAGAACATTTTCAACTACGGATCATATTTTAGAAAGAAAAATAATTATAAAACTGACTCGAGCGGGAACACCAATCTACATCACACGGTAAAATAATTTCTACTGAAGTCTACAACGAAAATAAGTATACGTTTGCACACTGCTACACCAATTTAGACTAACAATTTCTCAACCCTCTTGCCTGGCTGCTGACTGTTTGGTTAGGTCTTTATACGTAATCACTAAAGCATAAAAGCCGAGATAATTACATAAACAATTCGTCTTTCCCATGGCATGAAAATTAAGCTCCAAGAACAATTTGCATTTCCAAATCTCGTTAAAAAGATAAAATTTGCACGATCAGTGGTATATCCTTTTACAGACGCATTACATTAACCGTATTGCCGCTCGTTTCCATGGATTGAAGTGACCAGAGAAAATACATTTTATGCAGAACACATTTTCGCATTATTGTATGTATATTTGATACTACGGTATCCAATTAAGAAGTTGGTAACAGACCATAAAATAGTTTCCCGAACTTACGCAAGGGTTATTAATTGGTGCTTACGCATCATGTTATGTAAGATAACAATAATTAAATCAACTGCTTTAACAGCGCAAAATAGTATTTAGGTAATAATAATAGTATAATAATTAGTAAACTTGGTACGTGAAAAAGTCTATCAAATAAATCTTATGTATTTGAGAAGCGCTATTTCCACATGGGGTACTCCAGTCACATTATTTCTAGAATAAAAAATTCTTAAAAACTAAATAGGCGAATTAAGTCACACCATACACAGTGTGCCTAGGATTGGTGTTACAAGAGGAGAGATGAACTAAAAAATGTTGAATTTTATTTTAAGATTGTGGGATTAGGTCATGCTTGGTCTGAAGAGAATTTTAAGAATATTTTCAGTTTAAAAAAAATTAAGTTACCCTTGACAGTGAAGCGAAATCTATTGTCTTTTCAGGTAAACTACCCTTTTTTTTCATGATACGGCAAAATTTTACCAAGAAAAGTTGTTCAGAATGATAAATTATGGCCCTATGCAACATTTCAGGAAGGTCTACCTACTTAGATTAGACCATTATTTTTAATAAATACAATTTTTTTTTCTTAATTAAAAAAAATACAGTTTAATCTGAGTAGAGCCATAATTTATCATTCTGAAAAACTTTTCTTGATAAAATTTTGCCGCATCATGAACAAAAAGGGTAGTTTACCTAAAAATAAAATAGTTTTCGCTCCACTCTCAAGGCAGACTTGTTTTTCAAAAACTGAAAATATTCTTAAAATTCTCTTCAGACCAAGCAGGACCTAATCCCACAATCTTAAAATAAAATTCAAAAATTTTTAGTCCACCTCACGTTTTGCAACATCAATCCTGGGACAGACTGCATAGTTTAAATTTCAATTTCTATGTTTTACAATGTTCGCAAGGTTTAATTAAACTTGTATGCTGTGCACACGAACGTGTCCGTTTTTTATACCTATATTAATACAACCTAAGCAGATTTGGCAAATAATTTTCCGTCAATCTTACTGTCGGTAAAAAAATTAATACAAATAAATCATTTAATGCGAGTAGAAAAATCATTTAAGCATTTAATTCGTGAGAATGTTAATTAATCACTCGGACAAATTATGTCACGTTTTATCCTTCTGTATAATGTCCAACTTTCGCACTCATTGAATAATATACTATTGTCCCAGAACTTGCGCTTTTTTCATTTTTTAGGGCTTCAGTTCAACCCTTAAAATATTTCCTGAAAACTTCAAAGCTTCTAAAGCTCGAACATCTAATATACCCATCGGGTTCGAAGGACTGACATTTTTTGGCGTTCCAGAAAATCTCAGGAAATCATTCGTTCATTTTATGCTAACCGATTAAAACTTTACCCTGAAAAATATTGAAATGACTAAAGATAAATGCCGTATTTCACTTCAACCTGAGATGGGATTGATTAAACTGCGTTATTTCATATTCAGCTTAGAGTTGGTAGCAACTGTACGTACAGTCGTGTTCAAATAAATCTGGGGCAGTGTTTTTTTTCACGTGCAGGTTGAGTTAAGAATTGAAGAACATCTCCATGGATTTCCTCTTATCAGAAAGAGTTACAGATTTCATTACCTGTTAAAGTTTAATGTAACTCTTTCTGATAGCAGGAAATCCATGGAGATATTCTTCAATTCTTAACTGAACATACATATGAAAAAAAAACATTGTCCCAGATTTATCTGAACACGACTGTACATGTACGTATGTAAATAGCTAGTAAACAATAAATCGTTCGTTTGCACCGGGTCGCACAGTTTATAGTTGCTGCATAAAGCTCTAAAATATGCCTGCCTATTACATACATATTTCGCACCCCAGGTCATACTTCGTTCAAATTATATTTACTTTCCTGTCAGAGATTATTTTTAAAGTTAGAAACCAAGTGTTTAAATTTAACTCTAGGTTTTAATATGCTAATGAGAAGACCGAAACTGTATTTGGCAGCAATTCAAAAAACAATTTTCGTTTACAATGCATGTGGTTATGTACTTCTCACTTTCTCACATTTGTATTATGGGAAGAGGGCGGTCATTTCGAACTTCATGGTAGGTGAAGGGTTGGTTACGCGAGGTTACGCGAGATCTAACTGATCTTGGCATTGATTAAAATGCAACTCCATGGACGACTTGAACTTACAAGACTATAGTAAAACAAAAAGGGGCACTTTCGAAAACGGCTCTTTCATTAAAGTTATAATTAAAAAGTCGAAGGTAATAGTACTGTGGAAATCATTATTGTGTTGTCTGTTTAATTTAAAAAAAAAACTTAATCATGACCGGTTGCTAAGGGTTTAATAAAAAATACCGAATTCTTCTGAGTCTAGTTTAGTTAGTGCAAGAGATACCTGAAAACCTTGTGAAAAACTAACTTATGTATAGGTAACCGACTATGCATTTATAAACGTAAATCCGCGTAATTCAAAAGCAAAAAAAAAACAGAATATTCACTATGGAGGGTTTTAGTTTTAGAAGTTAAATCTAACATAAAAAAAATGTAGATTCCTGTGGTATAGCATGTACGAAAAATTTGGAACTCGAACTTAAACCAATGAAATTCACGAATTCATTGGCATGGAAAATTATGAATATAACAAACCTACATTTATGTTTACTGAAGAAGTACTCGTATTAATAGAAAAGACGCATAGAATGTGGAAATAAAACTCCTGCAGTAATGAAGACCATAGAATCTTCCCTTAGGTCGACCTTTAAATATATCGGAAACAGAATCATATATTATGTATCACTCGATACGATGCCACTGATGTTTCAATTATTGCCAATGAAAGTGAGGACGATGTTCGTAAAGAACAGCAGCAGCTTAAAACATTGAATGTTGAAATGTTTATAATTGTTTGATAAAAATTAAATTCTCTAAAACAAAATCACACACTATGCAATTATATTCACATTTTATTTAAAACGTTTTTTTGCAAGTGTGCACCAGTTTTTGAAGAAAATCTATTTTTTACAAAAATTTCCTAAAAATTCTTTCTCTAAAACTTCAAATATTAATTAAAGGAATATATTTTTCGAGATATTTTTTAAATATTGTTATTTGTAGAAAGTATTTCTTACTTTATTTAGAAACATGTTTCAGTTTATAAATTTATAAGTAGACCGAAAGTATATACTGATGGGGCCACAATTATATATAACAGCAATGAGATAACATGAACAACAAAATAAAATTCTTGAGTAAGAAAGAGATGCCCATACAACAAAATTATTTTAGTAGGCACAATTAGTTGACATGTCATAATTAAAGTAAGCGTCAAGCCTACTCGTACATTTGCTACTATCTCTTTCCTACTCAAGCAATATGTGTTATCTTCTTATTCATGTTATCTCATTGCTGTTATATATAATTGTGGTCCCATCGGTATTTAGTTGATATTACAACTAAGAATTTATATTTACTTCGACACGAAGTGTACGAAGTATTGAAATTCCCTCATATCGAAAACCACTCTGAGTCAAATATCTCTAAAATTCGAGCCAACCGACTAATGAACCCACTATATCAAATCTCCGTCTCGGCGGTGCGGATCTTTTGGTGAAGATCCCAGCCCGCTAGATCAATCCCCCGTATTGGGGGGTGCCTAAGCGTGCTGTGCGGGGGATGTATGTTCGTATGTGTACACGATTCCGGTCGCCAGGAACCTTCCTGAAGTCTTGGATCGTTTTCGTACGATAGGTCCTCCGAAAATGAAGGCAACATCAACTTTTGAGCTATGGTCGTCGGCAAAAATTTTGTTTTTGTTTTTTTTTATATATAACTGGTTCATAGCATTTCATTGTATTAGCGAAACGGAGTGATGCTGAGTATCGAAGTATTCTTGGAAAGCACGGAACGGCGCTTTTCTTGGGTGGGGGGTACCGTATATTTATTATTTTAGTTTTGAGACATGCGAAAATAAATATGTACCTATCATATGTATTTTATACTTATAACTATTGTACCTATACCGATTTATTTTTATAGTAGGTACCTAAACTTAATTATCTGTGTAAATACACTGATAACAATCGCACTAGAATTTACACATTATTGATAAAATTTTGTTGAGCAAAGTCAAACATCAGCCGTTGCTACGTAATTTACAATAAAACTGTACAGAAATAATATTCCCGTCCTAGGTAGGGAATATATTTCGGAAAAGTACACGTTTTCCTAATTTTTTTAATTACTCGTATCGCTCGGCGGAAAATAGTATGTGTATCTTGACGAAAAGCGTAACATTCCCAGACTCCTGTGTTGTTGGGCTCGGCATTCACCTCGTCCAACAATATTCACAGTTGTCCGGGAATGTTACGCTTTTCGTCCTAGATACACAATGTACTATTTTTGGCTATACCTTTTCACGAACCGTATCAATCGTATGCGAATTGTGGCTATTATGAAAATAGGTTCCAAATCCGATGCACTTTTCGCCAGATTCAATAAAATTATTGTGTGCTAAAAACCCTTTTCCCTAAAAAGTCATCTAATTCTCGTATAAGATGAAATAAGCGTTAAAGATCAACATTATTTGAAATATGGCCGATTTTTGTAAATTAAATTCCACGCCGAAATAATTTTGTTGATCACCACTAGCTAACAACAAATAATTATTAAAAATTCAAAATGAATACAAGTTAATGTCACATCTCTATTTAGTTAAATATTGCCTGTATTTTACAGGAAATGTATATCCATTTTTTATTATCCTACTCGTAAAAAGTATAGCATAACAAATTTAAATAACAGCAACGTGGAAAATTTAAACAATACATATAATTGTTTCATTTATTCACAAATAACCTTCGACTAACCGGACGGCCACAAACCATTATTCTGATCCACAAAAAGTGTTTTCACATTAAAGCAGTACACATAAAAATATGCCAATAAAAAATTCGAAATTAGTAGTGTCGTAAAAAATGCATACTGCGTTACAGGTTCATTTAAAATGCAAAAACAGGGTTTAAAATCTGTAATGACCTTTTCAATGGTATAAATACAATTTACTGGTTACATAAACACACTAAGGTAGTTTTGTGACTGCAATAGGTATAGAGCTCTCTATAAATGTAGATAGTGGCCATTTAAAATATTAAAACTTCTCACTGCTGGCGATAGTTTCTTCTGGTTTCTTCCTTAATAAAAAAACACAGTACATATATGACGTGTGTCTATTGCTATCTAACGGTATTCAACCAAGATGATTTGTAATAAACATGACTAAGTGAGATAGTGGATTAATAAAAATGTCAGAACAAATGGATTATATTTGAAAGAAGTTAAGATATTTGAAAAATAAAACGGTTCTAGCAAATACACCTGAATAAAGCCATTCGAGATAACGCCGTTGGATATGTCCTTTATCAGGCATGCCAGTATTACTAAAATTCCTGTAGTAAGCCTGAATATCAGCCCATCCATCCAGATTTTAAAGCAGTTCTCAATAATCCTACGTATTGCCAGTAGCTACTACTGTTTGTCTTCTAGATTTGTTTTATGCACTGACATCGTCTAGTTTTTCTTATTCCATCCATTTACTAAAGATCCTATTAATGCGTCTCTTTTTTTTGTTTTTGTCTCCACAATCTTCTTTTATCCTTTACTCTTCTTAATACCTCGTCCAGACGCGTAGCTAGAGATCAGCAGGCCCTGTATCATAAACTTCCAAGTGGGCCCCCCACCCCATCAGGGTATTATCAAATAAACGTATAAAAATACGAACTCAATTTTTATTTTTTAACAAAACGAAATATAATTATAAAAATTAATGAAAAAGTCACAATTAATTACCTAGTTTTACTAACGTACATATTATGTAAAAAGAAGTGTAAATCATAGTTTACTATGACACTTTAGACGGTACCACCCCAGCATTTTTTTATATATCGATTTAAATATTTTCAGAGATTGGTGCTGATGGGCCCTCTGGCTCGTGGGCCTTGTACCGGGTGGCTATAAATATCTGATATCACATTGCCTTTGGAATCAACACCGCCTTATTAAAGTGATGAATCCAACTAAACTAAATGTCATTAATGTCATCACAACTAAAATTCCTATCTGTCAAAAATTATTACAGATTGCAATAAGTAATGGAGTTAGAACAGGAGATTTTCATAATCGAGTCATAGGCTAAGCTGCAGAATCCGGGGCACATTCCCCTCCTCTTATTGCATTTTATTACATTACATAGGTACCAATACTTATTGTAATTGAAATATAATGCTAACCAACATTTATAAGTAGCTAATTCCATGGCTACCGGGATCTCAGATATTTATGACCACCCGGTATTATTGATACGGCAGATACAGCAGTAGCTACGCCCCTGACCTCGTCCTTAAGATACCTTATCAGTTAAACTAATGTTCAGGGCTCTTCCATGGCACCACATCCCTAGAGCTCACTATCTATTGTCTTTATTTACTTCGACATGATTTCTGATTGCTGAGTAACGAATATTTTAGTTAGTCTTCACATCAACTTTTCGCTGTATGCATCACAAGTATATATGATCATAATTACATAACCACGTCAGATAAATACAACAATAGCCTATATAATGATTGCTGGCCTGCTTGTACCTTGAGTCGACTCCTCCATAAAGTTGCCCCGTTTTACCACGTTACTCCAGCAATTAAAACACTGATGATGTGAGATCATGAGTTAATTTCTAAACGATCTAATTACCGCCATTCAATTTTTTTACGTTTTTGTCAATATTCTGTAAGTTATAATGGTAGGTTCACAGGGTTATGCCGTAGTCGTCGATTTAAACGATCGACGACCACAGCATAACCCGAAGAACCTATCATTATCGACAATGGCTATGAAAGCCTACCTCGCCTACATTCAAACATGCTGTAAGTTGATATATTTCATATTTAGATTGCCATGATAAAAGTATTAAAAAGTAAGCACCAGATGCTTTTAATTTTCACTTTTAAGAAGGTTTAATTTGTAATAGGTACCTGTTTTATTTATTGAATTCTAGGAGTGATACTGGAAATATAACAATTTATAGCGGCGCAAAATTTAAATTGCTTTATTATTTTTACTTTATATTGCTATTATTTTATTTTGTTATACAGAGGATTGATCAGGTGATGCTCGAGAAATGACGAATTGGTGGTGTTAAATAAATTTTAGCTAAGAAAATATTTACAAAATATACCACTTATACCATGAGTTCAAAAAGCAATGACAGTTAATGAATTCTAAAGCTTGCTGTTTACATTACTTTTAGTTTCCATGGCCAACCCTTACGTAATTTGTTTTTGAACACACGGTATATGTATAATGCAATTGAAAAACCAATGAAACTGCTTTAACTTAAACTAAACTTCCTATTTGTGTACTGTAATTATATCCTTCAAAGGAAAGGCTAGTTGAAGTAGTTGTACTTGAAGAACTTGCCATGGAAGAAGAAGTACTGGGTGTTGAACAATGAGTTAACAGTCTGCTTAAACTTCTCACGCGCATGATCGACTGTGATATGTTGACAATTTGTTTTGATCTGATTCAAACGTTACAAGGGCACATTCTAAAATATCTATACTAAATTTCAAATAAGAATGCAGTAGGTGGCGCTCTAAACTCAAACTACCTCAAACTAGTTTTAAACCGGGAAAATATAAATTTGTTTGACATATATGTAATAATAATAATAATAATAAACGTTGTAGGGCAGTGTTTTTTGTCTACTATTTATCAGATTTCCTTGTATATTTTTAGGATTAATATCGAATGTCAAACTGATAATGTAGAATTTTTTTTTTAAGATTACTACTTGATTTCGATCAATAACGGCCATAGTTATGATTACTACTTAGTTCCAAGTACTGCATGCTTATTTGAAATTTAATATAGTTACATCACTTCCATTTTCAGCAAGAGGGGACTATTTTCTCGAATGGCTTTTTCAGAAACTTTTTTTCTAACAGTCTTATTTTGCTTTTTGCTGCTAATATTTACGCTTCAACCTAAGCTCTCTCACAGCCATTTCGTGTTTCAACTTTGTTTCTATCTAAGCCTTTCCTTTTCTTACTGTATTTCCCATTTATCCAGGATCACCCTCCTGTATATCTCTCTTTCGGCCTCTATTTTCTTTTTAAGCAATTCTTCTCTAGATTATTTTGCTTTACGTTTATGATTTTCCATTTTGCTCGTTCCTCCAGAATATTGATGAATTGATTTTAAATATTTAAATTACTGCTGACTGTTATATTGAAACCATATAAGGTTATATTATAAACAACAAGTAATTAAACGAAGTAATACTATTTCCGGAAACCCCCTTTATTGGTAATATGAAGTGTGCCAGAGGATTCACTGACAATTAAGCTATGCTGGAATACAACATGAGGCCATAATTTACAAATATTTATTTCAAAAACTTACAGTTACTGCAATATGAACACACTGACTGAACCTGTGCCGAAGGTCTAATTTTCTCAGTTTTTGCTGGAGGGAAATTAAAATATATGCCAAGAGGTTTGATGTGGCTTCGCAAGGCATAGTTTTTGCTGCAGAGGCTATTTTAATAAGCGAGTTATAACTTTCCATGCATTATATAAGTAAATAAGTATACTTGATGCAAATAAGCTAAAAAGTCTACATTTTTAACATAAATCCTATATAACTAATAACATATTAAAGAGATATTAAAAAAATTATTACTGCTATTTTTTAATATTAACTAAAAAAACATGTCTTACGGTAGACCATTAGACTATCTATAAATATAATATGAAGAACTTAAGCACTCGCTTAAGCATTTCTTGATATTTTCAAAAATTATCGGTTAACCATGTAGAATTACCTATGAATGAGACGACTGTAACATACATACATTGGGGATTGCGGAGAATGTTAAGTATCATGAAGTTTTTTAAAATAAATGTAAAACGTTTACAGAATGTTACCCTATATGTATTCCGGTAGAACCAAAACAGAATTTCATAAACATTCCCTCTATTATAACCACTACCTCGATAGAACTTTCATCCAGCTGATATTACAGGTACTTGGAAGTAGTTATATCATATCAGCTAAGTTCGGTGAGGTTGTAATCAAATATTAATAATCTTTTAATCTGATGAAATGAAGCTGACGTTATCAGTAACGCCATACTTCCACGTAAGAAGTCCCATTATTAAATCTAATGGAAAAAAGTAAATAGTATTTAAAGGAAATATATGTTGATACTACTAATTAATTTTAATATTTCTAAATTGCAAAGGCATAGTGAAATCGCTCTATAGTTTTAAAAGCAGTGTTGTTTGTTCTACCGGGTGACTACATATAAAAGATTGTGATTTTTTTCTTAGGTTGGCACAGTTTATGTTGGTGGCACTGTAAGTCTATGTCAAATTCGAGATTAGAAGGTTAGGTTTTGCGTCAGTTTTGACACAGAATGACGCAAAATCTAACCTGCGAACATTGAATTCGACATAGGCTTACAGTGCCACCAACATAAACTGTGCCAACCTAAGAAAAAAAATCAAAATCATTTATAGTCAGTGCAATGATTGTGTAAATATTAAACATATCCAACAGGATAACCAAGATCCAAAATTTGGTAACATATTAAGTGTCCCAATAAAACCTTTTACCACTTTGTACTTTGTACAAATTCCTGCAGAGTATGGGGATTCCAATAACACCATGTAAGGAAAAGCCTACGTATATTTTATTCCATAAAGTTTAAATTATTTTCGAGCTCCCAGTTCATTTCGCTGGTAATAACACACAGCCTTGGCAATTTGAGTGTGTAACGCCGGCATTCTCATTAATACAAACGAAATGATGTTACGCAGAATTATAAAGTTCAAGAGCTGTTTTCCATCACCCACGTGGAATGGAATAAAAGGCAAGGCCGAACAGCTCGGCAACAATGCAAAAAACATAGCGTCACGGCAAAAGCCATATCCAGTCCACAAACAACTTGCGATAATAATTCGCAGTCTATAAATTGTAATTTGATCAGTAAACTGCATAGCGTAAACAATTTACAAAATGTAGGTTATCTAACAGTACACGAACAGCAAACATTCTTACCTCTTTCACTTTATCCCGTCGTTCTTTAGCTTCTAGATCTTCGTCTTCTCCACCGGTTATTCTTGGATAATGGTTGCTAATTGCTGGCGGCACGGTGACAATATTGCTACCTTCTTGCACCATGGAATTCCCCTCGATCTCTCGCACGACAGACTCCTCGAGGGGCCTGATGACGTTGGACTTGGCCGTCGTCGAAGAAGTCTTCCTGTTGGGGCCGATGTCTGGCCTCTCGAGCACCTTGAGCTGTTCATCTTGCTCAATTTTGGCTCTGAGTTTGGCCCTGTCGTCTATGACGTGGGGGTCGAGCTGGCCGTCGTCGTCGTGCCGCACCAGCTTGAGAATGTCTTTGTCGTCCTCCAGGTGCGGCGGCGGCGGGATGAGCAGCTCGGGGCCGGCTTTCTTGATCTTGTCGTACACTTTGTACACACTGTCAGCCGTGCTCCTGGACCCTTTGAATTCGGGCAGGAAAAAGAACGTCCCAAAACACACTAACCCAAATGTGACAAATACTAAAACAATCACGTATTTCTCGCGCGGCCTAAATGACTTCCTCGAAAACGGCACAGGCACTCCATTCACGAATCTCTGGTAAGTAGGTAAAATGCCGGTCGCAGTCATATTTACGAAATATGAACACTTTTAGTTCGGAAGAACCTGACTTAACACCAACACGAACACGCCATTAATGCTGACACTGACAGTGATAAGAAAGAACTCTGTTTTAACCGGACTGAAAGAGGTTTTGCTCGGTGGCACACTGCGATTTCGAGCGCTGCCGCCATCTCTCGGTATTAGTACCGACTACAGTGAATCTTTATTGTTGTGAACTGTACTAATGGAGAAATTATCCTATAGTCTGTTCGGTAAATATTAAAACACAAAGTGCCTTTGCTTTCTAAAATTCCAAGAGATTATTCAACACCATAGTGAAGGAACCAATGAAAATTGTTCAATTTGTCAGAAACGGCCAATCAAAACTGACTCTCATTGAAAACACCTAATGTCACAGTGTTTTCACGCGAGCCCCATTGGTTTCAATGATTTCAATTTAGTGAGTAGCCTTTGACTGACATTTCGCCAAAATGTCAAAGTCAAAGTTTGCAAATCAGCATCGTTCTAGAAACTCATAATAATCGTGTTGGAAGCTCCAGTATTGAATTAATAGTGGAAAACGTTAAAAATGTATGCTTGTCTAACACGGTAAAAGTCATCTACCCATATTGTTGAATAATCTTTCCAATACCACTCAAGGCAAATTTTTTTAAGAAAATCGTACGACACTCATTAATGACCAATAGAAAAATTCGTTCACGAGCCGTATCCAAGACAACAACAAAATTTCTTGGAAATTTTTGTAGGTAGACATTACTTCTTTTTAGGGTTGTGTCGTTACGATTTTCTACCGAATCTGCATTCGAGCATTAATTCATAACCGGAAATTATTTTTCGTGCATTCAACAACGTCCAATTTGCCCTCGGGTCCCGCTCGGGCAAATTAATACGACGTTGTTCGAACGCACTCAAAAAAATTTCTGGAAAGAATTAATGCTCTTATGAGATTATATGTGAGAATTTATTTCGCCAACATGTAAATTATTGCAAATTTCTCTCTCAACAAAAACTGCTCAAATTCCACTCGACCTGCGGTCTCGCGGAATTTTTAACGCAGTTTTGGTTTCGATAAATTTAAACGCAATAATTTGCATGTGAACGAAAAAAATTCTCAAAAAATTTTCACCTTTTGTGTATTACCTTTGAAAATCGTACGACACTCATTAATGACCAATAGAAAAATTAGTTCACGAGCCGTAACCAAGACAATAAAAAAATTTCTTGAAATTTTTTGTAGGTAGACCAACCTTACTGTGAGGGTTTGTGGCGTTACGATTTTCTTACCGAATCTGCATTCGAGCATTAATTCATATCCGGAAATTATTTTCGTGCATTCCAACAACGTCCTAATTAGCCCTCGCGTCCCGCTCGGGCAAATTAATACGACGTTGTTGGAAGGCACTCAAAAAAAATTTCCGGAAAGAATTAATGCTCTTATGAGATTATATGTGAGTATTACTAAAATTCTTCTTTTGTCTACGAATTTACTTACAAAAGGTTACTAAAACAAATAGGTTAAGAGTGTGACATTTAATTTAGGCATTCGTATTGAAAACTTTTGCAATCAAACACCAAATCGATATCTTAACGGGTTTAAGAGATATTGAGGATGAAAACACAGTTTACCCCTTTACCCCCATTAAAGATGAAATTTAAAAAAATCCTTCTACCTCATTTTATTCTCAAATGGACCCACAGAGAAAAAAGTCAAAAATTTTAACTCCCTACCTTTTTGCAATTTTCTATGTTTTTACTTCTTTAAGGGTGAAATTAAAAAAAACCATAAACTTCTTTCTAAATATTTTAAAGAGACATCTAAATGCCAAAAAGAATGTTCTAACTCAACAAACACAGAAGATATGTAGGGTTCTATAATTCACACCGAATGCATGCATATTCGCACCTTCAGGGGTTGAGCAAAATCCTGAAATATGTTTTTAGATATTTGTATTAAAAACCTTTGCAAGCAAAAACCAAATCTATATCTTATCGGGTCTAAGACATACTTAAAAATTCATAAAAACACATTTTACCCCTTTTCACCCTCTTAGGGATGGAATTTTCAAAAATTATTTCTACCTCTTTTTATTCCGAAACGGATCTACAGTAAAAAAAAATTAAAAAATTAACCCCCTACCCTTTTCCAGTTGTCCGTATTTTGAGCCCTTTAGGGCTGGCATTTTAAAAAACCCTTAAACTTCTTTCTAAATATTGTAAAGAGGCATCTATATGCCAAAAAAGAATGTTTTAACCCAACAACCACAGAAAATATGAAGTGTTCTATAATTCACCCCGAATGCAGATTGGCACTTTTAAGGGCAAAATCCTGAAATGTTTTTTTAGACATTTGTCTTCGCTACCTATGCAAGCAAACACCAAGTTGATATTTTATCGGGTCTAAGAGATATTGCGGAATTCGTAAAAACGCAGTTTAGCTCTTTCCACCCCCTTAGGGCAATACTTTTAAAATCCCTTGAACCACTTTTTAAATATTTTAAGAATACGTCTATATGCCAAAAAAAGAATGTTCTAAGTCAATACGAGATACGAAGGGTTCTTTAATTCACCCCGAATCCATATCTGCACCTTTAGGGGTTGATTGGGACAAAATCCTGAAATACGTTTCTAGACATTTGCATTGAAAATCTTTGCAAGTAAACACCAAGTCGATATCTCATCGGGTCTAAGCGTCTAAGAGATATTGAGGAATTCGTGAAAACACATTTTACCCATTTTCACCCCCTTAGGAGTCGAATTTCAAGATCCCTTCTTAGCACTACCTTACGTAAAAAATTCAACCTTCCACCCAAATTTCAAGTTTGTAGTACTAGTGGTTACGGCAAGATACCCGTTCTTCGTACGGACTACAAATGTTTTTTCTTCTAAATCCTAAACGAATTCTAGAATGCTCCCATCCTCTCTCACTCAATACGCTAAACTAACAAACGCTGCAAAACAATATTGTAGGTAAAAAGGAAACAATATTCTTCCGAAAAAAGTTCCTTAACACTTATTCTTCACGTACCCCCTGGAAATGTGTATGTAATTGTCGTTCTCCTTATATAGATTGATAAAACTATAGGTTTAGTATAACAATGAGAATAAAAATAATAAATGTACTTATTAAATGTTGTATTCATAAATTGTAGCAACATACCAGTTTCTACCACTTAGAGGTGGAATTTCGGAAATCCTTCTAAGTATTTTATTCTAAACTGGACACACGGAAAAAAATCAATAACTTTAACCTCTTTTTTAACTTCTTTTTACTTTTACCCCATTTTTACTCTTTTCACAATGAAATTTAGAATAAAAACTTTAAACCACTTTTTAAAGCTTTAAAAAACATACATATGCCCAAAAATCATGATCATCAGAAACCACAGGAAATACGAAAGGTTCTATAATTGACCCTGAATCCAAATTCTCATATATAGGAGTTGATCTGTGACAATCCTGAATTACGTTTTTAGGAACTTGTATAGGTAACCTTTCTAAGTAAAACCAAATTGTTACATTATAGGGCTTTATGAATTATTGAGAAATTCGTATATGCCAAAAAGAATTTAGGACATTCTCAATAAACATAGGATGAGCGATTAGGTACGACCCGACGATACAAATAAACAAGTGGACTATAAACAAACAAAATTGCGTCACCTACCTTTAATCCTTCCCAGGTACAGGTACATAAGCTCGAAGGTGAGTGGTTTCGTAACGCTGAAGGGGGGATTCGAACACCCAGTACAAGATACACACGTATTTTACGACGAGAACAATGTATGTACACAAAATTGCATTAGCAGGCGACAACAAGCAAGAGGTGTTCACTCTTCGACGGGTAGAGACTAATTAGTTTTAGGAACGAAGGACATTTTTCGGGGTTGAACTTGAGGGTTCTAAGATTTTAAGATTTCTAGGAAAGTGGAACACATGTTAGAATATCGGAGTGGCGCAACTAGTAGGATACAGTCCACTACAAAATAAATTTAAACTACAACGCGAGTCCTAAACTTTAAATAATACACGCTACACACAAATAACAAATATTAATTAAAACTACAACTAACATAGGAGATATGAAGGGTTCTTTAATTTACTCCAATCCAGATTTGCACCTTTAGGGGTTGATTGGGAGAAAATTCTAAAATACGTTTCTAGGTATTTGCATTGATAATCTTTGCAAGCAAACACCAAATTGATATCTTATCGGGTGTAAGAGATATTAAAGGATTCGTGAAAACACATTTTACCCCTTTTCACCCCGTAGCGTAGGGGTGGAATTAAAAAAAATCTTTCAACCCATTTAATTGTGAAATGGAACTTACAGCGAAAAAATGAATAATTTTACCCTTCTACCCCTTTTCAGATTTTCCTCCTTTTACCCCGTTAGGGTTAATATTTTCAAATTCCCTTAAACTCCTTTCTAAATATTTTAAAAATACATCTATATGCCAAAAAAGAATGTTCTAACTCAGTAAACATAGGAGATACGAAGGGTTCTTTAATTTACCCCCAATCCAGATGTGCACCTTTAGGGGTTGATTAGGTTAGGTTTCTAGGTATTTGCATTGGTAATCTTTGCAAGTAAACACCAAATTGATATCTTATCGGGTGTAAGAGATATTGAGGAATTCGTGAAAACCCATTTTACCCATTTTCACCCCCTTAGGGGTCGAATTTCAAAAAATTCCTTCTTAGCACTACCTTACGTAACAAATAGAACCTTGCACCCAAATTTCAAGTTTCTAGTACCAGTGGTTTCGGCTCTGCGTTGATTAGTCACGGATATGACTTTCCTTTATATAAAGGGTGTTTTTTTTTAGAGTGGGAGAACTTTAAATTGAAATAAAACACAGAAAAATGTTTTTAATATCCATGAAATTGGCTTTATTTGAAAGATAATTTTATGGCATTTATGTTTGAATATGATTTCGGGCATGTGACCGCCGCGGCTAGCGTGTACATGACGTAATCTGGAGGTCCAATTTTCACACACTCTTCGCAGTAAATCAAGCTGTATTTCGGCAATAACGCATCGAATGTTGGCTTCCAAGTGCTCAATTGTTTCCGGTTTATCGACGTAGACATGCGACTTTACATATCCTCAAAGAAAATAATCTAGCGGCGTCAAATTGCACGAAAGAGGTGGCCAATTAACAGATCCACAAAATGGATCCACGAAATGTTATGGATATGGTTATGCATAGAGACCCTTTAAGGGTCTCTAGTTATGCACAGATCCAGTAGATATAGGAGAGTACCGCCATTCTTTGATCCGTGAAAATGCCGCCATCGCAGCCATTTTTGTTCCCATCAGCAATAACTGATTGAGTTATGTCTAAAATTTTACTTGAAATTGGCAAGACTGTAAGTCTATGTCAAATTCGAGGTTAGCAGGTTATTTTTTGCGTCAGTTTGTGTCAAAGCTGAAGCAAAACCTAACCTGCTAACGTCGACTTTGACATAGACTAACAGTCTTGTAAATTTTAAGTAAAGTTTTGGATTGCCAACAAACCTCAAAGTGACGCACATGTCAGAGGAATAAACATGGCGGACGTGTGGCGATACTCTCCTATATACACTGGCTCTGGTTATGCATAGAGTGCCTATATATAAAGAGTTTGGACATGTAGGCGACTCACTTTGGATCCACAAATCATCAGGGTCGTAACTAAGCAAAATGTTACTGTAGGCAATCCAACATTTTTGCGCCCCTCAGTACACTAACGATAGAGGTGACATAAAATACTAATTTTAGGGACTTCTGCATTTATTTCAGTATGTATGGTGTATATTGAAAACAAATAGGTAGGTATTCAAAACTCAATCCAACAATTTTAATTTAAAAGTTTTAAAAATAAACAAGTCTCTGTTAATAGTAATTTATTATACAAGACGATAAAGTTAAATTTTATCCACGAGTGAATCGTTTAACGTCGAGACGAAGTCGAGACGTTAATGATTCAAGAGTGGATAGAAATAACTTTATCGTCGTGTATAATACAATATTTTTTTCTATAGCAAGAACTTGAACAATTTCAAAAGAAGATAAGGACAGTCAATCACATTTCAAAATGTCAGTAGCTAGATTGGGTTGCTACGATAACACGAAGCTGTCATATTTAATTTAAACAAAAGTTAGAAAATTAAATTACTTTATCTATCCTTGATGTTAAAGTGCTACTTTATCTACCCTTGCTGTTAAAGTAAAACTTGACCTTTTGTTTTGAGTTGATAAAAGCACACTTTAACATGTGCTATAGAACAAAATAATATATGCTAAGATTAAAATATTTTGTAGTTTGTAAAGGTGCATTATTTTTAAGTTTTGGGTTACTATGCTTACCGTTTCTGGAAAATTTTTAACCCTAAAATACAGGGAATTTATTTTAATAGTTAACATAAGCGTTTCGTTTCTATGCCACCATTTAATCATACAGGTCATTTCCATAGTTACAAATGGGACCAATAGATTAGAGCGTGTATTTTACGAGTTAACATAGGAATTATTACTTGTCAAAAAGACAATTAAAAGTTATCATAATATATACCACTAAAGAAAAGATACAACACACAAGTTGTTCCTACGTATCTACTTTTTAGTTACATACCTACATTCCGATAACAAAATTATAGTTTCTCAAGTACCTAATTCAAATTCGTATGTTAACTCGTAAAATAAACGCTCTAATCTATTGATATCATTGGTAACTATGGAAGTGCCTTGTATGATTAAATGCTGGCATAGAAACGAAACTGATATGTTAACTATTAAAATAAATTCACTCTATAATGCAATCTTGGCAAATAGAACCAAAGTGGAGGTGCAACTAATGTACCGCGTCGAAGAATGTATGCTGGTCAGGGATAGAATTCCAATCGGGGCAGAATGTTTGGAGTTCTTGCACTGGCGCGACGTATGTTTGTCAAAGCGTCCTATTTTTTCGGAGTTGTTGGCGTATGCGATTATTCGAAGCAATAATTAATTATAATAGGATGAATTGCGACAGTGCAGTGCTATGCGTATTCTTAGTTAATGCGTCAGATGATAGCTACTGCAGAATCCACGTGTTAGTTGGTTTCATCATGTTGGTAGCTTTTTTTTGCAAACTACAGCAAACAATAGATTCCAGAGGTTCTTGCCCGTGATGGATGATTACTGATTACATGATAATTAAGGAGAGTGAAGACATGTTGTTCCGGTTAGGGATCCCGCGAAGACATGTTGCTCCGCCTAATGGTTCTGCAGCGGGTAGCAGCCGAGCGGATTTACCGATTTAAAGTAAGTGCTGTAATGTGAAAGATCAGTAGACATCGGATACTTACTAATTCTATACGGGTTGCAACAATAGTTGAAGTTGAAGGTGCCAGGGGGACGGCCACACTCGGTCAGTACAATTATTGTTTCATTATTTTAATATAACACAAAAACGCGTCTAACACAAAATAAAATATAAATAAAATTAAATAAAGACAAAAATATAAAACAATAATTCTAATAACGGGAGTACATATTATATTATGAATACAACAAAACATATATTATTACTTCCTTTTACGGTAAAGGAAGTATTGGATTCACCCCAAAAATTCGAAATTCAGTTTTCAACAGATCTTCACGTTTTAGAGTTCCCTGGTCCCAAAAAACATATTTTTTTTCATTGGTCTGTGTGTCTGTCTGTCTGTCTGTCTGTGTGTCTGTGTGTCTGTGAACAGAATATCTCAAAAATGAAAAGAGGTATGGCGTTGAAACTTCATATATAAGTTTTGTGTAGTATGTAGACGAGACAGCAAGCTTTTGAAGAAAATCGCATAACCGGAAGTAGGTGTTTACTCTTGTGATTTTTCAGTTTTTTTCGTTTTTTTCAAAAACAGCTCCAACGATTTTTTTCAAACTTCTAATTTTTATTACATTTTTAATGTGCATTGATGTGAGCGAGGTGATTTTCCAGTTGAATACTTCTAAAGCGGGCTTCTCTTGTTTTTTTTCCTATTTTTTTATTAACTCCTATTTTAAATAGAACACCCGGTATATTATTACATTTTTGAATTGCGCTTAAAATTTTAGAGAAAATTTGTCTCTTTAACTAATGCTCTATTTTGTACCGTTTTTATAGAATTTGCAATTTTTGAAAATTTTTGAGAAATGCTTAAAAATTAAAAATGAAATTTTTGACTAATTATAAGATCACTGTAAAAGGAAGTTGTGTGAGTGTATCACACCAGATTTTTTCCTTATATATAAACTAACTGTAGTCTTCGGCGCATGCCGAATTTAAAGTTTCGCGCGTTAGTGTGAGGTGCGCGCAAATCTTCATGCCACGAATGCCACTCGAACTAGCATCGGGCGGCGAAGACGGAAAATCGATTTGTAAGGGTGTAGTTAAACGTAGCGTTTGCCCGCATTCAGAAAGCTAATAATAAACCTTCTTTATTATTAGATGAAATATACTTATGCTCGTAGTTTTAAAAAACAAAACCAATCGGCATAATAAATAACTGTTTTTTGCGATAATATTCCTATTAAAAGTAATGAAAAGTTTGTTTACAAAACCAGAAAATAGTAAACCGTTGAATAAAGCCTTGGTACTATTACCGGTTTAACATGGCATGCAGTGTTGTGCTTTATTATAAAGGTATGATGCGTGTTCGGCCTGCGTGTCTGCCAGTCTGCGTCTATCACGTTCTTATTGTTGCCGGTCGGGCGCAGTTTGTTCGCATTATAAATCAGATTCCCTCTAAGAACACGGGTTCGTATCCCACCGAATGCGATTTTTCCTTTTCTTTGTGAATTAATGTAATTTGCATTACTAAGCGTTTTCTTTTACAATTTCAGTTTTATTCGAATAAAAAATATAGAACGCAATTAAAGGTACTTTTTCTACCTGTCACCTAACATTAAAAGTTTAATTTATTTGTATTTAGTTTTTCTTCCCTTTTTTGTTGCAAACTTTTAAATATATTGTATCAAATGAGATCTTGTGTAAGAGACACTCTGTCTTGACATATAATTGACTTTAGAAACTTCATAATTTGTTATAATTTAGAAAATGATCGTTAGCATGGAATGTAATGTGTCGACCAGATTGAGAGCAACTCCCATGATTATAATTGGCATTATTTAGGATAAAATCCTTAATATTACAAATTAATTTGTCCGTAAAATTGACCACTCCTTGACTTGTTTTTGTTTCATTAGTATAAAAGAAATATTTTTTCCCACTGCCATTTTGGCGCCCCTGGTCGCTTGCGCCTATAGGCGGGGGCCTACTCTGCCTATACCTAGTTACGGCCCTGGTTTTCAATAGAGAAAATGTCACGACAATAAGCAAGTTCTAATAGAGAAGAGAGAAATTCCAGCAAAACGGGTTGAATTTTTAAGAAAATTAAGAAAATATAAAACCGAATTCCGAAATATTGTGTACACTGATGAAAAGTACTTGCATAGCTCCCATACTGTTCTAAATGTTGGGATGATGGCACCAACAGCTGTTTAGAATCCCGTCAGAAAGGGCAACGATCGATTATTCTTCATGTCGGAGGTAAAACAGGTTTCGTACCAAATTTTGTATTGATATTAAAATCAGGACCACGATGAAATGACCCATCAAAATGATGTCAAGTGACTGAAAGGAAAATTATTGCCGAATCTTGAAAAAGATCCGCTTTGGTCATCAATAATGCATTGTATCACAATTTCTGTATTGAGCCGAATCCAACATTCGTTTGGAAGCAGAGAATAAATTCAGAAAGTATGCATGACAGAAGAATTAATTATTACAGTAGACGACAGTGGTAATCAGATTCGAATCTATCATCTGAACAAGAAGATGATTGTGTTGAAGACCATTTAGTTTGCCAACTGTTAGAATAATCTATATTGTATTATTTTACCATTTATTTGTTTAGTTGGCTGTAATGTTTTGTATTGTATTTTATGTATTTATCACTTCTTCAAATATAAAAATAATTTCAAAAACTAGAAAATCATCAGATTTTTAAAATTATTGCAAGTTTTTATATACTGTGTTTTTTTATCGCGTTACAACTAGTGATGTAAATTACCTGGGTATTTATTTTTAGGGGTAAATACCCGAGGTATTTACCCGGGTAAATACCCAAAATGGGTATTTAAACGGGTATTTATGGCCTCATTTACCAAATATTATAAAGCTGATTTAACCAGTATAATTGATTGGTAAGTCAAGGTGCTGTGTTCGAATTTTATAAAAATGTAGAATAAAATAGCTGCACTGAGAACATTTAATACCCAAAATATTGATGGGGGATAACTATACAGGTTGCCTAAAATTGTAGGGAACATGGCAATACCATGAGTTGGAAAAAAATTCGAATACTATTTTCCATAAGAGTAGTAGTTAGGAGTAGTATCATGGGGAGACTCATGTCTAGCAAGTAGGCCTTCATAGGCCCTTTTTGCCAACCCCGTGGATAAGGTCTAGGCATGCAGAGTACCAGATACCTTAGTCCTATTTAGAATTTTGTCAAGACTAAGGAGTTTCAACCTTAGCAAGAAATCTTTTACACGCTACACATCGTAGTAAGTAAAATAGAAAATGCAATAATTATTTTGGTAGCTAGGCAACAAGTAGCTATTGTATCTACTTATTGCCTAGCTACCAAAGTAATTATTGCATTTGTTATTTCGATTACTCTTATGGAAAATAGTATTCGAACCTTTTCCAACTCATGGAACTGCCATGTTGCGTACAATTTTAGGTAGCTTATATATAACAGCAATGAAATAGGATGCATAAAAAACAGAATTCAATGGTTGAATAAGAAAGAGATGAACATAGAAATAAATATTTTAGTAGACTTGATATGTCTACTAAAATAACTTTTTTATACGGTTATTTCTTTCTTACTAAGTATTATGTGCTTTGGTTTATGCTATGTCATTGCTGTTTTTTTTCTAAATTCTGACCGGTTCAATTTATTGCGCCTTTGTTTATTTCCATAAACTTGGACAACCAATGTTTTTTCCCCGATAAATGATTAATTTACCTGGGTGAACGCTTATTCAATGTTACATTTAAATTGTTATTTTACATAAAATATTTCAGTGTATTTATATGTAATTTATTTATTAGAATAACATTATTGTGTGAGTAAAAGTTGGCTTAGCTTTTTCAACTATCAGTTGGCTTATCTCGTCCATTAGTCGAATTATTTCACTCATATTTGACCAGTAGATTGCAATATGTTCAAGTAAATGGTTTTCAGTCTGTTGAGTACGTCGCAACATCTGGAGTTCCGCAAGGCTCTAACCTGGGGCCGTTAATGTTTAGTATTTTCATCAATGACATTTCGAAAGTTGTTGATACAAATTTTTTGTTGTATGCCGACGACTTGAAGCTATATAGTGATATAACGGATATCTCGGATTGTGAACGGTTATCAGTGAACTTGAATCGTATTGCTTTTTGGTGTCAAGAAAATCATTTGAGCCTTAACATCTCCAAGTGCAAAGTAATGTCTTACAGCCTAAAATCAAATCCTATTGAGTATAACTATAGTATAGCTAATGATGTACTTCAGAGACCAAATACTTTTGTGGATTTGGGCGTTACCTTCGATAGAACTCTTACTTTTACTGATCACATTGATGCCATCATATCATCAGCATATCAAGCATATGGTTTTATAATGCGCAGCAGCCGCGATTTTAAAGATATTAACACTTTGAAGACGCTTTACTATAGCTTTGTGAGATCTAAGCTTGAATATGCTTCAGTTATATGGAGCCCGTACTATCGGAATCACATTGATAGATTGGAATCGATTCAAAGACGGTTTTTAAAAGCTTTAAGTTTTAAAACTGATGGTACATATCCGCAGAGAGGCATACCACATGACGAACTGCTGAATAAACATGATTTTGTTAGCTTAGAAAAAAGACGCGAGTGCCATTCCCTTTCGCTATTAAGCAAAATTGTGCAAAATAAAGTAAAAACCCCTAATTTGTTACAACAATTGGCTTTTAACATTCCTCGACAAGCAGCCAGAAATAAGAACTGCTTATACCTTGAAATCCCTAGAACAAATATCTTAAAAAATTCTCCTTTGCATAAAATGGCACAGATTTGCAACTCAGTTAATCAGGACATTGACATCTTCTGTTGTACTGTGAAGCAAATAAAATCTTACTTCTTTACGAACTAAACGAATCATAAAATTTACGCAGTTTTGTGTTCAGTCGTTTTTGTTTTGTTTTGTTTTGTTTTTTGCTTGTTACAAAGAAGTTTTTTGGTATATTATGTATCCATGTTCTCTATACAACTGTTTTGTAATTGGGTAGTTATACCTTGTAAAACAGGTTAATTAAATAAATAAATAAAAAAATAAATATTAAAAATTTGATAAATACCCACTTTTTAGGTATTTACCCGAGGCAGGGGTAAATACCCGGGTAAATACCCATTTATAAATACCCTACCCACTGGGTATTTACCCGACCCACATCACTAGTTACAACACATATTAGAGGTCTTGCCATATCTCAGCGACCACAAATGCGCAGTGGAGCAAGGGAGAAAACTGTAGAGCGAGACGCTCAAATGGTGTTTTCAGTACAACCTAAAAACATCAGGCTAGCTTGCAAGAGCGAAATTTAAAATAGGTTGTGTCAATATTTCGTGTTTATTTGATAAAACTGTTTTTTATAATAAACGGAAATATAAGTAGATAAATAACGCAAAAACTAACTTATAAGCAGGAAAAAAGCAAACGATATCAAACGCAGCAAAATAGCAATGATATTTTCAGGTTGGTCTGTAGCCTTGCTTATGACGTATTTACAGAATTTCGATCACTGCGCAGGGTCGCTGAGATATGGCAAGCACTCTACGTCCAGCGGTTTTTCATAGTAACATTTTGATAACATTTTAAATGTTAAACACTCATGAAAAAACGCTAGACGTAGTATGTGTTGTAACGTGATAAAAAAAATCACAGAGTATTTTGTAAATCTAAATAATAGTTATTTACGTGGCAAGCTTAGTAAATTAGCCTTTATGGGCGAGTCGGATAATTTGCAGGGAGAGCGACGTAGGAGCGAGCCCTGTAATCCGGGAAGCCCCAATAAAGGCTAATTGCAAGCGAGCCTCGTACAACGTTTTATATCCTCTTGGGGAACATCCTAAAAATTAATATTAGTGATTAATGAAGGATGTGATTATTAGAAAACAAGGTGCCTGTAAAATCGCGATGGCAGCATTTTACAGGCACCTGGCCTGTAAAGACTCCTTTACAGGTCAGTTCAGACGACAGTAAAACTTTACAGGCACCTGGCCTGTACAGATTCATTTAACGAGTCAGTTCAGACGACAGTAATGACCGTTTAACAAGTCAAGAGGAAATAAAATATGTTTAATTTCAAACATCATAAAAGTGACAACTTAAGTGACTTGATTCACCAAGTAAAAGCTTTGATAATAATAATTACAATCATAAGTAAAGGTACTACTTTATCTGATTAAGCATATAAAGTTGCCACTGTTGCTGCTGTTTCTGCCTAATCATGTAATCATATAAAATAACAAGATCACACATTTCAACAATATAATTTAATTATTAGTTGCGACTTTTATTCATCGTAACCATAGAAAAATTATTTCCAATGTATCACAATTCTACCTCAATCTTGATTCCTTACATTTCTACAAAATTATTGATTTCTATTTCTTTACTTTTATTACAATTTAAGTGTTCGTTTGATAATAAAATTGTATATGTTATTTGCAATAAAAATTGCTTTCAAGCTTCAACTGCAACCACCCTCAACACAAAGCTTTTATAAACATATTAGTTATTTCTTTTAATATTAAAACTTCTGAAGAAAAATATAATTCTTAGTTGTTTTATGATTTAAAACAATAACTGTGATATCATTTTATCAAGTATTTCAATAGTACCTCTCTACAGTGTGTTGCTAAAATGCCCGTACAAAGCGCATGCTATTATTCCTGAGGCTAAATTATGACGATCTAGCCCAACTTACCTTAGTCCAAAAGTTGATAGTTTCCGAAACACAGGGTGACAGTAATTATGATTTTTACTTTTTTTTAAGTTTTATCTTAATAGCAGAATCTGCACGAAAATTGGTATTAATGGTTTTTTTTTTGAGATGAGACAACTAGATCTGATCACAGTTTTGGTGTACATTTTTGAGGTGAATACAATACTTCCTTTATCATAAAAGGAAGTAAAAAAACACTTGAATAAGTTTATACATTTTGGCTATGCAATATGTTAGAAGCAACGTATAGACAATCGGCAATATTATATAACAAGTTGAGGTTGAGCGAATACCAGCTGAAGAACAAGGCCTCAGATCATATGCGTGACATCAGCACAGGTAGGTTGAATTGGCCAATGATTAAATTTAATCCACCTCAGCCTTGACATAAGAGACTCATTAAACTGGTAGTGGTAGAAGTCATTATAAAACATTACTGTAAGTATCAATTAGACAGACATAGCTGAATAAAAGCTAAGACAGTAATAAAAGTACAAAACTTTTTGTACATAGCTCTATGAAGTAGAGGTACTATCACGGACAAATGTATTTGCCAGTCTGCTTCTTACAATTTTTTGCATAGACAACCCGCTTTACTGAAGAGCTTAAGCGGTTGCCAAACACAGCTTTTAAAATTTTTAACTGTATAAGATAGAGGTTGGTAGTACTGTTACAATTCCATAACCGGTATCTCAAATTATCATACAGATAAATAGCGCGAAATTTGAATTCGTATAAGGCAAACGAATGCTTTTGAATTTAGTAAAAGATTTATATAGGAATAACTCAATACTTATTTTTCTGTATCATTTTAAGTTTAATGGAAATAATAACTTCAATTAGCCAATCACCGAATATAATATATTATTATGCAATGGATACGTGTGTATGCTTATTTAATTCAAGTATTGAAACTTTAACTTTATTATAAAATTAAATTGAATTTATTTCAAATCACATGAGTACTCCTTTTTCTCAGGGTATGGTTCGCCGAAATCTAGTTAGTTATTTGTTGCTGCAATTACTGAATGTCAATTGCTGTCAACTATTATTTTCAAGCAGTGTTTAATGACACCCCTAAATCAATATGACATAAATAAATTTTTTTACAATGGTTTGACTGTATGGTATTTAGATTCAAATTTGCATATATTATTTAAAATACTTCTGTCATTAAATTTTAAATTATATGTCAAACTGACAGCGTCATCCCTATAATCTGGGTAAGTACTTTACTTTTTTAATGTCTCTTTCTTAATATTAATTAATAACCTTTTATTTATTTAGATACCTTCAACTTAACCACTTACTTTGCACTGACACTTCCAAACTCCAACAAAAATGCGATACCTTTTGCAGCCCTATAGGCTGCTCCGACCTCCAACCATTTACAGCATCTCCAGCACACCTAAGTATTTATTGTATCTCCACCATCTAACAATGTATCCATATCTAATTGACAAATTGTATCCTCCACCAGTGATCCCGTTCCAAGTTCATACAATCCGCAACAGACCAAAACTCCTGTATGGCCTCGGACCATCGCCTCTCGCAACTCACACAATGGTACCTTCCCTGCAATGTACTGGACCTCTGCTACACATCCAATTGGTTATGCTTTCTTCAATCCCAGTTTTTAATTGTATTTGATATTCCATAAATCTTGCCTTGGACTATTTATTTTATTTGTAATGTACAACCAACATACCCCTTTACGTTTTATTAAAATTCTTCGTATTTTAATGGGTTTTATTATGTATTTACAGAATTACAAAATTTTTATATCCATTTTATATCACATTTTTCTTAGTTGTTTTTAAGTTGTTATTCTAATAATTATCCCAATTTTTTATTGCTATCCTAGACTACCATTATTCCTGCCTGCTACATGTTATAAATAAATTTGAATGGTGCTCACTTTATAAATTATTACAAATAGAATTTTATTCTGTCATATGCAACATTCAACTTTGTATTTATTGTTAATTTTTGTTACCATCATCAAGTAGTACTCATTTTGAAATAACTTTCTTTTAAAATGTACTTTGAATCTTTGAGTTTCAATTATTATTCAATTAAATAAGCAATCATTATCATAATTTTCCACATCTTATCGTTTCAGTATAATTACTGTATTAAACTTTTCATTTTTGATTCATGTAAATAAATAACTGTATTTAATGTAATACATGGCCTCTATATACCATAGCAATATATTAGAATATAAAAAATGTATTTCTGTTGTAGTAATGATTCGCTTTCTTTGCTGTGTTTTAAACATATTGTTGTATTTTCTTTTCTTTTTCTTTACCCATGACAACCATATCGAATTAGTATTGAGAAACACTCGGAAAGTAAATTACGTCATACCAAAGACCATATAATCATCCCCCATCCCCTTGCGATACAAAATTCACTTACGTCACATAAGCACAATGTCTAAGTGTTTGTTTAAAAAAAACATAATATCCAGTGCGAAGAACGGGATTCTCTGGGAGTTGATAGTAAAATTGGAGTTGAAACCATATTACTCAATACTGCTTGTGGTATCAACTTGCAATCCTAATCCTCCCTAATGAGTGGGCTAATTACCTTCAGCTATGTTAGTTAGAAAGTTCACATTCCAGATACTGCGCTTCGTACTTTGTTTATGCTGTTTTAGCAATTTTTTTGAAAGCAGAAAATCTTACTTTTGTGTAAAATGTTTTCAGTTGCTTTTAAATGTTTAATTAAAGTATTGCAAAGTAGCAGTGACAAAGTACACCATCTAAATCGTTCTACGTTACATAAAAAGTCCAAATGTGTAGTATTCAATACCATAATATATGTATGACCAAAGAGCATATAATTACCCTCGAAAATACTGTCTATCATTAATTATTGTACAATAGCACTCACCTGTAATAAAATAAGGTCTTCTTCCGAACCAGAATAGCGTGACGGTGAGAGATGTTCTTCAATTGGCACTTTCCCTCGGTTTGTGGTGTTCGTATACACTTTCGGAGCAATTTCTTTTTTTAACAACATTTTCTCCGGCGACACAGGAACACATTGTTTAGTCAATCCCTGGATACTGGTAACCTTATTCGTTTTGTAATGCAACGGAATTGCATCAAAAACTAATTTATTTTTTAATAAATTCATGAAATGGTGTTCACTAAAATGCACGGCACAAATTCGCTTTTCACGTAATTGTTCAGAAGAAGGTTTATAAATATTGAGATTTCCACAATTAGTTAACCACTTCCCACGTCTGCAGGTATATTTAGGAAAATGAAGGAAACTTAAATCGCAGTTTTGTTTGCGATTTCGCAAACAATCAAAATAGGCACATGTTAAAGGAACCATTGAAAATTGATTATTATGACTTGCATCGCACCGATTATTAAACAGAAAAATACTTAAAACACAATGTCGATACGTACATACGTTGAATATAGGATTAAAATCCAGATCTTACTAAACTGTAGGGTACTGTACCATCAGCTAGCTTGGTCTGAACTAAACTAAAATCAAATTACTTGTGTTAATTTCTTAATTCATTCTGTTGTAAAGCAACCATAAAGTTTGAAGTATTTATGACTAACCCAAAAGCAAAAAAAAGAGTACATATTTTAGACAGAAGTACAATTTGTCTCGGTTCTCGTATATATTTATAGATATTAACCTACCCGTCCTAGCGAGTTACAGCTAATAAATAAAGAACTACTCAATTTTTTCTTGTATCCGTAACACTTTTGTTATTAAAACATATCATAGGCCAACTTTTTGTATAATGAAGGCGATTAATAATCGAAACTGTTTAAAGCACGAACGAGAGATAGCGAGTGAGTTCCTTTAATAGACAGTGGT